>CM070507.1:57061809-57661809 GCA_036346375.1 Guadua angustifolia
TGGTATGCCCGACCCCAAAATTTTCAAAGTTGTATAAGATCATCTTTATAATATGCTATTTTTATTTATTGAATTGGTTTTGATTTTTGTAGTTTAGGATTTTTAAGACCATAGAACTATTTATATTATGCTTTTAGCAAATTTCAAATATATGTGTTGAATTTATGATGTTATGAAATAATTGTAAAAGACTACAGAGTTGTACGTGTGAAGTGTGCACCCCCAACAAAAAAATTCTAGTTCCGCCACTGGATCGAAGAACTGCAAATATACAAGGTGCTATCAGTGCGACTGTAGTAGAATGCACGGCAGCAGATGGAAATTAAACTTTGTGTCTCTTAATTAGTTTGGCTGACGGGACTGGCAACACACGGCCAGCTACGGTTCTACAGTTCTACTGTCGGTCAAGTTCGGCATCGATCGTTGTATGGAAAAAGAATTTTGCGAGATGACCTAACAATTCTATGCAAGTTTGGATCCGATGCCTCGCCGCTGTCCGTCTAGAACCAGAATTGAAGTTATTGTTAGATGGGAAAAAGTGGCTAATTAGTTCAGAGATAATCATCTTAGCGTTTGATAAGGTTTTGTGTAAGTTGTGACAGCTTATCTTCCAATGCAGGCGAACCATGCAGGAAATTAAACTCCTGATTTTGACTCCTTTGTTTCACTGCCATGTGGGCCTAACCTTTGCTCGACCACCGGGCATCACCTCAGCCGTTGCCTCACTATCCCTGGGCCCCAGCTGCCAGTCTCCTTCCTCTCCTCTTTGTTCCAGCGTGGCACGCTTCTCTCTATGCCGAGCCTCCACGGGTCTTCCCGTCGCCTCCAACTGCCTCAAGCACAGTTAGAGGTGGGCATTGTACCGATCCGGTATGGGCTCATCATGCTTCGGACTGGAACGCGCCGGGCGAACGGCTCGCGTGCCCGCCGCCGTCGTGCCATGCCAGCCAGCTCGCCGGTGAGCCCAGCATAGCCTATTTGCGCTTCGTGCCGTGTTGGTCCAGGCTCGGCCCATTTATACTATTGCGACGAGAGGAAAAGATCCAAGACACACGGAGTTGCTTGTAAAAAAGTACGCCTTATAAATTACTACTAATAGACTCACATTTTCTACGACGGGTCACATACTGGTTAGTTTAGCACTGAGCTTTGGTGACGAGGATTGAGTTTTGTGCTTTGCATTTGTACTATTGGCTATCTGCTGCAGACTGCAGTCGCAATAAAGAAAACTACTCATGGTTTTGTTTCCATGAGTAGTTCATCAATTCCAGAGTGAGCTCACCGTGTTTGGATGAGTGAATATGTCTCCACCGTAGAATCGATATGTTAGAGAACCACCACGAGTGTTAACCATGGCTTTTACATCCTGTCTTTACATGCTTCAGCTTCACCTATCACTATCAGCAGTGGCGGAGCCAGGAATAATATATAAGGGGGGCCGAACAATCCTAATATATATAGTATAGTAGAAATTTTAATAATTATAGCTATCAACCATATGCTGAAATATAGCAAGAAATTTTTTACTAAATTTGCATGCATATAAGTTAAAATCCAACAAAAATCTAATGGTAAAAAGTGATGGTTAAAATAACTAACATGTTTCATTTCAGCGCTACTCGGCGTGTCTAAATTGTATCGAAGTCATCAATAAGTTTATCCGTTGTAAACCCCATTGCAATCTCCTTCTCTATGTAAGTTATTAAGCAATTTCTTAAGAACTCATCCTCCATCTTATTTCGGGTAAGTTATTAAGCAATTGGGTACCTAGATAATACTAAAAGAGCAGCTCTGCTGATTTCTCTGGACAGATAGCATTCTAGTACTTATTAAAGCTATCAAATCAAATCAATATTTTATAAAAAAATTTATACATGTCGGCAAGATGAGGTTTGATATCCAGTAAAAATTTCATGGTAAAATCTTGTGTATAAAAATCACAGTAATTCTGACAATGTGCCCTGCCAGATTTTCTATTTTCTGAGTTTGATTTAATTTATGACCAAATGTGGTTAATATTTTATTTATATTTTTATTAAGGTTTAGAATTAAAATATTTGCATTCTATAAAATTTTGAGATTTTTATATTTTACATTTTATTTATAAAAATTCTGACATTGCTATTTTCAGATTTATTTACTTTCAGTTTTTGAATTTGTAAAAGCTTCAAATATAAGTTTTAATTTTTAATATTTTTATCAGAGGTGGATATCAAGTTGATGTCAGCATGGTAAGAATCTTGGCTTCAGAAAAGACATATATATTTCTACACAAATCTGACAAGATCAAGATTGATATCTTATCTCATGATTACAATTTCTTTTTAATATATTTTTATCACATAGTTTGATCATATGTGTTAGTTAAATTATTTTTATCACATATTTTGATCCTAGGTAGTTTTCAGATTATTCGACTAAGTAACCGTATCCGTATTATACCCGTCCAGATAATATCCCAGATCCGTTGTCTACCCATTCAGAATACCTCAGATCCGTGATCCGTGATCCTACCCGATTTTCCACTATCCGTACCGCACGTGATCCGAAAAAAAATAATTAGGGTAGGATACAGGATGACCTACTATTCGACCGTATCCGACCCGTTTTCACCCCTAGGATCAAATGATTAGCGATGAATACATTTTTTTTGCCGCTTTCATTGGGGGGGGGGGGGCATGGCCCCTGCTGGCCCCCCCTTGGCTCCACCACTGCCTATCAGGTTATCATATCACCATCGACATGGAATTTACACACACCCAACTTGCCAGTGAAACTCATGGGCGGCACAGGCCGGTGTGTCGCACGGACCAACGTGTCGCCGTTGGGCGTGCCGTGCCCTGGCATGAATGGGCTACTGGTCGCGGCCGCCCGAGTATGGCCTGCATCGTGCGTGGCCGTCACGCCCACCGTGCCACATTGGTAGGCCCGGTACGGCCCGGGCAGCTATGCTGGACCAGCCCAGTCCTTTTATAACAGTAACGTACCGGCCCGTGGGTCGTGTTGGACCAGACGTGCCTTATGCCGGCCCAAAATATTGCCCACCTCTAAGCACAGTATACAACGCCATGGACCAGAGCCCTGCCACGGCAGCACAAAGATCGCACACCCACGCCGCCGTTCACACCGTGCTGCCGCTCTTCACTGTTGCCAGTCGAGACACCTCACTGCATGCACCAAGCGCCGAATAAGACAGCCCTGTTCCTAACCCAGCCATGACATGATTATTCAACCGCTTGCCCTGCGCCAGCCAAAACAGCAGGAGACCCGAGCTCCATCATCACAATTCACAACTCTGTAGAAATTGCAGTGCTGCCTCGCCAAAATCTGTTGTCACCACCTCATATCGCCTATACGAGCCATCCGAGCACTCATATCCTGCAAGCACCACATCTCCCTCTGAAGCATCACAACTTCGTGAACCATCTGTGATATGACTACGTATCGTAGACGGTTTTAACATAGAACCTTATACGATATGACTATATATCATAGACAGTTCTAATAAAAAAAAGTCTGCGATAGAACTGTGTGTGATAACACTTATTATTTAGATTATGTCAATATCTAAAACGACAACTATTTGTGACATGAGAGAATACATAGGTAGCATCTGCTTACATGCTAGCACCGTAGCACCTACAGGACAAAAAT
Source organism: Guadua angustifolia (assembly GCA_036346375.1). NCBI lineage: Eukaryota > Viridiplantae > Streptophyta > Magnoliopsida > Poales > Poaceae > Guadua > Guadua angustifolia. The sequence continues at coordinate 57,065,464 of CM070507.1, forward strand.
TGAACGGAACGAGATCATGTCCGAACGACGCTGAGGGTACGTACATACCAGCGCGCAGGTCGGGTGATCGATGGATTAATTGATCTTCGAACTTCCACTTTACACGGTGATCGATCAACAGCGCGCGGTTAGTGCTATCTAGCCAGACCGTACATACGTGCATGGTGCACATGTACAGTCAACATATCAACTTGAAATGATCTCACAGGCTGCAGTGTCATTGGCCGGCACTACCACGCCTCTATGGCCGGTAGTGCCATTCTAACCTGACATTACATCAAATTACTCTAAATTCAAAATTAAATTCAAATCAAACTCAAACTTGAGCACTATATACTTAAACACTGTCAATAACTCATCACCAATAAGAATAGATCTCCATATGGTGTTTCATGAACCTCTTCTTGTCCGCTCAGAACTTGGCCTCCTATTGGATGGTGGCTTGAAGCTGGTGCGGTGGCACGACGTCACCCATGATGCTATCTTTGATGTTGAAGTGAAGGGTGTCGTGGTTCTCACCAATATCGTTCTTCATGCTGCTGCTTGCCATCATCGTTGAACATCGCCTACCTGTATTTTCTTGATGATGTTGTGCAGATAGCTGCCCCTAGGAATTGGCTTACTCGGCGGCAACAGCTAGCGTTTTGAACCTGATGCTCTGATACCACTTGTTACAAAACGCACGATAAAAATATATAATCAAAGGAATGGGAGACAGAGATTTAACATGAAAAACCATTACGGAAAAAAACCTTGGGTACACAAAAGCGATTTCACTATATGAGGAGATCGTTTACAATGAGATTTTACTCTTGCCTTAGGCTATAAGAACATATTTATAGTGATATATAATAGATTCGAAGTAGAAGTAGATTTAAGATGGAGTGGAAAATGAATTTGTATCACCATTAACTTCAACCGCTTGCATTGGTAGCTTCTTCTATGTTTTGGGCGTCGTAGGGCAATGTAACACCAGGTATGGGGTGGAACATGTCTGGCTTCCATCCAAACAAGCATCTTGCTCTGGCCAGAGATGTCTTGTAATGTGAATATGTCAAATGATTCATCCAATGAAGTATACCTCTTCATTGTTATCAACATATACGGGGTAAATCAAATTGCTGAAGCGTGGATCCATCCCTGGCACCGAGTTGAATAATTGTCCAAGCCATTTTCCGGATGACCAATACACTACAGAGGGGTTGCAGTGCCTGAGGACGATCCCTCTAGCACCGTTGGTGTCCAGTTCAACGCAGTATGAGCCAAGACACCATTAGTGTTATTGCTGGTTTTTGTCCTATTGACAATTTGACTGGACCAGATTATGGATTCAGTGGCATGGTTTAACATGACAAGATCGCCAGCTCTTGAAATTTTCAGCTGTGTTACTTTGAACTTGGACAACAGAATGAATTGGAGGACAAAGGAAGTATGACGATGGATGGATGCAAATACGTGTGCTGCTCGGAAATTTGGGTTAGGACGAACTCCTTCTGTGGAAAGTTGATGTAACTTTGAATGCTTTTTCAACTGACGGGGAAGACACGGCAATGATTATGCCCGTCAATATTTGATTGTTAGATAGCTCTAGTTTTTTTTTTTTTCAAATCAAGGGAATGCTAAGTACGGTAGTAATACATTTGTCGGCACCTCCAATCGACGGATCGAGGTCGGGCTTTTCTTTCTGTAAAATTTTAGCGAAGCTACTGCACTCGAGTTTGCATCCAATCTCGATAACTGATATACGTATCTCTAATGCTGATCCTACGTTTCTTGGTCTGAATGATGCAATTTACTTGCATATTTACCCTGAAAAAATCTCTCCTGGTGGTCTTTTTTTTTTTGCGAGGGAAAAGAGAGATCTTATTTATTAGACTTGGATAGCAGTACAATTATGGAGCACCGAGTGCTCTACAAGGTGGCACCGCAACCTGCCTTTGGAACCAGTGCTGCACTAGGGACAGGCCCCCACAGCAAGCTGCTAGTTCCGCTTCTTCCGGTGACGAGCAATGGAGGAGTCTCCATGCAGACAGAAGAACATCTCCCTGCTTAAGCTTCCATGGGCGTTTAACTGGAACTCAACTGAAAACCAACTAGACTCCTCACGAAAACCGGACTGTTCTTTCTCTAGAAAACCGAAATGGTTAATTCTTCTGAGGAGGACAGCAATGTGGAAAAACAAAACGCACAGCAACCAGACTCCGAAGGACGAGAAATAAAAACTGAATTTTGTGAAGGAACCGAAGTTATGGAATTACTTGATACGAAGTCAATCCAATCCAAATCCATCGCGTGCTGATCCGGTTGGTTTCCTTAGGTTGTGTTTGGTTGGCTGTACCAGGGTGAACAGAACCGTTTCGTACAGAATTTGGTTTTATTTCTACATTTGGTTGGCTGAACGGAACCGTCTGATACAGGATGGGATAGTACAGATTTCTAGAATATTCTTTGAAGATGATGTATCGTTCGATATGAGCAATTTGACTGTACCGATTGGTTTAGGACCGAATCGTTCACCGCGCGGTTGGTTCTCCTCGCCCCACTCGCACACGGCCGGAAGGATGTGGGATTCCTCGCCTCGCTCGCACGCGGTGGGAAGCCATCGCCGTCGTCTTGCTCTTCGCCGTCGAGCCTATCTCCCGCCGTCAACCCACTCTTCTCCATCGCGCCTTCACCGACTACGTCGTCACAGGGGAGATCCCCGCCTCGCCCGTCGTTGGCCTCAGCAACGCGCAACACACCAGATCTGCTCGTCTCCTACTTCATCTCTCCAACCAAACATCATCTCGTACCATCATGTACCATTCCATCCAAACAACCAAACAAAATCTTGTATCATTCCATTCAGACAACCAAACATCTTCCATGTACTATCTCATCCAGGATCATTCCATCCATCCTGTACCATCCTATCCCATTCATCCTCGTTCACCCAACCAAACCTTAACTCCTTCCCTGTTCTTACGCGCACCTCTTTCCTCCCATACCGCAGCATGCATTCATTCCTTTATTTCCTAATTTCCAGCGTTCATTCCTTTCTCTCCCGTTTCGTTCTAGGTCCCAGCGACCGATCCCCAATACACCATCGATGGGCGGCGCATGGAGGGCCGCGGCGGCAGCGTGCTGCGCTCGGATGACGGGGTCGGCTAGGGCTCTCGTCAGGGGTGGTTCCCGTTCATGTACGGCTGCAGATGGGGGTACTCGCAGCCAGCCTCTATGCTTCCATCCTTGCATTGGAATGTTAGTCATCCTCGCTCATTCAGTCCGATCGACTAGCATGTGTTTTTGTTTCTGCCGATTTCGGTTCTTGAATTTGGCGTAGCATTTTGAATAAATTAGACGAGATTTTCCCAATTTATTTCGAGAATCGCGGTAACTGGATTTAAGGATATAATTCCATGTAAGAAAGGACAATTCACAGATTGAAAAACAAAATCTTCCAGTGATACATGTTTGCACTAACAAGTAGTTGAAATTACTCTCTCTCTCTTTCTCTTGTGCACGCGCACATACATAGTACATCGCATCTTAGAGACTAAATTTTGAAACATGTTAACAATGACTATGAAAAGTATACATGAAAACTAACTTTTGTGATCAATTATTCTCAGCTTTGCTCAAATTTGAACTCTTGCCAACATGGATTATTTTCAACTCGAAGTAGAGCTCCCCAAGATAGTTTGAAGTAATCTTGGCACGGCAGGCATGCCAAGCTCCACTAGACCCTCGAGAACCTGAACCACGTCACCCATTGTCGGCCTATCAAAGTCATCATCTTGAATGCACCAACATGCAACTTTGCAAGCTCTTTCAACCTCCTCCATATTGACATCATCATGCAATCGGTGATCAACCAAACTCCCCACGTCTCCCATAAGAAGCTTACGCGCAGCTTGCACAGGAAAATAAGCAGCATGATCATCACTGGTTGTACATTCTTCACGTGAGTTCCTCCTTCCCGAGATGATCTCTAACAGCACCATTCCATAGCTGTAAACATCAACTTTTTGTGTAATAGCGACTCCACTAATCCATTCAGGTGCAAGGTACCCTATAGTTCCTCTCATTGTTGTCAAAACTCGACTGAAGTCCCTTCCCAGAAGTTTTGCCATCCCAAAGTCTGCAATTTTAGGAACAAACGACGCATCGAGAAGTATATTTTCTGGCTTAATATCACAATGTATGATGCAGTCATGACAACTCTCATGCAAGTAGGACAATCCTTTAGCAACTCCTAGAGCTATTTGGTATCGAGTACTCCAATTCAGCATTGTAGCATTGCTTCGAAATAGATGGGTATCAAGAGAACGATTTACCATGTGTTCATAAACAAGCATCCTTCTATCACCTTCGCAACAAAAACCAATCAGTTTGACCAAGTTCACATGTTGGATCATCCCAACTGTACTGACCTCAGCCCTGAATTGCTTCTCTCCTTGACTTGCACCATCAAGCATTTTCACCGCTATGGTAGTTGAGTCACTTAGAATCCCCTTGAATACAGAACCAAAACCGCCTCCACCTAGCTTCTCCGAGAATTTTTTAGTTGCACACTGCAAATCAACATGCCTAAAAGCTAGAATTCCACCACCGTCTTTAATGTTGTTCTCTGGATGACCACACCGCTTCCTTTTGTTCCTCCGAATGATCAACAGCAAGAAGAGTGCCATGAAACCGAATGCAGAAATGCTTGCACCGAAGGCGACACCGATGATCGTTCTTCTTCTGCTACTACTGTTTCCCCAACTTTGCACCTCTTCAGCAGCAAGGCGAAGGTAAAGAATCTCTCCGTCAGCATTGATAGTGTCATTATATAGCTTTACATTAGTAAGCTCGCCATTCCAGATAGAACAGCCACTTTTTCTGTAGGAATATGCAGTGCATGAGCAGTTTCGTAGACAAACCTGCAGGCATTCGTGTGCACTTGCAACAGTTTCCATGCTATGGCCATCATACGGCAATCTGACACTTGGTATGGGAAAGAACTGGTCAGTTAACCCTGTTGTGCTTTTGTTGCTAATGCAATCTAGTGCAGTATTTCTTATGCATCCTTGTCTTTTGTCATCCAGCTCCCAGTCGCTCGGCGACTTCACAGAGAAGCCCTTCATGCAGTTGCATAATGGAAGTGTGTTGTCATTGCAGACTGTGAAAGGCCCGCAAACAGCAAAAACATCACATGAAGCCCTTGGTAGGGTGTAGATGGTTTCCCATTCTTGCAAGCTTTCAACCCAAAGAAGCTCCTTGAGAAGACCAGAGACATCAAGTAGGCTGAGTGCGATCACTGCTGGATCGAATGGGGTGTAGGTGAAGTACTCCTCTTCATCGTTGTCGATGAATTTGGCACTGAAAAGAACATCGCTTGCCATCTCTGGCATCGAGCTGAAGTACTGTCCATTCCATTCCCCGGTGGAAAAATACACCATGGATGAGTTGCGAAGCTTACCCAAGAGTTGCCTAGCGCCAGTGGGGTCTAACTCCATGCAGTATAAGCCTGGAGCTGGATCTATCAAGTTTTTCTTTGAAACCACACTGTATTTCTGACCAGTGACCTTGTTCTTGCCGATCTTTGCGCCGGGGAGTACAATATCTGTTGGGTGGTCAAAGCTCTGCCACCAAACATTGGATGGGTTTGAGGCATCTAGCATGACAAGGTTTCCGTTGTCCGAGAGCACAACGGTAGTATTCTTGTTGGCTTTTGTTCTATTGACTATTTGGCTGGACCAGATTATGGACTTGGTTGCATGGTTTAAGATGACAAGATTGCCATCCCTTGAAACCGTGAGCTTCGACAGCCTAAAGCTGGGGTCAGAGATTGGCTTCTCTCTGTTAGCAATCCATACAGGAGTGAACTTTGGGATCTTGTTGAACCATATGCCTAGGTACCAGTTGGGCAAGGTGGTGTTGTCTGAGGACTTACTGCTGCCTGTTTGGAAGAAGCCTAGCGCAAACATGCCGTTGCTGGAGAGGAGCCTGTCGCTGCTGCCGATGAGCGCTTGGCCTGCCGTGAGGGTACTGCTATTTGCAGCAGAGCTTACAGGAGAGTAGTACTGCAGGGAAATGAGAAGCCCAAAGACGGTTAAAAGATGACGCATGGTGTCTAAGGATGGTTGGATTAATGCAGCTGTGTACTGCTCTAACTTCTGGAGATGAAGAACTGCAAATATATAGGGTGCTATCAGGTGCGACTCTAGTAGAGATGCACGGCAGTCTGACACACGGCAGCAGATGGAAAACTTTGCACCGCTTGATTAGTTTGACTGACGGGACAGGCCACACAGGTACGGTTCTACTGCCCGTCAAGTTCGGCATCGATGGTTGTATGGAAAAAGAATTTTGCGAGATGACCTGAAAAATTCTATGCAAGGTTGGATCTGATGCCTCTCTAGAACCAGAATTGAAGTTATTGTTAGATGGGAAAAAATGTCTAATTAGTTCAGAGATAATCATCTTAGCGTTTGATAAGGTTTTGCCGCTACTAACCTGTGATTGGAAATGAGTTCTCGGGTCCTGGCCGAATGCATATAAACCTACTGGTCAAATACTTAATGAGTTGAAATGAAATAGTTCAGATACGGGCATACCGACTCTTAAAACCTTCAGTCGCGTCGCCGCTGCTCCATTGCAGCCATACCTTGCTTCGGTCATCCCGTGCCATAAGCAGTCTGCTAAATCTCGAGCTCCATTCTTGACTGCTACAGCTTCGTTCCTTCTCATCGCCGCGCGTCCGAACTCAGCTTCAGAGCGCGCTAAAGCTGGCCTAGGCGCAAACTCCCTTAAGCACCATTTACACCGAGAAGACAGAGCCATACTTAGTCACTCCCTACCTTGCTAGCCATTAAACTCCACTGTGCCTGTCGTCAGAAGCACGCGCGCCCATTTAACCGTATGAGCCTTGCCCTGTGCTCCACCAACTTGATCGCTTATTTAAACTGCTCAAGTCCTCACTGGTAATCCACAGCCATATCTTCACCCCCCCTGGAGCCCAACACTGAGTTTCTCGCCATTGACGCAGAACACCCAAAAGAAGGGAAATCAACAATTGAACTTTTGCGGTCAAAATTTCTACAACCCTTCACGTTGTAGCATCGTTGTACATCCTAAAACTTACTTTGAACCTCTATTTCCGCTCGGTTTGGCCGCAGCACCATTATACCCCCCTATTCATCTTCTTCACGGGCGGCTCTCGTTGGTAGACCTCTCTGACCGACAACTGAGCTCATAGTCTGGTCAAATGGAACTCTAACACCTTAATGATGCTCACAGATTCTTCGATCAGTGAAAAGGTGGCGGTTTGAGAGCTTTCCATGTGTCGGCCATGGCCGCCGTCGCGGGAGCACGGTGGCGCGCCGATTCCGGCCACCACCAGGAACGCCGAGACTACCGCCGTGTGTGCACAAACCTGTATATGCTAACAGTGGAGCTTGGGCTCATCCTCCCCTGCTTGCGGTTACCTCCATGTGGGGCCAATCGGGCAGTCACACAACAGCACAGCTCTCACTGCCACTCGCAACCTCTCTGTCAGCCTCCCAAACCGCGCAAAGCCACTGCCTCGCGGGCCCACACGTCAGCCAATCTGCCAATCGGGCCCGGCCTGTCAGCGCTTTGGCACCGGGCCAGCCCAAAAAAGGAAAGCGCTTCGTCTGATCAAAAGCGTAAATTCTGAAAATGGCAACTTTTCCTTTTTGCAGACATTTTCAAAACCCTAGCATGTTCAAATAGGCATAACTTTTGCGTTTTAAATCCAAATAAAGTGAAATAAATTTATATATTCACGTAAAATCTTTTAGATTCTGAATATACAAAAATATTTTGAAAATGAACTCTGTTCAAATTTAAAATTTAAATTTAAAGAAGGGTTTGAAATATGCTATGAATATAAAGTTTGCAAGTAAGCTCCAATTTGAATGAAACCAATTTTTATAGAATACTTAGGTGCTCAGAAACCTTAATATGCAAAAATATTTAGGGTTAGCTATTAAAAAATCCTTGTTATGCCAAGTAGTAAATGAATAGTCTAATGTTAATCCAAATAATTTTAGCCTCTTGAATTTGAAATTATCACTAAAAGAATTCATAATTTTCCCTCCTCAATTCATAAAAAAATAAAAATAATACATGAAACAAGTGTATCATTGCTTGTCCAAAAACTGCTAAGTGATATATAAGTGCATATGTATATGATCAACTAAAGTAAGAACACATAAAATTATAAGCAACCTAACCCTAAAACCCCACCTGTTTTCTGTAATTGTTGTTATTTAATTTTTTCATCTGACTTCTTTTTGCCATTATTGAAATTTATTTGTTATGTTTCCGATGAACGGGTAGTAGACTCTGATGTTTCCAAGTTAGCTAACGACGATCTCGCTGATGACCTGGACAACATTCCGAACGACGATTAGTAAGGCAAGCACCCCCTTTGGCCAAGATTGATCCTAGTTTTTGAAATTATTTTATTAAAACTTTCGTGCATGAGCCATGTTTATAAACTCTGCTATTTCATGGGTTTTAGATAATAACTTCATTAATGGGATCTCCATAATCAAAATTGATATGTGAACCTTGATAATCCTAGAATATGGATAATCACACAATGATAACAAAATGGGTATACTCGTTTATATATGCATCTGCTTAGTATGCCTTAGAAATAAGCACACATAGCAGGCTTTACTATTCATGATAAACTATGATCATGATGGTTAATGTGATCAATGGTAATTTCTTAAAAATGAAAATAAAAATATAGTTTTGACACGGACGATTATTTTTAATAGTTGTAGGTGCAAGGGACTTGCACGTAGTATAGGGGAAGTTTATCGCCCGGGTTAGATTAAGGACAAATTATGGGTTGTTTTCAAGCCAAGACAAATCAGAGAACCACAAGGCCGGTATGGAATGATCTTAACCTATTAAGTTACTTAGAACTAGCTTTGCACATTGGAAGGTCAGAGTAGTATGGGCTTTCAAAGGATCGATTGCTCAAGGGCGCCTACACCGATGTGTTGGGAATAACTTTTGCCGATACAACAAAGGTACATCATGTTATGGATATATAACCATTTACCATACAAAGGATCTGTATGCAAGATCTTTACCACCATAGTATGGGTTATCGTCATCACCGAAGCTGGTGCAAAGCTAGGGCTAGGTATGTAACGATTATGTTATGATCGCCTCACCGACATACCAAAGGAAGTGTGTTACTGGCCTCGCAAAAGAGGTCAATCATTTCTTATGGGTAAAGCCAGTACACCTCTCAGAGAGAGTAAATCTAATAGATTAGCCATGCTCGGTTATGGGCACTTGGTAAAGTCATCACATAGTTAGATATTTTATTTTCATGAAAATATGGTTTATGTCATGTGATGGTAGGAAATGGTTCATTGTGGTGATCACGTTATGTTGGTACGTGGATTCAATTACTTATGCTTACATATCGTTATTTTCTTTACTACCAAATTGCTTTCTACGTAAATTTCATTTGCAATCTATTATTCAAGATTTACAATTCAAATTGGCTTTATGCAAATTAACTGCGAAGCCTTTTCTTGATTCAAGCCTACATATATTATAGGTTTTGCAATAGTCTTGCGAGTATGTAAAGTACTTAACTTGCTATTGTTCTTATTTTTAGGTGAAGGATCGTAATATCGCCGACGCTTGTTACCGACAATAATGAAAAGGGCTACGCTACTGACCCAAACTCGATGGTAGCACAAGAACACCCGATGTATACAGTGTTCGGGCTCTCACGGTGGAGATAATATCCTAGTCCCGTGCTCGAATTATATGTGGCTAGTCGATTGTCGATAAGATGTTATCTTCTCGCTGGTCCTCTCCTCTCCTTCTCCCCCACCCCCTTTATATAGCGGAGGAGGGCGTTACAAGGAGAGTCCTAATCGCCACAAGGTGGAAATTATATCTCTTTCCTTATCCGCTTAATATGATAGCGGATAGGATTACAATTGTATCCTCCCTGCTGTGGTCGGTTTTATCTTCCGGTTTCCTTGTCACAAGATGGCACCGCCTCTTGGGCAATACCTATCTTCATGTATCCGCTTGGCCTATCCTCCCGGGTGGTCCTCACGCCCCGCCATGCAGATATCCGGTCCATAAACTCCACAAGAGTCCCGAGTGCTTTGCGATCGAGTTGCCGCCTTCTTGGTCGCAGCCCAACTGAGTCATGCTTCACACCGAGTGCTTCCAGTTCTTGATGTAGTTTCCCGACTGGTTTTTCTTTCCAGCCGAGTGCCCATTGTAGGCAAAGAGATCGTGAAGGACTCAATAGAACTCCACGCGTTGAACTATTCCCAACTGTCGCGGCGTACAGCTGGTGGCCCATCATGGGGCATACCGCATCCTCAACGATATGCAGAAGTCAAAACGCTTTTTCCGCTCAAGGCGAAACTAAGCGCCGCTCCTTTTAAATTCATTTGATGCTGATGTCATCGTTAAAACGTTGGCTCGCACGCGTCGCATCCAAATTTAGTAGCCCTGAAATCATGTATATGCAGAACTTAGGCAATGTAAAAACAATTCACTCGGATGTGATGTCCGACTGGTTTGTGTATAATCTTGGGGTTTTTTACTCCTTTTTCTTATTGATTTTGAATTCATCCGAGTGGTTTTGACTCTTTTTTGTGTAAGCATTCTGCCCAACTAGTCTAGCCCCCGAGCGCGGGAGTCGGCTCATGGCTCTTTTTCCCAGACACGTGCTTTGGGTGACTAAAGTTCGCCGTTCATGGGGTCAGAGCTTCACAACTCGGAGTCAACGTACTCGGATTCATTTACAATCGTTAAGTAAAAGAAGAAAGACAACCCAGAAAAAAGATGATACGCAAGCGGGGTTGCACATGTGCAACACTATTAGGTGTAGCCCCCGACTTACTGCTTAATTGAGGAACAATTGAGTAGCAAGTCAATTGAATAAAGATTCTGACATAAAACATCTCTTTTAAACAGATAATCCTCCAGTCAAGTTGCGCATGCGCACACTATTAGGTGTAGCCCCCGACTTACTGCTTAGTTATGGATCAACTAAGTAGCAAGTCAAGAAAGTCAACAATTTTATTCATGATGACAAAATTAAGTAAAAAGCGACTTAGCTGTTTTATGCTCCATGTGTTGCTGACGATCGTGCCGTCTTTGCTCGTGGCGCAGGTGTAGGATCGCGGCGAAAGAAGGTGGCGCCGGAGCGCAGCGCGTTGGCGCTGGGTCATGCCGAAGGTGGCGCTGGGCGCAGCGTGGTTTCTGGTCAGGCGAAATTGGCGCCGGGCGCAGCGTAGGCTCGTGGTCAAGCCGGTTGACGCCGGGCGAGGCGAGGCTCGTGGTCGCAGCCGGTTGGCGCTGGGCGCAGCGTGGCTCTTGGCCGTGGCGAAATTGACGCCGGGCGAGGCGAGGCTCGTGGTCGCAGCGAAGTTGGCGCCGGGCGCAGCGTAGTTTTGGCCGTGCCGGTTGGCGCTGGGCGCAGCGCGGGTTTTGCCTGCGTCGAAATTGGCGCCGGGCGCAGCGCGGGCTCTTGGCCGTGCCGGTTGGCGCCGGGCGCAGCGGGTTTTGGTCGTTAAATTGGCGCCGGGCGCAGCGAGGCTCGTGGTCGTGCCGGTTGGCGCCGGGCGCAGCGTGGTTTCTGGTCGCAGCCGGTTGGCGCTGGCGCAGCGGGTTTTAGCCGTGCCGGTTGGCGCCGGGCGCAGCGTGGGTTTCGGTCGCGTCGAAATTGGCGCCGGGCGCAGGCGAGGTTCGTGGGTCGCGCCGGTTGGCGCCGGGCACAGCGAGGTTTCGTGGTCGTGCCGGTTGGCGCTGGGCGCAGCGCGGGTTTTGGTCTTAGTGCCGAAATTGGCGCCGGCGCAGCGTGGCTCTTGGCCGTGCCGGGTTGGCGCCGGGCGCAGCGTGGTTTTGGCCGTGCCGAATTGGCACTGGCGCAGCGAGGCTCGTGGTCGCAGCCGGTTGGCGCTGGGGCGCAGGCGTGGGTTTCTGGTCGTGCAAATTGGCGCCGGGCGAGGGCGTGGCTCGTGGTCGCACGAGTATGGCGCCGCGCGCAGCGGGTTTCTGGTCGTTTAAATTGGCGCGGCGCAGGCGTGGTTTTGGTCGTGCCGAAATTGGCACTTGGGCGCAGCGTGGCTCGTGGCGCGTGCGAGTATGGCGCTGGGCGCAGCGGCGTTTCGTGGTCGCGTCGAGTATGGCGCTTGGGGTGCAGGCATAGGCTCTTCCCCGCCCGCCACCTCCTTGGTTTTTCGCTTTTTTTCTTGTCGGGCGACCTTAGGGACTCCTGCGCGCCGGTCCGGACGCCGCATGCTTTGGCTTTCGGCTTCGTCGTTGCTACGCAACACCGCTGCCTTTTTTCTAGTTGGCTAGTCTCTTCACTCGCATGCATGCACAGATATGCACCAGCGCTTTCGGTCGAAGAGTTGTTGTTCACGCCATCGACCGAGCCGCCGAATCCACTGCGCACCACACAAGAAAAATATCCGCCGCCAGAGCTACTAGTACAAAGGAAAAATCTTCAAAGACCTCTTTACGTTGCATGCATGATTAGAACCTCAACTTCTAGTCGCCAACACTCTTTACGTTGCATGCATGATTAGGTTTTTCCAAGACGCGATGTCGCGCCGGGGTGGCCGCCGAGGCGTACCGGCCATACGACGAGGGTCCGCGGCGCGAGCGTCCCGACCGTGAGCACCGGATGTCCTCGCCAGACATGATGATGACGAAGATGACGAAGAAGACGCCCGCCACGTACACGGTAGCCGCCCGCCTTGTGCAGCGCACGACACGGTCTTCTCGTGTTTAACGGGTCGAACGCGCCAGCCCCGCGCCGCGAAGCGCACGCAGTTGCGCCGGCGGCGTATGGCGCCCGCACCGCTATTCGCCGCTTCCGCACGCGCGTAGTTTGGCTAGATCGATCGATGCGCAGTGGAGAGCGAGAGCGCTTAGCCACCGCACCCCGCTGGTTGATGCTTTCTTTCTTCCTTGGTTTGATGGTGTTTCGTGACGAGCGCCACCGCCTGCCGAGCGCCGCACCCAACCACCGCATCCTGGCGATCGGTGCTAGTACTTGGCTTGGACGGGCAGTAGCCTCGGCAACTCGTTGTACTCATCCCTTACCGACGTTGTCCACGTAGATAATGAAGTCCCTGACCGCGCCGGCTTGGAGACCGCTGGCGGCCGAGACGTGGCCGCTCTTCCGATCGGATCTGATCCAATTTTGGACGTGAACAGATCTCATCTTCTTTTCGCGTTCGCTTCACGGTTGAAGTTGTGTTCCTGATTTGGAGCAAAGGTGACCTTGTCTCCGTTGAAGTTCGCCATCAAGCTTGCTGCGATTGATCTTAGCGCAGCCCCTACCTGGCGCGCCAACTGTCGACGTTTGTTACCGACAATAATGAAAAGGGGCTACGCTACCGACCCAAACTCGATGGTAGCACAAGAACACCCGATGTATACTGTGTTCGGCTCTCACGGTGGAGATAATACCCTAGTCCTGCGGCTCGAATTATATGTGGCTAGCTGATTGCCGATAAGATGTTATCTTCGCTCGTCCTCTCCTCTCTCTTCTCCCCCACCCCCTTTATATAGCGGAGGAGGGGTTACAAGGAGAGTCCTAATCGCCATAACGTGAAATTATATCTCTTTCCTTATCCGCTTAATATGATAGCGGATAGGATTACAATTGTATCCTCCCTAAGCAGGGTCGGTTTCTATCTTCTGGGTTTCCTTGCCGCGCATGGCAGCCTACCTCTTGGGCAATACCTATCTTCATGTATCCCGCTTGGCCTATCCCCTCCCGGGTGGCCCTCACGTCCTGCCATGCAGATACCCGGGGTCCATATACTCCACAAATACCCTGACGGTACTTACTTTGATGCAGGTGTCGGTGTACTTTACGCCAGGGTACCCTCTCTGCCGTAGATAAGTGAGCCCACGTGGCGGTCTGGCGAGTTGGTGGGCGATCAGGCCCCTCTCACTGGGCGAGCGGTCCAAGTGGCAGCCTGGCAGGCAGGTGGGCAATCAGGCCCTGCCCACTGGGCGTCGACCTCTATGGCGACCTGGCGAGTAGGCGGGCGATCACGCCCCTCTCGTTCGGCGTCAGTCTCCATGGCGGCCTGGCGAGCAGGCGGGCGATCACGCCCCTCTCGTCCGGCGTCGGCCTCCGTGGTGATCTGGTGAGCAGGTGGGTGATCTGGCACTACCCGCCGGGCGTCGACCTCCGTGGCGGCCTAGCGAATAGGCGGGCGATCACGCCCCTCTCGTCCGGCATCGGCCTCCGTGCCGACCAAGCGCGCAGGGCGACAGTTTGCCTGGCTGGCGCGGCCTCCGTGGTGGCCTAGCGAGCAGGCGGGCCTTCAGGCCCCTCTCGCCGGGCGTTGACCCACGTGGCAGCCTGGCGAGCAAGCGGGAGATCATGCCCTCTCGCTCGACGCTGCTTTTGTGGCGGCTCGGCGGCAGTGGGCGACAGCCTCGTCTGGCTGGCGCGGCCTCGTGGCGGCTCGAGAGCAGCGAGCGATCACCCCTCGCTCGCTCGTGTCGGCCTCGCGGGCGGCTCGGCGTGTGGGCGATCAGCCTCGCCGCCACGCTGCCTCCGTGGGCGCCCGGCGAAAGCGGGTGTTCAGCCCTCTCGCCGCGCGGCCACCACATGGCGGCTCGACGAAAGCAAAGCGGGCGATCGCCCATCTTGTCCAAATTGGCCTCCGTGGTGGTCGACTTCAAGTCGCCGATTCAATCTTCTCAGATAACGCCATACTTGGCCGATCGGCGTTGGCCAAGTTCATGGTCTGCGACCCACTATGGATACATGGTGGTGAAGATACCGCGTTCGGTGGCCCCATAGTCATCCCGTGGATCGCGAAGCTTTGTGCCGCCACAAGCACGATCGACTGCCGGTGCACACCGCGGAAGCGCCGCCTTCGGGGAGCCCCTCGCACGCACTGCTTCACCTAGCTCGGACGACGAGGTAAAGGTGGTCTCCCGACGGGAAGACCGTCTTCATTGGCGCCAGCCTCATCGCCAAATAGGAAGACGTGCTCGTCACCTTCCTCCGGTCTAACTCCGATGTGGTCGCCTGGCAACCATCCGATATGACTGGGGTCTCCAAGGAGGTGATCGAGCACTGATTGGCAACGCTCCCAGGAGTGCGTCCGGTTTGTCAAAAGGTCCGGAGACAGGCACCCGAGCGCCAAAATGCCATTCGGGAGGAGGTAGAGAAGCTGCTGTGCGTATGAATCATCAAGGAAGTCTCTCAACCTGAGTGGCTTGCCAACCCTGTGCTTGTCAAGAAATCCAACAGGAAGTGGCGGATGTGTGTCGACTTCATCGACCTCAATAAGGCCTGCCTGAAGGATCATTACCCCCTGCCGTGCGTTGACCTCATTGTCGACTCGACCGCGGGGTGCGAGCCGCCAGTTTTCGACGCTGCACTCGGGTACCACCAGATTAGCATGGCAGCGGAAGACGAAGAAAAAACTACTTTTGTAACCCCGATGGGTATTTATTATTATATCAGAATGACTTTTGGGTTAAAAAATGCTGGTTCTCCTTATCAACGTGCCATGTACATTTCTTTCTGTCCACAGATAGGGCAAAATCTTGAGGTGTACATCGATGACTTGGTTGTGAAAGTTAAGAAGAGCGAGGAACTGATTGAAGACCTGGAGGAGACCTTCGCTAACCTTCAGAAGAATTGCTTGAAGCTCAACCCCGAGAAATGTGTGTTCGACGTACCCTCCGAGAAGCTGTTAGGATTCCTCGTGTCCAGTCGGGGCATCGAGGCCAATCCCGACAAGATAGGGGCCATCGAGCACATGAAGCTGCCAGTCCATCTCAAGCAGGTGCAGTGCCTTGCTGGTTGCCTATCCTCCCTCGGGCGATGTATCGCCTGGTTGGGAGAAAGGAGCCTACCCCTATTCAAGCTACTGAAGAAGACCAACCACTTCGAGTGGACCGGAGAAGCTCGATGAACATTTGAAGACTTGAAGCAGTAACTCTCCTCTCCGCTAGTGCTGGTTGCCCCCGGGCCTAGCGAACCATTGCTCCTGTACATCGCCGCTACCCCTGCAGTGGTGAGCGCAGTACTGGTGGCGGAGAGGGAGGGTGTCCAGAAGTCGGTCTACTACGCCAGCAAGGAGCTACACGAGGCGGAGACCAAGTACCCGCAAGCACAGAAGATGTTGTACGCCATCCTAATGGCGTCTAGGAAGCTGTGACACTACTTCCAGGGGCGAGAGATCACAGTGGTCACTGCCTATCCTCTACGAGTGATCCTCCACAACCAGAAGCGTATGTCCGTGTCGCCAAGTGGTCGGTGGAGCTAGGGAATTTCGTGGGGACCCGGATTAACCTAATCCGAACCCTCTGTGTTTCAACCGCTAGTCCAGAACAAATAAGCACACAACAGACAAATGATGATAATACGTACATATCATAAAGTAAACAACAAAGAATAAGCAAAAGAGTATAACAACATCATCACATTATTACAAGTATGGAGCCTTACGGCTTAAGTGAAAATGTAGCAATGAAATGTAGAACCAAAAGAGACAATCAAGATGCCCACAGCAACCGATCGGGTACGCCCCTAGTAGTCCTACCGATCCTCCTCATCAAAGTCTTCACCACGATGTCGAACGCCCATCATCTCGCTTTATGGAATAAGCACTCAGCAATGAAACGCGAGGGTGAGTATGCAACATACTCGAAGTCTCAAAACTTAATGCAAGTAACTAAATGCATGGCTTGAACAAAGGAAGCATATAGGGTTCATTTGCATAAAGCTTAAATTGAAATTTAAATACAAGTAATAATTTCATAAAGCAAAGATTTAACAAAATGTAAATAGCATAAATAATTAAACTTGAAGTATAACAATTTTCTGTGTTCCAACTATCTCGGTTGGCTCTAGCCGCCAAACTAAAACCCGGAGCTCTAGTCATGATTTCCAACCACATTTTCATTTTAAACCAAATCATCATTTTTCCATTTAAAACCAAAACCATAAAATCTACTATGTGAAAGCTGCCCACGCTGTGCCTTGTCCGTGGGCACGGCTACTCAAGTAGTTTTAAGACTCGCAGAGTGGTACACTTTACCCACACGACATGATCAACCCTTTGCGCCAAGCTATTGACACTTCCTTTGGTGTGCCTGCAGGAGATCATGACAAGGCCTTTCCAATGCATAATACCGCTACCGACTTCACCCGCTAAGGTTTCGCTCTCACAATTCCTTTGCGCCTTGCAAGTGTCATCCCGACAAACTCGCATGTTTAATCGGGCGGTCAAATAACGATACATGCAAATTACTTAGCCAGTCGCACTCCATATAGACATGTGGTTGTATCAGATAGCATGGCCCAAGGTAACACACGACCGGTCCTTAATTGACTAGGGCGACAATCACATTCCAAAATTTTGTGCATCCCGCACCCGCCATACAACCAATCCGCCTTGCCTAAATCATTTTTCACTTTTAATTTCAAATTAATACCGCAACACCAATTGCCATAATTTCCACAATTCATTTTGAATAAAGAATGAAATCATTTCCATAATGGTAAGGTACCGACGTGATTAAGCGTGGCTAAGCATTTTCATCGCTCCCATAATCAAAATGATTACCATTAATTACAATAATTAGTTTTCCTAAGGTGTCAAAGGTTGTCAAGTTGAATATCAATGTGGCATAACAAAGTTGGAATATAGCTAGCATTAAAACAATATTTAAAGTATGATACGCAAATAATAAGCATGCAATAATTTAAACACAAAATAGCATTTCATAAACTTGGGTTCAATATGGTCAAGGAGACTTTCCTTCACCTCTATCATTGCTGCAACCTCCGCTGGATGCTCGCCGCTCAACCGACGCGTCGCCTACACGCCAAAACACGCAAATCGAGGTGAGAAATTAATAAAACAGAAATAAATAAAATCCAAAATTCATAAAAATAACACCAACAGATAGATATTGATTTTAGATGAATTTAGAATTTCAATCGCTCAATCGGAGTTCGAACGGAGGAGAATGGAGCTCCGGGTTCCTCGAGAGAAAATCGGAAAAATAATAAGGATGACACGTGTCAAGCGCCGATTGGCTGGATTTTCGAATTTCTCGGAATAAATCTGAAAATGAAAAACTATGCGCGCCGACTGTGGGGACCACGAGTCGCTGACTCGTCCACGGGTGGGTTCACCGAGAAGCTCATCGCTAATTGCTTGGTCTTGCCGACGCGGGCGACACGTGAAAGACTAGGGCTTACGTGGCACCGACATGGCACACACGTGGCACTGACGTGGCGAACGGGCGGGGTTTTGCTAACGTGGCAGCCACGTGGCGATGACGTGGCGGACACGCAGATCTACGGTGATGATGTGGCACACACGTGGCTAGCACGCGTAGATTAGGGTTGACGTGGCGATGCCAACGCATCAACCACGCGAGCAAGAGATCTGAGGTGGCGCTGAGGTGACTAGTACGTGGCACCACGCAGGAGGCTAGGGTCTACGTGGCGTCTACTCAGCGGACACGGAGGCGACACGTGGAGGTGACTAGGCAGTTGGCTGAGGGAAAATACTCACGGTATACGTGGCCAATATCCGACCGCTGCCCGCAGATCAACGGCGGAGGGTGACGTGCAGCGGAGAGCGACGTGGCGGCTCTAAGGCGCCGATGGAGATCGACGCCACTGGGCGGTCAAGGAGCTCGACGGCGGACGGCGGCGAGGACACACCAAGCCGAGGAAGAAGACATCGCACCCAATGAGGAGTAACTGGACGAGTCAAAGAGTTAGTGAATCTGGTAGAGGGTGTCGAGACGAACTCAACAGGACCAAAATATGCGGCGGAGGCTCACCGGAGTAGAAGATAGAGGCGGCGGAAGGTCTTTGGCACAAGGGCTAACTTCGGCGAGGACTAGCAGCGCAACGGCGGCGTCTCCGGTGGAATGATTTGGGCCGGCGGGTGCGGCGCGAGGTTGTAAACCTAGAGGCGTCGTCTACAGGAGCTTATATAGCCTAGGGATGCGGAATAAAGCGAAGCCAAGGATGTCCGTGGCGGCGTGGGCTGCGCGGGCGGGCGTGACGCGGCGATGCGTCGTGGGCAGCAGCGATGAAGATCGGCTATCAAGTTTGATCTAGGGTTAGGTTAGTTGAGTCGAATCAGCCGAGGAAACGATGAATAGGAGCGGCCGTGGATTGAACAAGGTTTTCGTCCAAGGAAATAAGGGAAAAAAATTAATTTCTGAATTAAAGAAATCCATAAAATCCGAATAAACTCAAATAAATTCAAATAAATAGCAAATAAATTCAGAAAAATCCCCAAAAATACAGAAAAATCAAATGAATCACAAGGAACCCAAATAAAATAATAAATAATTAATTTGAAGTATTATTAATCGAATTAAAACCTTGTTGACTTTAAAAATTCAATTTAAGCTAGATTAAATTCGAGAAAATTTTCAGGGGTTCAGATTTTGAATTTCAAATTTGGGAAACTGAAAAATTGGAATGTTACAAACCTCCCCCCCTAACAAGAAATCTTGACCCCGAGATTTGGAACTAACCAGGGAAAAAGGTCGGGGTAGTTCGCTCGAAGATCCTCCTCGCTCTCCCAAGTGGCTTCCTCTTCCGGATGATTACTCCACTGGACTTTCGTCATGTGATTCCTAGTTGATGTGCGAGAAATAGAGAAGACTTCTATTTTAATTTTAGGTAAGCAGATGAGAGATACTAATACTTTCTACATGTCTCTTTTGTTTAAATAATCGCATTGTTAATAATCTAATTTATATAGTGGTATGTGGTATGATTAGAATATTTGAGGTGAAAGAAAAGATGCATTGTCATTACTCTCATTTGGGGAAAACCGAATGTTTAATATCAAGAAAGGTATTTGAATACAATGGTTGATCTCAGATAATTCAACATTAGTCGATTTAAATGTGCCGAGAATAAATGTCATTTCGAGTTGACTTTAAATTGGAAAACATGTATAGATAATTCAAGTATTGGGTTGAGGTACGAGGATTATAAGATGATTCATGGTGATTTAACTTGTTTGCTCACTTTGGTAAACAAAGGGTTTTCATTTTCTTTGGTTTTGAACACTATGAAGGAATAAAATGTATAGACTCAAAAGATTGATTGCAGGAACTGAATACACAAGGGATGTACTCAATACCATAACAAGTGCCGGGTACAATCACATAAGAAAGATGTTTACGTTCAGAGCCTGATATCGAGGCAGGGGTTGTTCTAGGCACTTGATGTTTTCTAGGTCTTTGAGATAGCTTGGAAATTGTTGATGTTTTCCTTGTCGAGGTGAAGTAAAATTCTTCTTGGGTAGGTGTTGGCGAAGTATTCAAGTTCTTCTTGCTGATACAAGTGACATTACCCATTTTATTTGAAACAATGTAAAGGTTGTTTGCTAATGATATAAAATAGATGATCAGAAGTGACTAGGATCAAAGAGTTGATCTTAAAATTAAACTTATACCTTGGTAAGGTTCAAATACATAAGTATCATACCTAGCACTACCTGGCAAAGTCATAAACTTCTTTTCGCGAATTCATGTCAGAGGTGAATGCCACGAATGATTGGATTAACATTTTGAGTTGGATTGATATATGTCTAAGGGAGTGTTTGTCTTCAAATTCTTGAGGTTGCCTTAGAGAATGTTATGTAGCTTGTCGGGGTTGAGAATGAGGTGGAGTTGCTTCTTGCTTAAGGCAACAGCTTGGCATAATACTTATGTTTTTCATAGCAAAGGCAAATAATATTGACTTTCCGATATATTTTTTTTATATTTTTTTTATTTTTTTTATTTTTTTTGTACCAGACAATTATTCATTGGTGTTATTAGAGAGATGAATAGATGACAATTGAGATTGAGGATAAAGTTGAGCGAATTCTTCTAGGACAAGCATCTTCGCTCAATCGCCTCTTTTCTTTATCTCGCTTCTCAGTGAACTCGCTCAGATTTTATTTCTTCTATTCTTGGAGTTTTAAACTTGATCGCTGAAATTTTGGTATGTCTACGACTATAGGAGATATTTGTTCAGCTTGTGGACATCGTTTAGAATTTGGTTCTTTTCGTGATGCTTGAAGCATTCACGCTTTTCTCTTGATGTCATGTTCAGTTATTTGTATACTTAATATTATCTTGTGAATTTCAATTTGTTGTTTCTCGTAACATTCTTTAGCCTAATGACTTTCTTTTATCGCACAAGAAACATGCCATTGGAGATTACCATTTACTACTTTCTTAGTGAAGGTAGTTAGGATCAAGTGTTATTTCTATAATTCCTTAAGTGATATTTCTTGTGTGGCTGGTTTTTTCCTCTTTTGATCACCAAATCTTGAGCAAAATTGTATTAGCTTATTATCGGATCAAGGCCATTGAACTAGACAATAATCTTGACATTCACAAGGGTAACAAGCGATAATGCTTACAGGATATTTTCTAGGAGAATGATTTCTTCACAAATGAGCAATTGATTGCACTCTCATCAACATACATGACTTATTTCTCCATAGCGAGTGCAAGCACTAACTTTGACCGACCGGGTTGACAATACTTCAAAGAACAATGTGTAGGTATCAAATAAGATATAGAAGTAGGTTTCTAGTTTAAACCATTTTTTTCTCGATAGAAGCCGCACCAATATTAGAAATATCCTGCATGGAAGTTTTAGAAACAAAGATGTGCATTTGGTGATTTGTCCAATTATGGTGAGCATTTACACCATGGTTACAGATTCTAACATTTTTTTTGCACCACTTGTTGTGTTAGTCTTCCAAGGCTTCTATGAAGTCGAAGAGGTTGTGATGCTTCGCTATCCCCATCTTCTTGAAGTTGCTGATATAGACGTCATGATGTTGCCGATTTGTTACCGTAATTCTTTTCAAAAGATTTGTTCGTGGTTTTCATTTCGCAAAATGAATAAGGAAAGAAATACTTCTAAAAGGGATAACTTAAGAGTGGAGAAAGAAAGTTCTACACAAGGGAAACGAGTACATAAATAAGGAGACTAAATTTCGTAGATTAGAAAAGAGTATATGTATAATCGATGCAACTCCCTTTATATTTCTTTTTAGAAAAATAGGACTTTCAATTCTTCCAGCTTTTCATTTAAACAACCATTCAAGCTTTCCATTGAGAAGTATACGTAACTTTTTCTCGGTTCTAGCTCATTTTTATGGTATATAATCTAGATAAGCAATGAGGTGAGTTTTAAAACATGATTAGAAATTATTATTGATCATTAAGTTTTAACTAGCCTAAAGCAAAGATAAGCTAGTTTGGTGTTGCTAATGTGGTAAGATCTTAACTTGGTTTATATATGAATGGTGTGATCTCAAGCAAAGCTAAGAGTAGTAATGGGGATCAGACATTAATCTCATTGAGGTTTTATTTTATTTATTTTAAGAAAGGTTGATGACCATAATGGTTACACTCACTACAGAAACAAGAATAGTGTCCTCGGCGAAACATTTTATCGTCGGTAAAAGGCCGATTTACAATAAAGTATGCCTCTATCGGCGGTTTTAACGCAACCCGACGACATATATACACCAAGCAGGTCTGCCTCGTCTGTTACATCAAACCCGCCGATATAGACCACGAAATGTGTCCTCAACCTCATTAAACCCGCCACACGTGCACTCCGCCAAAGCAGGAGTATCACATGATGAAAATTGAATTTCAGATCCCGCCAACACAAGTTGTGTCCTCGGCCTCATTAAACCCGCGACATTGCACTACCAAACAGGAGTATCGGCGTAGCGATGAAAATTGAATTTAAGATTCTCGCAACACAAGCCGTGTCCTCGGCCTCATTAAACCCGCCGACACGTGCACTCCGCCATGTGGGACCAACTGCGCAGGATGCTCAGCCCACCAAAGGGCACGAAGACTTTTGTCGTTGGAGAGAAACAAATTGACGATAAAAATAAGTCTATGTCCACTAAGCATAAATGTTGCCGATTTACTGATTAAATTTTGTCGAATGTTTCATTTTAGTCGATTTATAATAGTAATTCCAGATTAATTCGTAAAATCTATTTGAAAATGTTTTTATTGTTTTTAAAATTAAGAAAAATTAAATAGAGCTTTTAGAATAGTTGTCGTGCAACATACATCTATATGACATGTAACTTTTATTATTTAATTAATTGGTATGTTACGGCGCTTATGTACATGTATGTCTCCGCACGCATTTCACGCCGAGTACTTTGAGTAGAACCTTGTGACGATCCAACGCAGCACTAATTGAAAGAGTGAGGAATGACTCGAATAGGTCAGTATGCGTGTTGTAAAACCTTTAAGTGACCGTAGAAATGTCTCGTCAACCCGTCAGAGGCTACAAAAATATCGTGAGAACGTGACGGTAGGTGGTGATGACTCTGTTACTCTCGCTTGAGTTTTCGTAAGAATTTGTTGTGACGATGAAATGCCGCGTAAAGAAGAGCGAGCAATTAGCCGAATAGGTTGTGCATGTTCTAAAACCTTAAACCGGCCTTAAAAATCTCTGCTAAAGAAGAGCGAGCACGACCAAAGGTCCCAAAGATTCGACGGTGGGCCCATGAGGGCTGTCTGTGTCCACGGCATAAATGTTGCCGACGACACAAGTTCAACCTGTGTCGTCGGTTAGATCTTAACCGCCGACACAAGCACTGGCCTGGCCTGCACGACCTGTCTCCCAGTATCTGACGGTGGGCCCATGAGGGCTGTCTGTGTCCACGGCATAAATGTTGCCGACGACACAAGTTAAAACCTTGTTGACTTTAAAAATACAATTTAAGCTAGATTAAATTCGAGAAAATTTTCAGGGGTTCAGATTTTGAATTTCAAATTTGGGAAACTAAAAAATTGGAATGTTACAAACCTCCCCCCCTAACAAGAAATCTTGACCCCGAGATTTGGAACTAACCAGGGAAAAAGGTGGGGGTAGTTCGCTCGAAGATCCTCCTCGCTCTCCCAAGCGGCTTCCTCTTCCGGATGATTACTCCACTAGACTTTCGTCTTGTGATTCCTAGTTGATGTGCGAGAAATACAGAAGACTTCTATTTTAATTTTAGGTAAGCAGATGAGAGATACTAATACTTTCTACATGTCCCATGAGGGCTGTCTGTGTCCACGGCATAAATGTTGCCGACGACACAAGTTCAACCTGTGTCATCGGTTAGATCTTAACCGCCGACACAAGCACCGGCTGCCCGCATTTAATTGCCTCCCAAGATTCGATTTGGGCCCATGAGGGCTGTCTGTGTCCACGAGCTATAGGAAACAAGAATAGTGTCCTCGGCCGAAACATTTTTATCGTCGGTAAAAAGGCCGACGACACAAAGTATGCCTCTATCGACGGTTTTAACGCAACCCGACGACATATATACACCAAGAACTGCCTCAAGCGGTTACATCAAACCCGCCGATATAGACCACGAAAGCTGTGTCCTCGGCCTCATTAAACTCACGACACAGCACTCACTCAAACAGGAGGATATCCAGCGCGATGAAAATTGAATTTCAGATCCCGCCAACACAAGTTGTGTCCTCGGCCTCATTAAACCCGCCGACAGAGGCACTACCAAACAGGAGTATCGGCAGCGATGAAAATTGAATTTAAGATTCTAAGCAACACAAAGCCGTGTCTCGGCCTCATTAAACCGACCGACATGCACTCCGCCATGTGGGACCAACTGCAGGATGCCTGTGCCCACCAAAGTGGCATGAAGACTTTTTGTCATCGGAGAGAAATAGCCGACGATAAAAATAAGTCTATGTCCACGGCATAAATGTTGCCGATTTACCTGATTAAATTTTGTCGACTGCTTCATTTTAGTCGATTTACAATAGTAATTCAGATTAATTGAGTAAAATCTATTTGAAAATGTTTTTATTGTTTTTAAAATTAAGAAAAATTAAATAGAGCTTTTAGAATAGTTGTCGTGTAACATACATCTATATGACATGTAACTTTTTATTATTTAATTAATTGGTATGTTACGACGCTTATGTACATGTATGTCTCTCGCACGCATTTCACGCCGAGTACTTTGAGTAGAACCTTGTGACGATCCAACGCACCAATTGAAAGAGTGAGGAATGACCGAATAGGTCAGTGCGTGTTGTAAAACCTTTAAGTGACCGTAAGAAATGTCTCTGCTCGACCCATCGTAGGCTACAAAAATATCGAAGAACGTCTGACGGTGGTGATGACTCACATTTCCATGAGTTTTCGTAAGAATTTGTTGTGACGATGAAATGCCGGGCGAAAGAAGAGAGAGCAATTATTTCGAATAGGTTGTGCATGTTCTAAAACCTTAAAGCGGCCTTAAAAATCTCGGCGTAAAGAAGAGCGAAAGCAACACCAAAGGTCCCAAGATTCGATGGTGGGCCCATGAGGCTGCTGTGTCCACGGCATAAATGTTGCCGACGACACAAGTTCAACTTGCAGTGTCGCTCGGTTAGATCTTAACCGCCGACACAAGCATCGGCTCGCCTCGCACGACTGCTCTCCCAAGATTCGACGGTGGGCCCATGAGGGTCGCTCAGGTGTCCACTTACATAAATGTTATTGATTTACAAGTTAAAACCTTGTTGACTTTAAAAATTCAATTTAAGCTAGATTAAATTCGAGAAAATTTTCGTGGGTTCAGATTTTGAATTTCAAATTTGGGAAACTCAAAAATTGAATGTTACAAACCTCCCCTAACAAGAAATCTTGACCCCGAGATTTGGAACTAACCAGGAAAAAGGTCGGGGGTAGTTCGCCAAGATCCTCCTCGCTCTCCCAAGTGGCTTCCTCTTGGGATGATTACTCCACTGGACTTTCGTCTTGTGATTCCTAGTTGATGTGCGAGAAATAGAGAAGACTTCTATTTTAATTTTAGGTAAGCATATGAGAGATACTAATACTTTCTACATGTCCCATGAGGGCTGTCTGTGTCCACGGCATAAATGTTGCCGATTTACACAAGTTCAACTTTAATGTCGTCGGTTAGATCTTAACCGCCGACACAAGCATCGGCTCGCTTGTAATAATTGTCCCGAAGATTCGGCGGTGGGCCCATGAGGTCTGCTCAGTGTCCATGGCATAAATGTTGCCGACGACACAAGTTCAACCTGTGTCGTCGGTTAGATCTTAACCACCGACACAAGCATCGGCTCGCCCGCACGACTGTCTCCCAAGATGTCGACGGTGGGCCCATGAGGGCTATCGTGTCGGCGGCTAAATTGTGGCCGGCGACACAGGGGCGTTATCAACGGTCTTTGTGATCGATCTAGGCGCCAAGTCTCCTCACCTTTCGCCATTTCTGCGCCGCTCCTGCGATTTTGGCTCCACTGCTCGTGGCCGCCTCGTCGTCCGGCCGCCTGCCTGGCGACGCGCCTCCACCGGCCCGGCCGCCGCAGCTAGCTCGTGCCTACGCCGCCGCCCCGCCTATCGCCTTGCTGCCGCCTCCACATCGACCGCTCGACCGCCCCATTGGCGCCTCCGTCCGTGACCGCCTCTGCCGCCGACGCCGCCTCCACCTCCACGGCCGTCTGCTCGTGCGTCCTGCGGTATTCTCTCTCAAATGATCAAATCAATTAAATGCCAACAATGTTATTTCTTCGTTGTGGAATGTAATGTTCATGTTAGTGTAGTTTTACTGCGTTGCAATGTAACTTCTTCTTGAGTTATTAGTTAGTCGGTATGGACACAATAATACTTTATGATACATTATTATCTTTGGAGGAGTCCGAGGACATTGTGGAATGTAATATTCATGTTAGTGTAGTTTTACTTAGCTTATTGTGGTGCTTGCTTCTCTAGTGAATAGTGATGAAATAGTTCACCATGTAATGGTAGATTAGGCCTTCTCGACCGTCATTGGAATGTCAGATCGTTATCCTGAATTACTTGAATTCAGGAAAGATTGGATGTAATGAGCTTTTTACATTCTATTACGCAATGCATTCAGGTCTCAGGATCATTTAGAAGTGCTCCCAATATATAACTAAGGTCATTTTTTTCCATTTGGATCCTGACAGTTGTCAAGGATTTGCAAATGCATCCTTTGTGTGCATTGATACTCTCTGCGGATAGTTTGACCAGGTGTTGCTCTATTGCAATTCTAACATCTTCAAACTTGTATTTTGTTAATACAATTCTAACATCTTCAAACTTGTATTTTGTTAATACAATTCTAACATCTTCAAACTTGTATTTTGGATAGCTTTCTTGTGGCTCATCATCAATTACGCAATTAAAGGAGCGCTTAGAGAAAGAAATCGAGGTACTTCTTTTTCTTCGTAAACAAATTAGGATTGACATCATCCTGCTTTTGTATTCCATCTGCTTTCTAAATAGATGCCATTTTAGAATTTGTGCGATCAAGTTTTTAAAATTTTAAAATAGATGCAATATGTGGTTGTTATTATATTAAATACTTGTCTTTTGTATGCCGAGTGGGTGTCCTAGTTTTAGGGAGGTGTTGCGAAATTTCTAATAATTTAGGAGAATGACAACTATAGGCGCATACAAATCCGTAATTAGGCTTTTGGTCTGGTTCAACATTTAGCATTTATAACGTCAACCGAGCTAGAGTTAAACTGCTCGTTGGCGTACTGCATATTTCGTAAGGAGCTCGACGGTGATTCGTTGGGTTCCATTACGAAAAGTGTTGCTTCTCGAGCCGTCCCACGTTTAGATGAGCCACGGATGTGCGCTGAGTACAAAGCGGTGGTGACGTGAGGGTGTCTGGCCAGGGTTGGGATTCGGCGGTATTTCCTTGTCGCTCTCCTAGTGCATAACATAAGTGGTACGCCGCACTCCGTCGTTGCACTCGGAGAACAACGGGTTATGCTGCGGAATTCGACCCGAAAGCACCCTCGTGCCACGCACCACCGATTTCTAAGCCCACATCGATGGGTGGGTAAGCCCTCCTATTTAGCAAGGCTTAAACCGTCTAAATCTGAAATTTGGATGCATGCATTGGCGTTATGTAATGGCGATCTTTGGATGGAAGATCGGCGGTGGATGTCACGATGGTTGGATGAAGTCCAGGAGACACACGGACGAGTGGATCGACAAGGCTAGAGCATTCGTGGATGATGCTTTCGAAGATTCCCGACCCTAATGCAAATATGCCGTGGTGGTGTCCTTATACTGCGTGCTCGAACACCGAGAAGAGGACCAAGAAGGATATTAGCCATCACCTATGTAGGCATGGCTTCAAACCAAATTACTTTGTATGGGTAGCTCATGGCGAGAGGAAGCGCCCGCACGGTGTGGCCCTCGTGGATTTTGAAGAGGGCTACGACGAAGTCGAAGTTGATAGATTAGGCGAGCTCACGATGATGTGGCTCGGCCACGATCTCTCCCGAGGAAGAGTCCGAGCCACTTGCCGAACAATTCGAGAAGCTCCTTGATTCTACCAAGTTGCTAACCGCATGAGCATACCGATGTGATTGTACTCTCGGCGTTGTCGCGTCTAATGGCGGTGAAGACCAAGTACAACCTGTCGCCCAATTGCTTCAACGACCTTTGCAAACCTTTGGATAGCCTCCTTCCGAAAGTGGACACAAGATGACTCCGAATCTTCTGAGTCGAAGAAGCTTTTCGCGTGTTAGGCATGCTTGCGCGAGAGGATAGACTATTGCCCAAAGTTCTCGCATGCTTTATTGGAAGACCGATTCGGGCCGACTCAATCGAAGCATTGTAATGAGAGTCGGTGACGAGGAAGTTAAATGTACGTAACGTGGAATGAGACAGACGACGTGGCTTGAAAACATTCCGCTTTTTCCGATCACTCAACGCTCAGAGCGATCAGACATGTCCAAGGCCACGACGAGACACATGAGGTGGCACAAAGAGGGCAAGCGAGAAAGGAGGGCGTGATGATTCATCCGCCTAATGCGTAAGCTTGGAGGCACTTTGACCAACAACACCTGAATTTTATGGCGGAGCCTAGGAATGTGCGATAGGCTCGACCGACGGGTTCACGCCATTCAATATGATGGCGCGACCATTACTGCGGCTGGCGGTGTTCGCAATCCCGCATAACCCGCGCACCAACTCGCTTGAAAGAAGAGTACATGTTTCTTTCTCGTTATAATACCAGGCCTAAGTCTCTGGAAAAAACTTAGATCTATTCATGCAACCTCTGGTAGAAGAGCCGGTGACTGTGGACTAAAGGAGTATTGACACATGATAGCTACAAGGGAAGAACTTTAGGATGCGTCGTGATATTTGTGGTCAATACACGATTTTCCTGCGATGGCATGTTTTCGGTGGAGCACGCATGGAAAGTTGTCATGCCCTATATGCTGCGTAACTCGATGCTTTCACCACATGAAAAATGGGGGTAAGTCCTGTTGGTTCGATTGTCACCGTTGTTTCCGGAGCCAAGCACCCATTTAGGAATCAAAAAAGGCATTTCGCAAAGGCAAGAGCTGTGAAGAAGGGCCACCCGAGCGTTTGAAGTCAGGATATCATCGACCGGCATTACGATCTAGCGGATATCGGGTATGTGAAAGACTATGGTGAGGAGCACCATTGGACTCATAAGTGCAGCATCTACAACCTTCCTTATGCAAAAGACACGAAGCTACCTCACAACATCGGCGTGATGCACCAAGAGAAAATATATGCGAGTCGATCGTGAACACAAAGCCGACATCCTACGTAAGACTAAAGATAACAAGAAAGCACGCCCGATCAAGCGCCTCCGATATGTGATCGCCGACATGAACCTCGATGAGAATGGGAGGAAAAATTTCGCCTTACACGCGGGCAAATAAAAGCGATTCTTGATTGGATTAAGGAAAAGGTTAAATTCCCAGGATGGTTATGTGGCGAACCTTCGACATGCCGTTAGTATAGAGCAATGCAAGTTAAATGGGATGAATGCCCACGACTACAAAGTCTTCATAGAGCGTCTGTTTCGGTGTGGTGGCGTGGATATGTTGGCGATGATATATGGATCACTTTGGCAGAGCTTAGCTTCTTCTATCGAGAGCTCTGCGCAAAAGAGATATCCGTGATCGAGGATGGAGGAATTGGAGAAGGACATTGTCGTGCTTGTGACAAAGCTCGAGAAGATTTATGTCCCCGGGTTTTCAATTGCATGCAACATCTCTTGGTTCATCCGCCATATGAAGCAAAAGTTGGGGGCCAATAAGTATGATTTAGGTGGATGTATGCTTTGTGGGCGCATGATGAAAAGTCTTAGAGCCAAGGTGAAGAACAAAGCACGAGTCGAAGGCGAGATTAGTAAGCTTGGTTCGATTCAGAGATCGCCTACTTCACGGACAAATACTTTGCGACAAAAAACAAGGTCCATGTGCCACAACCAAGGTATAAGAAGGCATGTCGCGTAGTACTTCCAACTTAGAGGTGTTCCATGACCAAGTCGGATGCAATGTCAAGCAAAAAGCACCACACGATGACTTGGGCGCTTGCGGAAAAGGATTTGATTCGGTTGTATGTATGTGCGACAACATGGATGAAATGAAGGTGTACATCGAGTAAGTCAATAAATATGCGAAATAAGTCATAAATCATTACTTATGAAATAAATGTCTGAAATAAATATTAAATCTTGTAGTCAATTTATTCAAGAAGAGTAGGGAAGGATCGGGTGAACCTTGGGCGAACAAATTGACAATCAAGCGGCGAGGTCGTGGACAAGGTCCGCCCCAAACTTTCTAACCTGGTTTCATTACCACGTAACATTCTTCCTCTTATACAAGTTCACTTAATTTACAAATGTGTGGCATTTATTACTTAAAGAATTTTGCCTCGAATGCTTGTGCAATGTCAAAGACACCGGCGTGCACTACGATCTCCGACAAATGTCACGTGGATGCGGTAGTAGAATTAAGGTCCATGGATGCTATGATTGCCATGGATATCGATTTCGATCCGGCGGTGAGTCGGCTTCGCCCCAATGCAACTACGGTGAGCAATGGCGTCGTGAGTTATGTCACGATGACTCAGTGGTCGGACATAGAGTACTATGGGATCATCGAGGATTTTGTAGAAATTTAGTATGAAGGCAACAAAGATCTCTCGTTTCGTGCTCTTTCGTTGCGGATGGTTCCATCCAACTAGTGGGGTCGGCGGCTCTCCAAAACTAGGACTAGTGGAGATCAATCATAAGAAGGTGTATCAAAAGCGGATGTGTTCATTACGCGGAAAGCGGTCGGTTGGTGTTCTATCTCATCGCATACTGGATTACAAAAGTTGGTGGATTGTACATAAATGTCTTCCACTGGTAGATTGCAGATCTCACGAGGAAGGCGACTACGATTCTCACCCAGGCGTGGAGGTATTCCAAGAACAAGAGTTACGGAGAGGCTGCGTCGATATTGGTGATGGGCTAGATAATATTTTGGGATCGATATACCCATCTCATGTAGAAGGAGAAGAAGAGGAGGAAAGGGTAGAGGAAGAGGAAGAGAAAGAGGAGGAAGAGGAAGCGAAGATTTTTAAGCTATTTAATTTTATAGGTTTAATTTTATATACTTTATGTCATTTAATTTTATATACATTTATATTTTATTAGATTTCAATTAATATCAATGTACTTTATGTCATTTAATTTTATATACATTTATATTTTATTCGTTTCAATTAATATCAATGTACTTTATGTCATTTAATTTAATTTGTGCAGGATGGCTCTAGTTACGAAGAAGTTGGCTTCAAAATTGAAGAAGGTCTTGGGAAGGAGGGCATGAGAGTCTGAGCAGGCGGCTCACCCAGTCTGGCCTTCCCGGAGGAGGAGGAGGAGGAGGTGGCTACCACCGACTCCCGGGAGGAGGAGGAGGAGGTGGTGGAGGAGGACGCACGATGAGCCGTTGGGGTTCTTGGCATCGGGCACTTGAGGAGGGATGAGGACAGGGGATGAGGGCCAGAGTCCATGGGAGTCTGTTGGTGCCCGAGTCGTGGGGTGCCTCCGCCTCGAGCTCTGCGGGATCAAGAAGAGTCGGCGGAATAAATTGCCAAAAGCCCCCTGAGATCCGCCGAAACAGGATCTTGATAGTTGTTTCTAGTGGGGCGAAGGTATGTGCTACAAATTTTCGATGTCTTTTATTGCTAACCACAAACTTGCTAACTACTTGTTATGAATTCTTCATGCGGTGGCTTGGTTTGCCTCAACAAGGATAAGCAGGAGTCGGGCCACTTGCTAGGGGTGATCTTGAGCGGCTCTACCGGCAAGCGAGTGGGCGAGGTGGTGCTCGGCGCCCAGTGATGACTAGATGGAGGCGACTACTGCTCGTGGAGGACCACTACAAGGAGGCAGCTGTCGCGGATCATTGCATAGCCGAGTTCCAGGTAAGTTGTCATTTCTATTAATGTTTTCGTGTTTATAGCTTCACGTGTTTGTTTCGTTTCAAAGCAGGTGTCGGCTTGCACTCGCGCATCGGGGCGACTATCATGCTTATGCATACATGC
Organism: Guadua angustifolia; assembly: GCA_036346375.1. NCBI lineage: Eukaryota > Viridiplantae > Streptophyta > Magnoliopsida > Poales > Poaceae > Guadua > Guadua angustifolia. Next base: position 57,097,898 of record CM070507.1, read on the forward strand.
TTTCGACACAATGGCGGCAAAAGGCGGTCGGGGCGCCATCGAGTTATGCGCCGACGACGGCGGTGATGAAGCACTAAAACGCGGGGATGAAGATCTCGAGGGCACATGCCTTGCGGCGATACCTCGGCGAAGAATACTGCCTTGGCGTCCGGTTTGGATGGACAAGTGTCCTACGCTGGAGGATCTCTGCAAGATGTGGGCATCGAAGGAGTGGATCGAGAGGTCCAAGAGGAACAGGGGAATCGAAAAGCCAACCCAGAGATCTGTGTGACCTACCTAGGTGGACGAGGCATGGGTCACGTCACAGCGTGATATCGTAAGTATACTAAGTACAACTCTCGCATTCTTGTCAATTCAGTTTTCATTTCACATTTGAAATTGAGCTGCGAGGAGTTTCATCACGGGACTTGAGCCCATGAGTTCACGTGTGGGCCTTGAGCACCACGCCGTGTCGGCTGTTGATGACGCTAACCACCGATGGCCCCGTTGCCAGAGAGAAGATTGTAAGTGACTTTCTCTTTTCGCTGCTCTCTGACTCTGCAAGCTGTGGCGAGCTAATCCACTTCATATCTTATTTGTTTAAGTAGGATACAGCAACGGTGCAGCCATGAAGGAGAAGCACGGTGCTTATTGTGACCCCTTGACCATGCTTGGTCGACCCTCGATCATCTACGACCGGTTCGATTGGGAGGAGTCACAGCGAGCTTCGGCTTCATGGACTCGGTGGTGGCGCCCGAACTTCGTCTGAGGGCCAAGTCGGGACCACGTCGACAACGAGCCGCCTCTTCGCGCGATCTGCAATTTGGAAGCCAGCGAAGATGATCGCAGAGAGTTACTGGCGAGGCAAGCGGATGAAGCGTGAGGCAGAGGAAGCGAGAGGAGGATAGGAGGCGATGCTGAGGCCCCTCAGAGTCGAGAACCTCTGGATGTACAACTATTTCGAGTAATTAAGATTGTATCACGTAGCTTCGTTGTACTTACGTTTCATATGCTAACATATCATATCCACGATCGTTGCGGCGGGACCCTCCTACGGCCGCAGATGCCACCTCCTCATGCCGTTCTTCACGCAGGCAATGACCGGGGTAATGCATTTTGTCCGATTTTGCGAACTATTCATACAAGTACACAAATGCACAAAAGTTTTGAACATTGTGGTTTCCTCTAATCTTGCGGTGTCGCCTCATTGTGTGCTGCTCTGCAACGAATGCTCAAGCAGGAGGTGATTCGATGTGGCACAAGATCGTGCACAGATCAATTAAATCGACAGCGTGTTTGCGATCCTTTTCTTGGGTTCGCAATCTTAGTTATTTGTTTTGTTGGTAGAATAGTATGTCATGTTCTACATAGACATGTTGATTGTGAATGTGATGTACTCTTTTGGTTTGAGCTGAATTTGGGACTTATTGTTGCATTTTGCTATCTGTGTCGATGGTGATCATTTGTGCATTGTATTGGTGAATGCGAATGTGGTAATGTGTGTGAAATTATATGTTGTGATTGTTCTGGGAAATTGGGGATATAAAACTGCTAGGAATGGGGTTTTTTTGCAGGTTAAAATTGGATTTTTTAAAATTCCCCAGATATTTTTTATTTTACAACTTTGTGTCCTCGGCTCTAACCATGCAAGGCGACACAAGATAACCCAGTTACGGCACGAGAAAGTGCGTATGTGGTCGGCTATAGCCCGTGAACCGAGGACACGGATGTCCCCTCTGTGTCCTCGGCTCTAACCATGCCGCGACACAAGATAGCCACCGAGTCTACGCCACGGAAGGGTCTCATGTCATCGGCTATAGCCTGGGCGAGACACAGGATGTCCCCACTAAATGTCGGCAGCGTTAATTAGGCCAGAGACACAAGTGTCCCTACTGTATCGGCGACTTTAAGTTGGCGAACGACACAAGTGTCCCATCAGTGTCGGCTGACTGAGTTAAGCCGAAGCGACAAATGTCACGGGTGTCGGGCGGCCCGGATGGCATCTGTGTCGTCGGGATTTATTGTGGCCGTCGACATAGGTTGGTTGTGTCGACTACGTGTCGTGGGACTTGTGTCGTCGGGAGGCCGACGGCGAGACCTCGTGTGTCGGTGGTTTGGCATCTAATGGTCGCTTAAAAGCGATGGAGGACACTAAACAAGATCCTGTAGTGGTGGTAAGAAGTTCTATGAAAGGAGATAACTTTGTGGAAGTTTATAGAGATAAGAGATAAACTATTTTATAATTTCTTAGTTATCCTATGGGTTAAATTTTCCATATTCACACATAAGGACAACTTATTGTGAAACTTTAACCAAGAGGTTAAGTTTACATAAATCAGCCCCGACATTCGGGATAAAGACCAATTTCAAGTAGCGAAAACATAACGACAACGTAAATTGCTCTATATAACTAGGAATAATATGCTACACGTAAGGGTGCTTATCTTATGGTAGGTTCTAATATATTCTAATCTTAGCCTTTTTACATTGGGTGATGTTGTCTCTTCATGAAGTAAAATCTCGAGCGTCATCTTCTTCATTTGGAATTCTTACTAGGAAGATAGTAAACTTAGGGATATTTCCGGAGATAAGATCAAATTTAAATTTCAAAATAATTTTCTTTAAAAGGGAAGAAGTAAGAACCTAAGAATAAGGTGAGAGGAGACTAACTTCTAAATTCAAATTCGTTGGTTTGATTTAGAAAATAATTTTGAAATTCTAGCGACCATTCTAACTAGGGTTGCGACCTCTGATCGATATGGCTCACGATACCACCTCTGTGGGGACCGGATTAACCTAATCCGAACCCTCACGTTTTAACCGCTTAGTCCAGAGAGCAGCTAGCGCACACAATCAATCATTGCTGATAATGCACGGACATATCATAAAGTAAACAACGATAATAAGCAAAAGAGTATAACAACATCATCACATTATTATAAGTATGGAGCCTTACGACTTAAGTGAAAATGTAGCGATGGAAATGTAGAACCAAAAGAGCTAATCGGTATGCCCACAGTAGCAGAAGTGGTGCGCTCCCTAGTAGTCGGTGATCCTCCTCATCAAAGTCTTCACCACAGATGTCAGACGGCCCATCATACGCTTTATGGAATAAGCGACCCTCGTGATGAAACGCGGGGTGAGTATGCAACATACTATTGAAGTCTCTGAAAACTTAATGCAAGTAACTAAATGCATGGCTTGAACAAAGGAAGCATATAGGGTTCATTTGTATAAAGCGAAGTGAAATTTAAATACAAGTAATAATTTCATAAAGCTGACATTTAACAAAATGTAAATAGCATAAATAATTAAACTTGAAGTATAACAATTTTCTGGGTTCCAACTACGGTTGGCTCTAGTCGTAAACTAAAACCTTGGGGAGCTCTAGCTCATGATTCCCAACCACATTTTCATTTTAAACCAAATCATCATTTTTCCATTTAAAACCAAAAACCATAAAATCTACTATGTGAAAGCGTTCCCGCTTGCCCTTGTCCGTGAGTACGCGGCTACTCAAGTAGTTTTTAAGACTCTGCAGAGTTGGTACACTTTACCCACACGACATGATCAACCCTTTGCGCCAAGCTATTGACACACTTCCTTTGGTGTGCCGCAGGAGATCATGACAAGGCCTTTCAATGCATAATACCGCTACCGAGCTTCACCCGCTAAAAGGTTTAGCTCTCCACGTTATGCGCCTTGCAAGTGTCATCCCGACAAACTCGCATGCCTTAACCCTTGGCGAAGTCAAATAACGATACATGCAAATTACTTAGCTGTGTCGTACCCCATATAGACATGTGGTTGTATTGTATAGCATGGCCCAAGGTAACACTAACGGGTCCTTAATTGACTAGGGCGGACAATCACATTCAAAAATTTTGTGCATCCCACTTTCGCCATACAACCAATCACCCGGGTCTAAATTATTTTCACTTTTAATTTCAAATTAATACAGGCAGCACCAATTGCCATAATTTCCACAATTCATTTTTGAATCAAGAATGAAATCATTTCCATAATGGTAAGATGCAGAGCGTGATTAAGCGTGGCTAAGCATTTTCTCTAGTTCCCATAATCAAAATGATTACCATTAATTACAATAATTAGTTTTCCTAAGGTGTCAAAGGTTGTCAAGTTGAATATCAATGTGGCATAACAAAGTTGGAATATAGCTAAGCATTAAAAGCATTATTTAAAGTATGATCGCATAAATAATAAGCATGCAATAATTTAAACACAAAATAGCTTTTCATAAACTTGGGTTCAATATGGTCAAGGGAGACTTGCCTTCACCCTCTACCGCTGCTGCAACCTCCGCTGGATGCTCAGCTCGCTCAACCGATCGTCGTCTACCTGTGAAAACCCGCAAATCGGTAGAAATAAATAAAACAGAAATAAATAAAATCCAAAAATCATAAAAATAACACCAACAGATAGATCTTGATTTTAGATGAATTTAGAAATTTGAATCGTTGAATCGGAGTTCGAGCGGAGGAGAACAGAGCCAAAGTTCCTCGAAAGAATCGGAAAAATAATAAAGGGTGACACGTGTCAAGCGCTGATTGGCTGGATTTTCGAATTTCTCGGAATAAATCTGAAAATGAAAAACTATCGGTGACAGGTGGGGACCACGAGTCGATGACTCGATCCACGGTGAAATTTGGGTTCATGAGAAGCTCACTAGCGGTGCTTGGTCTTCGCGGCGTGGCGGACACGTGGAAGACTAGGGCTTCGTGGCAACGCGAGCACTTAGCACGCATGGCAGCGGCGTGGCAAGCGGGCGGGGTTATCTTGGCGTGGCAGCCCGCGTGGCGATGACATGGCGGACACGCAGATCTCTGGCGATGATGTAGCACACTGCGTGGCTACGCAGCGTATATTAGGGTTGGCGTGGCGATGCCAGCGCATCAACCAGCGAGCAAGAATGCGAGGTGGCGGGAGACTGACTAATCGCGTGGCACCACGCGGGAGGCTAGGGTCTACGTGGCGTCTACTCGGCGAACACGGAGGCGACACGTGGAGGTGACTAGGCAGTTGGCTGAGGGAAAATACTCACGGTATACATGGCCAATATCTGACCGTCGTTCCGCAGATCAACGGCGGAGGGTGACGGTGCTAGCGGTAGCGACGTGGCCGGCTCTAAGGCGTCGATGGGAGATCAAGCGGCGCAGGCGGTGAGCGAGCTCGGCGGAGGCAAGCGGCGAGACACCTGCGGTCTTGAGGAAGAAGACATCGCACCCAGCGAGGGAGTAACGGATCGAGTCGAAGAGTTAGTGAATCTGGTAGAGGGTGTCGAGACGAACTCAACAGGACCAAAATATGCGGCGGAGGCTCACCGGAGTAGAAGATAGAGGCGGCGGAAGGTCTTTGGCACAAGGGCTAACCGGCGAGGACTAGCGGCCTGCGGCGTCTCGGTGGAATGATTTGGGCGTGGGTGCGGTGAGTGGTAAACCTAGGCGTCGTCTCACAGAGCTTATATAGCCTAGGGATGCGGGAATAAAGCGGAAGCCAAGGATGTCCGTCTTGGCCTTGGGCTGCGTGGGCGGCGACGTGAGCGACGTGGTAGCGTCGTAAGCATGATGAAGATCCAGCGGTGAGAGTTTGATCTAGGGTTAGGGTTAGTTGAGTCGGGAACATGGGCGAGGAAGCGATGAATAGGAAGCGGTAGGATTGGATTGAGCAGTGTTTTCGGCCGAAGAAAATAAGGAAAAAAAATTAATTTCTGAATTAAAGAAATCCATAAAATCCGAATAAACTCAAATAAATTCAAATAAATAGCAAATAAATTCAGAAAAATCCCCAAAAATACAGAAAAATCAAATGAATCACAAGGAACCCAAATAAAATAAGAAATAATTAATTTGAAGTATTGATTAATCGAATTAAAACCTTGTTGACTTTAAAAATTCAATTTAAGCTAGATTAAATTCGAGAAAATTTTCAGGGGTTCAGATTTTGAATTTCAAATTTGGGAAACTGAAAAATTGGAATGTTACATTCTGCCTCAAATTTGTACCTCGCATCGCCATCAAGAGCAGTGGCGAGTTAGATTCTTAGAGTGTACTCACCACCTCCTGGCCAGAAGAGATGCCCGCGCCTTCCCCCTAGACGATGTTCTTCGATGGCTCCTTCAGGCTCAAAGGCGCGGGGGTTGGAGTGGTCCTGGTCTCTCCGACCGGTGACATCCTCCAATACGTGATCGCCTTGGACTTCAAGGCCACCGACAACATCGCTGAATACCAAGGCTTGCTAGCAGGGCTACACGCCGCCTCGGCGTTAGGCGTCCGGCACCTCCAAGTCAAAGGCGACTCCCTGCTGGTCATCAATCAGGCATGAAAGGAATTTCAATGTTCTGACCCTACCATGGCCACCTACTTGGCGGAGGTCAGGAAGATAGAGCACCACTTCGAAGGACTGAGATATATCTATATCCCTCAACGCGACAACCATATGGCGGACTGGCTTTCACAGCTCACATCCTCAAGAACTTCTGTCCCAGTCGGGGTCTTTGAAGAAAGATTATCATGACCGTCTGTCCTGCCCCGGTTCGGTGGGGATAGCCAGTCTTGCCTGCGTGACCTTGTACTCGAGCGGGGGCGCTGGCACGTGTTACAGTGGCCTCCGATTCAGGGAGGGAAGGCAGCGCACCCGCCTCAGCCCCCAGGTCTAGGAGGGAAGGCGTCGGTGCCGCTGGTGCGGCACCCAGGGAAAAGCTTGGCCAAGCGAAATACCCGGGCGATCACAACATGATCGCCACACTTGGCCGGGAAGGGTAGTGGATGGATCCTATCCTAGCCTTCCTGCGAAACCGAGTGATCTCCGACGATGATGCCTCAACTGAGAAACACGCAAGGCCAAGTGCTATACTCTGGTAGGTGGGGACCTATACCACCGGAGCAGAAATGGAATTCTACTGAAGTGCATCACTCGGGAAGAGGGGAGCGATTTGCTCTCCGATATCCATGGAGGCATGTGCGGGAGCCATATGTTTAGCCGGGACGCTTGTTCAAAGCGTTCCGCCGAGGATTTTATTGGCCCGCCCTCCGGGATGCTTGCGGTGGTGAGGAAATCTGTGACATGCTAATTCTTCGCCGAGCAAATCCAAACCGGCCAAGCTGCGCAAACCATCCCGCTCTCTTGGTCGATTCGCGTGCATGCGGGGGGATATCTGGGCCCGTTCAGCGGACGCGAGGGCTTCACCCACCTATTCGTCACCATCGACAAATTCACCAAGTGGGTCAAAAGCAAGCGATGCGTGCCATCCGGCTTCGCCGCTATCAAGTTCATCCACGGAATCTTCACCCGGTTTGGGTTGCCAATCGCATCATCGCCGACAGCGACACTCAATTCTGTAGCGGCCTTCACGGAGTTACGTGACAAGATGGGTACCAAGGTATGCTTTGCTTCCGGTGGCCCATCCAAGAAGTAATAAGCTGCAGCGCCAATGCGTTGGTGTTGAGGGGCTCGAGACCAGAGCATTTGATCAGCTCCTGGCGGAAGCGCGGTGGGCGGAAGAACTCACGGCTGTCTTGGTGTAAGCGAACCACACGAGTCAGGCGATTGAGAAACACCTTTCTTCTGGTCTCTGGCCAGGTACATCCCTTTCATCAGAGCTATCGCTCGGCTCCCCACATGTCTCGGCGTTCAGCGAGGAAGGACAAGAAGACCACCGTGGAGAAGAAGTCAACCTTCTGGAGGAGGTACGCAACCGGGCGGCACGCCGCCCGGTACAAGCAAAATCTCAGGCGGTACCACGCCACCCGAGTCCATGAGAGAACACTGGTAGTAGGCGACCTGGTCTTGCGCAAAATCCAGATGCATGCCGGGCTCCACAAACTGTCTCCCTAGTGGGAGGGCCCCTTTAAGGTGGTCTCTGTATCTCAACCCGGGGCGGTCCGGTTGGCCACTGAGGACGGCCAAGAGCTAGCCAACTCCCACAACATTGAGTTGTTGCGAAAATTTTATCCATAAAGAACTCTAAGTACTCGGTAGTTCGCTCCGATCAGCTGCATGGGTGGGCTCTCCCCTGGCTGATCGGCAACTGCTGGTGGTCAGTAAAGTTGTTCACCTTAAAGTCTCTTGCTTTACTTTCCCTACTTGTGCCCCGGTGGGTAGTATTCCGCGTGGGTGTCGTTGGTACCGACGGTTTGGTTGCTCCTTGTTGATCTGCAGTAACACCCGGCGCTCACGTCGGGCGGGGACGGGCGACCAGGAGCGCAGGTGCGGCACGGTGCTCAGACGCGGCTCGTACACCTTGGGTTGGCTCTGCGAAGCACCGCTGGCTGTCACCGCGAGCACCGCAGGCCCAAAACCACTCTTGGAAACCCGCTACCTTGACACGCAACGCCTCGGGCTGGTTCCGAATCACAAGGGCTTAAGCTCCAAAAAAGGGACCACGACGACCCCGAGCGGGGACTTACATTCTTTAATATATTTCCTGCATGCCCCGCGTAACGTCTACTTGTGTTTTTAGTAGCTACGGGCAATCGCAGATGAAGTGCTGGAGCACTGGCCTAATTTAAACATTCAAGATGGCCCTGCGGCAAGCCTGGGGGCTGGTCGCCCGAAGGCCTGTGGTCAAGATAAGTTGTTTGCATTGAGCATTATCAACTTATTTTGCGCATTCGCGTCCTTTTGGGTTGAGTTGTGCATGGTTGTCACAGGCGTCGGTATCTTGACGGCTCCTTACTGATAAAGGGAGATGCCCAGTGTTTGCGTCGCGCGAGGACGGGCAACAAGGAGCGTGAGTGTGGCATGGTGCTCAAACACGGCTCGTACACCTCGAGTTGGCTCTACGAAGCACCGTTGGCTGTCACCGCGAGCACCGCTGGCCCAATACCACTCCTGGAAACCTGCTGCCTTACCACACGACACTGTGGTCAGGTTCCAAGAGATCACAAGGATATAAGTTCCGAAGGGGCATGAGCTAGTGACAACCTTGCGCAAGGACTTAGACTCTATTTGTCTACATGTTGTATACCTTGCGTAACTTTTGTTTGCGTTTGTAGCGGTTGCTTGCAATCACCCAAGAAGCGCCGAAGTATTGACCTAACCTAAGCATTTAGGTTTGCGTCGCGGCAAGATTAAGGGCTGGTCGCCCAACGATGGGATCAAGCAAAAACAATCAAACGCAGACAAACAAACACGCAGGTAAAGTAAAAAGATGTCAATTTCATTACAATTGCTAAAGTAGTTTTGGCATACAGACAGGCAAAACAAGAACAAGAAAAAGAAGAAAACAAGGGAAGCGGCCCGGGCCATCAGTTGTCGTTGGCAACTTGGATGTGCCCATCGTCCTCCTCGACTTCCGACTCCATTGCCGCCGCGTCGAGGTCCGGGTCCTCCACCGTCATTAGCCTGGTGACGTGCTCCGTGGCCTCACGCATGCGCGCCTGTGCCTGGGCCTCGTCTCCCTCAATGCTATCCACGACGGCCATTAGGTTGAAGGAAGCATCACGGCTGGCACCGCATGCCAGCACGAATGTCGCGGTGGCCACCGCGACTTGCCATCCTTCCTAGGTGGAGCGGGCGGCCAAGGCGGCGGGAAGGCCGGAGAGCGCCCCAGTAACTCAAGTGATGTAGTGTGCATACTGCATCGCTGTAGACTCAAGCGGCTCACGGAGGTCCACTCCCAGCGGCTCCAAGGCCCTCACCATGTGCCGGTAGGCTGGCCGGAGCATGACAGCGAGGTTGTGCAGCATGCGACGCTACTCCTCCACCGCGTGCTTCTGCACGCCTCAACCTCCTGCGCCCGGGCGAGTAGGGCCGCCCCAGTCGCCCTTTCATGGGCCAGCAGCGCCTCCCCCTTCTCCTGCTCCCGCGTCAGCTCCTTGCGTAGCACCGCCATCTGTTGCGACATGTGCGCTTCGCACTGGATGGCTGCCGTGAGGAGGGTGCTCGAGGATGCGTGCGCTTTGCCAAGTCTGGCGAGCAACGCAGCCAAAAGCTGGAGGTAGGGGCGGTGAGCGTGACGGCGAGGTGAGTTTGAGTCTTTGGCGGTGGCGACGTCCCCTTGGGCCGCCGGTATGGGTTGCTCGACGAAGTCCTGCTGCGTCTGTTGGCGCTGCGGATGTTTGCTGGGCCGGAGCACCTTGACGGGCCATCCTTGGAGGCGACTTGAAGCTGAGGGAGGCCACCGGGAGTGTGAGCCCGCCTTGGCGGGCGGTGGTAGCAGCTGGAGTTGGCACCGGTGGAGTTGGCACCGATGGAGGTGGCGCCAATGGAGTCGATGCCGCGGGAGTTGGCGCCGTTGAGGTCGGCACCATGGAAGTTGGCGCCGTCGAGGTAGGCGCCTTAGGAGTCAGTGTTGGTGCGACCGACGCCGGAGTAGGGGCGGCGGATGTCGTCACCCCGGATGAAGACGCCACCACTTGGACGTTAGTGGCGGCAGGAGTTCGGTCTTCGGTGCGGGGCCTCTTGGGGTCCGCGCCCGTAGCGACCAGAGCGAGCGGCCGTTTGCTTGCGCTCTGATCGTCAGCTGGGGCCGGGTCCCTGATCACCAAGGGACCGTGGGTCGGCAGCACCACAGGGCCGATGGAGTCCATTGCCGGGAACGATTTGATAATCCGGAGGCGCTCCGCGAACTCCAGATCGCAGAGCAGTCGGGCCTCGGCGGGGAAGTCCGAAATGTTCGGCATTGGCGGGAGCAATCCGGACAACCATTTTGAAATGGCAGGGCCATCTAGGTTTCCCACACCTGGCGGAAAAAAGAAGACAAGAATGTTGGTTGATGGCAACTACAAAAGGAGATATATGTATTCGTAAGAAGAATAAAGAACTTACGGCCTAGATGCGTGCGTGTCATGTAAATGCGTCTCAGATATCTTGCCATGCGGGCGGGCACGACTTAAGGGGCTGATCCTTCAGGCTACGAAGTCTCGAACAACCAGCGCCCCGATCAGGCCAGCGTCTCGCAACCGGTTTATGCAGGCAGCCATCGCTAGGAGCTCTGCCGTCTCCTTGACGGGAGAACTCGGTATCCACCTTACTTCGTCACTGCCTTATTGGGCATCCTGAGGGCATCGACCCCGCTGTCATCGCCGATGTACAACCAGTCGCTCCGCCACGACTTCCAGATGGACTTCGGCTGAATGAGGATGTAGCGGGGGGCCAACCCGTCGCGGAGATAGAAATGGCAGCTCCCCACGATCCCGCCATCAGAGGAGCTGCGGAGGATGTAGAAGTAGCGAAAGAGTGGGAGATTGGGCATTACCCCTACGAACATCTCGCAGAGGTATGCGAAGGTAGAAAGAATGAGAATGGAATTGGGAGTAAGATGAAGGTGATGGATTTCATAAAATGGAAGGCTGTGAGGAAGAACTCGAAAATGGCGGCACTAGGCCGCTAGGAGTCCTCGAGCGAAGACGACAATCTCGCGGATTCGCCGAGTGGTGCGAGGGTTCACGCCGAAGGTGGATGGAACCCTTGGGCGCCATCTTGGAGAGCATCCCCAATCTATCCTTGTCGACAGTAGAAGGCAAAAAAGGTTGTGCCATTGGAGCAAGAGCAAAAGCTTTGGACAAGGAAGATGAAAGAGCAAAGCGCGCAAGAATAAAAAAAGAGCATGAACTGCTGGACAGGGGTGCACATATATATAGGCCCCTCACACAGATGGTTCATGAAAAGGCAAAAGTACGCGATGTTTTGGGTCCCGAGAAAAATCAACGGAAGTGGGGAGGACCGAGACGGTTGCGTACTCAGAAGTGGTGGACCCATCCAAGAATGCACCGACATTAAATGAGGAAAAAAAGAAACTAGCGCTGTTACGGGGCGGACCGAGAGCTCTTGTTGCGCGCTACGCTAGGGTACCCTCTCCCGCAGAATAAGTGAGCCCACGTGGTGGCCTGGCAAGCCGGCATGATCGAGCCCTCTCGCTGGGCGAGGAGTCCAAGTGGCGCCCTAGTAGGCAGGTGGGCGATCAGGCCCTATCCGCCGGGTGTCGGCCTCCGTAGCGGCCTGGCGAGCTAGCAGGCGATCACGCCCCTCTCGTCCGGCGTCGGTCTCCGTGGCGGCTTGGCGAGCAGGTGGGCGATCACGCCCATCTCGTCCGGCGTCGGCCTTCGTGGTAGCCTAGCGGGCAGGTGGGTGATCAGGCCCTACCCGCCGGGCATCAGCCTCCGTGGCGACCTGGCGAGTAGGCGGGCGATCACACCCCTCTCTTCCGGCGTTGGCCTCTGTGGTGGCGTGGCGAGCAGGCGGGCGTTCAGGCCCCTCTCGCCAGGCGTCGGCCCATGTGGCGGCCTAGCGAGCAGGCGGGCGATCACGCCCCTCTCGTCCAGCGTCGGCCTCCATGGTGGCTGGCGGCGTAGCGACGTCGAGCCCTCGCCACGGGCGTCGGCCTCGATGGCGGCTGGCGAATGGCGGGCGATCACGCCCTCGTCGGCGTCGGCCTTATGGCTGGCGGGTGGCGGGCGACAGTACCGCTCACAGTGCCGCCGTGATGGCGGCTTGGCGGGCAAGTGGGTGATCAGGCCCTGCCCGTCGGGCATCGACCTGTGGCGGCCAGGCCATGCGGGCGACCAAAGGTATGAAAGGGAGGCTTTACCCCGACGTCTCCTTCCCTGAAACATCAGTCGAGCTCGACCGCGGTGTCGAGGCCATTGATGCGAGAATTTTACTATCGACCGACGACGGCCCATCCTCGGCGCCTCACACCCAACCCGTCGCAGAGCGTCATATCCCCTGGGGCGAAGCCACACAACGACATTAAATGGGGTTTGAAGGATATGGCTACAGTGAGGGGTGTAGTAAATGTGTCATGGGTCAGTATGATAAGACCACAGTGATGGGTGTATTAAATAACTTATAGATCAGTATGATGTCACCCCTCACCTACCCGAGCCAGCCCAGTCTATATAAGGGAGCTCTGGTGCATGGGGAAGGGGGGCCGAATCCGAATCCAAGAGGTTGAAAGACTTAGCAAAAAAAGAGCCATTGTAACCGCCTCCATATTTCCTCAACAAAGATCTAGTAGGACGTAGGGCTGTTACCCACACCGAGGGCCCGAACCTGGGTATATCGCTGTGTTCTTTGATCTGTTGATCCCTGGGATCCCTTGTGCGAGAGTCATTAGGGTTTCCACCCACGAAGATGCCCTCTACCGAACCATAATCTCCATCCTTGGGAGACACCCTGTCCGTTGACGGGGTCCTGGCCAACGAAATATGCCGACAACAGGATTTGAGGATATTAATGATGAGTTTTTCTAGGGCTTTACTTATTAGTTGCCTGTGGGAGTATTGGGCAAACTACAAGTCCTTTGGTCTTTCCGCTGCAACAGTTATGTACTTTGGTTTGTAAGCCAAAATTTACTTAATGAAATATATGTGCTTTATATATGGATGTGATATCAATGTTGAAAATATGCGCACTAGCCACTGATCATAGGACTAGTACTATATGCACATGTAACCATTATTGGTATTTAATATAAAAAATGGGGGCCTTACACTGAGAGACGAAAGCTAGAGGAACAAATGGGATTAGAGACCCCAGTAGTCCTAGCCATAAACGATGGATACTAGGTGTTGTGCGACTCGACTCGTGCAGTGCTATAGATAATGCGTTAAGTATCCCACCTGGGGACTACGTTCGCAAGAATGAACCATACCAGGGCTTGGCATGCCATGAATCCTTTTGAAAGAGAGGGGTGCCCTTGGGAATGCGAACACAGGTGGTGCAAGGCTATCGTCAGCTCGTGCCATAAGGTGTTGGGTTAAGTCTCGCAATGAGCGCAACCCTTGTGTTTAGTTGCCACTATGAGTTTGGAACCCTGAACAGACTGCCGGTGTTAAGTCTGGGAAAGGACAGGATGAGGCCAAGTCATCATGCCCCTTATGCCCTAGGTGACACACGTGCTACAATGGGTGGGACAAAGGGCCGCGCTCTCATGAGGGTGAGCTAACTCCAAAAACCTGTCCTTAGTTTGAATTACAGGCTGCAACTCGCCTGCATGAAGCATGGATCGCTAGTAATCGCTGGTCAACCATATAGTAGTGAATCCGTTCCCAGGTCTTGTACACGCTGCCCGTCACACTATAGGAGCTGGCCATGTTTGAACTCATTACCCTTAATCGTAAGAAGAGGGATGCCTAAGGCTAGGCTTGCGACTGGAGTGAAGACATAACAAGGTAGTCGTATTGGAGGGTGCAGCTAGATCACTTACTTTTCAGGGAGAGTTAATGCTTATGCTTATTGAGTATTTTGGTTTGACACTACTTCATGCTAAAAAAGAAGGCAGCTACATTTGAGCTAAACTTGGATATGTAAGTCTTCTTTCGTTTTGGGCGAAGTACGACCAAGCTCATGAGCTTATTATCCTAGGTCAAAACAAATTAGTTGATAGTGATAGGATCCTATTTTTGATGTCCCCATGTCTCCCCCATGTGGTTGGTGGCATGGGGATGTCAAAAAGGAAAGGGATGGAGTTTTTCTCGCTTTCAGCGTAGCGGGCCTCCCTTTGGGAGGCCTACGCGATGGGCTATTAGCTTAGTAGTAGAGAGCGCCCCTGATAATTACGTGTTGTGCTTGGGTTGTGAGGGCTCTTAGCCACATGAATAGTTCAATGTGCTCATCAGCGCCTGACCCGAAGATGTGGGTCATCCGAGGCACATTAGCTTGGCGTACTCCTCCCGTTTGAATCAGAGTTTGAAACCAAACAAACTTCTCTTCTGGAGGATAGATGTTCAGGTGAGATCCCATATAGATCTAACTTTCTATTCACTCATGGAATTCGGGCGCTCCTGAGGGGGCCACCACGGCTCCTCTCTTCTCGAGAATCCATACATCTCTTATCAGTGTATGGAGAGCTATCTCTCGAGCACAGGTTGAGGTTCATCCTCAATGGGAAAATGGAGCACCTAACAACGCATCTGCACAGACCAAGAACTACAAGATCACCCCTTTCATTTTGGGGTGACGTAGGGATTGAACCACTCGAGCCTTTTTTCATGCTTTTCTCAGCAGTCTAGAGAAAGCAGCATTTAATAGCATGTCCCTAATCCTCCCTTCCTGAAAGGAAGAACATGAAATTCTTTTTCCTTTTTGTAGGGATCAGGAGATTGGATCTAGCCATAAGAGGAATACTTGGTATAAATAAGCTGCTTATTGGTCTTTGACCCCCTAATTCACTTTGAGCGCCCCTAATCAGTGCAATGGGATGTGGCTATTTATCTATCTCTTGACTCGAAATGGGAGCAGAGCAAGTTTGAAAAAGGATCTTAGAGTGTCTAGGGTTGGGCCAAAAGGGTTTCCCAAGGACTTGCCGTGTTAAGAGGGAGAAGGGGGAAGAAGCACACTTGAAGAGCGCAGTACAATGGGGAGTTGTATGCTGTGTTCGAGAAAGATGAATCGCTCCAAAAAAGGTTGGATCGTAGGGGCAATGATTTACTTCACAGGTGAGGTCTTTGGTTCAAGTCCAAGATGGCCTAGCTGTGCCAGGGAAAAGAATAGAAGAAGCATTTGACTCTTTTATGCATACTCCACTTGGCCAGGGGAGATATAGCTCAGTTGGTAGAGCTTTACTCTTGCAATTGGGTCGTTGCGATTACGGGTTGGCTATCTAATTGTCCATGCGTTAATGATAGTTTCTTGTACTTGAACCGATGTCTCACTTTTTCTAAATAATGGGGAAGAGAACTGAAACATGCCACTGAAAGACTCTACTGAGACAAAAAGATGGGCTGTCAAAATGGTAGAGGTAGGATGAGCAGTTGGTCAAATCTAGTATGGATCATACATGGACGATAGTTGAAGTCGACGGCTCTCCTAGGCTTCCCTCATCTAGGATCCCTAGGGAAGAGGATAAAGTTGGCCCTTGTGAATAGCTTAATGCACTATCTCCCTTCAACCCTTTAAGCGAAATGTGGCAAAAGGAAGGAAAATCCATGGATTGACCCCATTGTCTCCACCTGTAGGAACTACGAGATCACCCCAAGGACGCCTTCGGCGTCCAGGGGTCATGAACCAACCATAGACCCTGTTCAATAAGTGCAACACATTAGCCATCCGTTCTCTAGTTGGGCAGTAAGGGTCGAAGAAGGGCAATCACTCATTCTTACAACCAACATTCTTAAGTTTAAGATCAAAGAGTCTGACAAAAAAAGGGGAGAGCTCCCCGTTCCTGGTTCTCCTATAGCTGGATTCCCCGGAACCACAAGAATCCTTAGAATGGGATTCCAAAGCAGCACCTTTTGTTTTTGAGATTTTGAGAAGAGTTGCTTTTTGGAGAGCACAATACGATGAAAGTTGTAAGTTGTGTTGGGGGGGTTATTATCTATCGTTGGCCTCTATGGTAGAACTCGTCGGAGAGGCCTGAGAGGTGGTGGTTTACCCTGTGGCAGATGCCAACGGTTTGAGTCTGCTTATCTCTAGCTTGTGAACTTAGCGGATACTATGATAGCACCGAATTTTGCCAATTCGGCAGTTTGATCTATGATTTTGCATTCATGGATGTTGATAAGATCCTTCTATTTAGTATCACCTTAGGATGGCATAACCTTAACGTTAATGGCGAGGTTCAAAAGAGGAAAGGCTTGCGGTGGATACCTAGCCACCGTTGCAGTAGAAATCAATAGTAGTAGATGCATCTGTATCCTTAAGATAATGAAACGGTTGCTATTATTTGTATCAAACCAATAGTGATTTATATAAGCTAAATCTTCTAATCAATGGTGGGCCAATAAAGAATTTTTTTGCATATGTATTAAGACATTTGGCCTAATTTTGAAATTGTCCAGAATTTTTTATGTTGTTTTCACTGCAAAATGATGGATCTCCTTCTGTAACTTTCCAATTACGAGTACGAGAATTGAAAGACATGAAAATTATGAATTCTCTACGGCGTTTAGGAGAGAGATACAATATTTTTAGGAATAAGAAAATTAGAAGAACCTTTCTCTCTATTCACTACCATTCCACGTCTTCGACTTCTATTAGTTTCTTTTCTTCTTTAATGCAATAGCTATAGTTTAATATAGAATCCATTTCTCAAAGTAAAGGAAACCATTCTCTTATAGGAAACGCTTCAAAAATCGCTATTCCATCTTTTAGGTATCGTAAAAAGTGATACCTATGAAGATCATGCATTTTAGTCACATTCAGATCCTTTTTTGAATCCATGACATAACCAAATTGGATGGATCTTTCACCCATTTAGCTAAGAAAGAATAGATGAAGAAGTGGATATTAGATCGATATGAAGATCATGAGCTACCCCATAATGAAATCTCTAGTAGTCGCGAATATCTCCTTCCCTAATCCAAAATTGGAGAAAGAGGATCTAAGAGGGACCTATAGAGAATGTGGTCAGAAATCCATAATAGAGTCCGACCACAACAACCGAATTAATTATCCTCATCAAGAAACTTAGACTACTAAGTAGAAAAGATTTGAAAATCTTGACATGGGTCTCCTTTTTTTCTTTCTTTAGAGTTTTTCTATATGCACAATTTCTCGATGTTTCGATGAGAATTTCTTGACTTTCCATATATAGAAAGAGATAGACTATAAATGACATCTCTTATGTAAATAAGACCAAAGGGATAGATATTAAATGATAGGAAGTGCTAGGAAGTGAAATAGAATGAAATAGACCCACTTTGGTCTTCCCTATGAAAGGAGGCTTGGAACGGAGTGAAGGGATACGAGTAGGCTACGCTAGCGTATAATTAAAAATTTTCCACCTCGTAAAGCAGGAAGCCATACAAGTATATGATCATGGATCGTTACCACTTGACACGTAGTGCAGCGGAAGGAAGTTGATGTAGCCCGAATCAACAAAGCTCACGCCCAGTTGCAGTGGTTGATCTTCCTCGTTAGGTGGTTGATCGTCCCGATCAGCGTCGTAGTAGCAGCAACACCTCTACCATTGTCCACACGTTCAGGGAAAAAACGCCGTGCATCGATGTGCTAGCACCAACGCGCATGGGGAGGCTCAAAATGTGACAGCTAGGGTTTCAGTGGCAGCGCGCACTGATGTATTGCCCTATTGCAATCATGAAAAGCCTTTAAATAGCCATCTTTTCCCCTACGGTGGAACCCTACATTAGGGCCCAACCGAAGGACAAAGCCCACTTGACCCATTAGTGATGGATCCAATCTGAACCACTATATTCCAACCCCTTAAGTGTGTGACTCTGTAGATTCTTGTACATCTGGACACGACTCAGAAACAACTTTCCAACCGATAATCGATAGCGGTATCTAACAATACATATCGATTCCCAAATATCCATAAAGCATCGGACGAACCTACTATAGTGTGATAATGTCATGTTCCCTTTGCTACACGATATTGGTCAAACCCAGGCAAGTTGTTGTTGTCCTTGTTTGGATGGCTCAACCACTCTTTTTTGATGTCATGACTCGAATTCCCCGAATGCATCGAGTAACTATTTACTCGATGAGTCGAGTAACTCTTTACTCGATGAGCATGGCCATGCATTTTCTAGAATCTAACCACTCGAGAGGCCTAGAGATATCTCTCCTGTTATAAAGGAGGAGCAAATTCCATCTTGATCATTCATGTACCTCAGCATGTTTCATAGTAAACCCGAAAGCTTCCTTTATAACTACCTGGTTAAAGAGTAGCGTTTGACAGCTCCAAAGTAAACCATTACATATCTAGGAAATCAATGATGATCTCAAGTCTAAGGAACATACATACATTATGCATAAGACCAACTGATGACACATATAACAATTCTCGGAGTGTCTCATATGGGTCTATCCATTGAATGTTCTCTATCATGTATCCACATTATTGATTAGATATCTCCATATCTCTATGACCCATGAAATATGCATAAATCAATATTTGTGCTGATCTATGAATCATAATCATCCTATATTATGATAACCGATCAGGGATAACATGAATAATACCAATATATGGAAAAAGCTCCATAAACAAGTCATTTACTTGTTGATTAATTCAATCGATATTTATTCAAAGGATAAACAATTATATTGTTCCATAAACATAAGACATGATACAATCATCTCTATGATTGCCTCAAGGGCATATCACCAACACGAGTCACCACGAAGAAATTCAGGAGTTACTGAAGAAGCTTCTTGACTCATATTTTTCATGCTTTGAGAGCGGGAGTTGAACTCTAGGAGATCGAATCTCCCCTTTTTCCTTAGTAGCTCAATGGTAGAGCGATCGACTGTTAACTAATTGGTCGTAGGTTCAAATCCTACTTGGGGAGAGTTTTGATTCATTCTTTAATGTAAGAATAAAGAATTGAATTAAAGGGCTTACTTTGACCCTTAGGAGTAGGTAACCTGTTTGCTATCTTTGCTTGTTTCTATTACATTCTATCTCATCGTATCACATTCTGTTCTATGATTCCACTTCGACAAAAGGAAAGAGCATACCTAAGTTTAATAGCTTTATGTACGCTATCTCGATTATGATTTTCCTACCCTCAGGGGCAAAGTAAAGGCCCTTCTCCCTTTTGAAGGCTGTAGGCGAGAAGGGATTCGAACCCCCGACACAGTGGTTCGTAGTCACGTACAATAATCCTCTAATCTATGGCCCACCCCGTCTCCACTAGATCTCTTCTCGGGGTACCCCCAAAAGGAACCTTTCTCTCCTCAGCATTTCATTCAGGTTAAGAAGATGTGAAAGTGCCTTTCTCTCTATAAGAATAGTGCGTTCTGAGGTGTGAAGTGGGAGAGAGGGGATGTGATGATTGAGGTTTTGAATATGATGACATTTGCATTTTGGATTTGGATCTTTTTCATATTTCAAAATAGTGAAAAAGTCAAATAAGAGGTGTTAAGCTTTTTATCACTCTGGCATCGAGCTATTTTGCCGCAGGACCTCCCCTATAGTATCGTTATTGCAGTAGAGTTTAACCACCAAATTTGGGATGGATTGATGTGGTTCCTCTATGCTAGGACACTAGAATATCGAACCATGAACGAGGAAAGGCATAAGATAAATATTGGCTAGTAATTGTGAAGCCCCAATTCTTGATTGGAAGGGACACCAAAGGCCTCTGCCCTCCCTCTCTATCCAAGAGATGGAAGGGTAGAGCTTTTTTTTGGTTTTTTCATCTTTTCATCAAAGAGTTGAACAATGAAGATAGATGGCAAGTGCCTGATCAATTTGATTAGGTCATATAGGAACAAGGTTCAAATTGTTCGTTTGTTAGGATGCCTTAGCTGCATACATCACTGCACTTCCACTTGACACCTATTTAAATGGCTTGACTAGCCGCTACCTTCTCCTATTTCCATACTTCTGTCGCTCCAATCCGCGTCACTGTTTTGTGTTACCAGAGGCTCTAGGGAAGTCGGAAGAGAGAGCGCTCATCTTGGGGTGGGCTTAATACTTATATGCTTTCAGCAGTTATCCTCTCTGCACTTGGCTACCTAGCGTTTACCATAGGCATGATAATTGGTACACCAAAGGTGCGTCCTTCCCAGTCCTCTCACACTAGGGAAAAGTCCTCTCAATGCTCTAACGCCACACCGGATATGGACCGAACAGTCTCATGACATTTTGAACCTAGATCATGTACCACATTAATGTTGAACAGCCCAGCCCTTGGAACCACCTACAACTCTAGGTGGCGAAGAGCCAACATCGAGGTGCCAAACCTTCCTGTCGATGTGGACTCTTGGGGAAGATCAACCTGTTATCCCTAGAGTAACTTTTATCCATTGAGCGACGGCCCTTCCACTTGGCATCGTTGGATCAATAAGGCCGACTTTTGTCTCTGCTCGATGAGTGAGTCTTGCAGTCAAGCTCCCTTCTGCTTTTGCACTCGAGGACCAATGTTCGTCTGGCCCAAGGAAACCTTTGCATGCCTCCATTACTTTTTTGGGAGGCCTACGCCCATAGAAAGCTGCCTAAGCGAGATCGCCCCTTGGCTCTGGCTCGACACAAGGTTAGAATCCGGGCTCTTCCAGAGTGGTATCTCACTGATGGCTCAGGGCCCCCGGAAGTGGGTCTTCTTCACCTTCCACCTAAGCTACGCAAGAAAGGCCCAAAGCCAATCCTAGGGAATAGTAAAGCTTCATAGGGTCTTTCTGTCCAGGTGCATGTAGTCCGCACCTTCATAGACATGTCTATTTCACTAAGCCTATCTCTGAGATAGTGCCCAGATCATTACGCCTTTTGTGCGGGTTGGAACTTACCCGATAAGGAATTTCGCTACCTTAGGACCCTAAGTTACGGCTGCCGTTCACCGGGGCTTCAGTTGCCAACTTCACTATCATTAATTCACCAACTTCCTTGACCTTTCAGCATTAGGTAGGCGTCAGCCCCCATACATTGTCTTATAACTTTGCGGAGACGTGTGTTTTTGGTAAACTTTCGCCTGGGCTAGGTCACTGCAACCCCCTTTTGTGAGGGCACCCCTTCTCCTGAAGTTACGAGGCTATTTTATCGAGTTCCTTAGAGAGAGTTGTACCCCTAGGTATTCTCTACCTACCGACCTATGTCAATTTTGGGTACAGGTACACTTTCATTGAGGGTCGTTCAAACTTTTCCTGGGAGTATGGAATGGGTTACATACTTCAGCGCCATAGCGCCTGGTATGAGCCCCGTGGAGAAGCAATAGCATGTCCATGGGGCTCATACTTCAATGCTACAACGCTTGGTATTCGGACCTCGGCTTGAGGCATTTTCTCTACCCTTCTACCTCGAAAAACAGGTCACCTTGTGTCCTTAAACCAATAACCATCTTTCGGCTAACCTAGCCTCCTTTGTCCCTCCGTACCAACAAGGGGTAGTACAAGAATATTGATATGTTATCCATCAACTACACCTTTCAGCCTGATCATAGGCCCTGACTGACCCTTTGTGCATGAACCTTGTGTTGGAAACCTTGGGTTTTCAGGGCATTGGATTCTCTCCAATGTTTTCGTTACTCAAGTCGACATTCTCGCTTCTGCTTCGTCGACCCTTGCTTTCGCGTTTGCTTCCCTCTAAGGAGAAACACTCTCCTAATGATGCATTTTGAAATCC
The DNA here is from genome assembly GCA_036346375.1 of Guadua angustifolia. Classification (NCBI taxonomy): domain Eukaryota; kingdom Viridiplantae; phylum Streptophyta; class Magnoliopsida; order Poales; family Poaceae; genus Guadua; species Guadua angustifolia. Next base: position 57,119,865 of record CM070507.1, read on the forward strand.
CATAGCTTTGGTAGATCACTTAGCCCCATTCATCTTTAGTGCAAGGGCACTCGATTAGTGAGCTATTACGCACTCTTTAAAGGGTGGCTACTTCTAGGCAAACCTCATGGCTCTCTTTGCACCCCCACCTCCTTATCACTAAGTGGTCATTTAAGGGTCTTAGCTGGTGATCCGGGCTATTTCCCTCTCGACGATGAAGCTTACACTACTACAAAAAGGCTTATATTAGACGCATCAACACAGATGGTTGGATAAAACTATCTATGATAAAGAACATCACTAATGGTTCTATAGTGAAACCGTCAGTAAGACAATCACAGACAGTTCTCTTCATGAACCGTCAGTCATATCATAGATGGTTTTAGTTAAAAACCATCTGTGATCATATCACAGACGGTTTTAAATGCAAACTATCTTTGATAATTTAATATCACAAAAAGTTTTAAATAGGAACTGTCTGTGAAATGACCTCAGAACCCTATATAACCATACCGATAGAGGTTCGTAGTGCAGATCGACCCAAGCATTTTGTCTCCTACAAACCCTAGCCCCTTGGCAACCCACCTCCCTGACATCCGTGAGGCGATGACAAACACCTCTTCCTCCTCCCCGACACGCGCGAACTCCTCCGTCCTTGAGCACCTCCTCCCCAGCATCTGTGAGGGCGATGATGGCCACCTCCTCCTCCCTAGCGCGCGCGAGAACTCGTTCGTCGGCGACCTACTCCTCCTCCTCATCAGCTACCTCCTCCTCCCTGTCAGTACCTCTTATAGCTTGGCTCCACCTGTGATGGAAAGTCTCAATGGATTCATTTTCTTTTCACACATTGTATCCTACCTACTGTCATATTTGATTAACAATACAATGTGTCGTCCAAGTTCTGTATAGCGCACATACAGGACTGACTTGAACTATGATGGATATGCATACTAGTGCACTGCCAGTTTCCATTTTAAACTGGTTTTGGGATATGCCACTGGGTTACATGTACTCTTTCACCTAGCCATACTGGAACATCGAAATAAACATGTGTTGCTGAGAAACTGATCAAATTGTAAGATGTACTTGCCTGCTTTGGAACAATTGTACAAACAAACATGAAGATGGGATGCTAGACTTGGAGCTTCTTGAGCATAAGCATTAATTCTCCCTTCTTTTTTAAGCATTATGAGAATATTTGTATTGAAGAGCTTTCTTCATCAAAGAAAAACATCCTGAATAATATGTTTAAATGATGTTCTTTCTAAGCTTTATGTTAGTGAGTCCTTTTTTACATTATACACAGAACCAAGGCTTTATCTGATAATCTTTCTTTGTTCCATACATGTCATCAATTTGTACCTCGTGTTGTTAAAGGAGAGGGTAGAAAGAGAACCAAATTTTTTTTGAAATGCCACTTCTTTAATACATTCTCTTATAAGAAGGTTTGTTGTTGCATTTCATACTACTATAGTATGTTTTTGTGTTTCTGTCAGGCTAGATATATCATGAATGAATTGAAGGACAAGAGCAACATAGAGATAGACATTAGTTCTTGGCTAGAAGAAGTACCATATTCTCTTCCTTTGTGGCAGAATGTGTATACCTTCTTTGCACTACTTTTTACTTGCCTAAATTCAGTGTGTGATGAATACTACTTTGCTTTTGGTTGCGCCAAAGAGCGCATATGAAGTGTTAAATATCATCATTCAGTGCGTTGAGCCAACACTTCTTTCTTGCTGACTAGATTTTTGGTAGCTTTTAGATTCCAGTAGATATTTTTCATTATTTTTATATTCTGTGAAAAGAGACATCATAGACTATAGCTCTCATATTCTAGTTTGGCCATACAATACATATTTGCACTATTTTTTGGCTCACCACACTCAGAGATAGTTTGGGTGTTGGGTTCTACGATGCGATACTGTTGTATGTCTTAGAGAGAAAGATGCACAACTAAAAACGAAAGTAGGAAATGAGTTACCAAAAATGCCTAAGAGTGTATGGGCCTGTTTGGGGGAGCTGTGGCTAGGCTAAAAAGCTACTTTTGGTTTGCTGGGCTATAGCTGTAGCTGGTGGCTATGGCTTTTCGTGTTATGTTGTTTGGCAAACTAGCTATTACAGCTGTAGCTTTTGGGGGACAACCGAGTGGGAAGGTAGCAACATAGCGAAGTACAGTGGCATCTGAGCAGGGAGGTGACGTGGAGGTGGCGAGGCAGGGTGTTGGAGGTCGAGAAGGTAGAGCGACCGAGATGGGAGGTGTTCAAGCGAAGTTACACTAAAGCTCCTCCCCCGCCCTGACTTTTGGGGGGTGCTTCATAGGCTTAGCTTCCCATTGCTTTGCAACCATCTTTGCTTGAGGGAGCTTTTGGCCCAAAGCTGAAGCACAGCCCCCCTCCCCCCGCAAACAGACCTTATATATGCATTTGTTTGATACAAAAGTTATGGTATTTAAGTGTTGAATGTAATAATTATTAACAATCCCAATGGTTAGCATATGAGAGAAGTATTTGACTTTCTTACAGACTTTTGGGGAACATTACTGCCATCCAATCATTTTATAGTTCATAAATAATTGTTTCTCCATTTGCAGTCTTATAGTTGAAGTCATAACTATATATCTATTTGTAAAGACTAGGTGGAGATTGATCAACTGAAGGGGAAATCAGAGATTGATCTACATTGTAAAAATAGACACCATGAAAAAGCTGTTAGAAGCTAACAGAAAAGATTGAACAACTGAAGGGCATGAATCGTTTCTATCTTTCTTACCTAATCCAATTCTCCAGCATGCTACCGTCTGTGATCCTCTTTTTTCCCACCCCAATAGAACTTCCATCATTAGTATCTGTTGTTCGAAATTTTCTTCTGCTTAGGCATTTCTGCAATGACATTTATAAAGCACAAACAGTTATAAATTTAGTAATTGAATATCTAATCTTCCTAGATGCATCAGGGCAACAACTTGTCTGATCAGGATCGTCTTAAAGTATGAAGTTTTGTAACACTTTCATCTCTTTCTTATTATAATATTGATAGATTTTAAGGTAAAATTCATTTCGTTCTACAGTTTGTCCTAAAAGATGTCATGCGCTGATTTATTGTTATCACTTTATCCTCATCCCTGAATGGGAATACCATAGGCAGCCATGCTTCTTGAATTATAGAGTTGATTAAGTCATCGTATAGAGTTGATTAAATTATCGTATGAGTCGCATGGCTGCCTTTGGTATTCTCGTTTGGGGATGAGAATGAAGTGGAAGCGATAAATCAGAGCATGACAGCGTTCATGATGAACTGTGGAATGAAATAGATTTTACCTTAGAATCCATCAATTTTATAATAAGAAAGAGATGAAAGTGTAACAAAACTTCATATTTTAAGATGATCCTGATTAGACAAGCTGTTGCCTCTATGCATCTAGAAAGTTTATATATTCAATTACTAAATCTATAACTAGTTGTGCCTTATAAATGTTGTTGCAAAAATACCTAAGCAGAAGAAAATTTCGAACAACAGATACTAATGATGGAAGTTCTACTGGGGTGTGGGGAAAAATAGAGGATCACAGACGGTTCTATTTAGGAACCGTCCATGGTGTTTAAGTATTACAGATAGTTCTAGTATAAAACCGTTTGTGATATTGTAGTATCACAGACGGTTTCTAACTAGAACCATTTGTGATATTGATATCACAGACAGTTTGGAAACCATCTATAATATGATATTATATCACTGACACATGGTCACAAACGGCTCAAAAAACTATCTGTGATGATGGTTCTAAACCGTCTGTGATGGTATAATCTATAGTAGTGTTATCCCGCTTCGTCTCACTAGGCGACCTTAAGCCTTGTTTGTTTTGGGTCATATCTAGTATTCAGAGTTTGCCTCGATTTGGTATCATTACAAGCACTGCACTAAAATAGTGCTTTACCCTAGATGTCCAAATAAGCTACAGGCCTCAATGCATTTCAGGGAGAACCAGTTAGCTCTGGGTTCGAATGGCATTTCACCCCTAACCACAACTCATCTGCTAATTCTTCAACATCAGTCGGTTCGGACCTCTGCTTAGTTTCATCCAAGCTTCATCCTGGCCAAGGATAGATCACCTGGGTTCGTGTAAGGACCTGAATTCACCAATTCGAATCCACTGTGTTTTACCGCACTAGTCCCAGGATCAATCGCTAGTGCACACAACTTAACATCGGTAAGTATCACATCATACACAACGATAAGAATAATAATACTTCATTTATTTATTATGACTAGTGTATGATCTTATGATCACTTACATTTATTTGGCCACGCAGGGCAAGGCTAAGATAAAATAAGACGAATGCAGCGGAAAGTAGTAGAAAACGTAGTGACTCATCAGTACACCACAGGCGACTGACAAGGCTTGGCCTAGTGACTCGTATCCACCTGGAAATCCTCCTCCAACACGGGCGATGACTCCTCCACTGTTGTTGGTTGTTAAGCAAGGGTGAGTACACCAACACGTACTCAACAAGTTGTGCACCAAATGCAATTCTACCATAGCTATATGCAGGCATATTCCAAAGGAATGGCTAAGTGGTTCATAAGCAGTAAAGCAGCATTTAAGAACACATACATAATGTAGATTGAAAAGACAGTAAAACAACTAATACCAAGTAAGTAGATTCAATGATTCTTAAATAAACCAAGTTTCCTTCCTAGGTCAAGTTCCATTATCCACATGGCATCCTGCCATCCCATCCAGCTTGTCCATTTTAATTAACTACCCCTGATCTGTAATTCCTTAGCATTGCTCAAAACCGTGAGCACGGCTATCCTAATAGTTTGTACACTCGCAGAGGTTATGCACTTTACCCACATGATACAACCATGCACCACACAGTGAACGATTATAACAAAGCCTTTACAATGCATCCTCTTAACCCAAAGGCTACCCACTAAGGTTTCAACACCGAAAGGTTACACCACCACAACAGGCCCCCTCTTGCGCCATGTGAGCCACCCCTGGCATGGATGGTTACCACCACCGGGTCTCACGCCACCACGATAGCACTCAAGTTAAGCATTTGCAAATTAGTCACTAAGTCAGCCCCATAATAGACATGTGGTTGCATGATAGACTCAGTCAAAGGCTCGCAAGGTTAAGTCCTTAGGATTGATTAAAGCAAGACTTGCACATACCCTCGGCTCACTGAGCCCACCCCGCACACTTGCCCTTTCCACTTGCTTCAATCAAAATGATTACCACCGGGTTGATTACCAAGCATCACATGCTTTACACAATTCAACATCGCTATGACCTTCTCGCCACAACAACTCAATCTTCTCGTGTGACCACACATGACACACATATCCATGATAATGTTCCATATTCCATTAGTCAAGATTAATAATCAATATTCCCACGCACGTGTGATGACGTGGCATGGCTAAGCACTCTAGTTCGCTCTAACCATCCATGTTGATTTCATTATTAACCAACTATAGTAAACCAACCTAGGGTGACAACTGGATCATGGCATACAACTAGCAAGGTAGGGTGTAACTCAAAGGGCAGTAGCTAATCCCAAACTTATGTTGAAATCATTTATACACATAAAATAACAAGTGATAAGGTAAATCAAAATAGCATGCAATCTAATTTATGGGTGCAACATGATCAAAGCACAACTTGCCTTGGTTAAGCTCCTGGTCTTGGTCTAGAAATTGCTCTTGAGTTGCCTGCTCCTCCTCCGAAGCCTCGCACAATTCAACATCTACGCGAGTCGAAAAGAAATAGCAAATAAACACCGAAACCAAAGAACAAACAAACTCAAAAATTCAAACAAAAGCTACCATTAGAAAGATCTCAATTTTACAAATTTTTAGGAATTTGAATCACCTAAATCGGAGTTCGTATGCAAAAGTTATAGCCTTTAGAAGTTTGAAATTCCTGAAAAATCCCTAAAATCATAAAATTCGAATTAATCGAATTATTTCTATAAAGGAAAATACGAATTTATGATGTAAGCTGATGTCAGCCCTTGATCCCGACCAATGGGGCATCGACAGATCTGAACGAATTTGCGTCATTGAAATCGGGCCCCACATCGCCCTTGCGTGTGCACACGCGATGTACCGACGCAGCTGGCTAACGTTAGCTTAACGCATAACGCCACGCTCGCTTCTGCGGTCTCGTGGCGCCACGTGTCGACGGTATCAACCCACCTCACCGGCGACGTGGGCGATTCTCGGTGCTTGATAAGATCCGACGGTTCACGGCTCCCGAGCGGCAATGAAAACCCGGCGGTGCAACTAGCCGAGCCGAGGATTTACGACGAGCCCGACGGCGCTTTGGTGCTTCGGCGAAGAAGTGGTCGATCCGACGTGGCACAAGATGGCGAATCTGAACCCGCTCTCAAATCGACGGATGAGTTACCGGTGGCAACGGAATCACGGCACAAATACTTCGGTGCCCCTTTCGAACTCCGGCGAGCACGGAAATCCTCACGGCTAACTCTTCGGCGACGGCGCTTTAGGGGAAAGATGCGGCGGCTCAAGGTGAGTATCGGGAAGGGGGTCCGGTGACTTATATACCCATGACAAGACGCAAATCCGAAAGTTTCATGGCGGCGTTGAATCGGAGACGGTGGCGGCGCAGAATCCAGCTCGGACACGACGACCAACGATCGTCCGATCAAGATCCGTCTTACCGGATGGATTTAGGGTTTCCTAATATACGTGCGATGATAAAGGCCGTTGGATCTAAATCCAACGGTCCGCAATAATCCTCCTTATTCCCGACCGGCTCGACAGGTGTTGGCCGCTAGCACACAAGATTTGGTTTCGCCCGACATCGTTTCACAAGTATTTCGAGATTTTCCATTTAAAAATACTCGAGAAAATAGTTTGATTTATTTGAGGCAATAAAAATACTCTAAAAATTCCAAGAAAAATCTCAAAAATACTTTGAGACATTCTAGACTCAAATAAATATTTTTGATAAAACTTTATTTTAAATTTTTCTTTTTTATAATTATTTCTTTGACAAAAGGCAATATATAAATCCAAAATAATGCAAATAAATTTCAGAAAAAACCAATTAAATTTAGGAAATTCACAAAAATCATAAATTGCAATAAAATAATATTTAATAATTGAAAAATCAAAAATTGGGATGTTACAAACCTCCCCCCCTTAACGGAATCTCGTCTCCGAGATTTAGGGCTGGCTAGAGAATAGGTTCGGGAATTCTGCCTTCAGATCTTCTTCTCGTTCCTAGGTTGCTTCGTTTCGAAAGTGATTACTCCATTGACTCAAAAGCGAGTAGACTTGTTTCGTCCCACGCTCCATTACATCCAAAATCTTAATCTACGCTCTTTGTAGGTCAAGTCCTCTTGCAATTCGATGGCTTCCAATCTGCGCTCGCTTCGCAAGCACTCGAGACATTTCTTAAGCTGCGACACATGGAACACATCATGTACTCCTGCTAATGACTGGGGCAACTCCAACTGGTAAGCAACCTCTCCTCGGCGGCTCAGAATATTGAATGGCCCAACATACCTAGGTGCAAGCTTCCCTTTGACATGAAACCTTTTCACGCCTTTAAGGGGAGTAACTCTGAGATATACAAAATTATCGGGTTCAAAACTCAAATCACGACGGCGATTGTCCGCATAACTCTTCGCCTTGATCGAAGTTGTTTTAATCTTTTCTCGATCATGGCAATCTGTTCTTCGGCTTATCTGAGCAACTCAGGCCCAAATACTGAACGCTCCCCCGTCTCGTTCCAATTCAACGGGGTACAACAAGCCCGACCATACAAGGCTTCAAATGGTGACATTTGCAAGCTAGCCTGATAACTATTATTATAGCTAAACTCTGCATACGGCAAACTCTTATCCCAAGATGTACTATAAGATATCGCACATGCTCTCAACATATCCTCTAAAATCTGATTTACTCTTTGTCGGGACCCGAATTTGCAAATCCGGACCCTCGTGTATTCAAAGACTAGTCCAGATCACGCTTAGTGCACACAGCCTCAACATTGGTACATATCACACCATAACCAACGAAATAATAAGTACTTTGATTAAATACTCAAACTAGTTGATCGACCTTATGGTCAAGTTACAAAGATACGATTACAGTATGCTAAGACTTATTAAAATATTCAAATGCAGAGGAAATAAAATAAACTCGTGGCGCCAACCAATTTGCCACAGGCAACTGACTGGGCTCGCTCCCTAGTTTGTCGGCTCCTCCTGATACTCCTCCTCCTGAGCAGGGTTTGCTTCTTCTTCAACTGAAGTTGTGTTGTTGTGGGGTGAGTACTTTGAGCACTCAGCAAGTCATGCACAGAATGCAATTCTAATATTCTACATGCATGGCTTAGTACAAAGGATAGGCTATGGTTCATGAGCAAGATCTAAAGATTTAAGAATAACAAGAATAATTTGCAAAGCGAGAAAACAAGAATAAGAATAGTAGCTTTCACAAACATTTTAATCACAATCATATTTCCATCCTATGTCAAGTTCCTCATTACCAACCCCAAGCATTTTCCATAAACGATTCATTTTCATGAAAATCTAACCCTTGACCAGTAATCACCGAAGCGATGCTCATTACCGTGAGCACGGCTATTCAATAGGTTGTACACTCGCAAAGGTTATACACTTTACCCACAAGATACACCAAATACCACCAAGGCAAATAACCGAATGTAAGCCTTTCCAAAGTTCCATCTAAACCCAAGATCGCTCGCTAAGGTTTCAACACCGAGGGACTGTTACCACACCTGTGGCCCCCTCTTGCGCCATGTGAGTTCTCATTCCGCTTCTCCTGCCTCACACCACCACGCGATACCAAAGAATAGATTTCCCAGTTTACTCGCCTAAGCCCGTCCCATTACTTGAGCTTGTGGTCAGATGAGAGACTCGTTCAAATGCTCGCAAGGTTAAGTCCTTAGTTGACCGAGGCAAGACTAACCAAGTGTGATCTCAATTATCCAAAACCAATAAAACCAAATCGACCGCCCGATTTGCCACTCTTGGCCCACCGTAAACAATCTTGCCATTTGCCCAGCCTAAATCATTTTCCCACCCGGTTCTTTACCATTGCACCACGTGCCATCATCAACTCAATAACACATGTCTCATTCACAAAGCATGTTCAATATCTCATTAAGTCAAGATTCACTTTGGTATTCCAAAATCATGAAATGTCCACGCAAGGGCTAAGCATACTACTTGGTCTACTCAACCCATGTTGGCAAATTATTAGTGTCCAACTATTAATCCATAACCTAGGGTGACAAAGGATTCATGGCCTACAATTATATATGACAAGGTGGCATACAAAGAACTAGGCATTTAGCTAATCCCAAAACTTATTCAAACTCATTTCTATCAAATTAGCATGCAATAGTTTAAATCAAAATAATTTGCTCTAATAGGTTCAACATGATCAAACACAACTTGCCTTCAAAAAGTGCTGGTTACGGTTCTGAACTCGCTCTGGGAGAACTTCTCCTCGAAACCCGGGCACTTCAACGCTCACGCGAACGCAAATAAATAGCAATAAATAAATAAAACAGAGAGCAACTCAAGCCTAAAATTCAAATAAAATTCATAAACAGAAAAAGCTTGATTTTACAAATTTATAGAAATTGGAATCACTCAAATCGGAGTTAAAACGCAAAAGTTATAAGCATTTGAAGTTTCAAAATACATATAAAATCAATAAACCGAATTAAATAAATATTTTCTTTTTCGAAAATTAATTATTGCGTCATCTGTGACACGGTCGCCACCGAGAGTGACACGTGGCCTCGCCGACGCCAGCCCCTGACCGGCTATTTTCACGACAAGTGGTCCCACCGTGACGCCAAGATGACGTCAACAAGGACGCCACACGACCGCAAAGTGCGCCGACGAGTGGGCCCGTCTTGTCATGACTCATGTGCACAAGGTTTCGCGGTGAGACCGACATGGGTCCGCTTTGTCGGCCGACTCATGCGCCGATGAGAACGCGGTGAGATCGACATGTGGGTCGCCTTGTCGGCGTCCACGCACGATGAATGGTGACGGGCACGCGACGGTGGCCCTCGATTTGCATCTAACGGTGGAGTTTTGAAGATGGGGTTCTTTGTTCCTAGGGCGACGTGGACTCACCCGGCGTTGGATCTGGATCGTAAGGCGGTGGTGAAGGTCGGACTCGGTGGAGATTTGCGGTCAAGGCCGCTTCACCGAGCGGGAAGACGACGATGCGCGGCTCTCCGACGTTCCTCGGCGTGAAGAAGTAGCGCCCGACACGGCGTGACGAGGTGAGTTCGAGGTGGCACGGCGACGGTGGAGGGTGACCGCGGTGGTGGAGCAGCGCAAAGAACTCGGCGGAAGGCCGGGGACTTTGGCGAGCTCGTCTATGGGCGGCGGCGTCTCAAAGGCGCGCTTGTGTACGGCTGGGTGCGGCGCAAGGTGGAGATCACGACACGGGTGGCGGCGCCTTAAATAGTGCCCTCGACGTCCGTGAATCGCGCGGAAACCGAGGCCCACACGGCGGCGGCGGCGGAATCCGGCGGCGATTCGGATTGGGTGACGTGGCAACGCGTGAGCCGTCGGATCCGGATCGAACAGCGGCGGAGTTAGGGTTTTTCCGGAACGGGCCGCACAGTGTTCGGCCCAACACTGTTCATTCGGATTTTTAATTCCTTTTCGAATAAAAATAATTCCCGAAAATAAAATAATTTATTTGGGGCATTAAAAATATCAGAAAAATTCTGGAAAAATTCTCATAAATATTTTAAGACATTTGTGACTCAAATAAAATATTTTCAGTAAAACTTTATTTTAACTTTTCCATTATTTAATTAATTTGATAAATGGTTTAATTCAAAATAAATTCAAATAATTCCAATAAATCCAAATAAATCCAAATAAATTCCAGAAATTCCCAAAATTCAAAATACTATTTAAATGCAAGAAAAGCAAAATTGGGGTGTTACAAACCTCCCCTTAACGGAATCTCGACCGAGATTCGTAATGACTAAGGAATAGGTTGGGAAATTCCTTCTTCAGTCTTCTTCACGCCCCAAAGTTGCTTCGCTCTCCTAATGGTTACTCTAATCAACTCGCAGGTTTAGTCGATTTATTTTCGCTTCTCGGTCCATCGATCCAAGATCTTTACCGTACTCTTTATAGGTCAAATCCTCCTGCAGCTGAATCGACTCTAATCTCTAAGATCTGCTCTTCGGCATTCGAGACATTTCTTTAATTGTGACACATGGAACACATCATGCACTCTGCTAATGATCATGCAGTAACTCAACCGACACGCTACTTCACCTCTACGACTTAGGATCTTGAACGGGCCAACATATCTTGGCGCTAACTTCCCTTTAGTGTGAAACCTCTTAACTCCTTTAAGTGGGGTAACTCTGAGATACACAAAATCTTCAGGCTCAAAGCTCAAATCCCTGCGGCGATTATCAGCATAACTCTTCTGTCTTGATTGTGCAATTTTCAACCTTTCCCGATCATGGCTACCGCTCTTCAACTTCTCAAGAATATCCGCCCAAACATATGGCGTTCTCCGGTCTCATTCCAGTTCAACTGCGTTCGCTGTGGTCTTCCATATAGCGCTTCAAATGGCGACATCTCGCAAACTTGCTCGGTAGCTGTTGTTATAGCTAAACTTCAGCACGGCAAGCACTTGTCCCACGGTTGTATAAGCAATGCACATGCCCTCAACATGTCCTCCAAGATTCGATTAACTCTTTCGTTTGCCCGTCTGTCTGCGGGTGATACGCGATCAAGTTCAGACGGGTCCCTAGAGCCTCATGCAATTTATCCCAAAATCTTGAGGTAAACCGAGTACCTCCGTCTGATACAATTTTCTTCTGAACTCCATGCGGACATACAATCCTTGACATATACAATTCTGCTAAACGGTCCCCCGAATAGGTAGTCTTTACGGGTATAAAGTGGGCGACCTTTGTTAAACGGTCCACTATAACCCATATGGAGTCATACCGTCGGGTCCTCATTAACCGTAATGAAATCCATTCCGATTTCTCCCATTTCCACTCAGGTATCTTGATGGTCAGAGCAGACCCTCGCCGCCTTTGATGCATTGCTTTGACTCTTTGGCATGTATCGCACAACGCAACATGCTCTGCAACTTCACGCTTCATGCTTGGCCACCAAAATCTTTCCTTCAGATCTTGATACATCTTAGCACTTCCCGGATGAATAGAGTACTTGGAATCATGGGCTTCCTCCAAAATCAGCTGCTTCACTCCTTCTTGTCTTGACGCAAATGCGCTTCTTGATCCACAATGTACCTTGCTCATCCAAATTTTGAAATCCTTCGCCTTGCCTTCCTCCATTTTGGACTTAATTCTCTGAATCTTGACATCATCCTTCGCCGCCTCACGAATCTGATCTTCCAATGTAGGCTTCACCTCTAAAGCGGCTACGAATCCTTTAGGCACAACCTCGGCTTAACCACGAAATTCCTTGCATAACTCAACTCGACTTGCTTCTAGCAACATGTTCATTGTGTGGCTCTTCCGACTTAAAGCATCAGCCACTACATTGGCTTTCCCAGGTGATAATGAATTCCCTGATTATAATCCTTAATTAATTCCAACCACCTTCTCGCCTCATGTTCAGATCCGATTGAGTGGATATATATTTAAGACTCTTATGGTCCGTGTACACCTCACATCCGCTTCCAATCGATAGTGCCGCCATAACTTCAAAGGCGTGTACCACACCGCTAATTCGAGATCATGCGTCGGATAGTTCTCTTCATGCGGCCTCAATCGCCTTTGATGCATACGCAACAACCTTTCGCTCTGCATTAACACGCATCCTAGTCCTTGGCGCGATGCATCACAAGATATATCAAAGCTCGCTTAAATCCGTAGTACTAACACCGCGCCGTTGTCAAACGTTTCTTCAACTCCCGAAACTCCGCCACATTCCAAGGCCCATGCGAACTTCTTTTCCTTTTTCAACAATTGCGTAAGAGGTCTCATAATCGTTGAAAATCCTTCAATAAATCGGCGGTAATAACCGCCATTCCAAGGAAACTACAATTTGAGTCACCGTTTTGGGTGGCTCCCAATGCAACACTTGCTTCCACCTTACTTGGGTCAATCTGCGACTCCTTGGCGGTCACCACATGTCCAAGAAATTCCACCTTGTTCTTCCGTAAGTCACACTTGCTAAACTTAGCTAAAAGTTGTCGCTCTCTTAACCTCTCCGTAACTAGCCCGGATGCTCGCATGCTCTTCCCCGTCTTGGAGTAAACTAGAATGTCATCTATGAATACAACAACGAACTTATCCAAGTATTCCATGAAATCCTTGTTCATCATGTTCATGAAATATGCGTGCATTTGTCAAACCAAAAGACATCATCAGAACTCGTAATGCCCATATCTTGACGAAAATGCGTTTTCTTGACATCCTCCGATCGAATCTTCACCGGTGATAACCTGATCGAGGTCAATCTTGGAGAAAACTCCGGCTCCTCTCAATCGGTCAAACAGATCATCGATCCCGGTAGCGGATACTTATTCTTTATAGTGACTTCATTCAAAGGTGCTTTCTAATCCACACACATCCCAGAACTCCCGCCCTTCTTCTTGACAAATAGAACCGTGCTCCCCATGGCGCATTTAACTTGGTCTAATAAATCCCTTATCCAATAATTCCTCAATCGCTTCTTCATTTCGACCAGCTCATCGGCTGACATCCGATAAGGTCTATTCGCTATCGGGGCCGTTCGGTACTAACTCAATTACAAACTCTATGTCACCTCGGTGGCATCCCTGTAAATCCTCCGAAACACATCCGTACTCTCGACAACCGCACATCTTCTATGCTAACGGCCTTCACACTATTGACCATCAACTGTCCATCCCGAACGGCAGTTGCCTGAAACTCTATTTTTCTCCCACAAGGGCTCTCGACTGATATGACTCTTCGTCCACAGTCTAATACAACCTTGTGTTTAGACAACCAGTCCATTCCCAAAATAACATCTAGGGTCTGGGTATCTAACACCACTAAGTTTGCTAGGAACTCCATTCCATCTATAAGCAACTTTACCCCAGAACATCCTACATCAGATCGGAGTTCTGATCCCGGGGATTGTACTAGCAATACATGCCTAAGGTTCACCATTTTCAACCCATTGTTCACAGCAAAAATCCGAGATATAAACGAATGCGAAGCTCCAGAATCAAATAAAACTGTTGCAGGTACTGAGTTGACAAGTAACTTACCCAGTACGACGTCCGATGTGTTCTGCACTGCATCGGCGGTGACATGATTGACTCTACCTCTTACCACAGTCTGTGGGGCAGCTCCAGATTGTGTAGCTCCACGGCTTGCTCCTGGCGCAGGTGTCTTCGTTGGAGTAGTTCCAGATTGAAGCGAATCGTGTCTCCTCCTCCCTTCTTAGGACAAGAATTGGCAAAATGCCCTGCTCGTGATAGATAAAACAACGTTTAACTGCCATTCTTGCTCCCTCGCACTGCATTCCCAACCGTGTTGGTGTCTCGAAATTTTGTCCTACAGGTCTTGGTACCGGCGGTGGCGTGCCATCACATTCCTTGGCTGAATCAAGAACGGTTTGGTGCAACCCTCAAACGCAGCGCCTCGGGCGTGCTCCTGCTATGCCTCAAGGCTTCGGTTGTCCTCCACCTCCTTGCGCTTGTCCTCCAATATCAGCGCCTTGTTCACTAGCTCTGAAAATCGTGAAAGGTGTGGGTTATGAGTCCCACTGCAGCCTCAATTCAGTCCCTTCATGAATCGAGACCGCTCGCCTTATCCGTTGCTACATCCTCAGTGCGAAGCGTGCAGTGCGTGAACTTATTCAGATACTCAGACATCGATTGATTGCCCCGCCGATTGCCTAAACTCCTCCTTTTTCAGCTCCCCGATGCCTTCGCACATGGTACCGCCGAAAAGCAATTGTGAACTCCTCCCACCGATGTCTGTGGGTGCTCATGAAGCGTGAGAGTTTTCCCACCATTCATTGCGGTTCCTTCAAGTCGATGAGAGGCATAGAGTACCCTCTCATTTCCTTCACACTGGGTAATGTGCAACTTTCTCTATCGTCCTCGGCCAATCATCGCCTCCAATGGATTGGCATTTTAAAATGTAGGCGGTCGTGTCCTCATGAATTCGACACCTCGAGTGTGGCCTCTGTGACCGTGTTGACTCGTTAACTTGGGCGGCGGCTTGGGCAAGGATGACATCGTGATCTGCTGATCATGGCATGCATTAACGGGTGCATGCAGCAATAAAGGCTCCAAAGTTCTCGTGATATCAATCTGGCGGTGCTTGGTTGAGGTCCTTGTCCTTCACCATCGATGTTTCCAGCTGAGCGTGAACCACTCCCATTTCCTCCTTGGTTTCCACGGGTGTTCACCATCTGCCGATTGCGCCATGGTTTAGAGACGAGAGGGAAATAAGAATAGACAAGTAATGGAGTACTTATACGGGGACAAAGGTGTAACACAAAATCGACTTTATTACTTTATTAATATCGAGGTATGGTTGCTCACAATGCCTATGGGCCATGCAACACATCGATCACTCACAAGCATGAAAGAAGCAAATCGAACTAACACTCTGGAGTCAAACGCCTCTAAGGGTGACTCTTATTCCAACGCGACTCAACGCAGAGTCTCAACCACTAATCCTAACGCCTCCTCTAGCCATCCCCCACCGAACTTCCGGTGGATATACCGCGGTGTCTTTGGTCTGCCGTACAAACCTATCCCAACGATCCTCCATTTGGATGCGCCTCCTACACGGCTCAACCTCCACTGGCTCTCGCTTGACCTCCACAGGCTCGGGCTTCACTTCCACTTGCTCAGACTTCACTTCCACCGCCTGCTCTGGCTCGGCTCTGCTGTGGCTCCTCGGAGGTGCAGGTCGTAGCTCCAACACCGCTCGGCTCAGTCCGTCTGTTGTTGTCTCAGCTCCCAATCCTCTGGATAGAGTGGGCCAAGTACTCACAAGTCGCAACAGATGAGCCCTCGGTGTGTGAACTCGCCACGAGACCTCTGCAGCTCCGAACCGCCTCGCCGATAGCATCCTCTTGAGCGATAACATATCCGCCAGTGGGTGATCGTGGCATCCTCCTCCTCGATGGGCTCTTGGTTGTAGCGAGTGTCTCTGCGTGGGTGGTGACGGAACACCGTGCCATCCAACTCCCTCGGGTAGGTGCGAGCAATCGCCTCATCGCCAGATGCGATGTCTCCTGAATCCCAAATCAAATGACAACCTCCTGGCGGTGATGCGAATCTGACGACTCGCCCTCGCCCTATCCCTAGCGAGACCGTGATAGTGACATCCGTGCAATATCCGATCTGCCGATCTCTGAGAGTCCCCGGTAGATCGGCTGTCATATCCTCCAAGCAATGCATCATACGCCAAAGCTCATGGCGTGCCCTCGAGCGCCACCAAAAGAGTGGATCATCCTCATCGCCAAAGGACACTCACGTGAAACTCACATATTTTAAACCAAAGCAAATATGTGTTAAATTCAGCAAGGGGTATGAAAGAAGAGAAGGGTAAGTCGAGATTGCATTATCATCTTGGTACATTTTAGCTTTTAGAAAATAGTTTTATCCTCACTACGACCATTCTAACTAAGGGCGATCCTACGGTCAAGATGGCTCGATACCACCTCTGTCGGGACCCGAATTTGCAAATCCGGACCCTCTGTGTATTCAAGACTAGTCCAGATCACGCTTAGTGCACACATCTCAACATTGGTACATATCACGGTCATAACCAACTAAATAATAAGTACTTTGATTAAATACTCAAACTAGTTGATCGACCTTATAGTCAAGTTACAAAGATCGTGTAACATTCAGCTTTTTCAATTTCTTGAATTTGAATTTCAAAATCTAAACCCGTGGAATTTTGCTCGAATTTAAATCAGCTTAAATTAGATTTTCAAAAGTCAAAAGAATTTAATTGATTAATTTATAACTCAAATTAATTATTTATTATTTTATTTGGGTTCCTTATATTTTATTTGATTTTTCTGTATTTTTGGAGATTTTTCCAAATTTATTCGCTATGTATTTGAATTGTTTGATGTTTATTCGGATTTTGTGGAATTTGTTAATCGGAAATCCTAATTAAAAACCTTTTTCTCCTCCGTGTGGGCCGACCCACTATTCATCGCGCGGCCCGTTACTATTCACCTCACCACCGGCCCGTTCGCATCCTCAGGCCAACACCCGAAACCCTAACCCCGCCACGTCTCAGCCGTTGATCGCCGATCCCTCGGCTACTAAGCTGATTGTCGCTCGAAATTCACGCCGAGCCGTACCGCCAGACCAATCTCGACTTCCGTTGTTTTCTGCACCCCTAGGCTACTTTAAGGCTTTAGAGCCGCTGCCTCTAGGGTTCCTCTCCGCCGACCTTTTCTCTTTCTCTCTTGGCAGGAGACGCTGTCTGAGGAAGCTTGACCTCGCCAAGTTCTCCGCCGTGACCAAGCCCTTCCGGTGTTTTCCTTCCGCTCAGGTAAGCCTCCGGTGACACCAGAGTACCAACGAAGTTCTCCGCTCCATTCTCTACTGCTCGCTTTGTCTCTTGGCTAAAACGCCGACTCTCCGCCGCTTCCTGTGACCGTCTTCCCTAAGTCCGGTGGCGTTCAAGCCGCCACCCCGCCGTCAGTGTTCTACTCCGTCCTCCCGCCGCGCGTGGCCGTCGGATCTGCTACTAACGAGTCGGATCTGCGTGTTCCCGAGAAGCCTCGTCTCACCCGCCCACATCGCTAGTCAACCTCACGTGTCCGCGGCGTGGCGCCACCGTATGCCCTAGCTTCGCGGTGGCCGCCACATCACCGAGTCGATCGCCAGTGTCGCGGTGTTGCAACATGCCACGCGCCACGTGGCGCCAGCGTGCCCACGCAGGCGCATACAGCATCGCCACGCCGCTGTCGGCCACCGTATTGTATTGCCACGCCACGCAGCGCCACCTCATCGCCAGAGATCTCGCGTGTTCGCCACGCCACTGCGCATGTCATCGCCACGTCAGCATTTTGGTTGCCCTGGGATTGCCATGTCACCGCCACGTCACCGACACATCAGCCCTAACACATACGTGGCTGCCTCGTCAGCATGATTAGTCACGTACCCGTGAACTGTTCTGTGAACTTGGTTCACGTAGACCTAGCCGATGACAAGTAGGCCCCACATGTCAGTGGCATTCGATTAATTGTTTTTCCAGTGATTTTTCCCGAATTTCCGAACGCAGCCAATCATCGCCCGACACTTGTCACCCCTTAATCATTTTTCTGATTTTATCTCCATTTAAACTTTGGAAGGCCCGTTCTCCTCCGTTCGAACTCCGATTTGAACGATTCAAATTTCTAAATTCATATAAAATCAAGATCTATCTGTTGGTATCATTTATATGAATTTTTCGATTTTATTTATTTCGGTTTTATTTATTTTTGCCTCGTTTTATGTGGTTGCGCGGTAGAGCGGCGAAGCGGTTGAGCAAGAGGAGTATCCAGCGGAGGCTACAGCAGCGGGAGAGGGAGAAGGCAAGTCTCCTTGACCATGTTGAACCTAAATTTATGAAATGCTATTTTGTTTTTAAATTATTGCATGCTAATTGAATTATGAACGGTATTTTAATGTCATTTTTAAATGCTTAGGTAAATGCCAAATTGTTATAACCACATTGATATTCATGTTGACAACCATTGACACCTTAGGAAAACTAATTACTGTAGTTAATGGTAATTAATCTTGCTATGGGAACGGTAGAAAATGCTTAGCCATGCTTAATCACGTTGGTACCTTACCATTATGGAAATGATTTCATTCTTGATTAACAATGAATTGTGAAATGTAAGGCAATTGGTGTTGCTTGGTATTAATTTGAAAATAAAAGTGAAAATGATTTAGACCGGGAGGATTGGTTGAATGGCGGTGCGGAATGCACAAAAATTTTGGAATGTGATTGTCCGCCTAGTCAATTAAGGACCGGTCGTGTGTTACCATGGGCCATGCTATACAAAGACAACCACATGTCTATATGGGTACGACTGCTAAGTAATTTGCATGTATCGTTATTTGACTTCGCCGATGGGGTGTGTGGGTTTGTCGGACGGCACTTGCAAGGCGCAAGAGGGGCTTCGGATCTGGCGGAGGTAGCCCTACCACGGTGGAACCTTAGCGAGGTGAAGTCGATGGCGGTATATGCATTGTAAAGGCCTTGTCATGATCTCCTCGCCGACACACCAAAGGAAGTGTGTTAATTGCATGCTTGGCGCAAAGGGTTGATCATGTCGTGGGTAAAGTGTACCGACTCTGCAGAGTCTTTAAAACTACTTGAGTAGCCGTGCCTACGGATAAGGGCAAGCGTGGAACATTTTCACATAGTAGATTTTCTGGTTTTGGTTTTAAATGAAAAATGAAGGATTTGGTTTAAAAATGAAAATGTGGTTGGGAATCCGCGAGCGGCTAGAGCTCCCGGGTTTTAGTTTGGCGGCTAGAGCCAACCAGGTAGTTGGAACCTGGAAAAATTGTTATACTTCAAAGTTATTTAATTATGTTATTTACATTTTGGTAAATGCTGCTTTAAGAAATTATTACTTGTATTTCCTTTAAATTTCGCTTTATGCAAATGAGCCATGTTATGCCTTCCTTTGTTTAAGCCTTGCATTTAGTTAATTGCATTATGTTTCCAAGACTTGCGAGTATGTTGCATACTCACCCTCGCTTTTTTATTATGGGGTCGCTTATTCCATAAAGCGATGATGGGAGAAGGGTGAGCAAAGAGCCTGTGATCCACCGCTCGACATTTGTGCCGAGACTTTGAGGAGGAGGACGACTCGTTCTTCTAGGGAGCGCACCCGATCGGGTTACTGTGGGCACACCGAGTGGCTCGATTTTGTTCTACATTTCATTGTTATTTTTACACTTCACCATAAGGCTTCATACTTGTAATAATGTGATGATGGATGTTTATGTTGTTACACTCTTTTGTTTAATCTTTGTTATGAACTTTATGATATGTCTGTGTTATCATCATCAGATGTCTTGTGTGCGCTAGCTGCCTCGGACTAGCGGTTGAAACATGTGGGGTTGGATTGATAAATCCGGTCCTCACACCTCCTGCATAAGACTTATTAAAATATTCAAATGCAAATGAAATAAAATAAACTCGTGGCGCCAACCAATTTGCCACAGAACAACTGATGGGCTCGCTTCCCTAGTTTGTCGGCTCCTCCCGATACTCCTCCTCCCGAAAGGTGGTTTGCTTCTTCTTCAACTGAAGTTGTGTTGTTGTGGGTGAGTACTTTGAGCACTCAAGAAGTCATGCATGTAATGCAATTCTAATATTCTACATGCATGGCTTAGTACAAAGGATAGGCTATGGTTCATGAGTAGTACAAAGATTTAAGAATAATAAAGAATAATTTGCAAAGCAAACAAAAACAAGAATAAGAATAGTAGCTTTCACAAACATTTTAATCACAATCATATTTCCATCCTATGTCAAGTTCCTCATTACCAACCCCAAGCATTTTCCATAAACGATTCATTTTCATGAAAATCTAACCCTTGACCGTAATCATGAAGCGATGCTCATTACCGTGAGCACGGCTATTCGAATAGGTTGTACACTCGCAGAGGTTATACACTTTACCCACAAGATACAGGTCAAATACCACCAAGGCAAATAACCGTAGAAGCCTTTCCAAAGTTCCATCTAAACCCAAGACGCCCGCTAAGGTTTCAACACTGGAGGGACTGGTTACCACACCTGGGCCCCCTCTTGCGCCATGTGAGTTCTCATTCCGCTTCTCTGCCTCACACCACCACGACAAGACTAAAGAATAGATTTCCCGGTTTACTCAGCTAAGCCCGTCCCATTACAGAGCTTGTGGTGTATGAGAGACTCAGCTCAAATGCTCGCAAGGTTAAGTCCTTAGTTGACCGAGGCAAGACTAACCAAGTGTGATCTCAATTATCCAAAACCAATAAAACCAACACGACCGCCTTTGCCACTCTTGGCCCACCGTAAACAATCTTGCCATTTGCCCCAGTCTAAATCATTTTCCCACCGGTTCTTTACCATTGCACCACGTGCCATCATCAACTCAATAACACATGTCTCATTCACAAAGCATGTTCAATATCTCATTAAGTCAAGATTCACTTTGGTATTCCAAAATCGAAATGTCCACGTGGCAGGGCTAAGCATACTACTTCGGTCTACTCAACCCATGTTGGCAAATTATTAGTGTCCAACTATTAATCCATAACCTAGGGTGACAAAGGATTCATGGCCTACAATTATATATGACAAGGTGGCATACAACAACTAGGCATTTAGCTAATCCCAAAACTTATTCAAACTCATTTCTATCAAATTAGCATGCAATAGTTTAAATCAAAATAATTTGCTCTAATAGGTTCAACATGATCAAACACAACTTGCCTTCAAAAAGTGCTGGTTCTGGTTCCTGAACTCGCTCCTGGGTCAGAACTTCTCCCTCGAAACCTTCGGGCACTTCAACGCTTCACGCAGAACGCAAATAAATAGCAATAAATAAATAAAACAGAGAGCAACTCAAGCCTAAAATTCAAATAAAATTCATAAACAGAAAAAGCTTGATTTTACAAATTTATAGAAATTGGAATCACTCAAATCGGAGTTAAAACGCAAAAGTTATAAGCATTTGAAGTTTCAAAATACATTTAAAATCAATAAACCGAATTAAATAAACATTTTCTTTTTCGAAAATTAATTATTGCGTCATCTGTGACACGGTCGCCACCGAGAGTGACACGTGGCCTCGCCGACGTCAGCACTGACCGCTATTTCACGACAAGTGGGTCCCACCGTGACGCCAAGATGACGTCAACAAGGACGCCACACGCACGTGTGCGGTGACGAGTGGGCCCGTGGCCGCCGCGACTCATGTGCACAGTGCTTTCGTGCGGTGAGATCGACATGTGGGTCCGCCTTGTCGGCGACTCATGCGCACAAATGAACGCGCGGTGAGATCGACATGTGGGTCCGCTTGTCGCCGCCACGCGCACGATGAACGGTGACGTGGCACGACGGTGGGCCCCTGATTTGCATCTAACGGTGGAGTTTTGAAGATGGGGTTCATCGCCTTAGGGCGACGTGGACTCACCGGCGTTGGATCTGGATCGTGGCGCCGGTGAAGGTCGGACTCGGTGGAGACGGTCAGGCGGCCGCTTCACCGGAGCGGGAAGACGACGATGCGCGGCGCTCGACGTTCCTCCCGTGAAGAAGTAGCGCCCGACACGGCGTGACGAGGTGAGTTCGAGGGTGGCACGGCGACGGTGGAGGGTGATCGACGGTGGAACGGCGCAAAGAACGGGCGGAAGCTTTGGGACTTCAGCGAGCTCAGGCGGCGAGGCGGCGTCTCAAAGTAGCGCTGCATGGTACTGCAGGTGCGCGCAAGGTGGAGATCACGACACGGTGGCGGCTTAAATAGTGCCTCGACGTCCGTGGAATCGCTGAAACCGAGGCCCACACGGCGGCGGTGGAATCCGGCGATCGGATTGGTGACGGGTAACGCTGTGAGCCGTCGGATCCGGATCGAACAATGCGGAGTTAGGGTTTTTCCGGACGGGCGCATGATGTTCGCCCAACACTGCTCAATCGGATTTTAATTCCTTTTCGAATAAAATAATTCTTAAAATAAAATAATTTATTTGGGGCATTAAAAATATCGAAAAATTTTGGAAAAATTCTCATAAATATTTTAAGACATTTGTGACTCAAATAAAATATTTTCAGCAAAACTTTATTTTAACTTTTCCATTATTTAATTAATTTGATAAATGGTTTAATTCAAAATAAATTCAAATAATTCCAATAAATCCAAATAAATTCCAGAAATTCCCAAAAATTCAAAATACCATTTAAATGCAAGAAAAGCAAAAATTGGGGTGTTACACTCTTTCTGTCTAACCATCTGTCTGTGGATGATAAGCAGTGCTGAAATTTAGACGGGTCCCCATTGCTTCATGCAATTTCTCCCAAAATCTTGAGGTAAATTGAGTACCTCGATCCGATACAATTTTCTTTGGCACGCCATGTAAGCATACAATTCTTGACATGTATAACTCTGCCAATCGATCCCCGGAATAGGTTGTTTTCACTGGGATGAAGTGAGCAACCTTGGTCAACCAATCAATGATGACCCATATGGAATCATAACCCCTTTGCGTCTTGGGCAACCCAGTGATGAAATCCATACCAATTTCCTCCCATTTCCATTCCGGAATCTTCAATGGCTGCAATAGTCCTGCGGACTTTTGGTGCATCGCTTTTACCCTCTGACATACATCACACAAAGCAACATGCTCCGCCACTTCACACTTCAAACTTGGCCACCAGAATCTCTTCTTAAGATCCTGATACATCTTGGCACTTCCTGGATGTATAGAATACTTGGAATCGTGTGCTTCTTCTAGAATCAACTGCTTAAGATCTTTCTCGTCCGGCACACAGATTCGACCTTTAAACCACAGAGTTCCTTGCTCATCCACAGAGAAATCTTCGGCTAAACCTTCTTCTTTCTTAGACTTAATCTTGCTAATCTTTTCATCTTTACTTTGCCTTTCTCTAATTCGATCCTCAAGGGTCGGCTTTACTTCCAAGGCAGCTACGAATCCTGGAGGCACAACCTCCAATCCCAACTTCTAAAATTCTTCACACAACTTCGGTTGATCGCTGGCTAATATTGCATTTACACTGTGGCTCTTACGACTCAAGGCATCGGCTACTACATTAGCTTTTCCGGGATGATAATGTATTCCGACGTTATAATCCTTGATCGGTTCCAACCATCTTCTTTGCCTCATATTGAGTTCCGACTGGGTGAAGATATACTTCAAACTCTTATGATCCGTATATATCTCACATCTATTTCCAATGAGATAATGACGCCATATCTTTAAAGCATGCACTACCGCGGCTAACTCCAGATCATGCGTCAGATAATTTCCTTCGTGCGGCCTCAACTGCCTTGACGCGTAAGCTACAACCTTGCCATTCTGCATTAATACACAACCAAGTCCTTGTCTTGATGCATCACAATAAATGTCGGCTACACCGCACATCCGCAATACTAACACGGTGCGAGATGTTAATCGCTTCTTCAACTCCTCAAAACTCTTTTCACACTCTGGCGTCCATGCAAACTTCTTCTCCTTCTTTAACAATTGCGTAAGGGGTCTTGCAATCGTTGAAAATCCTTCTATGAACCGACGGTAATATCCCGCCATTCCCAGGAAACTACGGATTTGAGTAACTGTCTTTGGCTGCTCCCAATGCAACACAGCTTCCACTTTTACTTGGATCCATCGCGACTCCTTTAGCGGTTATTACGTGGCCAAGGAATTCTACCTTCTCTTTCCAAAAATCACACTTGCTAAATTTGGCATATAATTGTTGTTCTCGCAACTTCTCTAATACCAATCTCAAATGTTTCAAGTGTCCTCTTCCGACTTGGAGTACACAAGAATATCGCCTATAAAGACTACCACAAATTTATCCAGATAGTCCATGAATACTTTATTCATCAT
This sequence comes from Guadua angustifolia, assembly GCA_036346375.1. Taxonomy (NCBI): domain Eukaryota; kingdom Viridiplantae; phylum Streptophyta; class Magnoliopsida; order Poales; family Poaceae; genus Guadua; species Guadua angustifolia. The sequence continues at coordinate 57,144,453 of CM070507.1, forward strand.
ATTCATGAAATAGGCGTGGGCATTTGTCACCCAAAGGACATGATCAGAACTCATAATGTCCATAACGGGTTGAGAATGCGGTCTTCGGTATATCTTCCTCTCGAATCTTCAGCTGATGATACCCTAATCGGAGATCTATCTTGGAGAAAACTCCTGCTCCTCTCAATTGATCAAATAAATCATCAATCCTAGGCAAGGGGTACTTATTTTTTATCGTCACTTCATTAAGTGCACGATAGTCAATGCACATCCTCATACTTCCATCTTTCTTTTTGACAAACAACACTGGCGCTCCCCACGGGGAAGAACTTGCTCGAACAAACCCTTTTTCAAGCAATTCCTCAATTTGCTTCTTCATTTCTACTAGCTCATCGGCCGGCATCCGACGGCCTCTTTGCTATTGGTCTTTGCTCGGTACTAACTCAATAACGAATTCGATGTCTCGATCCAAATGGCATGCCCGTAAATCTTCGGAATACTTGGAAATTCTCTAGCTATCGCACATCTTCCGGGTTAGCAACCTTCACACTATTGACCATTAACCGACCATCACGAATCGGTTGCATGCACTTCCACTTTCTTGCCGCTAGGGCTTTCTAGGGTCACCATTCTTGGCCACAATCCAAAAATGACCTTATACTTGGAAAGCCAATCCATTCCTAAGATAACATCCAAGGTTTGGGTATCTAATAGGATAAGATTTGCTAGAACTCTATCCCATTCATAAGCAACTTAACTCCCAAACACCCTAGGCTAGATCGAAATTCAGATCCCGGGCTTGACTAAAAGCACACATTTAAGATTCTTAACAAAGAAATCCATTCTTCATTGCAAAACTCCGAGAAACAAATGAATGCTAAGCTCCTGAATCAAATAAAGCAGTAGAGTTGTAATCGAGTTAACCAAGAACTTACCCAAGACAACGCTTGTTGCTCCTTGAGCTTCCTCGTAGTGATATGATTAATCCTTCCACGCATTGTTGTTTGGGGCGACGCTCCTAATCGTGACCGGTACTCGATTTCCTCACACCTTTGGAGCTTTAGCCGAGTAGTGCCTGTTGAAGCGGATCGGGTGATGTTTCTCCTCTTGACACTTGTTGGCGATGTGCCTGCTCGTTGTATGAATAACACCTTCCGCGCCGGGCCGTTGACTTGTCGGGCTACATTGCTCGCCGGTGCTTTGGTGTTTGGAAATTCGATTAGCGGGACGAGGTGACCGATTTGACGCCTTGTTGGTCCCATGGTGGATTCGCAAATTGTGCGGTGTCATTCTTAACTTTGGTGATTTGGCCTCCTCGCTTGAGTAGCCATTCTGCGCTACGATCTTCACCTAACTCTTTGCTTATCCTCAAGAATCAAGGCCTTATTGACTAACTCTTAGAAATCGTGGAAATTGTGGGTGATTAATCCCACCGCAATCCGAGTTTAAGCCTTTCATAAAACGGGATTGCCTAGCCTTGTCTCAGAGCTACATCTTCGGTGCATAACGTACAATTGAGTAAACTTATTCGGATATTTTGCCACCGACCGCCTCCTTGCTTCAAAGCCCTGAATTATTCCTTCTTAAGGTCCATCATTCCTTCCGCACATGGTATTGGCGAAAGCAATTGAAAATTCCTCCCAAGAAATCTCCTATGGGGCTTCATGTGCGGCGCAGTAGTTCTCCCACCATTCTGCGCTACTTCCTTCCAACCGTGTGAAGCATACAACACCTTCTCATAGCCCTCACATTGCGTGATATGTAATTTCCTCTCAATGGTCCTCAACCAATCATCGGCCTCCAAAGGATTAGCATTGCCTGAGAATGTTGGAAGATGGGTTCTCATGAAGTCTGACAACCTAGAATGAGAACGTTGCCCATTGTTGCCTTGCTGCATGTTGTGTGTTCCTACAGCGTGGTTGTGCATATTCTGCATTTGCTGCATCATTGTTTGCATAAGCTGTGTCTGTGCTGCTATGAAAGCTCCTAAGTTCTGCAAATCTACTGGTGGTGCTGGTTGCGGTGGTGTTCCACCATTGTTGGGACTGTCATTCCGGTGAAGGCCACTTCCTGACGCTCCATTGTTGCCACGAGTGTTCACCATCTGTTTGATTGATTTTTAGGTTAGGAAAGGTAGAAGTAGCATAGATGAGGTGTAAGAATCTCTAAAGCGGGGGAAACAGATTTAACCCAATTTAAACAACTTTTATTATTTTATTAATTAACTTGGTATGGTTGCTTACATAAGCGTAAAAGCTTTGCAACGCATACCGCTCACTCAGCAAACAATAAAAACCAAACTAAACACTCAACCTTAACATCTATTACAATTGGTAGTACTATCCTTATGGACGCGACTCAACACTTGAGTCTCAACTTAATCCTAAGTCTCTCATCCCTCGAGATCTGACTCCGGGTCTGTCTCCGGGTTGGGGTCGTGTAGCTCCATCTCTGGCTCTAGCTCAGGTCCGAACAATGCATCCTCCAACTCATGGACCCTCCGGAGAGACTGATCTAAGACCTCCTGGAGCCGAGCCTCCGCATCCCTGGCCTCGTCACGAGCTCTCCGCAGCTTCAGAACCATATCGTCGAGGGCATCCTCCTGATCAATGACATATCTCACCAGGTGGGTAACCGTGGCGTCCTCCTCTACTATTGGCGCCGGTCAAGACGGTTGTCTCGGTGTGGATGATGTCGAACACGATGCCTTCCAACTCACGGGAGTAGGTACGAGCAACTGTCTCATCGCCAAACGTCTTTGCCGCCGATCCCGCCCGGCGTAGATCTCTCGACGGTGATGCGGATGGAACGACTTCCTCTTGTCCTCGCCGTGCGAGATCGTAATCTGAACCCTCCACTAACGCCGAGTCCCAAGACATACTATGGTAGTCCCCCCAGATCGGCTCGTCGAAGCCTCCGAGCATCCTCATCATGCGCCATAGCTCTGCTGCAGAACCTCCCTCCCGCCTCCCTGCACTCTTGGACCATCCTCATCTATTTAAAGGAGAAGTAATTAAGTCCTCGCCCACTTTTAGAAAGGTAGCGTAAAATTTTAGCAAAGGTACGGAGCGGAGAATGAGATGAGTTGAGAGGGTTGTATTAATCCAGTTTAGATTTTTCCTTTAGAAAATAGTTTTGGGCACTCTACCAACTAGGGCCAAGTCCCTACAACAAGATGCTCGATACCACCTCTCAGAAGGACCCGAATTCACCAATTAATCCAATCGTGTTTTACGCACTAGTCCCGTGATCAATCGATAGTGCACACAACTTAACATCGGTAAGTATCACATCATACACAACGATAAGAATAATAATACTTCATTTATTTATTATGACTAGTGTATGATCTTATGATCACTTATATTTATTTGGCCACGCAGGCAAGGCTAAGATAAAATAAGACTTAATGCAAATGAAAGTAGTAGAAAACGAGTGACTCATCAAGACACCATAGGCGATCGACAAGGCTTGGCCTAGTGACTCAGATCCACCGAAATCCTCCTCCAACACAGGCGATGACTCCTCCAATCGTTGTTGGTTGTTACAAGGGTGAGTACACCAACACGTACTCAACAAGTTGTGCACCAAATGCAATTCTACCATAGCTATATGCGTGCATATTCCAAAGGAATGGCTAAGTGGTTCATAAGCAAGAAAGCAAAGATTTAAGAACACATACATAATGTAGATTGAAAAGACAAGAAACAACTAATACCAAGTAAGTAGATTCAATGATTCTAAATAAACCAAGTTTCCTTCCTAGGTCAAATTCCATTATCCACATAGCATCCTGCCATCCCATCCAGTTGTCCATTTTAATAAACTACCCCTTGATTGTAATTCTTGAGCATTGCTCAATACCGTGAGCACGGCTATCCTAATAGTTTGTACACTCTGCAGAGGTTATGCACTTTACCCACATGATACAACCATGCACCACATGTGAACGATTATAACAAAGCCTTTACAATGCATCCTCTTAACCCGGTGCTACCCGCTAAGGTTTCAACATCAAGGGTTACACCACCATAACAGGCCCCCTCTGCGCCATGTGAGCCACCCCGTGCATGGACTGTTACCACCACCCGGTCTCACGCCACCACGATAGCACTCAAGTTAAGCATTTGCAAATTAGTCACTAGGTTTGCCCCATAATGTATATGTGGTTGCATGATAGACTCAGGTCAAAGGCTCGCAAGGTTAAGTCCTTAGGATTGATTAAAGCAAGACTTGCACATACCCTCAGCTCCACTGAGCCCACCCCGGCACACTTGCCCCTTTCCACTTGCTTCAATCAAAAATGATTACCACCCGGTTGATTACCAAGCATCACATGCTTTACACAATTCAACATCGTTGCGTGACCTTCTCGCCACAACAACTCAATCTTCTCGTGTGACCACACATGACACACATATCCATGATAATGTTCCATATTCCATTAGTCAAGATTAATAATCAATATTCCATGTACGTGTGATGACGTGGCATGGCTAAGCACTCTAGTTCGTTCTAACCATCCATGTTGATTTCATTATTAACCAACTATAGTAAACCAACCTAGGGTGACAAGTGGATCATGGCATACAACTAGCAAGGTAGGGTGTAACTCAAATGGTACGGTAGCTAATCCCAAACTTATGTTGAAATCATTTATACACATAAAATAACAAGTGATAAGGTAAATCAAAATAGCATGCAATCTAATTTATGGGTGCAACATGATCAAAGCACAACTTGCCTTGGTTAAGCTCCTGGTCTTGGTCTAGAAATTGCTCTTGAGTTGCCTGCTCCTCCTCCGAAGCCTCGCACAATTCAACGTCTACGCGAGTCGAAAAGAAATAGCAAATAAACACCAAAACCAAAGAACAAACAAACTCAAAAATTCAAACAAAAGCCACCATTAGAAAGATCTCAATTTTACAAATTTTTAGGAATTTGAATCACCTAAATCGGAGTTCGTATGCAAAAGTTATAGCCTTTAGAAGTTTGAAATTCCTGAAAAATCCCTAAAATCATAAAATTCGAATTAATCGAATTATTTCTATAAAGGAAAATACGAATTTATGATGTAAGCTGACGTCAGCCCTTGATCCTGACCAATGGGCGCCGACACGCCCGCATTTAATTTGCGCCGCCGACAATCGGGCCCTACATCGCCCAATGTGTGCACGCACGCGATGTACCGACGGCGCTAACGCAACGCCACCTCAGCCCTGCGGTCTACGTGGCGCCACGTGTCGACGAAGTATCAACCCACCTCAGCCGACGACGTGGGCGATTCTCGGCGCTGATAGCATCCGACGGTTCACGGCTCCCGAGCGGCAATGAAAACCCGGCGGTGCAACTAGTCGAGCCGAGGATGACGACGAGCCCGACGGCGCTCGGTGCTTCCCTGATGAAGGAGGGCGATCCGACGCGCACAAGATGGCGAATCCGAACCCGCTCTCAAATCGACGGATGAGTTACCGGTGGCGACGGAATCACGGCGCAAATACTTCGGCGCCCCTTTCGAACTCCGGCGAGCTCGGAAATCCTCACGGCTAACTCTTCGGCGGCGGCGCTTTAGGGGAAAGATGCGGCGGCTCAAGGTGAGTATCGGGAAGGGGGTCCGGTGCCTTATATACCCCGCAACAGCACGCAAATCTGGAAAGTTTAATGGCGGCGGCGTTCGAATCAGAGACGGTGGCAACGCAGAATCCAGCTCGGACACGACGACCAACGATCGTCCGATCAAGATCCGCTTACCTGATGGATTTAGGGTTTCTAATATACGTGCGATGATAAAGGCCGCTGGATCTAAATCCAACCGTCAATAATCCTCCTTTTCTGGGCGGCTCAAGACAAGAAGTTAACACAAGTAAAAGATTTGGTTTCTACCGACATCGTTTCACGAGTATTTTAGATTTTCCATTTAAAAATACTCGAGAAAATAGTTTGATTTATTTGAGGCAATAAAAATACTCTAAAAATTCCAAGAAAATCTCAAAAATACTTTGAGACATTCTCGACTCAAATAAATATTTTGATAAAACTTTATTTTAAATTTTTCTTTTTTATAATTATTTCTTTGACAAAAGGCAATATATAAATCCAAAATAATGCAAATAAATTTCAGAAAAACCAATTAAATTTAGGAAATTCACAAAAATAATAAATTGCAATAAAATAATATTTAATAATTGAAAAGTCAAAAATTGGGATGTTACAGTCAGAACATAAGCAAAGGACAATCGCCCTATGAAGACTCACTTCGCTATGGCTCGTGGGTTGTTCCCTTAACCAAGTCACTACCTATGAGTCACCTACCATTCTTCTACAGCACACGCTAGAGATCACTTCTCCCATCGCTTGGGAGCTCAACATGGTTTCATGCTCTATTTCACTACCACTGGGATTCTTTTCACCTTTCCCTCACTGCACTACTCCGCCATCTGGCCACTCAGAGTATTTAGCCTTGCAAGGTGGTCCTTGCTGATTCACATGGGATTCCACATGCCCCATGCTACTCGGGTCAGAGCGTAAGCTAGTGATGCTTTCGGCTACTGGACTTTAGCCATCTAGGATGCGGCACTCAAGCACTTCGTCTAGTAACATAATGCTTGTATTGCTCTCCCACAACCCCATTTTCATGGTTTAGGTTGCTCCCATTTCACTTGCCGCTACTACGTGAATCGCTTTTGCTTTCTTTTCCTCTGGCTACTAAGATGTTTTAGTTCGCCAGGTTGTCTCTTGCCTACTCATGGATTTAGCAGGTAGTTCAAAATGTTGACCTATTTGGGAATCTTCGTATCTATGCTTATTTTCAACTCCCTGAAGCATTTCGTCATTTGCTACGCCCTTCCTCATCTCTGGGTGCCCAGGTATCCATAGCAAGCCTTTCCTCTTTTGAACCTCACCATTTACATTAAGGTTGTGCCATCCTAAGGCGCTACTAAATGGAAGGATCTTATCAACGTCCATGAATGTGAAATCATAGATCAAACTATCGAATTGGCAAAATTCGGTGCTATCATAGTATCTGCTTAGTTCACGGGCTGGAGATAAGTGGACTCAAACCGCTGACATCCGCCACAATGTAAACCACCACCTCTCAGGCCTCCCTAACAGGTTCTACCATAGAGGCTAATGATAGACAATAACTCTCCCCCAAACATAGCTTACAACTTTCATCGTATTGTGCTCTCCAAAGTGCAACTCTTCTCAAAATCTCAAAACAAAAGGTGCTTAGTTGGACTCCCATTTTAAGGATTCTTGTGGTTCCAGGGAGTCCAGCTATAGGAGAACCAGGGAAGGGGAGCTCTTCCCTATTTCTACCTAACTCTTTGATCTTAAACTTAAGAATGCTGGTTTTAAGAATGAGTGATTACGACTGAGCTTTGGCTCGATTGGCACGGCACGGCGTCAAGCATGTACCCCACCCACGTTTGAGCCTCACTTGGCGCGGGCGCGCATGAGTCATGCACAGTGCGTGGTGAGTGCGTGTGTGGGTGGTGTGAGTGCGTGTGTGAGTACACACTATGGCTCGGCCATTGTTTCTTCTCCTTTAGTGAATGCTAGAGCTCCTAGCCAATTTCAAACAAAAGAATGAGTGATTGCCCTTCTCAGACCCTTACTGCCCAACCGAAGAATAGATGGCTAATGTGTTCCACTTATTTAATAGGTTCTATGGTTGGTCTGTGACCTTTAGATGTTGAAGGCGTCCTTGGGGCGATCTCGTAGTTCCTATGGGGTGTAGACAGTGCGGTCGGTCCATGGATTTTCCTTCCTTTTGCCACATTTCACTTAAAGGGTTGAAGGGAGATAGTGCATTAAGCTATTCACAAGGGCCAACTTGATCCTCTTCCCTAGGGATCCCAGATGAGGGAAGCCTAGGAGAGCCGTCGACTCCAACTATCGTCCATGTATGATCCATACTAGATCTAACCAAATACCCACCATTCCACCTCTACCTTTTTGATAGCCCATCTTTTTGTCTTAGTAGAGTCTTTTGGCGGCATGTTTCAGTCCTCTTCCCTATTACTTAGAAAAAGTGAGCCACCAGTTTAGGTACAAGATACTATCGTTATCACCTGGACAATTAGACAGCCAACCTGTAATCGCAACGACCCAATTACAAGAGTGGAGCTCTACCAACTAAGCTATGTCTCCCCCGAGGCAAGTGGAGTATGCATCAAAGAGTCAGATGCTTCTTCTATTCTTTTCCCTAGCGCAGATTTAGGCTATTATAACATCCCAAAATTTGCCTATAATCTTATTTTATTGTTATTTGTGCATTTTGTGATTTTTCCGATTTATTAGATTTTTGGAATTTCTTTGAATTTATTTTAAATTAAGTATATTGGCCTTTTGTGAAAAACTAATTATATATAGATAAAATTTATATAAAGTTTGATAAAAATATTTATTTGAGTCCAAAATGTCTCAAAGTATTTATGAGAATTTTCTTAGATTTTTCTTAATATTTTTATTGCCCAAAGATAATTAAACTAATTTCTGTAATTATTTTAAAAGAAAAATCCGCGAAAAATCGGTTAAACAGTACTGGTCCAAAGCTCAATACTGTGCATGTGCGGCCCAGTCATTCAGTGCCTTCATCCCATTAGTCTAGAATTGCTCGTGATCGTTGATGTAGATCGATTTACCACGCTAGAGAATGAAGTTTGGAACCCTAGAGCTTGTGCGTTGTGGGATCTTGATCTAACGCTTGAGATTTAACCGCGTAGATCTAGGTCTGTAGCCGTTAGATTAGCGTCGTGTGGTTTGGATCGTGCCGCATGGGGGAGCCAGTATCGTGCTAACGCGTGGCAAGTGAGATGGCAAGCGCGTGGACCGCGTCCACGGTGAATCAATGCAAATTCGTGGTGTGAGTCCATAAACTGCACCACGTGGTGGCTTCATACTGGCTGACCCGATGCTGACGTCAGCATGATGTCATGCTGACACAATAATGTGATTTTTCAATCCTGGACTTGAACCAGAGACCTCGCCTGTTAAGTAAATTATCACCCCTACGATCCAACCAATTGGGATAGAATCAATAGACTCCATTTCGAGAGCGATTCATTCTTCCCGAACATAGCATACAACTCCCCATTGTAATGTGCTCTTCATGTGTGCTTCTAACCCCTTCTCCCCCTTACCATGGCAAGTCCTTGAAATAACTCCAAGGGACTGAAAAAGGAAGGTGTTCAGGGCTGGGCAAATAAACCGGAAACCGTTAAAACCGAAACCGAAGCCAAAAAATCGAAACCGAATTGTTTAGTTGTTGATTCGGTTAGTTGTATGGAATAATTGAATTTTTTCAGCTAATTCGGTTTTAAACCTCGGTTAACCGAACTATGTGACTACTTTGGTTAGTATTTCTTCAATAAGCTTAGCATTATCTTTGCTGTGCGGAAATGTTCTGCTCATTATATCTTTAAACTGTGATGATTTGTTATGTTCATATTTCAGTATTATCTTTGCCAAAGTGAATCTGCCTTTTCTATGTTAACCACAAAATTCTAATTGGACTTTATGGTCCAAATCAGAAACTATTAAGATTGATCAGCTGCCTTATTCTTGTGTCCACAATGCACATGTTTGTAATTTTCTTTTAGTCTTGTACCTTTGTGGCCTGGTTAGAAGAATTACAGTTGGTCTGAGCCTATTGAATAATTACTATTTAGTGTATGGAAGTCATAGATAATCACTAACAGGTGCATCGCTACATCGTTTGCATTTGCCCTTGGTCATTTAAAATGTTATGGTTGAAGTTCTACCATAACAGTTTTATTGAGTCTGTCAAGTAAACTTGTGCTATTATTAGTCCACGGTATATTTTTTATGTCCGTATGTAAAGAATTGCATGTTTACTAGCATCATCTATTATCTTTATGCTTACAATATTCTCGCTTTGAACTCTCGTTAATTCGGTTAAAACCAAAACCGAACTGAATTATCGCTAATCAAGTGTTGGTTATCAAATTTTCAAACATAGTTAGGTTTCAGCTTTTGAAATAACCGAATTTCCGAAAAACCAAAACCGAAAACCGAATTTTTGGTTAAACGAATGCCCGTGCCTAAAGGTGTTAAGAGACCCTCCTAGCCCAACCCTAGACAATCTAAGATTCTTTTTCAATTCTGCTCTGCTCCCATTTTGAGTCAAAAGATGATAAATAGCCACATCTGGGGGTCAAAGACCAATAAGCGGCTTATTTATACCAAGCATTCCTCTTATGGCTAGATCCAATCTCTTGGTCCTTGTGGAAAGGAAAAAGAATTTCAAGTTCTTCATTTCAGGAAGGGAGGATTAGGAAAGTTCTATTGATTGTTGCTTTCTCCAGACCGCCGAGAAAAGCACGAAAAAAGGCTTGAATGGTACGATCCCTATGTCACCCCAGAATGAATGGGCTGATCTGATAGTTTTTGGTCTGTGAAGATGCATTGTTAGGTGCTCCATTTTCCCATTGAGGACGAACCTCAACCTGTACTCAAGACATAACTCTCCATACACTGAAAAGGGATGTATGGGATGTATGGATTCTCGAGAAGAGAGAAGCTGTGGTAGCCCCACTGGACCGCCTTGGATCCCACGAGTGAATAGAATGTTAGATCTATGTGGGATTTCACCTGAATCGCCCCATCTATCCTCCTAAGGAGAAATTTGTTGGTTTCAAACTTCGGTTCAAATAGGAGGAGTACGCCATGCTAATGTGCCTTGGGTGATCCACAACTTCGAGTTAGGCGCTGATGAGCACATTGAACTACCCATGTGGCCGAGAGCCCTCCCCACCTGCACAACGACGCAATTATTAGGGCGACTCTACCATTGAGCTAATAGCCTGATCGTCTTTGGCCTCCTAAAGGGAGGCCTGCAACGCCAAAAGCAAGAAAAACTCTATCCCTTTCCTTTTGGCATCCCCATGCTGCCACATCACACCGGGGGGGACATGGGGATGCAAAAAGAGGATCCTATCACTATCAACTAATTTGTTCTGACTTAGGATAATAAGCTCGTGAGATTGGTGTTACTTCACCCTAAATGAAAGAAGAGTTCCATATCCAAATTTAGGTTAGACATAGCTACCTTCTTTTTGGGCGTGAAGTAGTGTCAAACCAAAATACCCATTAAGCATAAGCATTAGCTCTCCTTGAAAAGGAGGTGATCTAGCCGCACCTTCTAGTACGGCTACCTTGTTAAGACTTCACTCCAGTCACAAGCCAAGCCTTAGGCATCCCCTCCTTACGGTTAACGGTAATGACTTCATACATGGCCAACTCCTATAGTGTGACAGGTAGTGTGTACAAGGCCTGGGAACGGATTCACTACTACATGGCCGATCGGCGACATTAGCGATCCTCGCTTCATGCAAAGCGAAGTTGACACCTGCAATCCGAACTGAGGACGGGTTTTTCGAGTTAGCTCACCCTCATGACATTGTGACCCTTTGTCCCACCCATTGTAGTAGGGGTGTCAACTAGGGCATAAGGGGCATGATGACTTGGCCTCATCCTGTCCTTCCTCTGACTTAACACCGATGGTCTGTTCAGGGTTCCAAACTCATAGTGGCAACTAAACATGAGGGTTGCGCTCATTGTGAGACTTAACCCAACACCTTATGGCACGAGTTGAAGTTAGACATGCACCTCCTATGTCCACGTTCCCGAGGGCACCCCTCTCTTTCAAGAGGATTCGCAGCATGTCAAGCCCTGGTAAAGTTCTTCACTTTGCATCGAACTAAACCACATGCTCAACTGGTTGTGTGGGCCCCCGCCTCCTTTTCGCCATTCTTGTGAACGTACTCCCTGTGCAGATACTTAACGCATTAGCTACAAAGATCGCACGGTTGAGTCGCACAACACCTAGTATCCATTATTTACGGCTAGGACTACTAGGGTCTCTAATCCCATTTGCTCCCCTAGCTTTCGTCTCTCTGTGTCAGTGTCGGCCCAGCCAAGTGCTTTCATCGTTGGTGTTCTTTTCGATCTCAATGCATTTTATCACTCCACCGGAAATTCCCTTTGCCCCTACTATACTCCAAATTTTGGTAGTTTCACCACTCGTCCGTGGTTGAGCCTCGGGATTTCATGGCGGACTTGAAAAGACACCTACGGACGCTTCATGCCCAATCATTCTGGATAACGCTTGCATCCTTTGTCTTACTATGGCTATTGGCATAGAGTTAGCCAATGCTTATTCCTTAGATACCGTCATTATTTCTTCTCCAAGAAAAGAAGTTGACGCATCAGAGAGTCCGGGCCATGTCTTAGTCCCAATGTGGTTGGTCATCCTCTCAGACTAGCCACTAATCATCGCCTTGGCAAGCTATTGCCTCACCAACTAGCTAATCAGATGCAAGCTCCTCCATAAGATTCATAGTTGCATTACTTATAGCTTCCTTATTCATAAACAAAGCAGATTCGAAATTGTCTTTCCTTCCAAGGATAACTTGTATCCATGCGCTTCAGATTATTAGCCTAGAGTTTGCCACCAACAGTACAGCCAACCCTACCCTGTCACATCAATCCCACAAGCCTCTTATCCATTCCCGTTCGATCATGGTGAGGGAGTAAGTCAAAATAGAAAAAACTCACATTGGGTTTAGGGATAATCAGGCTTGAACTAATGACTTCCACCACGTCAAAGTGACACTCTACCATTGAGTTATATGTTAGTGATATGCCCTAGAGGCGATCATATGAGATGATTGTATCATACGTCTATGTTCATGTACTTATCAGTTCCATGAATAAATGTCACTCCTTTGTTCATTGAGTATGACTTAATTGTGAAACACATTGGTTATATGATATTATTCTAAACGATCCTCGGTCACATATCATTATGTGGGACAATAGTGATCTCGACCAAAGACATGTATTGATTGATGGTAATGTTTCACATACCATAGATATGGAGATATCAAATCAATAATGTGGGCACATGTTAGAGAACATGGGGTTGGATAGACCCGCTCCGAGACACTGATGAGATTGTTATCTTAGAAGTGCCATCAGGGTGTAGTCTCGAGTGGTATACCTATACGATCCTTTGACCTGAGATTCTTATTGATTCTCAGCATGTGTAATTGTATATTTTGGGGCTATCAAACGCTTCTCCGTAACAGGGGAGTTATAAAGGTAGCTTACGTAAGCAATGAAACATGACGGAGATATAAGAGATCAAGATGGAATTTGCCCTCCTCGATAACTGGAGAGATATCTCGGCCCCTGTGGATGGATATGAAAAGTGCATGGTTATGCCAAAGTGATTAAAGTGTTAATCACAAATTATATCCATTACATTGACGTAGTGAATATGTCAAGCTATCACAAGGGTGGCACGCTTCTCACCTTGATCTTGATCGATATCATGTGGCAAAAGGATCCTAAGTGAGTGTATCAAGGTTCAATGATTCGATCATTGTGTACATTCGGGGTCAATATGTGCCGCTAGGGTATCGCTATTGACTTGTGGTCCGGGAAAGGGTTCTCCTGACCGCGCCGACTTGTACATGAGCCTAATGGGTCACACACTTAACGGGTTGGATCATGTCCGATGGATTGGATCCATTGGTGGGTTTACGATTTGGATCCTTCCGCGCCTTAATGGACTTCTCATTGTAGAAGATCCATTAGCGTGAGTCCTAGTGGGCTTCTATCGAGAAGGCCCATTAGTGCGCTCTATATAAAGGGGCGTGGGGCATGCAAAGAAAAGGGTTCTCCACACCACTTAAACCCTAGTCGCCGACCCTACCCCCGCCAGAACTCCTAGCCGTCACAGCGTGGTGCTAGCATTAATCGGCAAGACGGGCGTTCCACCCCTCAACGTGTGGATACAGTAGAGGCGCTGCCAGCATCTGTCCTCACGCCGATCGGCGATCGGTTTCACCTCTCCATCCTCTGCGGCACATCTTCATCCGCCAGATCGCAACTCACGCGAGGAGACGCAAGGACTCAGCGATCACTTGGCGAGCACTCTAAGCGCCCGAGACCACTCGGCGGGCACTCTGTGATCTCGCAGCACTCCGGCGAAGCGATGGAGTACGCTCGACCACGTCACAAGGCTTCGGAGCACGCGGGGAAGCTCCACCCACTCTACTTCCGCTGCTAACGTGCTCCAAGGGTAATGATCCATGATCCTCTACTCGCATGTATCCTGGTTGAATGCGTAGAAAATTTTTGTTTTCGGCTAGTGTAGCATACGCGTTCCTCTTCATTATATCCCTTCCCCATCCCATCGAGAAAGAGAATTAACAAACCCCCTTTCTCCTCGGCCATAGAGAAAAAATGTATGACTAGTGCCGATAGTTCATCATAGAAGAAAGAACTCACAGAGTCGGGATTGCTAACTAATAGAATCAGACATTAACTAATACTAATATATAGAAATAGATATTTAGAAATAGAAACGAACTAATATATAGATAATCAAAATTGAAAAGAACAACCTTTTCTGTATACTTCCCCATTCTATTGCTATCGCAGGACTTATGCAATCAATTGAACCATATATATATATATATCCCTTCAACACAACATAGGTCATTGAAAGGATCTGGGACGACTCACCAAAGCATGAAAGCTAGTCGTAAAATGGATTCCTATTTGAAGAGTGCATAACCGCATGTATAAGCTCACATTAACCCATCAATTTTGGATTCAATTCGATTTTTCTTGGGAAGTTTTGAAAGAAATTGAATGGAATAATATCAATTCATATAGAGGAAAGGTTCTCTATTGATGCAAACGCTGCATACCTAGAGAATAGGATAGAGGAAGAGGGAAAATTGAAATGAAATAAATAAAGAATAAAGCCAAAAAATAAGTCAAAGATAGAAATGCCTAGATTCCAAATAAAGAAATGCATACCATTTAAATGCAAGAAAAGCAAAAATTGAGGTGTTACACTCTTTCATCTAACCATACATGCATGGATGATAAGCGATTGAAATTTAGAAGCGGGTCCCCATTGCTTCATGCAATTTCTCCCAAAATCTTGAGGTAAATTGAGTACCTCGTCCGATACAATTTTCTTTGGCACGCCATGTAAGCATACAATTCTTGACATGTATAACTTTCTGCCCGATCGATCCGGAATAGGTTGTTTTCACTGGGATGAAGTGAGCAACCTTGGTCAACAATCAATGATGACCCATATGGAATCATAACCTTTGCGTCTTGGGCAACCGGTGATGAAATCCATACCAATTTCCTCCCATTTCCATTCCGGATCTTCAATGCTGCAATAGTCCTGCGGACTTTTGGTGCATCGCTTTTACCCTCGACATACATCACACAAAGCAACATGCTCCATACTTCACACTTCAAACTTGGCCACCGAATCTCTTCTTAAGATCTGATACATCTTGGCACTTCTGGATGTATAGAATACTTGGAATCGTGTGCTTCTTCTAGAATCAAGCTGCTTAAGATCTTTCTCGTCAAGCTGCAGTTAGACCTTTAAACCCGAGTTCCTTGCTCATCCACAGAGAAATCTTGGCTAAACCTTCTTCTTTCTTAGACTTAATCTTGCTAATCTTTTCATCTTTACTTTGCCTTTCTCTAATTGATCCTCAAGGTCGGCTTTACTTCAAGGCAGCTCACGAATCTGGAGGCACAACCTCCAATCCCAACTTCTAAAATTCTTCACACAACCGGTTGATCGGCTGGCTAATATTGCATTTACTGTGGCTCTTACGACTCAAGGCATCGGCTACTACATTAGCTTTTAGGGATGATAATGTATTAAGCGTTATAATCCTTGATCGGTTCCAACCATCTTCTTTGCCTCATATTGAGTTATTGTGGTGAAGATATACTTCAAACTCTTATGATCGTATATATCTCATCTATTTCCAATGAGATAATGGCGCCATATCTTTAAAGCATGCACTTCAGCGGCTAACTCGGATCATCGTCAGATAATTTCCTTCGTCCGGCCTCAAGCGCCTTGGCGCGTAGCTTCAACCTTGCCATTGCATTAATACACAACCAAGTCCTTGTCTTGATGCATCACAATAAATGTCGAAGCCCTGCTTGTCCAAGCAATACTAACACGGTCGAGATGTTAATCCTTCTTCAACTCCTCAAAACTCTTTTCACTCGTCCATGCAAACTTCTTCTCCTTCTTTAACAATTGCGTAAGGGTCTTGCAATCGTTGAAAATCCTTCTATGAACACGGTAATATCCGCCATTCGAAACTACGGTTTGAGTAGCTGTCTTTGGTTGCTCCCAATGCAACCTGACTTCCACTTTTACTTGGATCCATCGCGACTCCTTTAGCGGTTATTCGTGGCCAAGAATTCTACCTTCTCTTTCAAAATCACACTTGCTAAATTTGGCATATAATTGTTGTTCTGCAACTTCTCTAATACCAATCTCAAATGTTTGGCGTGCTCCTCTTGAGCTTGGGTACACAGAATATCGTCTATAAAGACTACCACAAATTTATCGAGATAGTCCATGAATACTTTATTCATCATATTCATGAAATAAGCGGGGGCATTTGTAGGTCAAAGGACATATTTGTAAACTCATAATGTCCATAACGGGTTGAGAATACGGTCTTGGTATATCTTCCTCTCGAATCTTGGTGATGATACCCTAATCGAGATCTATCTTGGAAAACTCCTGCTCCTCTCAATTGATCAAATAAATCATCAATCCTAGGCAAGGGTACTTATTTTTATCGTCACTTCATTAAGTACGATAGTCAATACATCCTCATACTTCCATCTTTCTTTTTGACAAACAACCTTTGGCGCTCCCCACGGGGAAGAACTTGCTCGAACAAACCCTTTTTCAAGCAATTCCTCAATTTGCTTCTTCATTTCTACTAGCTCATCGATTACGGCATCCGTCGGCCTCTTGCTATTGGTCTTTGTTCGGTACTAACTCAATACGAATTCGATGTCTCGATCGGTGGCATGCAGTAAATCTTGAGGAATACTTGGGAAATTCTCTAGCTCTTGGCACATCTTCGAGGTTAGCAACCTTCACACTATTGACCATTAGCGACCATCACATTGCGGTTGCATGCACTTCCACTTTCTTGCCGCTAGGGCTTTCTAGGGTCACCATTCTTTGGCCAATCCAAAAACGACCTTATACTTGAAAGCCAATCCATTCCTAAGATAACATCCAAGGTTTGGGTATCTAATAGGATAAGATTTGCTAGGAACTCTATCCCATTCATAAGCAACTTAACTCCCAAACACCCTAGGCTAGATCGAAATTCAGATCTGGGGCTTGGACTAAAAGCACACATTTAAGATTCTTAGACAAATCCATTCTTCATTGCAAAACTCAGAAACAAATGAATCGAAGCTCTGAATCAAATAAAGCTGTGGCTGATACTGAGTTAACCAAGAACTTACCCAGTACAACGTTTGTTGCTCCTTGAGCTTCCTCCGTAGTGATATGATTAATCCTTCCACGCATTGTTGTTTGGGGCGCGCTCCTAAGCTGCGGTACTCGATTTCCTCCATCCTTTGGAGCTTTGGTGAGTAGTGCCCAAGTTGAAGCGGTGGGGTGATGTTTCTCCTCTTCGGACACTTGTTGGCGATGTGCTCTGGCTCGTTGCATGAATAACACCTTCGGCGTCGGTACATTGACTTCTTCAAGCTTCATTGCTTTCGTGGTCTTTGGTGTTTGGAAGTTCGATTAGCGGGGCGAGGTGGTGATTTGGCGTCTTGTTGGTCCACTTTGCGGTGGATTACAGCAAATTCTTCGCGGTGTCATTCTTAACTTTGGTGATTTGGCCTCCTGCTTGAGTAGCCATTACGCGCTTCGATCTTCACCTAACTCTTTGCGTTTATCCTCAAGAATCAAGGCCTTATTGACTAACTCTTAGAAATCGGAAATTGTGTGATTAATCCTGCAATCGAGTTTAAGCCTTTCATAAAGCGGGATTGCCTAGCCTTATGCGTAGCCACATCTTACGGTGCATAACGTGCCAATTGAGTAAACTTATTAGGATATTTTGCCATTGGTGGCCTCCTTGCTTCAAAGCCTGAATTATTCCTTCTTAAGGTCCATCATTCCTTCACGGCACATGGTATTGGCGGAAGCATTTGAAAATTCCTCCCAAGAAATCTCCTATGGGGCTTCATATGCGTATGATAGTTCTCCCACCATTCTGCGGCCGTTCCTTCCAAGCGGTGTAAACATACAACACCTTCTCATAGCCCTCACATTGCGTGATATGTAATTTCCTCTCAATGGTCCTCAACCAATCATCGGCCTCCAAAGGATTAGCATTGCTGAGAATGTTGGAAGATGGGTTCTCATGAAGTCGACAACCTAGAATGAAGCGTTGCCCATTGTTGCCTTCTGCATGTTGTGTGTTCCTCTGGCGTGGTTGTGCATAATCTGCATTTCTGCATCATTGTTTGCATAAGTCGTATGCATCTGCTATAAGCTCTAAGTTACGCAAATCTCTGGTGGTGCTTTGGTTGCGGTGGTGTTCCACCATTGTTGGAAGTCATTCGGTGAAGGCCTTCTGGCTCCATTGTTGCCACAGTGTTCACCATCTGTTTGATTGATTTTAGGTTAGGAAGGTAGAAGTAGCATAGATGAGGTGTAAGAATCTCTAAAGCGGGGAAGCAATTTGCAATTTAAACAACTTTTATTATTTTATTAATTAACTTGGTATGGTTGCTTACATAAGCGTAAAAGCTTTGCAGCATACCGCTCACTCACAAACAATAAAACCAAACTAAACACTCAACCTTAACATCTATTACAATTGGTAGTACTATCCTATGGGCGCGACTCAACACTTGAGTCTCAACTTAATCCTAAGTCTCTCATCCTCGAGATCGACTCAGATGCATCTCGGGTTGAGGTCGTGTAGCTCCATCTCGGCTCTAGCTCGAGTCCGAACAATGCATCCTCCAACTCATGGACCCTCGGGAGGCGATCTAAGACCTCCTGGGCCGAGCCTCGCATCCACAGCCTCGTCACGAGCTCTCCATGACTTGAGAACCATATCGTCGAGGCATCCTCACGATCAATGACATATCTCACCGGTGGGTAGCAGTGGCGTCCTCCTCTACTATTGGCGCTCGGTCAAGGCGGTTGTCTCGGTGTGGATGATGTCGAACCTGATGCCTTCAACTCACGGGAGTAGAGTGCGAGCAATCTGTCTCATCGCCAAGCGTCTTTGCCGCTGGATCCGGCCTCGGTAGATCTCTGACGGTGATGCGGATGGAGCGACTTCCTCTTGTCCTCGCTCGTGCGTAGATCGTAATCTGAACCCTCCGATAGCGTCGAGTCCGGCACATACTATGGTAGTCCCGGTGATCGGCACTGTCAAACCTCCGAAACATCCTCATCATGCGCCATAGCTCTGCTGCGTAACCTCCCTCTGCTCCCGTACTCTTGGACCATCCTCATCTATTTAAAGGAGAAGTAATTAAGTCCTCGTCCACTTTTAGAAAGGTGCGAAAAAGCAAAGTGCGGAGGCGGAGAATGAGATGAGTTGAGAGGGTTGTATTAATCGGTTTAGATTTTTCCTTTAGAAAATAGTTTTGGGCACTCTACCAACTAGGGCCAAGTCCTACGATCGGTATGCTCACGATACCACCTCTTTAAGGACCCGAATTCACCAATTGAATCCTTTGTGTTTTACTTTTAGTCGAGGATCAATCGATAGTGCACCGCGACAACATCGGTAAGTATCACATCACCTGCGATAAGAATAATAATACTTCATTTATTTATTATGACTAGTGTATGATCTTATGATCACTTATATTTATTTGGCCACTGAGGTAAGGCTAAGATAAAATAAGGCGAATCGTGAAAAGTAGTAGAAAGCGTAGTGACTCATCGATTACACCATAGGCGTGACAAGGCTTGGCCTAGTGACTCGTATCCACAAATCCTCCTCCAACACAGGCGATGACTCCTCCACTTGTTGTTGGTTGTTAAGCAAGGGTGAGTACACCAACACGTACTCAACAAGTTGTGCACCAAATGCAATTCTACCATAGCTATATCGAGCATATTCCAAAGGAATGGCTAAGTGGTTCATAAGCGATAAGCGACATTTAAGAACACATACATAATGTAGATTGAAAAACGCAGTAAAACAACTAATACCAAGTAAGTAGATTCAATGATTCTTAAATAAACCAAGTTTCCTTCCTAGGTCAAATTCCATTATCCACATAGCATCCGCCATCCCATCCATTTGTCCATTTAATAAACTACCCTTGTATTGTAATTCCAGAGCATTGCTCATCTGGTAAACCGGCTCTCAGAATAGTTTGTACACTCTGCGAGAGGTTATGCACTTTACCCACATGATACAACCATGCACCACGGTGAGCGATTATAACAAAGCCTTTACAATGCATCCTCTTAACCCGATGCTACCTTAAGGTTTCAACAGAAGGTTACACCACCATAAGGCCCCCTCTTGCGCCATGTGAGCCACCCGAGCATGGTGGTTTACCACCACGGGTCTCACGCCACCACGATAGCACTCAAGTTAAGCATTTGCAAATTAGTCACTAAATTTGCCCCATATGAACATGTGGTTGCATGATAGACTGGTCAAAGGCTCATAAGGTTAAGTCCTTAGGATTGATTAAAGCAAGACTTGCACATACCCTCGGCTCCATGAGCCCACCCGGCACACTTGCCCTTTCCACTTGCTTCAATCAAAAATGATTACCACGGGTTGATTACCAAGCATCACATGCTTTACACAATTCAACATCGTTCGTGACCTTCTCGCCACAACAACTCAATCTTCTCGTGTGACCACACATGACACACATATCCATGATAATGTTCCATATTCCATTAGTCAAGATTAATAATCAATATTCCATATACGTGTGATGGCGTGGCATGGCAGTCGGACCCAGACCATCAAGAACACCATGGTGGGCGGGTCATGGTCGACGGTGGCGATTCCTCAATTTGCTCATTGCTAAGCGCTTGACGGATGCAAATCCCGGTCGAGGTCAAAGAGCATCACGATTCCGTTCTTGAGATCGTTCTGGGAGCTCGACCACACCTCTAGGGCGAGGTGGTTACGCCGTCACCTTCGGTGCCTCGGATAACTTCAGATGCGAATCGATCACCGCCGAGGTGGTCGAGGTGACCTCCCAACCGCGCCATCCTCGGGCGTCCTACCTAGTCAAGTTCATGGCGCTAACTACTACGGTCACGCTGCATGAAGCTCCGGGGCCAAGTGGCATCATCGCGCGCGTGACAACCTCAAAGCGGCGCGACGATTGCGAGACTCAAGCCACGGCCCTCGCCGTATCTTTGCCTCAGCGGCTCCAGCGACCACGGAAGGTCGCCCACGATAAGGCGATCATCAGCCAGTGAAACTCGAAGGCCGTCTGCGTTCGTGGAGGGGGACTCCTCCAAGGCGTCCACGTCTCGGCCGAGGTGAGTTCCAAATAGGAACTCGAGCTTCGTCACCTTCCTCCGCGCCAACAAAGACATATTTGCAGGGAGCGGCAGCATGCGGGTGTTCCGAGGAGGTGGTCGAGCCACATTGCAAGTCTTGACTCATTGCCGACACATCGCGCTGGTCGATGACGCTTCTCCCGAGAAGGTCGCCATAATCAAGGAGAACCTTGACAAAATTCGCTGAAGGCGGCTTCATTCGTGAGATCGACTACTCCGAATGGCTGGCCAATCCCGTCATCGTGCAGAAGAAGGGCAGGAAGTGGAGGATGTGCGTGGATCACACAGGGTTGAACTCGGCGTGCCCGAAGGACAACTTCCTCTCCCGCGCCGACCGGATAAATGCGACTCCTGGCGAATGCCAAGTTCTTTGAGCTTCACGGATGCTTAATGCAGGTACCACGGATCAAGTGGCGGTGATGGCGAGAGAAAGAGCGTCGTTCATCACGCCGTTCGGGACCTACTGCTACATGACCATGTCGTTTGGCCTCTGCAATGCAGGCGCGACCTTCTAGCGCCTAATGACCAAGACGTTCGATCCTCAGATCGGCCGCAACCTCGAGGTCTACATGGACGACATCATCGTCAAGAGTTCCGCTGAGACCGACCACGTTCAAGACCTTGAGGAGACCTTCGCCAACCTGAACAAGCACAAGATCAAGCTCAATCCGGAAAAGTGCGTGTTCGGTGCCGCCTCTGGGAAGGTGCTCGGCTATTTGATCGGAGGCTCGAGGGTCGGCCCGAACCCGGAGAAGATCGAGGCAATAGAAAGGATGGCCCCTCCGAGTTCGGTAAAGCAAGAGCAGTGCCTCACCGGCCGCATGGCCGCCCTCAGCCGTTTCATTTCGAGGCTCGGCGAGTGCGGGTTGCCTTTCTTCAGGGCCTTGCGCAAGCAGGGGAGCTTCGAGTGGACGCCTGAGGTGCAGCAGTCCTTCGACGAGTTGAAGGTATACGTATCAACGCCACCCTTACTTCGACCCGCAGAGCGAGCGAAAGTTGCTACTTTATCTCGCGGCCACCATCGAGCCGTTAAGCGCCGTCCTAGTGGCGAGCGAGGACGGCGGCACCGATCTACTACATCGGCGAGGTGCTCCATGGGCCAAAGGCGCTACCCGTGTCGGCGCTCTATGCCTCCTCATCGCCAGCAGCTCGGCCACTATTTCATGGCGGCCATCTTCAACCTTGATTGAGTGCGCGACGACCATCAAGTCGCGGTGCTCACCGATTTAAGTGGTCGAAAGCGAGACCTCTCGGTGGTGCCTCGAGCTCGAGGTCGATGAGGAGAAGCCACAGGTCATGTACTTGACGGGTCACGGTCCATCATCGCTTCGAAATTTGGAATCCTCATTCTCACCCCAGAGAACAAGCGAGTTGAGGTATGTCATTAAGCAGATTCAATGACGAATAATGCGGTGAGTATGAAGCTCTTCTAGCGGGGCTCCGGGCTTGCAAGGCGCTGGGTGTTCGCCAGTTGGTCGTGAAGGGAGATTCACAGCTCATCATCAATCAATTCAACAAGGGTTACCAGTGCTCGGAGGACTCTATGACCAAGTACCTCGCCGAGGCACGCAAGATGGAGAAATGGTTCTAGAACCTGGAGGTCACGCATGTAGCGAGGAAGGACAAATCCGACGCAGACTTCCTCTCCAAGCTAGGGTCGTCTGACGACGAGGTTCCTCCAGATGTGATCCTAGAGACCCTGGCGTCGCCCTCAATCTCCGACCAAGGGGCCTCGGTCGCCTTCATCGAAGGTGTACCCTCGTGGGCCGAGCCAATCCACAACTTCTTGGCGACGGGGGAGCTCTCGGCCGATCCTGCTGAGCGGAGCAGAGTCAAGCGCCGAGCAAGCTCGTACCGACTTGTGGACGGCAAGCTTTATTGTCGGAATGTTTTCGGCGTCCTGACGAAGTGTGTCACGGAGGAGGTAAGTACTGATGAACAACATTCATTGGTCTCTGTGGGCGCATTCTTCTTCGGGGACCATGGTGGAAAGCTTTCCATATAAGGGTTCTATTAGCTCGCGGTAGCCGGGATACCCATAACATCGTTCGCGCTGGCGGACTGCCCAGTTTCATGCTCGAAAGTTGCATCAACCTGCTTATGCGCTCCAGACCATCCCTCTAGCTTGGCCATTTTCGACCTGGGGGCTAGACATCCTCGGTCCTTTTCCGCAGGCGATCGGGGGGAAGAAGTTCTTGTTCATCGCCATTGATGCCTTCACGAAATGGATTGAAGCCGAACCCGTCTCGACCATCACGGCTCGCGCGGCGGTCAAGTTCTTCCGCCTGCTCGTGGTCACCAGGTATGGGATTCCATGTAGAATCATCACTAATAATGGAACACAATTTACCAGTGAACTGTTCTAGGAATATTGCGAGGACATCGGCACCAAGGTATGCTATGCCTCGGTGGCCCACCGCGAGTAATGGAGCGATGGAGCATGCGCCCGAACAAATTGTTCAAAGGCGTCAAAAAGCGAGTGTCGGATGAGCTCGAGCGACACAGCTGAACACTGGGTGAACGAACTTCCCAACCGTCTTATGGTCTATTCATACCCGCAGTCGGCCGAACAGCAGGGGTCCACACCCTTCGGCTCGTGTTTGATGCAAAGCCGTCACGCCTCCCGAGGTCCTGCAGGCTCTGCCGGAGATCGACTTAGTCGATCGGATCGACTTTGAGCAAACGATCTCTTGACCTTACCTTGGCGAAAAGAAGTAAGATCTGAGTGCCTTTTCACGATTAGCGCGATACTGCAAGCTCTTCGCAGAGATGTCGTCTCAATCGGTATGACCTAGGAGCTCCTTGTTGGGGACTTAGCCACGAGGCGGTTCGGGCTCAAGTCAACACCAACAAGTTATCCTCAGCGGTGGGAGGGCCCCTATAGGGTTGTTTCAGCGGATCGCATGGGGCTTCTTGGCTAATGTTGCCTAATGGTAAAAAAGCTCTCTAGCTCGTGGAATATTGACCGACCGAAAATTCTATGTGTAACCCTTTTACCTCAAATTTCAATAAAGCTCTTGTTCAATTGTCATAATTGGTCTTTGCGCACTTTTTCATTCTATATTTTGTGTTGGCTCGAGTTCGGGGGCTTACACTTCACCCCCAGTGGTCAAGCTGCTTGTAAGCCGAACCTCTTCGCATCAATGCTCCCCCTACACTAGGGTTCGAACTAAGCCCGTGGCCGGGTCCAACGAGCAAAGCGCAAGTCGTTGTCATGACTCAAGAGCCTCCCTCTAGATCTTAAGCTTTTCCTCGTGCGACCATGTTATGCTCCCTGTGGGACTTTTTCGATCTTGCAGGTCTTGGTCTTTGCAGGATTTCCAACTTGTGCCCAAGGCCGGCGTTGCTCGACCTTGAGCCCAACAGGGGCTGGACAGGATATACCACGGCCAGAAAAGGCTAAGTGCACGATTAGGAAAAATCTCTCGATCAAGCAAACCAAGACATTGAACTATTCTTGCCAATATAACGTTGTTCCATTAAACCTTTTTGGTTTTACAAAAAAGTCTTGCTTATAGAAAATCTAGCCCTATTTACAGGTCAGCCATCTCACGCGCGAGCTTCTCCTACAAAAGCTCGGCAACCTTGGCCCTTAGGGTCGAAAGTTCACCACAGGTCGGAGGCCGGTGGAGGCTTGTGTGGCCGCCGTTTCTCTGAAGCTGGGCCAAGGCACTCTTGGCCGCCTTGCTTGCTTGACCCAACTTCTCCTCGAGTTCTTTCACCTTGGCCTCGAGCTCGGGGGAGGCCTTCGACGAAACGGCTGCCTGGTCCGCAGCGGCCTTACTTCATTCTTCGGTTTTGGCTCGTTCGGCCTCGAGCACCTTGGCCGACCTCGTACGCTCGTCCTCGTCGGCTTTGTACGCATGGTCCTGCTCCGAGGCGATGGCCCACTCCAGCTCAGCCTTATGAGTGCCCTTGAGCGTCTCCACCACCCTGCGGAGGCTGGCGATCTCGCTGGAGTCTTCTGCCGCCTTTTGCGCGGCCTCCTTCCGCTCGGCTTGCAGGTCCTCCACGAGCTTGGGCCTGGCCGTCTCCGGTCCTCCAAAGACGTCGAGCAAAGGCCCTTAAGCGTCGGCGTGCGTTTGAAGGCCTTGCAGCCCTTGGGTGATTGAGCCGATGGCCTGCAGGGCTCGAAGGGTCAACACGGCACTCGCCGGAAGAAAAAAAAAAGAAGGAAAAAGGCTAAGTCCGAGCCAAGGTCTGGGGAGACTCAAGTACCTAGGTAAGGTGACTCTCGAAGATCGACGAGAGCTGCGCGCGCAGCCGCTCGGCGTTCTGGGAGGCGGAGTCATCCGCTACTGCCGCTGGGTCGTAGGGGGTGTGGCCTTCAGGCGCTTTGTCGTGGGCGGTGTGTCGAGCTTCCTCCTTGAGGGGGCTCGATTCGCCCCCATGCTCGGCCCCGGTGGTGGCTTCGCCCTTGCCCCTCGCAGCTGAGGGTCTCTAACCCCCACCCCTGCGATGGTCTTGGTCTGGTCCGCAACTCGATCCTCCGTGTTTGTCGCGGTCGGAGCGTCTTCAGGGTCGGCGGCTTGGGGAGTTCCAACTGCCACGGTCGGAGCGACCTCGACGGTCGTGACGGGGGTATCCCCGGCGCCGTCTCCTTCAGTAGTCTCCGGCGGGTCGACATCGCCTTCGGCGTCTACTTCGCCGGTGTCGTAATCCTCGCTGGTTGCGGGGAGGACCTCTTCGTCGTCCGGGTCGTCGAGCCCTTGGTCGAACTTCATGGGCAGGCCGATTTTGAGGGCTCAAAGGCAGCGCCTGGCAGAGATCGTGAGTGCTGACATGTAATTGGCCTCCTCTTCCTCTTCGGACCCGGACTCACCCTAGATGATAGTCATTGTCAATATGGGCAGGTGTTGAGCTTGGGCGCTCAAGGTCTGCGATTAAGAGCGACTACTAAGCTAAGAAGGTACAAGGACGACCGAGCAAATGAAGGATTGGAAACCTACAGGTGGCCTTTGTTTTGCAGTGGCGAGGCCCTGACCCCAGGAGTTGAAGGCGCTCGCTTCAGGTCCCCAGGTGCAGGACCTTAAGACTCATGGTGGCTCTAAGTCCCTGCTGGCGGAAGTCCTAGAAACCCATGGTTGGGACCCTTGGGCCCCTGGGAGGACTCGAAGTCCTAGCCGCGACAAGGCATTCTTTGCAAGAAAGACGCGTCAAGAGATGGGGAAGCATGGGCGTGAGTTCTGGGGCTCGACCATGGAGGCTCTTACCGTTGCGCGGTCAGCCCATTCAACGTGGGGCCTTTTCGCCTCCTGGTCATCTGCTTTGCCCGGGGGTGGTGTCGAGGGTTGTTACCAACAATAATGAAAAGGGGGCTAGGCGCTGGATCCAAACTCGATGGTAGCACAAGACACAGGAATTATACAGGTTCGGGCTCTAACGGTGGAAATAATACCCTAGTCCTGTGCTCTGGGATTATAATTGGCTAACTTATTTTCTGATGATCTCCTCCCTTGATGGTTCCCCGCCCCTCCCTTTATATAGCAGAGAAGGGCGGTTACAATAAGGAATCCCACTCGGATACGAGATGGAAACTGCGCTTTCGTATCTATCCCGAATCTATATTAGTTTGGATTACAATCATCCCTTGCCTAATACGACTCGGTTTCCTTAGCTAGGATTAGTCGACTCTTCACACCTCGGCCGAGCTCCGCGGTATACCTCGGGCCTTCAGAGTCGGCTGGCCTAGCTTTCGCTTGGTTGGGCCTCGCAGTTCCTGCCTTGTGGGCCCCGGGTATATATCTACAGTGGCCCAGAGTGCTTCTTGTCAAGAATGCCTTCTGCGGTCAAGTCTTCCAGTGCTTCTAGCGAGTGCTTGTCGCTGGCGAAGAGGACACGAAGAACTTCGACGAAATTCTTTGTATGATTATTCGAGCTATCTCGACCCATTTTATCAGCCGACTAAGTTACTTAGCATGTTTTTGTGCACATCTTACTTTCGGTAGGAGTGGTATTTAGCGCATCCGGGCGCATAACCCTTGGCCTTTTTACAGAGCGCATTTTATCCTGCCCTCCGGGTATCCATTGTTGCCCCTTTTTAAGGTCACACGAGCCTCATACCTTGTAGGCATCTATTTTTTTTAAATCATCTTTATGGTATCTAACTTCATTCTTCTGAACGTTATTAGCTTGTGACCTAGCATGAGGCATACCATAAGAGGATATTTTTCCTTGGGTGGTACCCATGATCCCGTGTGTCACGGGTTTTTGGCTTTTGGCCCATCTTGGAGTGTACCATTTCCCAATTCATTTTGTTGGGCCACTAGCGATTGTGCACGACGTGCGTGCTCGCCGGCCCACCCTGAAGTGCTCCCTAGGGCGGCTTCAAGGCATGGTAAGGGTGATGCGGTTTCCCGCTCGAGGCGAAAGTTGGCACCGCTCCCCTATCAACATAGAGTAAAACGAAGTGTCTCGTGACTATTCCTTTTACCCTTTGTTCTCCAATCTTTTCCTCGCGACCTCGCCGCTAGGGTTAACTCCTAATCCCATGCGATCGCGAGGCTTCTTCTGTTCGAGGATGTCGTCTCCCTCTCCATAGAATCGCTCACCCGCCCGCCTCGACCAAGGATTGGGCTACCTCGTAACGACGGAGGCGGTTGGAGGATTTAGTAGGCGTTGGTGTTTTCCGCCATTGGTGATGCTCGCCCTTACCTTGGCAGTGAATTTTGCCCTACCCCGCGCCGAGGAGGTGGTCGTCTTCAAATCCTTTTTATGCGTGGGCTTGGTCTTCGGCATCCCCTTTCTCCGCGGCATTCTTGAATTCTATAGGATCGAACTAACTCACCTCAACCCCAATTCTATTCTCCAAATCGCTGCTTTCGTCAACCTTTGCGAAGCCTTCCTTGGCGTCCGCCCTCACTTCAATCTCTTTCGCCACCTTTTTCTTCTTCTGAGGATCTCTCTCCATTGTCTCTCCCTCCAGAGTCCCCGGGTCCGCCGGTTGAGCCGTGGATCGAGAATATGCTCTTCAATTTCGGAGATGACGCCCCTGCGGAGCCCGAAGATGATCTTGCCGAGCTCTGGGCTGCATTCGACCTCGCCATGGCGGAGGCCCGCAGGCAGAGCGTTGCCTGAAGCCGCCGCCGTCGCCTACGATCGAGGTCATTCCTCGGCTCATCGAGCCGTGGACGCCTCATGATGGTGGGGCCTTGGAAGTAGTTTTTTTTATCTCCGCAAGGAAAGTAGCACTTTTGTTGTCTGCAAGAAATGTTTAGATAGTGCTTTTGTTGTATATATCTTCTATGGTCTCTGGGTAATGCTGGACTTTTGTAAGATTGTTTCAGTGGTGACTTGACATTTCTTTTTTTTTCCTTGCTTGGATTTTTTCGACTTTTTCCTGAGTGTTTTTCATCCTCCCTTATGTTTAAGCACCCCGTGCGATTAGTATAGCCCCCAAGCAACGCGAGTTGGCGCTTTGGCCTTTTCCCTCGATTGTGCTTTTCGTCAGGTAACTAGACTTTTTTCGTCCGGGGTTTCATAATCGAGAGTATAGGGCACTCGGATTTAGTCATGACCGTAGGGAAAAGAAAAAGGATAGGAGCTGATTTGCAAGCGGGGTTGCACATGTGCAACACTATTAGGTGTAGCCCCCGACTTACTGCTTAATTGAGAAGCAATTGAGTAGCAAGTCAATTGAAATAGAAATTCTGACATATGGCGTCTCTTGAAACAAGTAATCCTTCAGCCGAGTTGCGCATGCGCAACACTATTAGGTGTAGCCCCCGACTTACTGCTTAATTGAGAAGCAATTGAGTAGCAAGTCTAGCAGAAGATTCAATACCCATAAAACATTTTAAGAGTAAAAACGGCGTAGCTGCTCTATGTTCCATGAGTTACTGATGATGGCGCCGTCTTCTCGCTTAAGTCTGTAAGCTCCTGGACGTGTCACTTCGTCGATGATGTATGGGCCTTCCCAATTTGGAGATAACTTGTGCTCGTGCTTCTGACTCTTTATTAGGACCAAATCACCCTTGGAGAGCATTTCGGTTTGGACGTTTGGTCATGATAGCGCTTGAGGCTGGAGGTATTTGGTCGACGGACATGGCGACTTCCCTTGCCTCCTCAATCGGTTGATGTCCTCCTTCTGCTCTCCTCCGACTCGGCCTCCTGAAATTCGGACGAGGGGATCGAAGGTCAACTTCGGTGGGTAGGACCAACCGAGCCGTGACCGGAAAAAAGGTGATCTGCCGGTTGCCTATTTGGTGGTTCTCACCCCAGTGTCGAAGAACAATTCTTTTACCCATCGGGTGGCGTCTGATCTGAGCGGTCGAAGATCGTGTCTTTAAGCCCTGCAACACCATGCGTTT
This sequence comes from Guadua angustifolia, assembly GCA_036346375.1. NCBI lineage: Eukaryota > Viridiplantae > Streptophyta > Magnoliopsida > Poales > Poaceae > Guadua > Guadua angustifolia. Next base: position 57,174,162 of record CM070507.1, read on the forward strand.
GCCCTTTCTACTGACCGTTGCTCTTTGGATGAGCCACGAGGCGGCTAAATTTTGATGCCAAGCTCGTCACACGATCTTGAAATTCTTCTCCTCGAATTGGGTTCCATTGTCGTGATAATCTGTTTGTACGTACCTTGAATCTTCTGACGATCTCTGAAAAAATTCTTTGGCTTTGGTCTGCGTGATTGTAGCCAGCGGCTTTGCTTCTATCCATTTGGTGAATTTGTCGACGGCGACCAAGAGGTGAGTGAAACCGCCTTGAGCCTTCTTCAAGGGACCGACCATGTCGAGCCCCAGCACCGCAAAGCGGCCAAGTGATTGGAATTGTCTGCGGCTTCGAGCACGCGTGTATTTGGCGAAAAAGCCGACATCCTTCACGAGTTCGGACAATGTCCTCCGCGTCGATCCGCAGCGATCGGCGGAAAAACCTTGTCGATATGCCTTACCCACCGTGAGTGCTTGGCGCGTGTGATGCCCACTGATTCTCGAGTGGATTTCTCACGAGTAGGTTTCTTCCTTCTTGCTCGATATGCATCGCCTTAGAACTCCGGAGGTACTTTTTGAACAATTCTTCGCCTACTATTATGTAATTCTTCTTTGCGCATGAGATACGTTCTGCCTCTGTTCGGTCTTCTGGAAGTTCGTCCCTTAACAGGTAATTGAGAAAAAGCGTCGTCCAATCTGCGTTGATGACTAAGACCTCTTCTTCAATGGGCGTTTCTTCTGACTTGCCTTGTTCTTGTTTCTGGCTTATTGAAGGTTTATGGAGTTCTTGAACAAAAACTCCTACTGGTACTGTTGCCCGAGTGGAGCCTAACCTTGCCAATTCGTTTGCTGCTTCGTTATCACGGCAGAGTACATGAATGAGTTCAAGCCCGTCGAACTTGCCCTCCAGCTTCCGTACCTCCTGACAATATGCTGCCATGTTGTCTTCGACGCACGACCAATCCTTTTGTACTTGATTGATTACCAACATGGAGTCGCCCCGAATGGTTAGCCGCCGGACACCGAGGGATATCGCAATGCGAAGCCCGTGGATGAGTGCCTCGTACTCGGCGGCATTGTTTGATGCCGGGAAGTGGATTTGAAGGATGTATTTCAAGCGCTCACCCGTTGGAGAGATGAGGACCACGCCGGCTCCTGCGCCGCTGAGCATGAGGGATCCGTCGAAATACATTGTCCAGTACTCCAGTTCTTCAGTAGTCATCGGAGTTTGTAATTCTGTCCACTCGGCGGTGAAGTCGGCAAGTATTTGAGATTTTATTGCCGTTCGCGGCCTGAAGGAAATTTCAAAGGCCCCGAGCTCTACTGCCCATCTTGCGATTCTCCCGGTGGCCTCCCGATTGTGGAGTATGTCCCCAAGCGGGAAAGTGGTGACCACCGTAATTGAATGTTCTTGGAAATAGTGCTTGAGTTTGCGAGAGGTGAGCAAGACAGCGTACAATAGTTTTTGTACCTGTGGGTAGCGCACCTTGGATTCTCCCAACACCTCGCTGATGAAGTAAACTGGCTGCTGGATTTTCTAGAGGTGCCCCTCTTCCTTTAAGCTCTGCAGCGATTGTGGCGACTACATGAGTCGTCGCGGCAATGTAGAGCAAAAGGGCTCTTCGAACATTGGAGGGACCCGGCCACAGTGGGGATGATAAGAATGTCTTGAGTTCTTCAAAAGCTCAGTTGTGCCGGAGGTCCATTGAAAGCTACTACCTTCTTTAGAAGTTTGAAAAAAGGATTCCTCGTGATCCTAGCCGAGATGAATCTGCGAAAGTGCCACCATGCATCCGGTGAGCTTTTGGGCGTCCTTCATTGACTGGTTGGAGGTTTCATTTTCAGAATTGCGTTGATCTTCTCTGGATTTGCCTCGATGCCACGCTGTGACACAATAAATCCGAGTAATTTTCCTGATGGGACTCTAAAAACGCATTTTCTGGATTCAGCTTCATTTTGTAAGCCCTTAGGCTTTCGAAGGTTTCAGCCAAGTCAGGTATGAGGTCTTCCTTTGCGCGAGTCTTGACAACAACATCGTCAACATTCGCTTCCACGTTGCGCCCGATCTGGGAGTGAAAGCATCGCTGTATCGCGCGTTGATAAGTTGCGCCAACATTTTTCAGACCGAACGGCATCGTGACGTAGCAGAACGCGCCAAACGGAGTGATGAATGAAGTCTTGATGCAATCTTCTTCTTTTAGCCTGATCTGGTGATATCCTGAATAAGCATCCAGGAAACTGACGAGTTCACAGCCCGCCGTTGAATCTACCACTTGGTCTATACGAGGCAACCCAAAAGGATCTTTCGGGCAAGCCTTGTTGAGATCGGTATAATCAACGCACATGCGCCAGCTTTTATTCTTTTTGTGAACAAATACTGGGTTCGCTAGCCAGTCGGGATGGTACACTTCTTTTATGAAACCTGCTGCTAAAAGCTTCGTGATCTCTTCCTAATGGCTTCCTTTCTATCTTGAGCAAATCTTGAATTTGTTGCTTGATGGGCAGCCTTCTCATCAACGTTCAAAGAGTGCTCGATCCGTCCTGGGAACACCGGGCATATCGGATGGTTTCCCGCGAAGATGTCGGTTGGCGAAGAAAGATGACGAAGCGCGTCTTCCTATTTAGGGGTGAGGCTGTCCGTCGAGCTGTCAGGCGAGTTGGACGGGTCGAGGATTACCTTCTTGGCCCCTTCATCAGGTTTTAGGCTTGCCCTGATGCGCTTCTTGGCCGGTACTTCTCCTTCGTCTTCTTGGTGTGCGGCGCCTCAGTATCTTTTTCTCTGTCATCTGCCACCTCGTGAGCTTCGACCATGTCACAGCTTTCTCTGTCGCAGACAAACGACTGCTTGACATCACCACGTATGGAAATGATACCCTTCGGCCCTAGCATCTTCAAGACGAGATAGGTGTAATGTGGCACGACCATGAATCTGGCCAGGCCAGGTCTTCCCCAGATGCAATGATATGCCGTCTGGAAGTCGGCTACTTCAAAGTTGAGGTATTCTGTCCGGAAATTCTCCTTGGTTCCAAACGTTACGGGTAAGGTGATCTGCCCGAGTGGGATCGAAGAAGTTCCGGGAATTACTCCATGGAATGGTGACGAACCCCGCTTCAGCTCGGAACGGGGAATCTTCATATCATCGAAAGTTTTGGAGAAAAGGACGTTGAGTCCACTTCCCCCGTCGACCAGCACCCTCCTGAGTTTAACATTGCGCACCACTGGATCCAACACCAGTGGAAACCTTCCAGGGTAAGGGATGTGATCCGGATGATCCGAGCGGTCAAAGGTGATGGGTACCTCGGACCATCGAGTCTTGAGGAGCCGCAAACACATGGCGTTGGCGTCCTGGCCGTGAGTTTTTGCTTTCGCTTTGACTCGTAAGCCATTGAGCCTCCGTAGATGTAGTTGAGCTCACGTTCCATCTTTTGATATTCACCTTCATCATCTTCAGGGGGGTCTTGCTTTTTCTTTTCTTCATCTTTTGCTTCACCTCGGGCCGGTCGTTTTCTAGATTCTTTGGCGAAACTCCGCAAGGTGAAGCAATCCTTCGCAGCGTGTTTGCCTTTCGGATGAAAAGGGCAAATAGCTTCCATTACCATGTCGTAGTCGTCGGTGCGTGGCGCGCGGTGCCGGCCTTGCTCGGTTGCCGCCACTATTTCTTCAGGCTTCCGCTTCCTATCCCATTGTCTTGATGACTCGGCGTAATCTTTTTTGTCTTTTTGCCGCGGGCGATCATCTTGCCGCTCGGCCAAAGCATCCGAGGCTGTTGCGTAACGATCCGCCAGCTCGAACATCTCCTTTATGGTGGACGGCGGCTTTCGAGACATTTTCTTAATCAGGTGGTCGTTGACACCCTACGGAATCTTTGCGATATTGCCGCTTCGAGATGTCACGATCGTATTCTTCTTTTCGCATGAAGCGCGGATGAATTCTCGGAGCATCTCATTTCTTTTTGGCGAAAATGATGCAGTCCCATTCGTTCGAGTCACTTTCGTAAGTGCCCTGGAAGTTGGTGATGAATTGCTCACAGAGATCCTCCCAGGAATCTATGGAATTCGCTAGAAGTCCTGTGAGCCATGCTTGAGCTGAAGAGGTGAGCATGACTGGGAGGTAATTGGCCATCACATTGTGGTTGCCTCCGGCAGCCATGATCGCAAGAGAGTAGACTTGGAGCTAGGCTTCTGGATCTCTTTTTCCGTCAAATTTGGTGATGCTTTTTGGATTGAATCCTTCGGGCCAAACCACTCGGCGTGGCGAGGGTGGCCGGATGCCCTCAATAGGACCATCATTGCGCCTTCGTGGAGAACGTCGGCAAGGTGACCTGGCTCGGCGGTCTTCGTTTTCTCCTTCATTATGATGGGGATTTTGGCGATCGTTCCGGTCGTCGTGGCTAATGCCAAAACGTTCATAGTCATCTCTGCGCCTACGGCGCTCTTCATCTTCCCGATCGCGGCGCCGAGCGTTTAAATCTGCCCGAAGGTCCCGACTGATGCTATGCCGAGCATCTTCTCCCCGAAGCTCTACTTTGTGTGACTCTGAGCCGTATTCGCTTGCGACTGCGAGTTAATGAGGCGAGTCTTGAGATGGCTCTTTTCCTTGGCTCCTCTGGTGTTCTTGAACGGCCATTGCCGCCACCATAGCTTTGAACTTGAGCTCGATCGGGCCAGCGAAATTTGTCGAAACCAGCGATGGTCCTAAAGTATCAAGAAGCGTCTTGGAGGCAATGATATTCTGCTGAGGAGTATGGAAAACCGATTGGTTCCCCATCTTTGTCTGCAAAATTTCTTCATTAACGTTGCGGCCTCTGTTCTGGAGAAATCTTGCACGGCCTCTGTTCTGGAGAAATCTTGCCCGGCCTCCTTCTTTGCGATGCTCTTCCTCTGACATTCTTACATTGTGGCGATTACATTCGCGACTCCTCGATCATAAAAATGCCGCGAAAGTTCTGGAAATCTTCCGCTTCATCTTCTAAATCGAAGGAACAAGAAGGTGAGTGACACTGACCTTTATGTCCGAGTGGTTTTCTAGCATGTTTGACCACTCGGGATCCGCCATCGGTGGTTCGGCTCTAGAGCGGGGTTGAACTTTGCTTCTTGTCGAGACGAGATGGCCATGCCTGTCTCGATCCGAGTGGTTGGCGGCTAAGGAACCTCAAAATTGCTTCAGATTGGGCCGATCCGAATCGAAAGGAAAGATGACCAAAATCGTCGGCGATGAAATCCAGACTTAAAGCGCCACGCTGGGCGCCGAAAGTGATCATGCTTTTGGTGAAGATTGCCATCGAGCTTCTGAGATTGATCTAAGCGCAGCCCCTACCTAGCGCCAACCAGCCGAGGGTTATTCCGACAATAATGAAAAGGGGCTAGTCTTTGGATCCAAACTTCGATGGTAGCACAAGACACAGAATTATCTGAGTTCGGGCTCTCACGGTGGAGATAATACCCTAGTCTGTGCTCTGGGATTATAATTGGCTAACTTATTTTACGATGATCTCCTCCTTGATGGTTCCCGCCCTCCTTTATATAGCGAGAGAAGGTGGTTACAATAAGGAATCCCACTCGGATCTGAGATGGAAGCTAACGCTTCGTATCTATCCCGAATCTATATTAGTTTGGATTACAATCATCCCTTGCCTAATACGACTCGGTTTCCTTAGCTAGGATTCGTCCTGACTCTTCACACCTCGCTCAGCCCGGTATACCTCCGGCCTTCCGTAGTCGGCCTGGCCTAGCTTCGCTTGGTTGGGCCTCGCATGTCTGCCTTGTAGGCCCCCGGGGTATATATCCCCCACGGTGGCTCTTACGCCTTCTTGCTCTTGCCCCGCCGTACGCAATGAACATCCTCACAGGCTGTCTCGAGCAGCTCTTGATGGTCCTGCAAGCGCAACAAACAATCAGAAAAGGCGTTGATGGAATGCGAACTGAAGAACGGCTTGGGAATGCCTACCTCGGCCTTCTGGCGCAGTATGTTCTTCGGGACGGGGTCGTTGATGGAGTAATCGTGTGCCCCTTTCCTGAACATCTCGTTCATCATGGCGGCGACCTAGGATTCCTTCGGTGCTGCAAAGAAGCAAACAGTCAGGAGGGGCTGAAGGTCGAGCTCGAGCAAGCCCTCGGGGCAAGAAGGCGCACCGGATGTACCCTCGCGAGTCATGTCGTCGCACCCCTTGATCTCGTAGAATGGGTGTTCCCTCTTCCGAAGTGGGAAAACCCGGTTCTGCAGGAAGTCGTAGGCGATCGCCTGCCCGGTAAGGCCGCGCAAGGCGCAGATGTGGATGGCGGCGATGGCCTCTTCGTCAACCCCCATGTCGTCCGCCTCCGGGGACTCCTTCTTCCCGGTGATGGGGTTTCCATCAAATGACAGCGCGCCGGTCTTGCCCTTCCTCAAGTAGAACCACCGCTCGGTCCACGGACCGAGGGAGTCCCGAGATTGGATTTTGGGGAAGGCCCATGGGATCCCCGTCCACAGCCGGAAGTAAAGGCATCCGACCATAGGGTCCTTCCCAGAACGGAATAGGTTGAAGAAGCGAAAGAATAGCGAGGGGGTGGGAAGGATTCCAAGGAACCCCTCACACAAATGTGAGAAGAAAGAAAGGAGAAGGATGGAATTGGGCACCAGGTTGATGAGCTCTATCTCACAGTGGGCAAGGACCGCCGCCATGAAGTCGCTCTCCGGTGTCCGCAGGCCGAAGAGAGCATAGTTCTCGGTGCAGACGAGCTCGTCATCCCTGGGATGCGGTTCGGTCTAGCCGTTTGGCAACCGCCACATCGTCGGGTCAAGCAGCCCTAGGCTCTCGAGCTCCTTCATCCTCGCCAGCGACATGGTGCTTCTTCCGAGTTTTGCCATGGCGATCGCTTTCAGGCTTGGTCGAGAAAGGGAGGGTTGCTCGGGAAGAGGGTTAGGAGTCGATGAGCACGAGGAAATCGGGAGTTCTTTGAAGGTCGCAGAAGGCTTGGGCTTATAGGCCTAGATTATCAGCGGTTTAGGGCTAAGACGCCTCAAAAGGTGTGCTGGTGGTGATTTGATAGGCGCAATTAAAGATCGGGCGGTGGTTTCAAAGCGGTATAGGCGCTCCCTCTAACCGATCGAATTCGTACCAGCATCGTGAAGTTCAAGGGGTTCCAGGTGTAACGTTTCAAAGGCCTGGCGATAGGTCTCCACCCGACCTCGACTCCAGGCTCGAAAGTTCTAGAAGGAAGTCCCCTCTGTCAGTGTGAGGAGGCTCGAGGTCGACCCAGATTCCTGCCACGACCTTGAGCCTCGGGGGCTAGTTGTCGGGAACTGATAAAATCTCTGACAAGTCAACACGCGGTCAACGGGGTCCCTAGTTCGGAGGCGATGCAGCGAGGGGCCTCGACCAAGACCTAAGCAACGCTGATACCTGCACGACCACAAGCTCGGGCGGTAGGGGATCCCGTCCCCGCACGACCTCGACCTTGGCCCGAGGGAGTGCGTTTACTCGGCGGTTACCAAGACCCGGATGGTGGCATCAAGGCAGGCGTGGGTGGCATTTAAAGGCGATTCTGACCCACCTTCATCTTGCAAGCCACTACCTGCGAATCTCTCCGTCCGATTCTGGTGGCCGGGAGGATATAAGGTCTCGCAAGGCATGCGCAGGGGAAAGAGCATACCAGCAGTAGACCACTAGACACACAAAAGACGCTCAAGCTCGAGCTATAAACCACTCTCTGTATTCGCAGCTAGTGAATTCCTCCGCCTCAGGAGAAGACTGGAGTAGGGCTGTTACCCTTGCGGGGGCTCGAACCAGTATAATCCGTTGTCCCTTGCTCGTTGACGCTTCGCCCCGACCTACGTCTGATCCAATGTTGAGAGCAGCGCTTTCTGGGTCCCTCATTCACACTAACCCCGTTTTTCATATTTGCGATCAGGCGATCCCGGTCGTCGACAGAAATTAAAGAAAACATAGAAAAAATGACCCTGATCTCAGGGGGTCCCACTTCTGGGAGGCTCTGGGAAACAGCGGGAAAACAAACCGTGAAACTCTAGAGAAGCACAACGGAGGAACACTGGCACGAAAGCCAGGAAAGACAATAAAGACTGAAGACAAAAGGGGACCCTTGCGGACTTAGAATCCCCACTACGCATGAGGCGGGAATCACGCTTCCCCACCTCTATGGACTGGGAATCCTAAAGGTGGAGATCGTCGTTTTGAAGAGGAACCTGTCGCATTGTCGTACGTGCCGCATTTACATCCTCGGCAATTCTGTTGAAGATCGAGGGGAAGGGGTGATACACGTTACTAAATATTCGCACATTTCTTTCTTTCCACATATTCCAGAATGTGTATATGACGAGGCCATCCACCTGGTTGCGAAAGGAGTTTGGCATTGCTCGACGAATTTGATGCCACCAGGATGAAGGCGAAAGACCTACCTGGGGGAAGACGGGATTAGAACCTATGTGCTGGAAAATCTTCCTCCAAACCTGTTTGGTGAATGGGCAGAGAAGCAGAAGGTATGCTGCAGACTCTGGGTCTGATCCGCATAGAGGACAGAAGAACTCATTCGGCCAACCCTTGGCCGCTAACCTGTCCGCCGTGAGCAACCTGTTTTGAAGGAAGAGCCATATAAAAAATTTGCACTTATTTTCCACAGTGGCCTTCCAGATACACCTATAGTTATTGTCTGGTATTACCCCCTTGTACTGCACTAGGTAAGCCGACTTTTTTGTGTACTGGTGATCGGTCGTCCACTTCCACAGAATGTCGTCTGCAGTGTCCAATCTAAGATTTACCTGTCAGATAGCCTGCCACAACAAGAAGTATTCCCACAACTGAGTAGCACCCCCGATCCTTCGGAGCGATGCAATCCAGGAATTATTGGAGAGCTCCTCATGGACGGATCTGTTCCTCCTTCGTGAGGGGCTATGTCCTTTGGCGCAATCCCGTTGAGCCATCTGGAGTCCCAAAAGGCCGCTGTCTTGCCATCACCTAGGACTATGGAGGTGCTTGCTTGGAAAAGCGACCGGTCTGTGTCATCATAAGGCGCGTCCAGCCATGCCCAAGACCTTTGACGATTCTTCCATTGGTGCCACAGCCAGCGCAGACACAGGGCCCTGCCATACCTGTCAAAATCCTTTAGGCCTAGTCCCCCCAAACTTTTTGGTCTGCAAACCTTCTTCCAGTTCACCAAACAATGACCAGTTGAACAAGACTGGTCCCCCCTCCAAATGAAGTTCCTCCTGATCCTGTCTAATTTATTGATCGCCCATTTGGGTATTGGCATGACCGGTAGAAGATAGGAGGCTAGCGATGTGAGAACCGAGTCCGCTAGGATTAGACGAGCCGCCCTAGATAGGAGTTTGCCTTTCCATCCTGCTAGCCTTGAACCTGCTTTATCTATGAAAGGTTGGAAGTCAATCTTTTTTGGCTTAGTGGGTCGCAGCGGCAAGCCCAGATACCTGCAAGGGAAGGACCTCCTCTACGCTGGAAAACTTTGGAACATATCTGTTAAGTCCATTCCCTGGCATCTAATTGTGTAGATTTCGAATTTGTGGATATTAGCTTGCAATCCTGTGGCATCCCCAAAGAGCGATAAGGACGCCGAAATGGTGCTCAAATCCTGTATGCAGGGGTTCGCGAAAAGTGCCACATCATTTGCATACATGGAGACTCATAAGTCAACTGATCGAAGAGGCAGAGGGGCTAACATTCCTTCTCTTGCCACTTTGGCAAAGATTCGCTGCAAGGGATCAATTGCTAACATGAACAACATGAGTGATAGTGGATCCCCCTGCCGCAGCTCTCTCTTGTGGGGAATAGGGCGTCCTGGCATCCCATTTAGGATAATCTTAGAGGTGGACGACCTCAGTAATAGTGCAATCCAATCCCTCTATCTCTGGCCGAAACCTAGGACTTGTAGAAGCTCAATGAGATATTCCCAACTGACCAAGTCAAACACTCTAGATATGTCAAGCTTTATAAATAAAGACGGAATTCTCTTCGTATGCAGCTCCTTAGTCATGGTGCGGACATAGATGAAATTTTGTTGAATTGATCTGTGTTTAATAAAAGCGGATTGATTGATGGAGAGGAAATCCTAATTATGACATCATACTGACGTCAGCAATACTATTTACTGAATTAAAATAAATCCTATTAAATTGACATGTGGGTCCACGATCTATAGGTCGGGTCCACAAATTCGGCTCAATCCATGGTGCACCGGACTCATCGGAAGGTTGACTGTTGGTGACGCATGCACTGACATCACGCAGGTGACGCTAGCATGCACAGCGTCACGACGTAGACACGTGACAATAGTTTGGCCACCAATTCTCGATCTAGCGACTCACGTATGCTGCTTTAATCGATAGCAAAGTAACACACAACGGTGACTCGTGGCGACATCATGCCCACATGGCACGATCCCAGTGATTCTTGGTTGATTCGATAGCTAGAGTTCGCGACGAAGAATGGCGGCAAAGCAACAACGGTGACTCACTGGGAACGAGGACAATGACCAATTGCATGGCGCTTCGATGACTCCTTAGCTCCCACTTCGCACGGTTCTGGCTCTCCTCGACGCGATGCACCCGAATCTACCCTTGGATACAGCGACGGTTCAATGGCGACGCGGGCTCAAGCGAAAACATTGGTGACGTTCTCTTAAACTCCAGCGACAAAACACTCAACAACGATGGCAACTCAAACTTCCATGCCTAGGGCAAATGGGGCGGCGCACAATGGCAACTCAGTCTTCCATGAAAATTGCACGAGATCATGGACGCAGCGACGATACAGCGCACGTGGTTTGAAATAGACTCGGAGAAAATGATGAACCACTGCTGTCCATGTGGCACAACGAACGGCCATGATGCACTCGAGTGCTGCGAAATCTGATCTGTTTATGAGATCAACAACCGTGATACGCTAGGGTTTCTATTAAGTCCGATTGATCTCAGCCTCACGATCTATATCCAACGATCAAAGCTTCCAAGGTTTCCGAAATGACACGATCTAATCACACACGTCTGACCTTAATCCAATGACCCACACATTAGGGCTACTAGTTCAATGCCCGTGCGTTGCTACGAAAAACAAAATTTCTAAATGTCAAGAAATAAAAAAAATTATGCTATGAGATCAAACATCTATCACTGCCAAAATGATATTTCAAAAAATAATATCACGCAGTTACAATTAATATCATGCAGTTACAACAATATAATATAAGCCAAAATTTAAAGGGATGACAATATAGCAACCTGCTTTCCCTTTCCGTGATGACTGCTTTGGATGATGCGACATAATTGCCAAAATTATTTGTGATCTACAAAATGATTGGTGTCAGCCCATCGAAATTATGACATGAACACTTTGATGGAGTTCAAGAGCATTTCTCGTAATGTTGGCAATCCTCTTCTTGCAGAGCTGTAATGTTCTGCGAGTACCATTCATCAAACAGCATTTCATTGCTGAAATTAGACTTGTTGAAGATGTCCATCACATAATTGAATTCAGCTTCGTTCTTTTCATCTACTTGGAGAACATCAGATCATCAGAGTCACTTTCTTGTACATTCCTGTGAGTAAATGAAGCAGCTGACAGTTCGACAGTGGTGTTAGCATTGAGAACATCAATGCCAGCTGAATCATCGGCATCATTTAAAATGTGAATTCTTGGTTTCAGTGAAGAATCTGCAAAACGAAAAAACAAGAAAGTGGACTTGAAAATTGTAAGTAGGAGCTTGAAACAAAGGTAGACAAATCCAAAAGTAAATTTGAGAATTTGAAGTACTAATGTCATTGAAAATCTTGGCTACAAGTTAATAGATAGATCATGAATTATTAACACCATAATTGAAAAGGTAAAAAAATGTGATTTTTTTAGGTGCTAACACAAATCATGAGAGCTCCCCAAATCAAAGACTCTAAAGAAACATAATTTTATCAAATTATATATAAATCTAAAGTGCAAAGAATTTCTGGAACCAACGTACTAAATGGAAATCTCACCATCCAGCATTGCATGTTTCACTAAATTATCAGGATCATCTGAGAAGGCCACGTTCAGAACAGACATTGAACTTTCAGTTTCTTGTTCACAAAAAGTACCTTCTATTGATTTCAAAACATCGGATGACTGAATTCGACTGTCATTAAAAGTTGTTGCATGTTCTTCTGCGATGTTGGCATCTTCTGAAGGTGGTAGAGAAGGACATGAATCATCTTCTGTAGATGACTGAGTCTGATCATCATCACAAGTTGTTTCATGTTCTTCTGAGAAGCCAACTTCTTCTGATATTAAAGCACACCAATCGACTGTGGTGGTTGATGACGGAATATGATCGTCATCACAAGTTGCTGTGTATTCTTCTGAAATATCAACCACCTTTGAAGGTGAAGAAGCAGTACATGACTCGGCTTCAGTTGATACAGCAACATCACACTTTTTGTCATTCATGTACTCTTCAGATAACACAGGAAGTTCAGTGGAACATAGGAACCTCGACGTCTACCTCCTGCAAGTAATTTATCATTCAACAATAGTTACAAACATATTTAGGATCAGAATTTGTAATATTATTTGATACTTCAAAGTTTAGTATGATTTTGGTAAAGTTCTACATAATGAGGAAATAATTCTTGAGTGCACTAAGAGTCAAACAGTAAATTCACCACTTATGAGTTTATATTGCATCATTAGTTGCATTATTGCATAACTTGCCTTAAATATCAAAGGAAAAAATCATTTCAAATACATTAATGCAACACATAAGTTGTTCAATCACACTACTCTACACTGTAGTAGAATTCAAGGTCATTCGACAAGTACCAGAGAACGAAGGAGTCAACTTACCACCACTGCCTTTTTCTTGACCATGTTTCTTTTCAGAGAGCGTCTTTGTGGACCACAGGCGTCTGCGAAATCCAAAGAACTGAAGAATGCTCCATCGGCACCCATGGAATTCCTTCCCATAAATCACGGTATCCTGATGGTGCAAGAGCTGGGCCATTTGGTGTTAGCCAAGCAACAAAGAAGAGGGGTGGTTCCTTATGAGCACCACCCTTGCAGAATAAGGAACAAGGCCTCAACTTTGCTTTACTTTGCGACCTATCATGAACAGACTGGCCACTGATTAATAACCTAGCAAATGACATACCTAATGCCTTTCCAACTCCAAATAAATCAAACTCAGTTGAAGGAAAAGACAAAACAAATATTATAGTCAATATCTTACAGATGATCACAAAGTCTAATTGAAACAATACCTTCAACAGACACCTGAACTTCAGTGGTTATTTCATTGGGACGTTCGCATGCAGGGTCTCCATTATTTTCAATGGATTCCAAATGTAGATTAAGCAAACTCTTTATTGCAGAATTCAAATCATTTCCAGATTCTTCCAAAGCCTTTTCAATCAACTGAAAGCAAGAATGACTTGTATTAGATGAATTTTATTGAGATGAAAATTTACCTTTTCCTGAACTCAACACATGGTCAATACACCAGAGCTTCTCATAAAAATATGAGAAAAAAAGTTGTGAAAGAAAACACATGTTTGTTTCACATGAGACCTCGAATAAGCCAACGAAGCCTGCAATCCATCAATATTATTGTAGTCAATATGCTGCAATCTGACTTAACAAAACCACCTGTTACCGCAGATCATAGAAGTAGACAGCAAAACTTTAGCATACATGTGAATCCTTTTCCATAAGCAGGTTTCAACAGCAACTCTAATTAAACTGTAGACCCAGCACCAGAACACACATGTAGACGAAGTGTGGTGCAGACAGTGATGAGAAACAAGTTTTTAGTATTAGCATTGCAATCTGTTGGTACAATAAGAACTCTCTTAAGATTTTGTACACACTTCTTATTTACAGAAACTGGTTTTCAATGAGCATGAACGGCATCACAACAATCAAACACATCATCACAATGCTGCACAAATCCAAAACAAAGGGAACAAGGTTTTGCAGTTCTTAGTATTATCACCAGGTAGAGGGGTGTCATGTTGTGCCGGGCCAGCATGGGCCCATCAGATTGCGTGCCTAAACCGTGCCATGCCGCCACGGCCCGGCTGACCCACCATGCCATGCTGTGCCGACTTGGCTAGCCTTCATCGAACCCAAGCACAGCCCATTTGCGATTCGTGCTAGCTTCGTACCATACCGGTCAAGGCCCATCCCATTTGCACTATTGCGATGAGGGAAAAGGAGTTGAGGCATAGGACACATATTGGAGGGAAAGAACTAAATTTTATTCGTTCTTGAACAGTACCGAGTTACTGCCTCGTTAAAAACCTTACACCCATGGAGTACCATAGTGTAGAGCGGTTTGGTGCGCATGTTTGGTGTCAATGAGCATATACTCTCCAGTCTCTATTCTCCACCTTTTAGCATATCAGTGTCTCCTCTCCCTTTCACCACATGCGAAGACCCCAAAAGGTGCCAATAGTAGGGCGGAACACAACATGATGCAATGTCATAGCAGATCACTCTGTCGCATGCCGTGCTTGGTTCGGGCCCATTTTCATACCGTGCCGGTGTAGGCGTGCCGTGCCGCCTATCATGCCCGACCATGAGGCCCAACACAGCCCTATCTTTCGTGCCGTGTTGGCCTGGCCCGTGTGCATGCGTGCAGTGCCATGCCTGTCGTGCTATAGGCTGGCCCAAAAAAGCCCAGCCCAATGCCAGGTCTATCACCAGGTCTACTACCTAACATCCCTTAATAAATTTGTATCAAAATACACATAGTCCACTATGCACAAACCAAACAATACAGAAGTGAACAGCAAATGAAATGGGTTTTAAAAAGCGCCTTACTACATATACACAACATTGCTTGTGACATACCTTGGCAGCACCAGTGCTGCTGGGAATGATGTTAAAGCTGGCAGCCCTGCCACCTCTCCAGTCCTTGCTTGAGGGTCCATCAACAGTCTTCTGGGTGGCTGAAAGACAAGTACAACACAGTTCCAATTTACCAGACATTTTAAATAATCTTAGAAACAGCATTACCAAACCACCAGCAGAACCTTACCAGTGATGGCATGAACAGTGATCATCAGACCCTCAATGATACCGAAGTTGTCATGAATGACCTGGTGGATGACATTAGCCATTATCAAGAAATCAACCAAAATCCCAACAGAAACCATTAAATAAAAAAGGTGATGCAAAGGGAGTAAAAACATACCTTAGCAAGGGGAGCAAGGCAATTTGTGGTGCAGCTAGCATTCGAGACAATGTTAATATCTGAGGTGTACTGGTCCTCATTGACACCAACCACAAACATCGGTGCATCTTTGCTTGGGGCAGAGATGACCACCTTCTTGGCACCACCCTAAATATTCAAAGAACAATGTAAGATTTCAAAAACTAAAAAAAAATCCTGTTGAAACTGCATCGAAATAGCTAAATTTCTGAAACAAGGGAAGGTCAAACAGCATGTGTCAAAAGCACAAGGAAAAAGATATCGTAGAACGTAAAACAACGTAGTCAAGGTTTTTAATGTGTTTTATTTCATTCTCCATGGTATTAAACTGCCAAAATTGTTTATTTTGCAGTCTCAAAAGACTTTTAGTAACCGTGCTAAAATAAACAAAACTAATAGCCACAGACTAAAGTACCACAAAAATTCAAGTCCCAGCATACTATGGCATTACCAGAAGCAAACTACTAAATAAACCGAGACAAAAAAAAAGAAACTCCCTGCTTTGTTATCTAAGTTCTTCTACCTTTATGTGCACTAAATTCTCCCAATTGCAGCACTTCCTATTCTAAAATCATGGATTTCCATGGTGTTTGTGTTTCTTCGACATGCTTTTACACATTAAATAAGAAAAATATTATCAACTTGTACATAGTACAAGATACACCGCTATAATTCTAACAACTTGCATGGCACATCATTAATAAACACAAAGGATTTTTTTCTTGTATGAAATCTCCAGCAAAGCACATACTTTAACGAGAACATAGCATAAAGGTAACAACAGAAATCTGGAAAGCCTGAAATTGGGTTGGGAAGTATCAATTATACCTTCAAGTGAGCAGCAGCCTTCTCCTTGTCAGTGAAGACACCAGTGGACTCCACGACATACTCAGCACCAGCCTCAGCCCATGGGATCTCATCAGGGTTCCTTTCGAGTTGCAGAAGATCAAACGTTAGTTTCGCAGCTACAATACAGACAAGCTTCAGCACATTTCTTCCAAAGAAGCGGTAATATCGGACTACCTGATGCCAAAGACAGTGACCGGCTTCTCGCCGAAGAGAAGCGTCTTGGAGTCCTTGATCTTAAGGTCACTGTGCTTCCACTGGCCGTGCACCGTGTCGTACTTGAACATGTAGGTCTGCACATCACAAAACGGCGACACAGAAATTATAAGTATTAACACACAAAAACACACAGAGAAAACCACAGAATATACATCAACTAATAGCATAATTAGGCAACTAAACCGACAACCACTCAGATCTAAGGAAGGAATTTACCAAATCGGAACCAAAACCACTCTAGAACCCTGGTAAACCACAGCAAGCACGTAAGCTGGTACAAATCGGAGCTAGAAACCACCCTAAAACCCCACAAGCCACCAGATCTACGCATCACAGCGATTGCAAACCACATATCAAAGCGCATACCATGTAGTCGGTGGTGATGAAGGGGTCGTTGACGGCGACGAGCTCGACATCCTCGCTCTGGAGGGCGACTCTGGCCACGAGCCTCCCGATTCTCCCGAAACCTGCCCCCAAAATCACGCATGGAAGCACGAAAACTCACCCAGATCAGCACGAAAACTCAGATAAACCACACCAAAACGCAGGAATCGGTATATCCGGATAGGAACTCACCGTTGATTCCGATCTTAACCTTGCCTGTGTAAATCAGAGCAGCTTGGCGATACCCTCGCTCTGGTTCCGGCGCAGGCGGTGGTACACCCGCAGGCCCTCCTCGTCGGCGTCGTCGCCGCCGGCGCTGAAGACCTTGACGCCGCCCTTCACCTCGTCCATCCTCATCCACGTCTCCCACACAGACGCCCCCGCCCCCGCCCCCACCAGCGCGGGCGCAACGGCGGCGGTGTCGAAGAGGTGCGGCGGCGGAGGAGGCCCGAGGGGGGGGGGGGCGGAGAGGGGCGGCGCGGGGGCGTGTTGAGGAGCGGCGGCGCGGGAGGGTGGCGGAGAGGGCCAGCGCGGGGGCGCGGAGAGGCGGCGGGCAGGCGGCGCGCAGTCGCGCGCGGGCAGGGGGGCTGGAAGGAGGCGGGGAAGCTGGGGATATCAGGATTTAGGGTTAGGGTTGGTATTTTTTAAGTGGGCTTTTTGGGCTAGGCCGGTGCTCTAGGTCCACTCCTAGGAAGAACGTCTGCGTGGCTAGCTGCACAACTTTATAATAGTAGAGATGTGGACAACGCTGGGTCGCATGATCTTAATCCAACAGTACAGAGTTAGAGTTTAGTGGTGCAAGCTACTGCTGGGCTAGCGCAGGCTGGGCCCATTAGGTTGCGGCCCAATTAGGGTTTAAGCCTTTTCTAAGTTTTTTATTTAAATTAATTCTAGAAATTGAAATAAGCCATAATAAATAGCAAAAATTTCAAAAAATATTTTAGGACATTTAGAACTCAAATAAAATATTTACAACAAAACTTTATTTAAACTTTTCACATTTTTCAAATAATTTTAACAGAAGGCTTAATTCAAATAAATTCTAGAAAATTCTCAAAAATAGCAAATGCACAATAAATCCAAGAAATAAAAAAATAGGATGTTACAGCACTCTTCATTCCAGATTGCCAAGGACCGAAAGCACCTCTCCCGTTTGGTGAAATTTCCTCAAACACTTGCTGCACATCACTGATTTCCTATTCGATGACCAGCCATCCGTTGTTGTCGATGCCGTGAGTATCTTTCATATAGCATCGTCGTACCTTCTTCTGATGAACCACCGCACGGGGCGATAACTTACATGAGGCCGTGACACCAATTTAACAAGCCTGGCCTTGCTCTCCAGATGTTTGGTCTTGTGCGACATTACATCAAACACCTTGTCGGCACGTCACAGATCAGCAACTAGCTCATCACACTCGCGTCGATCCTCAACAGGAATGCTTCCCACTTATCCATCTCCACTGGATCCATGACTCTTGAATAAGTTCACAAGTAGCTCACGACTATCTCGAATTCCTCCTCAAGATCACGCCAAACTCGATCAGGATTTATGGTGTTCGCTCAAGGCAGTCACCAACCCACCCCTTGGATTTACAGCACGAATTGAGAGATTGCAAGGACTCGTAGCCGGCTCTGATACCAACTGTTGTGCCCCGGTCTCGGCAATGAGATCGCCAACGAACGAGCACAACGAATCGCAAGGACGAACAGCAATTTGAGACTGGGAAGGGACGAATTTGGGGAGAAATCGGGGAAGAGCCAGAGGAGGAAGAGCAATAGAATGGGGAAATTTCGTAAGTAAATTTCATTCTATGCCTCAGTTTACAGCCATAGACCTTGTACATGACACCACCATACTGTGGTGACAGTTTCCAAACAATCCAAAACCTTTTTCACTTGCAGCTCTACAACACGGCTGTCCACGAGTTGTTAAGATTTTGGTAGCCTTACGACTCGTTGGCATATTTTGTAAAACAATGATTGTCTGTCCACGAGTTGTCTGATTTTTTAAAAAAACTTTTGAGTATTTCTTCTGAGCCATATGATTTGCCGATGGTTACTATGTTTTACCTACCTCTCACCGCTAAAAATACAAAAACACAAACAAAAATTTGTAACTTAAACAAAAACAAAGTAAACCTAGATGTACCCTACAAACTAAAACATAAAAAAGATTTCTAACCTAGATAAAAATAAAATAAACCTAGGTGAACCCTACAAATAACCATGATCTACTCAATGTTGATCGACTAGATTTATATGTTTGGCTTGGTAAAATATGCAAGACAGTGATCACAAGTCAACACCTCGTAAGCTTAACTAAAGTTGAGTTTTTTAGAGAGCTCTTTTACGATGGATTAAAATCAATATAAGCTGTCCATTCTTTTGAATCTAATGGTTGAAATCAATTTAGATCTATTTATATTACCATCTATAGTATTGGTAGTAAAATTCAGAGAGGGGTAAAAGGGTAAAAAATTCGTCATACTATTTGTCCTTTAGGGTAAAACACATCCTGTGATCTTGATGAATAGCGGACGAATGGATAAGAAACCTTTGAAGATCACCAGGTATTCGGTGAATCCAAAACTATGAACGAATTAGAAAAAATCTAAAATACCCCTAATGAATGGATAGGAAAAGTGTAAAGTATCCTTGAAAAATGGATGGTTACATTTAATTTCTACTACCACTACTTACTACCTATGATATCCATCGTAAAATTTCTCTTTTTAGAATCTCACATATAACGATCAATGTTCTGCATATGCTCTCTCTGACTAGCCGGGTGGTCCGTACATTTGTGCGGCTAGCAACTTAGAGTCATTATTCTCTCCTTTATCTGTAAAAAAAACATCTACCTAAAAAAACATGCATGAGATAGTGTCCTACTTACCAAGTTATGTGATTTTTTAGTTTAGCCCGTAGAAACCTAAGGCCATGTTTGGATCCCTGGACTAATTGTTAGCTGGCTAAAAATTAGTCCTAATCTATCCAAACAGGAAGACTAATAGGTGAGCTAATTTTTAGCCAACCCCTCAACTAACAATTAGTCCATTAGTTGGTGGGTGGGAGCTAATTTGGACTAAAAGCATGCAACACGTTGGGAAAAGTCTGAAATACCCTTGCCATTATGAGGGGTAGACATATTATGAGAGGCAGACATGACTTTTCATAGAAATTAGCCCAACCATTAATCATGTATCCAAACAGCCCTAGACTAATTTTAGATGGACTAATTATTAGCTGGCTTACAATTAGCTCTAGCCATTAGTCAGCTAACAATTAATTCTAGTCCATTCAAACATGGCCTAAATCATCGATACGTATGACGTGATATGAGTAGTGGCCAGTGGTGGTTCTCATCAGGGATGGTACGGCAAATCTAGCACGCGGTGGCCCAAATTAGACTTTCTTGATTTCTTCACTTTGTCAATCTCCAGAACCGGAGAAGCACCTACTTCAATTGTAATATGCTTAACATCTGATGATGATTTCTTACTACTGATTGGCTTAGCTTCTAACGGCAGTTAGCATATGCAGGAGAGCTCTCAACTCCAGGGTGGTGGAGGCTGCTTGTTCTGTGACAACCATTGCCATGGCTTTGTCGAATAGTGATGTGATCGGGAGCTCCAGTCATGTCCAGATAACAGGACTTTAGCACAATTTTGCTTGGACAAAGGATCAGGTGATCAGCTCACCTGTCATCATTTGAGGATATAATTTCATTTAAGAAAGGACTGTTCACAGCTAGAAAAACAGAATCTTCCAGTGATACATGTTTGCACCCACAAGTAACTGAAATAACTCTCTCTTCTCCCTCTCTCTGTCGCATGCACATACAGAGTACATCGTATCGTAGAGACTAAATTTTGAAACAACATGCTGACAATGACTATGAAAAGTATACAGCAAAATAACTTTCGTGATCAGTTATTCTCAGCTCCGCTTAGAATTGAACTCTTGCCTACATGGGTTATCTTCAGGTGGAAGCAGAGCTTCCCACGATAGTTTGAAGTAATCTTGGCACTGGGGGCATGTCAAGCTCTACTAGACCCTCGAGAACCTGAACCACGTCACTCATTGTCGGCCTATCAAAGTCGTATTCTTGAATGCACCAACATGCAACTTTGCAAGCTCTTTCAACCTCCTCCATATTCATATGATCTTGTAACTGGGGATCTACCAAACTCCGTAATTCTCCCTCAAGAAGCTTACGCGCAGCTTGCAAAGGAAAATAAGCAGCATGATCACCACTGCTTGTACATTCTTTAGGTGAGTTCCTCCTTCCTGAGATGATTTCAAGTAGAACCATTCCATAGCTGTAAACATCAACTTTTTGTGTAATAGCCACCCCACTAATCCATTCAGGTGCAAGGTACCCTATAGTTCCTCTTGTTGTTGTCAGAACTCGACTGAAGTCCTTCCTAGAAGTTTTGCCAAACCAAAGTCTGCAATTTTAGGAACAAACGACACATCGAGAAGTATGTTTTCTGGCTTAATATCACAATGTATGATGCAGTCATGACAACTCTCATGCAAGTAGGACAATCCTTTAGCAACTCCTATGGCTATTTGGTACCTAGCACTCCAATTCAGCATTGTGGCGTTGCATTGGAATAAATGGGCATCGAGAGAACGATTTACCATGAGTTCATAAACAAGCATCCTTCTATCACCTTCGCAACAAAAACCAATTAGTTTTACTAAGTTCAAATGTTGGATCATTCCAACTGTACTGACCTCAGCCCTGAATTGCTTCTCTCCTTGGCGTGCACCATCAAGCATTTTCACCGCTATGGTCGTTGAGTCACTTAGAATCCCCTTGAACACAGAACCAAAACCACCTCCACCTAGCTTTTCTGAGAAATTTTTAGTTGAACGCTGCAAATCAACATACCTAAAAGCTACAATTCCACCACCATCTATAATGTTGTTCACTGGATGACCACACCACTTCGTTTTGTTCTTCCGAATGATCAATAGCAGGAAGAGCGCCATGAAACCGAATGCAGTAATGCTTGCACCAACGGTGAAGCCAATGATCCTTCTTCTACTACTACTGTTTCCCCAACTTTGCACCTCTTCAGCAGCAAGGCGAAGGTAAAGAATCTGTCCGTCAGTATTGATATTGCTATTATACTGCTTTACATTAGTAAGCTCGCCATTCCAGATAGAACAGCCACTTTTTCCGTAGGAATATGCAGTGCATGAGCAGTTTCTTAGACAAACCTGCATGCATTCGTGCGCACTTGGAACAGCTTCCATGCTATGTCCATCATACGGCAATCTGACACTAGGTATGGGAATGAACTGGTCAGTTAACCCTGTAGTGCTTTTGTTGCTAATGCAATCTAGTGGAGTATTTCTTATGCATCCTTGTCTTCTGTCATCCAGCTCCCAGTCGCTCGGAGACTTCACGGAGAAGCCCTTCATGCAATTGCAAAACGGAAGTGCGTTGTCATTGCAGACTGTGAAAGGTCCGCAAACAGCGAAAACATCACATGAAGCCTTGGGTAGGCCGTTGAAAATTTCCCAATCTTGCAAGCTTTCAGCAGAGATGCTCCTGGAGAACACCAGAGACGTCCAGTAAAAGGAGTTCGTTATCTGTTGGATCAGATGGGGTGAAGGTGAAGTACATCTCTTCATCGTTGTCGACAAATTTGGAATTTAAAACAACATTGCTTGACATCTCTGGCACCGAGTTGAAGTACCGTCCATTCCATTCCCCAGTGGAAGTGTACACCATGGATGAGTTGCAAAGCTTACCCAAGTATTGCCTAGCGCCAGTGGGGTCTAGCTCCATGCAGTATAAGCCTGGAGCTGGATCTATCAAGTTCTTCTTTGAAACCAAACTGGATTTCTGACCGGTGACCTTGTTCCAGCCAATCTTTGCGCCGGGGAGTAAAACATCTGTTGGGTGCTCAAAACTCTGCCACCAAACATTGGATGTGTTTGAGGCATCTAGCATGACAAGGTTTCCATTGTCCAAGATCACAACAGTAGTATTCTTGTTGGCTTTTGTTCTGTTGACTATTTGGCTGGACCAGATTATGGACTTGGTTGCATGGTTTAAGATGACAAGATTGCCATCCGTTGAAACCGTGAGCTTCGACAGCCTAAAGCTGGGGTCAGTGATTGGCTTCTCTCTGTTAGCGATCCATACAGGAGTGAACTTTGGGATCTTGTTGAACCATATGCCTAGGTACCAGTTGGGCAAGGTGGTGTTGTCTGAGGACTTACTGCTGCCTGTTTGGAAGAAGCCTAGCGCAAACGTGCCGTTGCTGGAGATGAGCTTGTCGCTGCTGCCGATGAGCGCTTGGCCTGCCGTCAGGGTACTGCTATTTGCAGCAGAGCTTGCAAGAGAGTAGTACTGCAGAAAAATGAGAAGCCCAAAGACGGTTAAAAGATGACGCATGGTGTGTTGTTTGATGGATGTGAGAGACAGCACAGGATGTATATCTAAGGATGGATGGATTATGCAGCTGTGTACTGCTCTAACTTCTGGAGACGAAGAAGTGCAAATATATAATTAAGGTGCTATCTTAATTAGTTTGACTTTTCTCTCTTAATTAGTTTGACTTTGCTCTCTTAATTAGTTTGACTGACAGGACGGGCAGCACACGGCACGTACAGTTCTACAATCGGCGTGGGCAACACACGGCCACGTACAGTTCTTCAAGTGCGGCATCGATCGTTGTAATGGCGGTGTGGGTAGAAGAACTAGTCAATCGGTGTGGGTAGAAGAAGTAGAATTGGCGAATGTCATAGTGAATGTCCCAAAATGCGGCGGAGGCTGCTTGTGCTTTGACAACCATTGTCATGGTTTTGTCAAACAGTGATGTGATCGGGAGCTCCAGTGATGTCCAGATAACAGCACTGCCGCACAATTTTGCGTGGACAAATGATTTGGTCAGCCTACCTGTCATAATTTAAGGATATAATTCCATTTAAGATAGGACAATTCACACATAGAAAAACAAAATCTTCCAGTGATACAAGTTTGCAACAAGTAACTGAGATAACTCTCTGTTTCTCTCTCTTCCCTCTGTCACACACACATACAGAGTACATCGTATCGTATATACTAAAATTTGAAACAGCATATTTACAATGACTATTAAAAGTATACGTGCAAAATAACTTTTGCGGTAAATTATTCTCAGCTCTGCTCAAATTTGAACTCTTAACTACATGGATTATCTTCAGGTCTAAGAAAAGCTTCCCAAGATAATTTGAAGTAATCTTGGCACTGGAGGCATGTCAAACTCTACTAGACCCTCGAGAACCTGAACAACGTCACACATTGTGTAACACCTCGGCGCCAATCGCACCGTGAATGCTACCAAACCCCCGCTTCACTAACGACACCCCTCGGACCCACACATGTCCCAAAGGGTTACCAACCCACAATAAATCTCCACAACAAGATCAACTAAATCGAGAATTACCAAAGAAGACATAAAAACCTAGCACCTCTATGAACTTGACTGCAAACACCCACTAAACTCTAAAACGGCTTAAAACTAAGTCACCGAAATTTACAAAATTTCGGCATGACCTCTCTAGAAAATAGGACATCCACTCGTGAGACAGAAAACATATGCAATCACATGATATCATTCTAGCGGTCCTTAGTTAACCAACCTCACATCAATAGAAATAAATAACTCCCCACGACAAATGACACATTACAAACACATGAGTTACATCCGGACTTAATGAATCGAGTTAACTAGATTGTGGAGGCGAAGGCGTGCACGTGATACTACTCCCAATCGGGCGAGCCAACTTCAAGGTACCTAAAGCGAGGGAACAACAAGCGTGAGTCAATACTCGACAAAGTGCGACAAGTAGACAAAGTAAGAAATTAAACTAAAATACTGACTACTTCAAAACATAGAGTATGCAGTTTCTTTAATTGGCATTAAGTAAATAAATGAAGGCGATTGAATTCATAAAGATCCAAAACATAAGAACACGATTACTCCATCATTTACCATAATCATTACTTAGCGAAAACATCCGAGAATAGAAGCGATGCTTGGCTCCACTTACCGCAACCAACTCAAAGCGTAACAAAACTTACCTCTGCCTCAATAAACATTTCGGATGAGTCCACGCCTCAATCCTCAACACTTTCTTCACATTCTTATCGGTCCCATTTATCCGTTGCAACACACAATGCAATGGAATGCGTTTATCTTTCATGCTCAAATGCACAAAACATACAAAAAAAGCTCATATCCATACATCACAATCAACTCATTAAACATGATTCATCATTGTCAATGCAATCTGAGATGCAAATATGCCATCCAAAAGCGAATCTCATATCCATACATCACAATCAACTCATTAAACATGATTTCCTCATTGTCAATGCAATGCAGATGCAAATATGCTTGCATGTTCATATCTCCTTCCATTTCACAATTCTCATGCATATGATGCATCATGCATGTCTCATTTCCTCTTTTGCTTTTATCTGGGGTATGGCGAGAGTGCACACCGTCGATGTGCACCTCTCATTCCCTCCCACCCGTGGTGGAGGATGCCTACTCTTCTTGACTCGCTCCGTGCAATCACGTATACGGGACTACGAGGTAGGATTTTCGTACTCACTACATGTGAGCACAGAGGCCCGCATCAGAATGGGTCGCCTCTTCCATCATGAATGCACAAATGCAAATGACATAACAAATTTGCGAACTACATTCATTTCTCACATCCAGAAATTTCCATTCACATTCTCAACACTCATAATCACATCCTCGACGCCCATAATCACATTCTCAACACTCAAAGTCACAGTCTCAACGCTCATAATCATACTCACATCACCAGTTCTCGAGTAATTACTAATTCCATCAATCTTGATCATAAATCAAATCATTTTCGCAATCCAATCCCATACTTTCAGTATTCTCACTAGCCTACCAACTAGAGAACCGGAATATGAAAGTAAAATTTAGCAAGATATCATCCGTCATCTAGACGAAATTCATTAAACATCGCACATAACAATCAATTCGGGGATGCAGCATAATTTCATGATGGCAAGGCATATAAAGTTCATCAAACAAATCATAACACGTTCAAACAACAATGCACTTGTATCAGATTAATTACCCTTTTCATCAAAAGGCAATTACCTTACTAGGCGTGCTTATAAACACGAATGAAATCCATAAGCGTAAGCATATACATAATGCAAGCAATCAACTAGATACTAGTATAAGAGATATACGGGTTACACTTGCCTTTACCGGCCTTGAGGCAACTCGGGGTTGAGGTCACTCCGAGGACACTCTCCTGAAAAACAACATTGCGCACAAGAAACAATCAAAACCGACTCGAACAACATTGCTTAACCCACTCCGAAACCGAAAAACAGAAATATGTTCAACCGGGACAGCAGCGATCCAACGAGCAAAACTTTCGATTAAGCAACCAAAAGGTGAACTCAGCTCTAATCAACCATAAGAGAATGACCTACAGCTATCACAAAGCCAATCATGTGGGAGATACCTCGAGGACCTCCAAATCAAACACTAATCCCCAACCGAAAGGTGGAGCACGCTGCAGATTTCAAATTTCAGCACTGAGACTTCTAAATAGCGTAACTTTTGATTGGCTCAACGGATTTTCGTGTTCTTATACTCGAAACGACCGCAAGGGAATAAACTAAAAGAATAACATAGCCATTCCCTTGGCCAATGCACCAGCTGTTCCCAGATCTATGAAGAACAGAGGGTACCGACCACTCGGCTCATTCTGGACAGCCCCGAGCAAAACAGTCATAACTTTTAGACGGATGAATGAAACTTAGTGATTTCGGTCTCTATTGAAAGGTAATTCGATTATCTACAACTTTCGCAACATCCAAACCCCCAGGAAATGCTTGTGGAATTTTCAATTAGCAGCTCTAACCAAGCACAAAAATCTGCCCGAACAGCAACTTCTCAATCACTCTAGTTTCTCCATTTCCCCAACCTCCAACATCTCAAAATCATGAATCCTAGCTAGGCAATAGCACAAACACCTTGCATGCAAGAACTTAACTCCCCAAATTCCTAGGGTTCTTACCTCAAATCCTTACACATGGAGGAAAAGGAGGTGGGGAGATCTTGCCTTGACCCGGGGAGGAGGAGTTCATGGAGGCAGCGGAGGCTGGCGATGGAGGACTCCCGGGAGGCCTGAGCCATGGCTGCTGGACTCGGCCGAGGAGGAGCGGCGCCGAGAGCCACGGTGGGAGGCACCGAGAACAGCAGGGAAGACAGGGCTTGGCGGGAGGCGCCGAGGACTTGGCGGAGGCGCCAGGATTTGGCGGAGGCGCCAGGGATTTCTGTAACATCCTGAAAATTCAATAAAGAGAAAATAAATATTTTTAATTTGAAAATATTTATTTCTGAGTTTCTTGGCATTATTAAATTTTATTTGGATTTCTTTGGAATTGTTCTTTGTATGAAAATCCAACAAATGGAATTAAAGAATGGAAATCACCCAAGCATTATCTGAATTCAAGAAAATCACCATAATACCCTCAGAGTGATATTTACCTCTGGTAACAATTCTAGGAACCGATCATGAGGTATAACACTTTTAAAAGATTGAAGCGAAGCATTGAAAATCAGTGAATCGACATGTCGAATTTATATAAAACAAATATATAATATTTTAATTTGAAATTTTATGGGAGCATAGATACCTTAAATAGAATTGATAAAAGAAGTTTTACTAATAAATAATACCCTTTGAATCTTTAAATAAATCAAAAAGTGAAATGGAATTTACGGGCGATTGATAGTGTCGAATTTTCATTAATTAACCGTAAGGTAATTTAGTTTCAAAATTGTACAGAAGATTATCAACTCGAGTTGGCAATGACAATAAAAATCGAGCACTAGAACCACCAAGCCGGGCTTAATCCTTTTGGTCATCTCCTTCCTTGGCCGGTGGACCCAGGCCCACTCGTCGGCCTCGTTTTCTCCCTACCCCTGTGATCGATTTGAGTTTCCGTAGAGCGGTCGATGCGAGCAAGCTCAAGTCTTTACCTCAGTCATCACGCCACTACCATACATTGCACCTTGGAAAAACCACCGAGGTAGTGCTCCACTTCCTCCTCCACTACTTCTCTTTCTTCCTCAAGCAGTGAGAGTCTCTCGGTTCTTCGCCATAGCAAAGCCCGAGCTCCCAATCCCACTCCTCCTGCAAATTCTTGGCCATAAGCTTTACCCAGTGTCATAATAAGCCTCTCCTCATTCCCTCACCTCTCCTTCCTTCTCCTCAAGCACAGTGGCGCAGAACTCACCTCATTGCCGCCATGACCGAAGCCCTGTTGCTTGGCAGCTTGGCGAAATTCTTCTTGATAGAACCTCCCATTTCTAAATCCCTTTGGGCTGGAGCATCACCAGGCTTTAGGCATCAAAATCCCTCAAAAACATTCGAGCTCCTTCACATGAAATCGAGCTACCGCCGGGAGCACCTTCTTCCCCAAGTCCGTGGCAGGTGGTGAAACAATCCGATGAGTTTCCACTTCGTTCAACCCTGGAAACGGAACCCCTAGCATCCATTAATGCTTAAATTGCCACCGATTTCACCTCTAATGCCCTGTTCTTCTTCCTCCACCATCCGCCATGGGAGCCACCGCTCGACCTCATTGCCTTGACCGCCTGCATTCTCTTAAGCGAGCGACTCCACCACCAAAGCGCCTTGCCGAAGCTTGACTCCCCATGCCGTCGCCGTTCTTCGGAGAACCGCGGAGCTCCTCGCCGTCTAGCCCTAGGCGGTCCTCATTCTTTGTCTCTGTGTCTTTGAAATTTGTCGTGCTGAGGTAGAAGAAGCCGAGCCAAAAGGGCGTTTTCTATCTGATAAAACGTATTTCCAATTTCTGGCCGAAATGCATTCAACTACTGATAAATTGTGCAGTGTTAGTTAGAAACCAGTGAAGTAAATTTGTATACTCGTTTAAAATCCAGGAGAATCTAAATATGCAAACATATTACATTTTCGAACTACAGAATCATTACTTGAATTAAATCTCGATTATCACCTCATTTTGGTCTTCATATTTAATCTGTGGATAATAAGTCATAAAATGAACTTGAATATGTTCCTGGAGTTTTAATAAACTCAATCCTGAAAATGTATTCAATCTTTGAATCAGGTTTAATTTATTTGCTTAGCAACCATTAATAATGCTTAAAATGGCCATTAGTAGAAATGAATGTATAATGGTTCATAAAATCATAAAATGTTTTGTAAGAGATTCCTGAAGTCAGTAGGAGCTTGTCCAAATAAAAATACTTAGGATCAAACTTAAGTTGCATTATTTTAATAGAAGAAAATGATAATTATAGTAGTAAATAAATAGTTAACCTATTGCAATTGAAGTTAAAATAATGCCAAACCAGCTTTAAAACATTTCTAGGATTGCTACCTGCTAACACCTGAAGAATGAATCAAAGATCGTGTATGGTGTGGTTAGGAACTCAAAACGAAACTTGGCCGATTTAAGGTTTGCAAATGTGGTCATTTAGTCTATTTCAACGATAGATAAAATAACTCATCCAAATACTAAAATCAGTAAAATCAGTTTCGTAACATTGTACAAAGTTCGTACTACCATATTCTATAAAAATAATCTTATTTCATTAAGGTTTGCATATTTATCTTGTCAACCTAAAACCCTTAAGCGTTAACCTGTCATTTCCCTTTTTGGCCGATTCCGAATAGTGTCACCTTAACAATGCCACTTAAGCCTTTTCAACAATGAATATAATGTATCAGCCAAAGCCTAAAAGTTATGGAATTAGCTTAGGACTGCTACACAAAGTGTAAATCATCATGTTATGAAGAAATAACCGTATTTCATCATGTTTTGCATATTAATCTTAGCAGCTGAACAACCCTAAGTAACCACATTTCTTTAGACCTTAATGTGAATGAATACACTTTAGGTAATAATGAAGGAAACCTATAGTTAAGTTGTTTTTATCACCAGAACCTTCTCAAATATGATAGAAATGTTATCAGTAGCCTAAATCGATAGATCTAACTTGCGTAAACCTAACTCTAAGCAAAATCAATTAAAGATAAAGATTTAATCGTTCATAGTCCAATGTGATCAATTAGGCCTTTTCATTAACTCGTAAAGCAGCTCATCTAAATCTGAATTTAGTAAAGAATAGCCTAGAATTGATCTGCAAGATATAATCTATAGCAATCTAAGAAAATATTCCTATTTCGTCTTTCTTGGAACCTGAATCCTAATAGAGCAAAACCCATAAGTTATAAGTTTGCCAAAAACTCATATTGTGAATAGTAAATCAATGGAACCTTACAACTAATGATTTATTCTATTAATCTTAACCAATTTTAGCACCTTGAATTCGTAAAACAAGATTAATAAATTCATAAGAGCAATCCCTGTTCTTGTGAAGAGTTTATTTGTTCTTGCCATCTATTTCTTTCGCTCTTATTAAAGTTAGTTATTTGCTTTGCTGTATTTTCCGTTGATCGACGTGTAGACCCGACGTCTCTATCTTCTTCGTCGTCGTCAACCGCAATCCCCGTCTTCATCGAATTCGTCAATTAAGCAAGGCAAGCATCCTTTGACCATATTGAGCCCAGTATTTTATATTCCTTTTTGTGCATCAAATTGTTTTATGCATGCGATTACTTTATGTAAATTGCTATCTTGTGGATTTGGTAGTTATACCTGTTGTCCCATGAATCTCCTTTGATGATTATGAACATGTGAACCTTGATAACCGTAGATTAAGGTTTGGCATTACTTATTGTCATCATGGGTATATGCGTTTATTTTATTCCTGCTTAGCCATACTTTAGAATAAATGATGTACATGATCAACTCAATAATTGTTTCGGGAAACATTGAAAATGTCACTGTTGGTGGTGGGTACTTTGATTAAAAACCCAAAATGAAACTATGCTTTGATGCGGGCGATTATTGGCAATAGCCGGTTGTGCAGAAGTAATTGCACGTAGTGTAGGGTGGAGTGTCGCCCGTGTCACAACTAAGGACCGAACATCGTGTTGTATGATCCAAGAAAATCCGTACAAACCACGAGGGTGAGGATGGGTTAATATAGCCTATTAAATTGTTTAGACATGGCTTTGCTCATTGGTAGGCGGGAGCTTGCACGAGATTCGGTCAGTCTACCCGGACAGGGGTATTAGGACAGTCTACTTGCTAATGTAACGGTGTGCATACTGCCGTGTTTAGAAACGTTGTGTTGGGTGTGTGAATGTGGATCCACGGCTTGGGTGTGTGTTTCTAGTTCTATGGGGCAAAGGTTGATCATTCCTTGTGGGTACAGTTGTACACCTCTGCGAGTTTAATTCTAATTAATTAGCCGTACCGGTCATGGGTGTCTTGGTGAACTTGCAGAGTTAAGCTGTTTTATTATTTCTCAAAAGGGTTATTTTACAAGTTAGCTTACCCTACAGATGACCCAATGCTATACCTGTGTGGGCAAGTATTGGTATCATTTGTTGTGCCTGTGTGGACAAAGAAGCTGGATATATGCCATGCGATGGCAAGGTTTGATTAAATCGCTCATGTCATGGAGGGCGGTGAGTGTTATTTATGCTTTACTTATTTGCTATCAATTAATCTGCTCTTTTAAATTCGATTGCAAATAACTTGGTTTCAAATTCAAATTAAGCTTTATGCAAATTAAGCGTAGTAGCCTCCTTTGAAATGGCTGCATGTATTGTAGGATTTGCTCAAGTCTTCTTGAGTATGTAAAATACTCACCCTTGCCTAATTATATTGTAGGTGGTTGAGTTAGCGACTTGAGTCTCTTTTCCGTCGCAGTTCTTGGATTATTATTAAATCGTATTCTATCTGGAGTTTATGCAGTCGGTTACTGCGGGATTGGTTGGGCAAACCACAAGGCTTGCTTCTTTTGCTGCTATATTTCTACGAGTTGTAATATTATTTGTGTAATCGTTTCCGCTTAATTAATGTTTTGTATGGTTGTGATTTCCAATTGTTGTAAACATGTGAGTGCTAGCTCTTGATCGAGGAATAACACGGTAATCACATGGAGGTTCTGTTCATCGAGCGAGGTCTCACAATTCGGCGATGATGACGACAAAGAAGGAAACAAGAAAAAAAAATGGCAAAGTGACCTCCAAGCCAATGCCGACCACAAAAGTAAAGAAGAGAGAGAAGGATTAGGTGAGGAAGGGGAAAATTCCCAAAAACCCCTCCTAAAACCAAAATCCATCTTTTAACCACTAGCGCGAACCAAATAATTAACTTCTTGGAGCAAAACAACAATTGTCAAGATAGACAACTCCGGCCAAAAAAAAACCAAGAACCGATTTTGCGGTATTACACATTGTCGGCCTATCAAAGTCATCATCTTGAATGCACCAACATGCAACTTTGCAAGCTGTTTCAACCTCCTCCATATTGACCTCATCACGTAATTGGTGATCAACCAAACTCCCCATGTCTCCCATATGAAGCTTACGCTGACTTGCACGAGAAAATAAGCGACATGATCACCATTTCTTTGGTACATTCTTCACGTGAGTTCCATGTTGTGGCAAATGTGGAATCCATATTGGTTTGTACCCTTTGGTTGCTGGTGGCACTACTAAAATATAATAGGCTAATTAACTCCGAAGGTAGTACAAAGCAACAAGTATAGCAACTGGATGAAACACTTACCTTGGATTGTGGGGTAAAAGTATGAATTTTTTATCCCATTGAGCGAGCAATACTTTTTCCACATACTCGTGGATGACTTCTAAATTTTCGTCCATGGTTTGCTTGGACACTATGTGTAGGTCGAGGATACCAACTGGTTGTTCCCTTGCTTGTGCTACCATGATCATGTATCTACATATACAAAATCAAAGATCATATATATTTGACATTTATCGGTACGACACGAATGTACACTGTGATTACAGACACTTACAATGTCCAGCATCTTATGAGTGATGCGTCATGGGCATTGAGGTTGTACAGTTCGAACAGGTCATTGAAGCCAACCACGAAATAGCCATCCAAAAACCGGTGTAAGAAATGCTCCTCCTTGAAGTTGACCGAGATACTCGACGCATGTTATGCCATTGGCTTGTTGCCTTGTTCCATGCACCAATGTTGCAATCTAACACAGGCTAATGTGAGCGTCTCCTGGCACTCTTTCAATTCAAACGGCTGTCCCAACTCGAATTGCCGTGTCAACGGGGCAAACAGAAAGTCATGGGCTGACGTGGTCATCCCTTTTGATTTGCCCTTATTGCCGCCTTGCCGTCTACCCAATGGCATCTTCACAGGAGACGACTTGGCCTAAACTGCAGCTTTGGCCTGTGCCTGACGGGACAAGGTAGCAGATTTGGCGGGCTCCTTCAGTGCAGCACATGGCTCTAGTAGTGCTGGTAACTCCGACACAACACGTGGCTTTGGTACGGCTTGTAGCTTCGGTGCTTCTGGGTAGGCATCGAAGGAGATATTCTTATTGGGTCAATGGCATCTCCTAATATGACGATCTCGTCATTTGGGGGCATCTCCAGCATGACAACCTTGCAAATTTCATGTACGCCGTCAACCTGGACTTTCGCATAGCCTGGATCTAAAATATGACCATGCACTAACTCCCCTACACCAGATGGATACGTGCGCCCCCAAGTAGCCTAAAGGGGAACAGAGTCGTTGGCTAGCCTCACTTGGAGATTGCATGGCGTGGCCACCTACATAAGGGTATACAATTAATTAGCTAACATGTCAAACATGTCTATGTAAGGAGCATTTCAGACATGTAAATTACCTCGGTTTCGTTCAGAGGAAATCTGGCTTCATCCACGTTCGTCTCAGGGGTGGACGCACAGCTGCTCTGACGGTTGATTGGGCTGAATTGCGCATGTGCTTCTTGGGTTTGCATGTTCCGTGCCTGCCTCTCTACAACCACCCTTTGCTCCATCCTTTCCTCAAAGCTTCGTAGCAGACTATCAAATTGCGCTTTGAGCCTTTCCTCAACCCTTTCCTTAACCAGGGCTGCTAGCCATTCCTCGCGCTCAGCTTTGCTTCTCTTCGTACTTCGGTACGTGTCGAAGTCATGTGGGAATCCCATGTTCTAGGCAACGAAAACACCTAGACCTCGGGTGCGACCTAGGTGCTCCTTGTTTCCTAAGGCCGTGATGAGTTTATCTTTCTCTCTGTCCGAAGTGAAAGAGTCTTGGAAAGATTTCATGCTTAAAGATATCAGGCGTTGGGACACTTCCTCATCATCGAGGTTAGCAAAGGACACGCCACCCGAAGATGTGGGACGCAACCTCGCTCTTACCCAGTTACGGGTGTGTGGGTCCACAATCGAGGAAAACGACAGCGTGACCTCCTTCTGGACTACCTCGTCATCCTCCCTCGTCCATTGCGTGATCTTGCTCGTGTACCCAGTTGAGCCGAGTCTGTGTGAGTGGGTGTTTTTTGACTAGCTGGTCTTGTGCGCCGCACTTTGATGCACAGACTCTTCTATCATCTTTAACTCAACAAATCATCTACACACGTCTTTAGTGATGAACCCGTACTTCTGGAACAGAGTCATTTCCTTATTCAAATAATTAGTGATGAGGACGCTCTTGAAGTTCTTCCACACCTTTTCTGCCACTAGCAACGCAGACCATCGTAGTCCGGGCATGGCGTCTTGTGGGAGCTTGAACGACGCAAATATTTCTACCACCAGGTTATCACGCTCCTCATCTGTCAGCGCCTTCCATGATGGATAGGTGATGGGGATCCTTTCCCGTCCAATAATCCTGCACATGGTCCGAAAAGCTATCACAACCTTTGGAGGCGTGGTAGGGGCCCCATCGAGCGGATCAGCCACCATGTTGGTGTATCGGCTCTGAGGCCTCTTACTAAGCCCTCTTCGACCACACCTCTAATTTGCTACATTGGGTGCCTCATCAAATCCATTCGGCGACGAGGAATGAGGGGACACCATCTTTAAGAAAAGGTATGTTCAAAGAAGCAAATTTAAGAGAAGGTAAGTTAAGAGTTGTTTTGTACATACAAAGTTAAGAGAATCAATATTGCTTACAAGACCAATCAATATTGTTCAATAAAGTGCAATAATAAGAGCAAGATGTAAATATGTTTGTGGTGCTCTCAAAAATCGTGTAAGTTTGAAGATTTTGAATCTTCAATCTCAATCACAAATGGGCTAAACAATCAATTAAGCAAATTTGCCTTGAACCCTTACCACCTTATCATGCACATTACAGAATTGAAATCTTAGCCAAACTATAAAGCATGCAATCATAGATAGAATGGTATTGTGTTTGAAGGGGTCATCCAACTAAATAAAAAGTTTCAACATTGCATAGTGTTATACTAGATCATGGATGTCCATAGTGATAAGACTACGGAAATAAAGTTTAATATATTTAGAACAAATATAAGGTTATGCCCACAATATGGAAAGATGAAATAAAATAATAATGCAAAGATTTCTTCTTCAATCTGATTGTTGAATATCTAAATATGGGGTATGAGCATGAATCAGAAACTCAAAGATTATACCATACATGCTCAAGCAAGCATCTGGAAACTCCGGATATCTCGGGCCAATTCCATGGGATAAGATATACACGGAGGGGATATCTCCATACAGGGAAGGACTTGATCGTTTTCCCATTACGAGGAAACCGACTCAAGTATGCCTGATATCTAGGGAAGTTTGGATACGCTGCGAAGATCACACAAAGACGGACTCCTCATCGGCTATGATCTGGTATCCCAAACTGACTACAACTCGACCTGAGGCAAGGTTACCTCAACTATATAAGGACGAAGGTAGGCATCCCAAAGAGAGAGAGAGAGCGCGATTCTCAGACCACAAGCGAGAAGATCTATTGAGCAGAGCATCCAAGAGCTGACAACTGCGCTTCATTAATCTTTAGTCGTAGCTTAGCCACCCCCTAAGTTCAATCTTCACTGTAATTAGAGCTAGGCATCTTGCTTTGTACTCTATTCATCATATTCATACGTCATCCATACAAGAGTAGGGTATTACTCCACCCGGAGGCTTGAACCTGTCTAAATTGTGTGCCTCTGATTTTGTGCCTGACTCTGCTTACTTGAAGGTATCTGAAGTTACAAGTGTATTGTCAATTTCTAACCTTCGACAGTTGGTGCGCCAGGTAGGGGCCTTCAGCTGTTTTTGCAGATCAGACATGTCTTCGGTGCATGTTCACAGCAAAGTCACTGACACTGACCCCTGTGAAGACTTCAACACAGCCTCTTTCATCGACTGCGCTCCAACAGTTAGATCTGAGTTCGCCTTCGGAACCATGCTTTATCAATGGGGGCTGGGCGGAGATCTTGGGCACATCGGTTTCATCGAGTCCCACTCCTTGGACCCACACTGAGAGGTGTGCTTCATATACTTCAACCCTATGGAGCCCAGCGTCCTCAAGTACGTTGAGACGGAAAGTGACAGTGACAGCAATGACCTTAGTAGCTAGAATAGCAGTCAGAGCTGTAACCAAACAGATCAATGCATGTTCATGGCCGGAGCCAACAATGGTGCTACTGTTGGAAATTCCCAAGAAAGGGTTCTAGGGACAGACACCACGGGTGGTTAGGGACATCAAATCCCCCTATGCACGCCTCAAGATCTTGGCACGGTGACAACTACAGTGCGGGTAGCCACAAACACTGTTGCTCCCAACACTGTCGACCATCGGTGAGATCTAACCGCTGTAACCACAGTCAGGATTGTGGCCAATCTATTGAAGCAACTCAACCTTGACAATCCAATGATGCCCCACCTGCGAGCACCGGATTTTTAGGGACAGCAGATTCTTCGGCAGCACGGCCACAATGGCGGGCCCGACTGTATCACAGGAGCAGTGTGTCATAGGAGGCGCAACAGCGACATCTTCAGTACCCTTGAGGCAAATGTCCAATGCACTCATATGCTGCTGAAATCTCTTTCGCCACTGGTCCAAGCAACCCGATGACTCCAGTATTTGGCCAGATGAAAATGCTACTCGATGCAACGCAAGCTCAGATCGCTCGAGCAGCCAACTTGATATTCAGATGCCCCAGCTAGCAGGGTGCCAGGAGCTAGTTGCGGGGACCATCTCATGATAGTTATCGGACAACAAGATCAACGGTGGCTAGCTCTAGCCATCGCACCTACAGGGTAGCTCGTTCCAACCTCCACTAGAGACGCCTTGGGGATCTTCGAGACTGTATTCCTCACAACCGATGGGATTTACATGATTTCCCTTGCGATCGAAGGGAAGAACGCGATAGCGAAGGCCGCGAGTGACAAGAAAATGAGTCCCCACCTTCGAGGGCCAATCTCCTGCACACCGGTCCTGACGAGGCGAATATTCACCCTCAAGGGGCCGCTCGCTGGTACATCATAAGTTCCCTCCTCAACAAGAAGCACGGCAATGGCCATGGCAGGCGACCCTCGAGGACATTGATGAGGGGTGTAAAGCGTTCACTTCCGCACTACGCGCAGTCAGATGGCTGGACAAGTTCAAGCCAGGCCCATCGAAAAGTTCTCGGGCAAAATTAACCCCTTTGAATGGCTGCAGATCTACACTACAGTCATGAGAGCTGCTGGAGGAATCGAGAAGGTAATGGCCAACTACCTGCTCACCACTCTGAATGGTGCAACGAGATCTTGGTTAATCAACCTCCCACCTCAATCGATATCGTTGTGGGCGGAGTTGCGGGTGCAATTCATCACCAACTTTTTGGGTAGTATGAATGCCCCAGGATACGTAGTGACTTGCATCGAGTAATACAAAAGCAAGAAGAGTCATTGCACGGTTTCATCCAATGATTCAGTGACAAACGTAACTTGATACCTAACATCTCAGACGAAGCGGTCATAGTGGCTTTCGAGAACGGTGTCAAGGATAGAGTGTTGAAGGGAAAGCTTGCTACTCAAAAAATCAGAACCACCAAGGAGCTCTTCGAGTTGGCGGAACAAATCGCCATATGTCTTTGAGGCGAGACCATCTCGGCGACCCCAAACTGTGACAACAAGCGAGAATCGTCCAAGCAAGGGGCGAAAAGAAACAAGAACCATGGGGAGAAACGCAAAGCAACACCACTATAGCCGCGGTCGAAAGGGGCAAGGCGCACAATATAGGTGACAACAAAGGTCGAAGCCGTGGAGGGAATAAATACTGCCCAGTCCATCATATGGACAAACACGACTTCGATGAGTGCCAGGTGATTAGTAAGAAGGTCCAAGGGAAGCTCAAGGCTGCTCTCGCTGAGCGTGGAATCGAGCAGGCCAAAGAAAAGACTGAGGATGATGAGCCTAAATACCGCGGGGCTGATCACAAGTTGGCACACATTTTTGGGGGATCCACCACATACAAGTCCAAGAGGCAGTACAAGGTAGCTGAAAGAGAGGTCAACCTGGCCACTCCGGCTCTCCCTAAATTTCTCAAGTGGTCGAAAGTACCAATCACCTTCAACCAATCAAATCACCCATCTGCGGTTCTACATCCAGGCCGATACCCTATGATGGTCAAGCCCACCATCATCAACGTCAAGGTCGCTTGAACCTTGGTCGATGGAGACAGCTCATTGAACCTCATCTTTTTGAAAACACTAGAGAACATTGTAACATCCCAATTTTTGAATTTCCAAATATTAAATATTATTTTATTGCAAATTATGATTTTTGTGAATTTTCTGGAATTTATTGGATTTTTCGAAATTTATTTAAATCATTTCGAATTAGTATATATGGTCTTTGTTAAGAAATATTTATAAAAAGGAAATTTAAAATAAAGTCTGCCAAAAATATTTTATTTGAAGTATAGAAGGTCTTGAAGTATTTTCGGGAAATTTCTTTTCGGGATTAAATCGGAATAGGAATCGATAGATTGAGCAAAGTAGGAAAATTAGTTCTTGATCGGGCAATTTGGAAATAGAGTTCTTGCGCATGGGAACTCCTTCCGTTTTCAAACCGTGCTCGAGTTGGACTCTAGCCTTGGCCTTGGTCGGTAGGGGACTCGAAGTCTTTCTAGAGCGAGGAGAAAACAACATCGTAGCTGATTTTCTTTTCTTGCGCCGTGAAGTCCATCCAGCGAGGAACAAAGGGCGGTGGCTCGTAGGCAGCGCGTGACCGATTCAAATACCGTCGTGGCCTTGAGTCAAATCCGGATACAAAGCCATCGCAATCTGAGTCCGTTTTGAGCGGAGATGTCGTCGCTATTTAAACCGGCGCCAAGCGTCGAAGGAACCAAGCGCGAAATCGCCGCCGTCGCTAGAACCGAAGCGGCGAAAGGAAGTCATGGCGAGTCGTGTCGTGACGGAGGATTTCGCCGAGTCGAACATCGCCAAAAAAGCGGCGGGAAATCGAAGAGCGATCGAGGTCATGGCGTTCGTGGTATTTCGCGAAGCGGTCTGCGTCGCCAAAAGTTTAGCGCGGTTGATTCGCCGTCGACTATTGGTTCCGAAGCAGCAGGAGCACCATCGAAGTGTCGTCGCTTCATCGTTGATCGAGAACTTCACCGGTAGTCGGATCGTAATCAAGCGCCGGAATTCGTCGCGTCACTTGAATCGATGGCGTCTTAGATTAAATATCAAGCTGTTGGATTTAGGTCGGACGGTTGATATTAGGCCACGTAGTAGATTTACATGCTTAGTTAGATTGAG
Source organism: Guadua angustifolia (assembly GCA_036346375.1). Classification (NCBI taxonomy): domain Eukaryota; kingdom Viridiplantae; phylum Streptophyta; class Magnoliopsida; order Poales; family Poaceae; genus Guadua; species Guadua angustifolia. The sequence goes on from CM070507.1 coordinate 57,213,465, forward strand.
TTCATCGGTCTAGATTTACGCCACGTTTGTCCGTGCAAGCCAGGCTGGAAAATTCGGATTTTCTTTATAAAAATAATTCGGAAAGATTTAGAATTTCTAATCGAGTTATTTTATTTTCAAAACTTCTAAATGTTATAACTTTTGCATATGAACTCCGATTTGGGTGATTCGAGTTCCGAGAAATTTGTATGATTGAGATCTTTTCAATGGTGGATTTTATTTGAATTTTTGAGTTCATTTGCTATTTGGTTTTGGTGTTTATTTGCTATTTCTTCTCGATTCGCGTAGACGTTGAACTGAGCGAGGTTTCGGAGGAAGAATTATTAATTCAAGAGCAATCTTCGGAGCAATACCAGGAGCTTAAGCAAGGCAAGTTGTGCTTTGATCATGTTGCACCCACGAATTAGATTGCATGCTATTTTGATCTACCTTATCACATGTTATTTTATGTGTATAAATGATTTCAACATAAGTTTGGGATTAGCTATCGTACTCTTTGAATTATACCCTACCTTGCTAGTTGTATGCCATGATCCATTTGTCACCCTAGGTTGGTTAATTATAGTTGGTTAAATAGAAAATCAACATGGGTGGTTAGACCAAATTAGAGATGCTTAGCCATGCCACGTCATCACATGCTCATGAAATATTGCTTATTAATCTTGACTAATGGAATATGGAACTAGTTGCCCAAGAGACATCGCTTAGAGAAATAAAAATGCACCTTCCTGAACCAATTGACCTTAATCAGGACACCAGTAAGTGGCTATCACCCACAGTAGGTCCCTTGTATGGTGAAAAAGATCGTTTTGCTAGGAGATGTGTTGCGAGTCAAAAAGTGATGAACCACAAGAGGAGCGTCATTGAGTGCTACAACTGTCATAGAAAAGGCCATTATGCCAATCGATGTCTCTGAAAAAGACAAATATTTCTTCTGATAGTAGATATACCTAGGAAGTTACCTCGATCCGATTACATAACGCCAAGAGTGGCGGTGAAATTGCAAAAGAAATTTGCTAGAGAACCAATTGAAGAAAAGGCGTCTAGGTAAAGATCTTTGTTCTAATCAACGAATGCTCAAGAAAAAAAGCTCACCTTAGACTCTGCTATAATTGCCTCAAACCTAAGCATTTTGCCAATAAATACCCTCAACAATCACGTCGGTTCAAGTCAATACCAACTCCGTCCCCATCAAAGCCCTAGCGTCAATGCTAAATCAAGGAAGTCGGGAGTCATGAGCTTACTTAGTAAAATATCGTAACCCTATTTGCAAATTAAAGAGATTAATTCCAGGTAAAGATTTCTTTGTCAAGAGGAATAAAATAGAAAGGGTTGATGCATTGGTATACAGGAATATTGGAATAATGACTAGATGTGTCATCAAGAATATTCGGTTCACTGAAAGCAATACATGTCTTGAGGGTGGTCGGCTTAGTAGTACTGACCGGAGCTTGTTAACGGAGGATTTGCCATTGTCGAGAAAGTGCTTAGTTATACCGATTTATTCGGGATGTTGAGAATTGAAGTATTTATTCGAGAAAATAGAGTCCCAAGCAAATCATATTATGTTGGATATCCAAACTTTTGAGGATTAGACCTAAGGCTATTTAGGTGAAGGGTATGTCGATTTAAAACCCTAGATATGAAAAACAAGGAGTTTTCAAGTGATGATAGTTCAGTATTAGCGGTGATGGATAATAGTGTGGAATATGCCGTTAGAAGGCGTGCGGTGTCGGAAAATACGTTGATATATTTTCTAAGAATTCACCTAGTATGCCGCCATATCGAAGATCAAAGTTCATAAGCAAATTAGTGCTTGGTTAGCATCAATAGTAAAAATGTCATGTCAAATGTCTACTAAGGAATTAATGGGAAATAGAAAGGCATATCGAAGAGTTACTAGGAAGCGTCTTAAATATATATATATATATAGGGTATATATATATATATAAAACAAAAATAAAAATAAAATAAAATAAATGGAAGACCGGAAGAATGCATGGAATCGTGCTCTAAATAAAGAAAAGATCGAAAACAAGTACCCAGTATCAGGATCGATAACGTGTTGGGACGATTGAGAAGAAAGTTGGAAATTTCCCTAAGATAAAACCTTGCCTCAGATATCGTCAATTAGGGAGTCATGTGAAGAATGTTTCTAGGATTGCGTTCTTACGCTATATGGACAATATAAGTTTTGGCTATATCCACGGATTGACTAATGTTCGTGCATACTTCATGAACATGAGGAGTAAGGTGTTTATGGATTATTGGGATAAATTCATAACAACCATATAGATAACAACCTAGCATACTCTAAGATAAGAGAAAAACATGTAGAACCTAGAAATAAGTTACTGAGAGTGGAGGTCTGCGCTAGAGTTCAATAAGTGTGAATTTCTGGAAGAAAAGATGGAATCTCGTTAGCCACGCAAGGACTACTAAAGGAGTCGATGTTGAATCAAGCAAGAGGGAAGTTGTTACATTGGGAGCAACCAAAGTTCGTTACTTAGAGTTGAAGTTCTGGGAATAGCAAAGATATTATCATAGAAGGGTTTTCAATAAACAGCTAGACCTCTTAGGTGATGGTTGATGAGCATAAGTTGTATGGACGTAAGGGTGTGAAAGGAGTTTTTTCGGAAGATATATAAAAAAAATGTCACTATCTCAATGAAAATAGATGGGAATCATAAGAGTCTAAATTATATATTTACTCGGCCAGACATTAATATGGAATGAAGATAATGGCGGGGAAGATCAAAAAATATCTAGTGTCAGAATCCATAGGCATTCTAGTAAGCCAATGTGGTAGTCGACGTCGAGTTATGAGGCCACAATGTGAATATGTTAATAATAAGCAGTTAACCAGGGTGATACAAAGAATTCGAGAGGCTGAAATTGGAAGATGTTTGACACAGGGTTTCATAGTTGCTTTGGAAGTAAAACCAACATCTAAAAATCAGATCACAAAAAAAAAGTTCAAGGGAGAAGAAATACAAAATCAAGTTAAGAAAAGAAGAAGGGCAGAGTTTTGAATGATTAGGATATTCTGAGGATTTAAGGCCGAAACAGTGTGCTAGAAAAGAAAACCTAAGCAAATGATACATGAGAAACCCATGATTCTAAGAATTCAATTCATCCGAGAAAGTGTCAAGATGTAATGAGGTCTAAAGAAAAAGTAATTGTGGTCTAAAGAGAAGAAGCGAAGCTATTGGATATGATGCCCAAGTGATGTGAGTCGGAGAATATAGGCAATGCATCGAGGGACCTAAAGGTTCGTTATAATCGTTGTGGATCTCTAAGTGGGCCGGAGGCAAATCATTAAATCGATCCCTAGTGTGAATTGACCATAAGGAATGTGAATTGGGGAATTGTTATTAATTGATTGACAAAAGTTGCGGTTCATACCACTAAGAACTACGTATTCAACGGATCGTTTGGCAAATCTGTGTCGTCCAAGATTGAGTATTTGCATAAGAAGATTGTGTCGATAGATAGAGGTATCAATTTATCCAGAGGTTTTAGAACAAGTTACATAGAAACGAGAAGCTGCTTGAATTTTAGCATCGCATATCACCCAGATAGATGACCAAACAAAAGGAGTTAATCAAATTTTAGAGGATATGTTGAGAGCTTGTGCGATATCTTACGTTACCTCTCGGGATAAATGTACGCCATAATGCGAGATCGATTATAACCATAGTTATTAGGCTAGTTTCTTTGATATCACCATTTGAATCCTCATATGGTGCGCTTGTCATACCCAGTTAAATTGGATTGGAATGGGAAGAGTGTTGATGGTTGAGCACGAGATTCTTAGAAAGGCGGAGGAACAAATTGTCATGATCGGAGAAAAATGAAAATAAGCTGACCAAGATAGAAGAGCTATCTTGACAATAGCCATCGTGAGTTGATCTGTGAGCCCAAGGAATCTTGTGTATCTTAGAGTCATCCCCTTAAAAGTGTAGAAAAATTTCCATGCCAAAGAAAACTCGCACCTAGGTATGTTGGACCATTTAAGATCTTGAGTCGCCGAGGAGAGGTTGCGTAGCAGTTGGAGTTGCCCAGTCATTAGCAGGAATTCATGAGGTGTTTCATGTGTCTCAACAGAAATGTCTTAGAGTGCCGTGAGCAAAGCGCCATTAGAAGCCATTGAGTTCTGAGGAGGAGGTGACTTACAAAAGCGGTAAACCAAGATCTTTGGATGTAATGGAGCGTAGGACCAGAAACAAGTCCATTCGCTTTTGTAGAGTTCAATGGAGTAATCATTCGGAAAATGAAGCAACCTGGGAGCGTGAAGAGGATCTGAAAACAGAATTCCCAAACCTATTCTCTAGCCAGCCCTAAATCTCGGGGTCGAGATTACGTTAAGGAGGGGAGGTTTGTAACATCCCAATTTTTGAATTTCCAATTATTAAATATTATTTTATTGCAAATTATGATTTTTGTGAATTTTTTGGAATTTATTGGATTTTTCGAAATTTATTTAAATCATTTGAATTAGTATATATGGTCTTTGTTAAGAAATATTTATAAAAAGGAAATTTAAAATAAAGTCTCATAAAATATTTTATTTGAAGTATAGAAGGTCTCAAGTATTTTTGGGAAATTTCTTTTCGGATTAAATCGGAATAGGAATCGATAGATTGAGCAAAAGTAGGTAAATTAGTTCTTGTGGGGCAATTTGGAAATAGAGTTCTTTGCATCGGGAACTCCTTCCGCTTTTCAACGCGTGCTCGAGTTGGACTCTAGCCTTGATATTTGAATTCGGTAGGGGACTCGAAGTCTTTCTAGGCGAGGGAGAAAACAACATCGTGGCCGATTTTCTTTTGCGCGTAATGAAGTCCATCCAGCGGGAACAAAGGGCGGCTAGCTCAGTAAGCGTGGCGTGACCGATTCAAATACCGTCGTTGGCCAGAGTCAAATCCGGATCTGAAAGCCATCGCGAATCTGAGTCCGTTTTGAGCGGGGCTGTCGTCGCTTATTTAAACCCGCGCGTAAGCGTCGAAGGAACCAAGCGGCGGAATCGCCGCGCATCGCTAAACCGAGCGAAGGAAAGGAAATCGCGAGCGAGTCGTGTCGTGACGGAGGATTTCGTCGAGAGTGCGGCATCGCCAAAAAAAAGCGGCGAAATCGAAGAAGCGATCGAGGTCGCGCCGGCGTTCGTGGTATTCGCGAAGCGATCGGCGTTGCGAAGTTTAGCGCGGTTGATTCGCCGCCGACTATTGGTTCACCGAACACGCCGGGCGCCATCGAAGTGTCGTCACTTCATCGCTGATCGAGAACTTCACCAGCCATCGGATCGTAATCAAGCGCACGGAATTCGTTCGCGTCACTTCAGAATCGGTAAGCGTCTTAGATTAAATATCAACTGTTGGATTTAGGTCGGACGGTTGATATTAGGCCACGTAGTAGATTTACCTGTAACCGTTAGATTGAGTTCATCAGTCTAGATTTCGCCACGTTTTGTCCGTGCAAGCCGGGGCAAGAAAATTTGGATTTTCTTTATAAAAATAATTCGGAAAGATTTAGAATTTCTAATCCCAGAGTTAGTTTATTTTCAAAACTTCTAAATGTTATAACTTTTGCATATGAACTCCAATTTGGGTGATTCGAGTTCTGAGAAATTTGTAAGATTGAGATCTTTTCAATGGTGGATTTTATTTGAATTTTCGAGTTCATTTGCTATTTGGTTTTGGTGTTTATTTGCTATTTCTTCTCGATTAGCGTGAGCGTTGGCTGGCGAGGTTTGGAGGAAAAATTATTAATTCAAGAGCAATCTTCGGAGCAATACCAGGAGCTTAAGCAAGGCAAGTTGTGCTTTGATGATGTTGCACCCTTGAATTAGATTGCATGCTATTTTGATTTACCTTATCACATGTTATTTTATGTGTATAAATGATTTCAACATAAGTTTGGGATTAGCTATCGTACCCTTTGAATTATACGCTACCTTGCTAGTTGTATGCCATGATCCATTTGTCACCCTAGGTTGGTTAATTATAGTTGGTTAAATAGAAAATCAACATGGGTGGTTAGACCGAATTAGAGATGCTTAGCCATGCCACGTCATCACATGCTCATGAAATATTGCTTATTAATATTGACTAATGGAATATGGAACTATGATGATAATTTGTGGGCCATGTGTGGTCGCACAAAGAGATTGAGTTATCGTGACGGTGAGTCACATAGCGATGTCGATTTGTGAAGAGCGGTGGTGCTTAGTAATCAAGCTGGGGTGGGAAAATGATTTAGGCGAGGCAAGTGGCAAGATTGTTTTGTGGTGGGCCAAGAGTGGCAATCGGGCGGTCGTATTTGGTTTTATTGGTTTTGGATATTTGAGATCATCTCTGGTTAGTCTTGCCTCGGTCAATTAAGGACTTAACCTTGCAAGCCTTTGACTGAGTCAATCATCTGACCACACGTCTGTTATGGGGCAGCCTAGTGACTAATTTGCAAATGCTTAACTTAAGTGCTATCATGGTGGTGTGAGTCCGAGTGTGTGGGAAACTCACATGGCGCAAGAAGGGGGCCTGTTGTGGTGGTATAGCCCTTGATGTTGAAACCTTAGCGGGTAGCCTTGGGTTAGAGGATGCATTGTAAAGGCTTTGTTATAATCGTTACTTTGTGTGGTGCATGGTAATATCGTGTGGGTAAAGTGCATAACCTCTGCGAGTGTACAAACTATTAGGATAGCCGTGCTCACGGTATTGAGCAATGCTAGAATTACTGATCAAGGGGTAGTTAATTTAAAATGAACAACTGGATGGGATGGCGGAATGCCATGTGGATAATGGAACTTGATTTAGGATGAACACATGGGTTTGATTTGAGAAACAATGGAATCTATTTACTGTTATTATTTGTTTTACTGTCTTTTCAATCTATGAAATATATGTGTTCCTGAATTGCTGCCTTACTGCAAATGAACCATAAGCCTTCCTTTGGAATAAGCCTACATATAGCTATGATAGAATTGCATTTTGTGCACAACTTGTTGAGTACGTGTTGGTGTACTCACCCTTGCTTACAAACCAACAACAATGGAGGAATCATCGCCTGTGCTTGAGGAGGACTTTCAGGTGGACGCGAGTCACTAGGCCAAGCCTTGTCAGTCGCCTATGGTGTACTGATGAGTCACTCGTCTTCTATTGTTTTCATTGCATTAGTCTTACTTTATCTTAGATTTGCCCATGTGGCTGAATAAATTTAAGTGATCATAAGATCATACCCTAGTTATATTGAATAAATGAAGTCTTATTATTATTATCGTTGTGTATGATGTGATGCTTACCGATGTTAAAATTGTGTGCACTAGCAATTGATCACAGGACTAGTCACGATAAACACAGTGGAGGTCGAGCGTGAATTCGGGTCCTTACAAACATGGGGATTCCCGAATAGAAATAAAGGCTGGTGTTGAGCCATTCCATGGCATAACTCCGTGATTATCATCAGTACCACTCGGACAAATCGAGCTGCCGGTCACGTTTGGCACGCCGAACAATTTCCGCACTGAAAAGATCCTCTTCGATGTGGTGGATTTTGAGACCGCCTATAACATAATCCTAGGCCGCCCAATGCTAGCCAAATTCATGGCAGTGGTGCACTACACATGCCAAACCGTCAAAATGCCAGCGCCAAATGGAGTTCTTACAATCAAGGGGGACCAGCGGGCTGTAATTAGGTGTGATAATAAGAGATTGGAGATGGCTGAGCATCTCTGCGGACCAGCAGCCAGTGCCAATGACGAGGGGGCTAAGCGGCAAAAATCCAAGAGCAACAATCAAGCTTTTGTGCCCAACAGTTTTGCTAAGGACCTGGTCAATGATGACAAGAAGGATAAGAAGACTAGCGGAGGTGTCAAGATTGTGCCCTTAGACCCGTCAGATCCTTCCAAGACGGTCAAAGTGGGCGCCGACCTTGACCCCAAATATGAACTCGAGCTTGTCACCTTTCTTCAGGCAAACCGCGATGTGTTTGCATGGCAACCGTCCAACATGCCTGGGTCCCCAAGGAGGTGATCGAGTATTGGTTAGCTGTGAAACCAAGCACCAAACCTGTGGTGCAAAAGCAGTGCAGATTCGCGAAAGATCAGAAGCAGGCTATACAAGAGGAGGTCAGCAAACTACTAAAGGCTGGCTTCATCTGAGAGGTTCGTTTCCCAATATGTTTGGCAAACCCATTTCATCGGAAGCCCAACGGCAAGTGGAGGATGTGATCAACTATACCGATCTCAACAAAGCCTGCCCCAAGTATCCTTTTCCTCTCCCTCGCATCGACCAAATAGTGGACTCCACTGCGAGTTGTGAACTGCTAAATTTTCTAGATGCTTATTCAGAGTATCACCAAATAAGCATGTCTGCAGAGGATGAGGAGAAAACTGCTTTTACTACTCCGTTCGGTGTATTCTACTATATTAAGATGCCATTTGGTTTAAAATGTGCTGGTGCTACGTATCAACGCTGTATTCAAAGCTGCTTGAAGTACCAAATCGGGCACAATGTAGAAGCATACGTTGATGATATCGTGGTTAATTAAATCAAAAACCAAGAGCACCTTAATCAGTGACATTGAGGAAACATTCGATAACCTTAGGAAGTATCAAATGATGCTTAACCCCGAGAAGTGCACGTTCAGCGTTCCGTTCGGTAAGCTCCTCGGTTTCCTGGTGTCCAGTCGAGGCATCGAGGCCAACCCACACAAAATTGAGGCTATCGACTAGATGCATCCTCCACGAACACTAAGAGTGGTGCAAAAGCTTGTAGATTACATCGTAGCTTTCAGTCGATTCATCTCTCGGATGGGCGAGCGAGAGCTACCCTTCTTCAAACTGCTCAAGAAGCAGGGCAACTTCGAGTGGACTGAGGAGGCAGAAAAATCTTTCCAAGACTTGAAAAGGTATTTATCATCTCTATCAATTTTAATTTCACCTAACAAAAAAGAGGAGCTCTTTCTGTATATGGCAGCTACCCTCAAGAAGTTGTAATATCGCAGATCTTCTTCCAGGTTTTGGAAGATTTTTAATCCGGGTGTGGGTTTCGGTTGTAGACCTTCTTCGGAGTTAGTGGTGTAACGTCTAAGAAGGATTAGAAGGGGGAAGTGAGTTCTTTTGCTTTAGGCAGGGTTTTTTTTCTTGTTTTGGGCTGATTGGGCCTAGTGGTGAGGGGGCTTACACACTCAAAACCCTAGCCAATCCCAACCCAGACCCCCTTCCCTGCCTTGGCCGAACCCAGCCGCCACTCTTGTTCTTTCCTGGCTGTGCGCCATGCATCCTCTCCCCTGGCCGAGTGCTTCCCCAGGGTGTCTCCTCTCCCTCCTGGTCTTTTTCCCCTGATCTTCTTCCTTCTGGTCATGCCGTGCCTCCTCTCCCCGGCGGTCGCCTGGACCACCTCTGGCGGCGCGCCACCCTCGGCCGGCGCTCCACCTCCGGCTTCAGCCCACCAAGCGTCCTCGGCCTTGCTCGCTAGCCCAGCGTCCTCCCTCCCATGAGCTCTTCCTTCCCCGGTCAAGCGGCATCTCCCCATCTCTCTTCTTCCTCCATGGTGATGCTTGGAGGTATATTAACTTGGGTTGGTTCTGTGCATGCATAGTGTTTGTGTTAATGCCTAGCTAGGGTTTGGGGTGTGGTTGAGTGGCTGGGTTAGGGTTCTTTCCATGGAGTCTTATTGGTTGATTAGTTGTATGTGGAATGGTCTAGAGGTGGAACCCTAGAAGCTGTGCAGTTTGTTTTTCGAGCAGATTTTTGTGCCCTGTTGTAGCGCGAAATTGTTAATTTTACAAGCATTTCCTAGGGGTCTGGTTATTGAGAAAGTTATAGATAATTGAATTACCTTTCAATAGAGACTGAAATCACTAAATTTCGTTCAGCTGTTTGAAAGTTATGACTATTTTACCGACTGCTGTCCAGTTCGTGTCGCGATTGGTACAGTCTGTGTTCATCTTCGATCTGGGATCTGCGGGTGTGTTGGCTGAGTGAATGGTTGTAATATATGTGTATTTTGTCTCCTCACGGTCGTTATGAGCACAAGAACTCGAAAATCCAATAAGCCAATCAAAAGTTACGCTATTTGGAAGTCTAGGTGCTGAAATTGGAAAACTGCAGCATGCTCCATTTTCCTGTCGGAGTTTAGTGTTCGATTTGGAGGTCCTCGAGGTATCTCCCGCATGATTGGCTTTGTGATAGTTGTAGGTCATCCTCTTATGGTTGATTAGGAGCTGAGTTCACTCCATTTGGTTAAGCTTAATCGAAAGTTTTTGCTCATTGGATCGTTGCTGTCGGTTGGGCATATTTCATTTTTCGGGTTTTGGGAGTGGGTTAAGCAATGTTGTTTTGAGTCGGCTTTTGATTGTTTCTTATGCATAGCGTTGTTTTTAAGGAGAGTGTCTTGAGGGTGGTCTCGACCTGAGTTGCCTCACAGCGTCGGTAAAGGCAAGTGCAACCCGTATATCTCTTATAGGGTATTTAGTTAAATTGTTTGTGTTATGTATGTGCTACGCTATGGTTGCATTCGTGTTTAAACACACGTCTAGTAAGGTAATTGTCTTTTTATGAAAAGGGTAAGTAATCGGATACAAGTGCATCGTTGTTTGAACATGTTATGATTTGTTTGATGAACTTTATGTGCTTTGCCATCATGAATTTATGCTGCATCTCTGGATTGAATGTTATGTGCGTTGTTTAATGAATTCCGTCTAGATGCCGTGATGACATCTTGCTAAATTTTACTTTCATATTCATGTTCACTAGTTTGGTAGGCTAGTGGGAATATTGAAAGTATGGGATTGGATGGTGAAAATGATTTGAGTTATGATCAAGATAGATGGAATTAGTAAATACTCGAGTATTGGTGATGTGAGTATGAATATGAATATCGAGGAGGTGATTATGAGTGTTGAGAATGTGATTATGAGTGTTGAGAATGTGATTATGAGAATTGAGAATCTGAATATGGAAGTTGAGAATTTGGATATGATATTGAGAATGGCATTTGTATATGTGCATTCATGAAAAGTGCATTGAGCCAGGGCGGTGAGAAAGTCATACGGAATGTATTACTAATCCGGTGTGCTCGGATTTCCTACCCCGTAGTCCCATCCTTTGGCGTGGATGGGAGCAATGTTAGCGTGGGACCGCTACTAGGTAGCGGGCAAGTCTGTTCGGTGAGGCCCCTTCCACAGGATGGTTGGGTTTGAGGGCGCGATCGACGGGTGGTGCTCGGCAATACCGGTATGTGCTAAAGAAGAGATGAGACATGCATGGTTGGGTTTGAGGGCACGATCGGCGGGTGGTGCTCGTGTAATATCGGTATGTGCTAAAAATGAGATGAGACATGCATAATGCATCATGTACCATGAGATACTATGTGAATGAAAGCATGGTTGCGTTGCATTTTAGCATTTCATTGCTTGCATTGAATTTGTTAATGGTTGATCTAAGTGAATGAAAGCATGGATGTGTTGTATTTTTAGCATTTCATTGCCTTTGCATTGAATTTGTTAATGGTTGATCTAAGTGAATGAAAGCATGGATGTGTTGCATTTTTAGCATTTCCTTGCCTTTGCATTGAAATTATTAATTGTTGATTTATGTGAATGAAAGCATGGTTGCGTTGCATTATTTAGCATTTCATTGCAATGTATTGAAATGGCAAATTGATGATTTTGGGAATGGAAGTGACAAATGGAGGATTGAGTCGTGGACTCATCGAGAAAGGTTTAACAAGGCATGGGTAATGTCTCCTTGCGTTTTCCTTTGAGTTGAGTTGGTTGTGGTAAGTGGAGGTATGTACTGCTTCTTGTACTTGAGTATTTAAATTAAGTATTGGCTATGGTAAATTCTAAAGTAAAGGTAATCGATGGAATGTATTTACGTTTCTTCTGATTTGCACTTTCTTTGAGTCTTGGACTCATGCTTGTTTGCTTCTGTTTTAGGTACCTTGAAGGCGATTAAATCGGGTTGGGAGTAGTAACACGTGCATGACTGCGGTCTCCAACAAATTTACTTAACCAATTCATTAAATTTTGAATGTAATTAATGTGGTTGTAATGTGTTGTTATCGTGGTGAAGTTTATTAATTTCTATTGGATGTGTGATTGATTATCTAAGGACACGCTAGAAAGATATCATATAATTGCTATTGTTCTTTTGTCTGCTTTGAGTGGATGTCCTCTATTCTAGAGGTCATGCGAAATTTTGTAAATTCGGTGGCTTAATTTAAGCTGATTTTAGAGTTAGTGGTTGATTACAGACAATTTTGTAGAGATGCCATTGAGTTGTTTAGGGTTTTGGTAGCATCCGTGGCGCGTTGGGCGTCGGGGTGTTACAGAAGTACAGTCCTGGTGGTCAAGCGGGATTGCCTTGAGAAAAAGACCAAAGTCCAGAAGCCAGTATACTATGTGAGTGAGGTCTTGCATGATGCCAAGCTACGATACCCTCAGATACAGAAGATGTTGTATGCCGTCCTGATGACTTCCTGAAAGCTGCGGCACTACTTCCAAGCACACAAGATTACGATCATGACAATGTACTCGCTCAAGGAGATAATACGCAACTGAGAGGCGACAGGGCGAATTGCATAGTGGGCAGTCGAACTCAATGAGTTTAAGGTCGATTTTGCACCCCGGACCAGCATCAAGATAGGGGTCTTAGCAGACTTCATCACGGAATGGACGCACATCGAGGAAAAGGAGCACAAGACGGTCGATAACCACTAGACTATGTTCTTTGATGGATCACTCACACTCCAGAGCTTGGGGTCCGGCATCATGCTCAAATTTCTGACAGGTGAGGAGCTCAAATATGTCATCCAACTTGATTTTTTGGCTTCAAATAATGTTGTAGAATACAAGGGACTAGTCAACAGACTCCAAATAGCTGCATCACTTAGGATCAAGCGATTACTTGTGAAAGGGGATTCACTCTAGTCGTAAACCAAGTGCAGAAGGAGTAGCAGTGCTCGGATGACAACATGGCAGCATACCTGAAGAAGGTTCGCAAGCTAGAACGAAAGTTCTAAGGACTTGAGATAAGGCATATCAGGCAAAGTGATAACCTGCTACTGATGAACTCGCTAGGCTCACTTCATCCCGTGCACCCACGCCTGTAGGAGTCTTCGTTGAGAAACTCCTTAAACCATTTGCCTCCCCTGTATGGGAAACAGATGCTGCCCAACTCGACCAACATCTTGGTCGAGTTAGTGAGGCAGAATCTACAGACATGGAAGCTGTACTACTCGAACAAGAGCCGACTTGGATGACTCCATTCCAAGCTTGTCTCGAAGGTTGAGAGATCCCTGCCGATGATGCCTCAGCCGAGAAAATTGCATGCAAGTCCAACCTATATGCATTGGCAGACAACAAATTCTACTGAAAGGGGAATAACAGAATCTTGATGACGTGCATCACTCAGGAGGGCAACAAAATATTGCTCGATGTCCATGGAGGCATCTGTGGCAACCATGCGCCCTATTCCACTCTAGTCGGGAAAGTTTTACGGTAGGGATTCTATTGGCTGACTGCCCTCCAGGATGCTTACGAGCTGGTAAAGATGTGCAAAAGCTGCCAATATTACGGCAAGCAAACCACCCAACCAGCCCAAGTCCTTCAAACTTTTCCTCTATCTTGGCCTTTCTCTGTCTGGGGCTTGGATATCTTGGGACCTTTCCCAAGAGCCCAATGAGGTTACAAGTTCCTGTTCGTGGCAATCAACACATTCACCAAGTGGATCGAAGCCGAACCCATGAGGAACATCACCTTAGAAGCGGCTAAGAAGTTCATGAGGAGTATCGTCACTCGATTTGGCTTCCCAAATCGAGTAATCACAGATAATGGTAGCCATTTCAAGAGCAGTGTTTTCACAATCTTTCATGAAGAATTGTGTATCAAACTTTGCTTTGCCTTTGTAGCTCATCATCAGAGTAACGGTTAGGTCGAACGCGCCAACGGCATAATCCTACAGGTGTTCAAGACCCATGTATTCGATAGGCTCAAGGCTTATTCGACCCCTGTGGGCAAAAGAACTCCCCTAGGTGCTATGGGCCGTTCGTACATCGACTAGTCGAGCCACTGGTGAAATACCATTTTTCTTGTGCTATGGCAGTGCTTTCGACTGAGTTAACATTCAGGTCACCTCACGTAGACAACTACTTGGAAAAGGAACAAGAGCAAGTGCGAACAGATGATGTAAATCTACTCAAAGAGTATAGGGATCGTGTATTCATTCGAGTAGCCAAGTATCAGGAAGCCTTACGCAGATATCATAACCAGAGAATCTAGGAAAGAACGCTCACTACCGGGGACTTACTACTACGAAAGGTGTAGAAGTAGGACAACCGTAACAAGCTATCACCTAAGTGCAAAGGTCCTTACGTGGTCATCAAAATGATTCAACTAGGATTAGTACGACTATCTACGTCAGAAGGAGCAATACTGGACAATGTTCAGGCAAGTAAGAATTTATTAATTTTACTAACAATAGTTGTTGTATTACATTGTGAGACAGGTATCCTACAGCTACTTGTCCTCGGAGGCATTGCGCCACCTTCCCTACATCTCTAGGATGGGCCTACACCCTCTATATGGGCCAAAAGAGGCGGCGAAGACCCGGTCGCTCATTGACGGAGAAGGCGACCACTTCGTCGTCAAAAACCTCCAACCACCGTGAGGGCTTGGAGGGCGAGCAGGCGCTGAACCGATGAAGCCGTTTTGAGCTTTACCTCCATCGCCGGTGTCAGCAGCTTCACTATCTTTCCCTCATGTGCTGGAGGTGGCATCTGTTCTCATGAGGGTAGTAGAAGTGGCATCACCTTCTTCGACGACGATGCGCTGCTTGCTTGTGACCTCATCTTCCTCCTCCAGCCACATGTCCCTCTCTATGGCTCCCAGTCATCTCTTCCTCCTCATCAGATGAAATGATGATCCATCCCGGTGAGACGGTAACCAACAGTGTTGGGGGAGGGGACTCTCCAAGGACCTCTATGGATGGGGAGGGTGGGGGAGTGGAAGCCATGAAGGAAATTGAAAAGGCTAAGGCATCGCAAGCGGAAGGACAAAGAAGAGACGAGTTCTATCAAGTGACCACAAGTCCTGTCTATTTATAGCTCAGGGAACTGGTCGGGTTGAAGCCGCTGTCGAATATCTAAATATGGGATATGGACACATGCCATAAACAATAGGAACATATCGTACATGCTTAAGCAAGCGTTAGGAATCTCCGAATATCACAAGCTCGGATCCTACGGGATATGATATGTGTGGAGGGGATATCTCCCCACAGGGAATTATTCGATCGTGTTCCCGCCACAAGGAAACCAACTCGAATCGCCTAGCATTCTAGGAAGTATGGATCGCTCTGAGAGATCACACCAGCGATTGACTCCTCATCGGCCATGATCCAGTACTCAAAGCCGACTATGACTTCACCTACCCTGACTATATAAGGATGATGGTCGACGTCATCACGGGAGAGCGATTTTGAGACTACAACATCTAAAGCTAACCCAGCAAGAAGCCTTCTTCAAGCAGAGCACCCAGAGCCGACGAATTACGCTTCATCCATCATTAGCCATAGCTCAGCCATCCCCCCCAAGATCACCTTCCTTGTAATTAGAGCTAGGCATTTGGATCTGTATTCTGTTTTGTGAAGCTCATACATCATCCATACAGGAGTAAGGTGTTACTCGTCAAGAGGCCCGAACCTGTCTATATCATGTCCCCGATCGCGTGTTTGACTCTGCATATCTCGAAGGTACCTAAAGTACAAGTTTATTGTCGATTACTAACCTTCGATAGTTGGCGCGCCAGGTAGGGGCCTTCAGCTATTTTTTACAGATCAGATATGTTTTTGATGCGCATTCATGCCAGAATTTCTAACATCTACCAAGCTCTACTGGCCGAATCTGAGATCACCTTTGGAACCATGCTGTACCGATGGGGGTCGATCGGAGATCTTGAACACATCGGCTTCATCGAGTCCTATTATGAGGAACCCTGCCGAGAAGTGTGCTTCATAGAGTTCGACCCTATGGAGCCCAGTATCCTGAAGTGTGTCAATCTGAGAAAGAGCGATGTGATGATGAATTCAGCGATGCAGGCGATGGTCGAACGGATCGACATGTGTTCATGGCCAGGGCCGACAATGGTACCACTATCGGAAGTTCCCAAGAAAGGAATCCAGGGGCAGAAACCATAGATGGTCAGAAGCACCACATCCCTCCATGCACACCCCAAGATCCTGTAGTAGCATAGCTGCAGTGCGAGCGGTCATGAATGCTACTGCTCCCGGCACAGTAGATCATCGCCGCGATGCAACCGTCGTGACCACTGCTTGGATCATGGCCAGCCTGACAAGGAAGCTTAACCTTGACAATCCAGCGACACCTCATCTGTAGGTGCGAGATTTCGGGACGATGAAGCTCTTCGCGGTCGACCAGCATAGTGGCCCCGGCGCATTCTAGGAAGCGACACGCAGCGAGCCACAATAGCGACGTCTTTAGCACTCCTGAGGCTAATGTCTAGTGCGCTCACATGCTATTGAAGTCTCTTTCACCAGTGGATCTAGCCAACCCGATGACTTTGGTGTTCAACCAGATGAGGACGCTACTCGATGCAGTGTAAGCCTAGACCGCTCGAGTAGCCAACTCAAAATTCGGACATCCTAGCCAACAAGGCACTAGGAGCCAGCTGCTGGGACCATCTCACTAGAGTTGCTTGGCAGCAAGATCAGTGGTGGCTAGCTCTAGCCATCATAATTCTAGAATGGTTCGTTCTGACCCCCGCTAGAGACATGTTGAGAATCTTCGAGACCGAATCTCATACGATCGACGAGATTTGCAGGATGTCTTATGAGAACGAAGGGAAGAACGTGACCGTGAAGACTATGAAAGGTGGGAAAATGAGTCCCCATCCTCGAGGGGCCGATCTCCGACACGACGGACTTGGCGAGGTTAATCTCTGCCCTCAAGGGGCCGCTCGCCACTAGGGCATAGGTTCCCTCCTCGGCAAGGCGTCCGCCAATGGCAGCGGCAGGCAACTCCTGAGGACATTGATGAGGGATGCAAAGCGTTCACTCTCATGCTGTGCACGGTCAGATGGCTGGACAAGTTCAAACCAGGCCCAGTCAAAAAATATTCGGGAAAGATTAACCCTGTCAAGTGGATGTAGATATATACTACGGTTATGAAGGTACCCGAGGGAGATGAGAAGGTGATGGCTAACTACCTACTCACCACCTTAAATGGCGTGGCAAGGTCTTGGTTACTCAATCTTCCATCTCAGTCGATATCATCATGGGTAGAATTGCAGGCTCAGTTCATCGCCAACTTTCAAGGTACATATGAACGTCCCGAAACACGCAGCGATCTACATTGAGTGGTGAAGAAGTTGGGAGAATCACTGCGCGGTTTTATCCGATGCTTCAGCGACAAGCACAATCTGATCCCTGACATCTCGGATGAAGCAGTCATAGTGGCTTTTGAGAACGGTGTCAAGGATAGAGAGCTGAAAGGAAAGCTTGCCACTCGAAAGATCAGGACTACCAAGGAGCTCTTCGAGTTGGCAGATAAGTATGCCATACACGCTGAGGCCCGAGATCATCTTGATGACCCCAAGCCTGACAACGACAAGCCAGAGTTGTCCAAGCAAGCGGCGAAGAAGAACAAAAACCGTGGGGAGAAACGCAAGAGTGACTCCACAGTAGCAGTAGTTGAAAGAGGCAAAGCGCAGAACACAGGTGCCGGTGTACTTTGCACCGGGGCACCCTCTCCGCTGTAGAAGCAATGGGCCCAAGAAGCGGCCTAGCCCAGCATAGCGGCCTGGGCAAGGAGCTCGCATGGAAGTTGGAATGATGGGTGTAATTAATGTGTTGTAGATAAGTATGGCGTTACCTTCTCCCCTGTCCGGGCCAACCCGTCTATATAAGGGCTCCTCGGTGCATGGGATGAAGGGGTGGGAAAAAGGGAGAAAGATCGAGAGTTCGAGAGGTTGAAAGAAGAAGAGAGAACTCACCCAAGCTAGGAAAACCATTGTAACCCCCTTCACATTTCCTCAACAAAGAACCAGCAAGACGTAGGGCTATTACCCAAGCTGGGGGCCTGAACCTGGGTATATCGCCGTGTCCATCATTTCGATGATTCCCGGGATCCAACATCGAGAGACATTAGGGTTTCCAGCCACGAAGATGCCATCTACCGAACCATAATATCCGTCTAGGGAGTAGTCAACCCTTTTCATCGACGGGATCTTGTCAGGTGGAATACACCGACAACAGGCGATAATAAATGCCAGAGTCGTGGATGGAACAAGTACTGCCTAGTCCATCACATGGACAAGCACGACTTCGACGAGTGCCAGGTGATCAACAAAAAGGTCTAGGAGAAGCTCAAGGCTGCCCTCGTCGAGCGCGGAATCGAGCAGGCTAAGGAGAAGCCCGAGGACGATGAGCTTGAGTACCGTGGGGTTGAACATAAGCTAGCACATATCTTCAAGTGATCTGCCACATACGAGTCATAGAGGCAGTACAAGGCAGTCGAAAGAGAGGTCAACCTGGCTACGCCAGCTGTCCCCAATTTCCTCAAGTAGTCGAAGGTACCAATCAACTTTGATCAGACAGATCATCCAGCCATGATTCCACATCCAGGTCGCTACTCTGTCGTGGTCGAGTCCACCATCGTCAACGTTAAGGTCGCTCGAACCTTTGTCGATGGGGGCAACTCTTTGAACCTTATCTTCGCTAAGACGCTGGATAACATGGGCATCCCCCGAACGGAGATAAAAGCTGAAGCCGAGCTGTTTCATGGTATAACTTCACGATCATCATCCATAACATTAGGACAAATCGAGTTGCCAGTCATGTTTGGCACACCGGACAATTTTTGCACTGAGAAAATCCTTTTCGATGTGGTAGATTTTGAGACCGCCTACAACATGATCCTAGGCCGCCCAATGCTGGCCATGTTTGTGCGATAGTGCACTATCGTGCAGGACCATCAAGATGCCAGCTCCAAAGGGGGTCCTCACCATCAAGGGAGACCAGCGGGCTATGGTCAGGTGCAACAAGAAGCTTTGGAGATGGTGAGCAACTCTCTGAATCGATAGCCGATCTTGAAGCGGCGAGGCTGACAAGAAGGACAAGAAGACCTGTGGAGGTGTCAAGACGGTGCCCTTGGACCCAGTGGAGCCATCCAAGATGATCAAAGTGGGCACTGACCTCAAGCTTAAATAGGAAACTCGAGCTCGTCACTTTCCTTCAGGCAAACCGTGATATGTTTGCATGGTAACTGTCCGACATGCCTGAAGTCCCCAAGGAGGTGATCGAGCATCGACTGGTTGTGGAACCAAGCACCAAGCCCGTGGTGCAGAAGTAGTGTAGATTCGTGAAAGACCAGAAGCAAGCCATACAAGAGGAGGTCGGCAAACTCGAAAGGTGGCTTCATTCGAGAAGTATGTCACCCGACATGGCTGGCAAACCCTGTCCTTGTCAAGAAGGAGCATCGACTACACTGATCTCAATAAAGCTTGTCCTAAGGATCCTTTTCCTCTTCCCCGCATTGATCAGATAGTGGATTCCATTGCGGGTTGTGAACTGCTATATTTTCTAGATGCCTATTCGGGGTATCACTAAATAAGCATGTTCACAGAGGATGAGGAGAAAATCACTTTTACTACTCCGTTCGGTGTATTCTGTTATATAAAGATGCCTTTTGGTTTGAAGCGTGCTAGTGCCACGTGTGAACGTTGTATACAAAATTGCTTGAATTCCCAAATCGGGTGCAATGTAGAAGCATACGTCGATGATATTGTGGTAAAATCGAAAAATAAGAACGCCCTAATAGGTGACCTTGAGGATACGTTTGACAACCTTAGGAAGTTTCGGATGATGCTCAATCCCGAGAAATGCATGTTCGGCATCCCATCTGGCAAGCTTCTCGGCTTCTTGGTGTCTAGTTGAGGCATCAAGGCCAACCCGCACAAAATCGAGGCAATCAATCAAATGTGTCCCTGCGAACGCTAAGAGAGGTGCAAAAGCTAGCAGGCTGTAGAGCATAAGTAACAACTCACAGTCCTCCATGATGTGAGCTTTGCGATATCCAATTTCCTACCAATCCGTGGCATAACACAATCTTTGCCAAAACAAGGCCACAATAGGTGAAAATTATCCCATTTTGAATGTAATAAAACAGCTAACTATGTGATGACGTTACAAGTTCCTTTGACCGTAGGTGCGGCTAATTAATTAGATTTACACTCTGCAGGGATGTACAACTTTACCTAGAAGAAATGATCAACTCTTTGTGCAAGCTATTAGCACACTTCCTTTGGTGTGCTGTAGAGCGATCATACATAACTGTTACATTACCTAGACATAACTTTGCACCAGCCAAGTGATGATGAACCCTTACTATGACAGAAGAACTCAGAGCATAGAAATGATAGAACTCCCCATAGCAAAGCATACACCATTGTCTTGATATGCATTTACCCACATCGAGGTGTAGATGACCCAAACAAGCAAACCTAGAAAGGAGGCTTGTCCTATCTCCTGCCTACCAATGTGCAAAGCAAAATATAAACAACTTAATAGGTTAAGGCCACCCCATAACAAGACTTGTGGTTGCACGGTTTTATCGACTTGTAAACAACCCATAGCTCTGTCCTTAATCCGACACAGGCAATACTTCTCCCTACACCACGTACAAGTCCATCTCTTGCACAACCGGCTATTGCCAATAATTGCCTGCATCAAAACCATAGTTTTATTTTGGATTTTTAGCTAAAATACCAACAATTGACATCATGTCATAACCAACATTTTCAATTCCTCAAGAAACAAATTTGATCTGATCATATACAACGTTGGTTCCAAAGCATGGCTAAGCATGGCTAAGCATGGATAATATGTAATTACTTATACCCATGTTAACATTATGTATTGTCTAACCCTTTTCTATGGTTATCAAGGTTCACATGTCTATACTTATCAAGGAGGTTTCGTGAAACAACAGGTATATCTACCAGTACCACAAAATTGCGAATTTATAGAAAATAAGCGCATGCATGAAACAATTTGATAGACAAAATAAAAATTAAATGTTGGGATCAATATAATCAAAGGGGTACTTGCCTTGCTTATTTGTTGATTACAACGAAGTCGTGATCATAGCTGACGGTGTTGATGATGCAGTTAATAACGTCAAGTTATACACGTCGTTCAACAGAAATATAGCAAATAACAAATTTTAATAAGGGCAAAATGAAGACAAACAGAATATCAAATAAAGACTCACTTTAGAAAGCAGGTGTGTTTCAGGGATTGCATTGAATAACTTCACGGTTTTTTTATAGATTATTTACTCTTGTTTTACGAATTCAAGAAGCTAAAATTATGTACTCTTATACTTATAATTTTGAATTCAAGATGCAAAATTATCTAAATTAATAGGATTAACATATAAGTTACTTTGTTGTATGTTATGTATGAATAGTACTTAGTCCTTAGTTGATTTCGCATAAGAATTAGTTTTAGATATGTTAGACCTATTACGTTAGATTACTGGTTATATGTATATTCGTGGTTTTTAAGAATGTTCTAGTGATACCAATATCTTAGTTACTGATTTCTCAATTATTATTATTAGGTTCATTCCTCGCTTTACGAATTTCAGTGATCATACTATATAGGGTTATTTGGCTGACAAGATTTATATGGAGAACATGATGAAATGGGATTATTTCTTTAGAATATGATAATCTGTATTTTGGGGAGCATTCCTAAGCTAATTTTATAAATTTTAGGATTTAGACGAGACATTATATTCATTGATAAAATAACTTATATGGTATTATAAGACTTCGTTATATGGAATCGGCGAGGTGATGCGTA
Source organism: Guadua angustifolia (assembly GCA_036346375.1). NCBI lineage: Eukaryota > Viridiplantae > Streptophyta > Magnoliopsida > Poales > Poaceae > Guadua > Guadua angustifolia. The sequence goes on from CM070507.1 coordinate 57,235,345, forward strand.
TGATTAACACTTAAGGGTTTTAGATTAGCTAGATTTAGTTGAAAACCAAGTTGTAAATAAGATGTTTTTTAGAATACAGTAGTCCATATACTAAATAGTGTTTGTAAGTTGATATTTCCAAAATTTACATTTAGACGAGAAGGTTTACGAGTTGTCGAAAAGGCTTAAGTAGTTTAGTTTCTTATGCAACTAATTCACTAAGGGTATTTGCAGTAGCATGATTTATGTACAGAGCATGTTCTAAATTCAATATTTTTCTAGATTATAGTAGTGCATATGATGGAGAGTGTTTTTGGACTAATTTTCCTGATAATAGTATTTAGACGAGAAGTTTTACAGGTCACTGAAAAGGCTTAAATGGTCACAGAACTGACATTACCAGGAGTTAGATTTCATTTTTAATTTATGACTACATTAAACATGATTACTTACTCATTTTTTTGGCATTAGTGGGGAATGATCCTAGAAGTATTTTAAAACTAGTTTAACATTAATTTGATTTTGGCCGCGATAGTTTACAAGCATATGAATATTAAAGGCTTTTATAAATTGAATTCAAATTAGTTCGTTTTACTGATTGTCATGGTCTTATTATTAAGAATGTGCTAAGGTTAGCTCTACCTAATCTGAGGCTTAATTTATGAGGTATACATACATTTTAACTTCTCAAATATACATATGTATATGTCGACGTTTGTTGTCAGCAATAATGATTATGGGACTAGGCGTTGGATTCAAACTCGATGGTAACACAAGACACGGGATTTATACAAGTTCAGGTCCTCACAGAAGAGGTAATACCCTAGTCCTATGGTTTGGGATAATGATTATCTATCTTAATGCTGATGATTTGATGTTCATGATGTCTCGCTGCCCCCCCTTATATAGTGGAGGGGTGCGGTTACAAGGAAGAGTCCTGATCGGTTACAAGATGGAGATTCTATCTTTATCCTTTCCAGCCGAACTTAGTAATAACCAGGATTACAATCGTATCTTTACTACTAAGGATCGGTTACTATCATCGAGCTTCCTATTGTGCAGTAGTGGTAGTCCGGGTGGTACCCGTCTCCATGTAGTCGGCTCGGCCCATCCCTCTTAGGTGGTCCTCACGGCCTGCCATGCACATACCCGGGGTCCATGTACTCCATAGTAGCCCCCGAGTGCTTTGCGATCGAGTTGCCACCTTCCTGGTCGCATCCCAACTAAGTCACACTTCACGTCGAGTGCTTCTAGTTCTTAGCATAGCTTCCTGACTGGTTTCCCTTCCATGCCGAGTGCTCTGTTGTAGGCAAAGAGATCGTGAATGACTCAATAGAGCTCCACACGTTGAATTTTCTGAGTGGTACCCAGCCCGATCATTGGGATACTAGCGGTCGGCACATCTTGGGTTATACCATTGTTCACATAGGCTTTAGCCGAGTGGTACCTGTACCCGACTATCGCGGTGTACAGCTGGTGACCCATCATGGGGCGTACCAGTTTGGCCGAGATTAACTCTTGATATCCGATTTCGACTTGTACGATAACTGGCAATCGACCCAACATGGGGCATATCACAAGAAAACATTTTAATTTGGTTCAATAGGTACCCAGATCCCATTTGACACGGTGACTAGCAATTGACCCAACATGGGGCGTACCGTTTCCCAAACTAAACTTTGACCAAGCGATACCTGTGCATGACTATTGCGATGCATAGCTGGTAGCCCATCATGGGGCGTACCCTAGGTTAAGTCCAGACAAAATGTGGAAGTCGAAACGCTCTTCCTGTTCAAGGCGAAATTCAGTGTCGCTCCCTTTAAATACGAGGTTTGATGTGAACAAAGAGTTTTTTCTCCCCGCTGCGCACACTTGCCCCTTCGTCTTCCTAATCCTGCAGTGTGCTCCGCCGCTAGGGTTACCACCACCGCGCTCCAAATCCTGCGCCGCCACTAAGCTCTTTGTCGAAGATGTCTTCTTCCCCCTCCAAGGATGCCTCCGCACCATCCTCATCCAAAGATTAGGCCACTTCGGTAACGACAAAGGAGCACCTGGAGGAGATGGTCGCCACTGGAGTTCTCCTGGCATTGGCGTTGATTTCTGCGCATCCAGCTGTGGGTGAGTCCTCCCCCACTCCTTGATCTGAGGAAATCGTGGTCTTTGAATCCTTCTTCCAGTGCAGATTTGGCCTCCTCGCTAGCGCTTTCTTTCGCGGTCTTGTCAACTTCTATAATATTGAATTGATCAATTTGAAACCCAATTCTATTCTTCAAATTTCTATCTTTGTCCATCTCTGGGAGGCATTCCTTGGCATTTGCCCGCATTTCAACCTTTTCCACCACCTTTTTCTTCTCAAACCTTACCCGAGCAAGAGCGCCCCCAAGGCAATTTGGGGTGCCGGCTTCCAATTGCGGGATGGGCTGAAGAAATCTTATTTCTCTATCCCCTTCAAAACCTCTAATAAGGGTTGGCACCAGGAATGGTTTTATTGCACCAATCCCAATCCTTTTCTTCCCCCATTTGCCGGACTCCCACCCAAAATTTCTCCTTCTTGGGTCTCAACTCCCCTCGATAATGAGATGGATAAAGTTGAGGAACTCCTACAACTAATCGATGGTGAAGAGGAGGGCTGGCCGGGAGTTGGGATAGCTATCAACTTCACTCTTCGTCGGGGGCAGCCCCTCAACGAGCGAGTCCACCTGGGATTCGAGTATAGCAGGGATGATGACCCCACTCGCGAAGTGCCTGAGCCAAGCCCGAGAGAAGAGCTATTCAACCAGCTAGGCAACTTCTTCGATTCGGGCACCCAACTCTCCAACAAGGGATGCCCGAAGGCCTTCACCGTGACGCATCTTCCTCCAGAGGTGAATATTTTTGTCTGCCAGCATCTGATCATTGACTTCTAAATGGCTATTGATTGACTTCACGCTTGCCCTTTGTTTACGAGGCGGGTAGCTTTCTTCTCGACGCTCCACTCCTGGCGTCCCTCGGCACAAAGTCTTTGGCGAAATGACTGCTAGCCCTTGCTACAGGGTAGAGTGCCAAAAGCGAAAAAAGTTAGTGGCGAGGGGTCTCCAAGGCCTCAATACCCAACTAGGGGCCCGACAATCTGGAGCCCCGGCTCACTTCTGCAACCACGGTAACCCTTGCCGCCTCAAGGTCGGTGATGAATACTCACACCCGGGGTACCCCACAGCAAAGTATACATCTCTTTCAAGATCGTTTTTCTCTCAGTCATACGGATATGGCGGCAAGGTTGGCAGCGATGCTGAATGCTGGAGAGGGTATTACCAAAGTCCCCGTCTTACACGGATAGGATTATCACTCAATATCCGCTGGGGCACCAGACGATCCGTCCTGAGCCCAGCTCTAGGCATAAGGAACCACGAAGGACCCTCAGCTTCATTCAGGCCCGCCAGAGGCAGTCTAACTAGGCCTCGGGTCGGACACCCCCGTAGGCTTTGGCCTCGCCGCTGGTCGGACGCCCAGAAGGCTCGGCCGAGCCTTTGGTCGAGCGCCTCGACGGGCTTCAACTCAGCATCCTCCGCCACGTCGTCGGTCGGCTCCCAGCCCAGCCCACTTGCCCCATGGACGGCGACCATGCAAGGCGGTGGCTCCTTCTCAAAAGGTGACCGGGGCGCTAAGTCGGCGCATGTCTCTCCCCGTCGAGACACAGTGGAGAGGCAGCTCCATCCCAAACGGTACGAGAGCCAGGCGTAAGTAATGTCGGCACACGAGATAGGAGGGCCGAGGCGGCGCGCACCTTCCGGTGGAACACGATCCGTTGTGTCTACCAACCGGCATGGGACAAGCAGAACTGTCAATCTCCAAGACCAGAAGCTCGGGACTCCGGGTAGCATACCCCTACCTTTTCTCCAAATTCCCATGTAACATGTCCCCGCCTATATAAAGGGAGGGGGCCGCCCGAGGGGAGGCTCGTGGATTCATCCGAGCTCCCTCACTCGGACGGCGCTAAGGGCTGTCCTTAGTCCTCGCTTGTAATCCTTTGCGACCCGCCACATCCTCATCAATAAGAACCACCACATGGCGGGCGTAGGGATATTCAGCCGAACCGGTATACATCTTGGGCTCCACAGGTCAACCATCGAGGAGAGAGCGCGGCCCTTGACTTACAAATTTACTTGCGGTTACTCTGAAACAAGCGGTTAGCGGCGCCCGGTAGGGGCCTCGCGGCGTCATCATCTTCATCTCCGAACTCCCAGTCACCTCCTTGATGGCCTTCTTCATCCGCAACGGCGCGTTTGCGTTAGGAAGCTGGATCCGCTTCGGCTTCCTCGACTTCGTCGCCACTTCGACGGGAGAGCTCTCGCTCGTCCCCGCCACTTCTCAGGTCTGGGCCTCCGCTAGGAGCCTGGACTCTATCGCCGACGCCCTCGACGACCTCCAGCTTGAGGCCCCTGCATGGACCTCGACACCAAGGCCTGTCCATCATTGTGCTGCTTTTGGCGGCGTCGCACGTAAGCCCCTACGGGCAGGGGCTCCACCCCCCGCGGGCTCACGATTCATGGCGATGGCTGACTACGCGCCGGACTCCGTCCACAAACTCTGAGTTTTCCTCCAGCAGCTCTAGCTCGGCAGAGGCACACCTCGACGAGTTGTACTCTCCACGAGTGCAACATGGCGGCGTGGCCGAACAGTAGTGACCCCTCAAGCAGGGGCCTTGGCCTAACATGGCCTTGAGTGGCGGAGAAACCTCGAGTTCACCTGTGAGCCTCGGCGGCCTGACCTTTTGGAGGTTGGAGGCTCAAAGGCCCATTTGGACAAGCTCGAGCCAATTTGGAGAGCACCACCCAGGAGCCCTCCTACAGCGCGCTGACAGCGTCTTGGCCTTCTTGCCCGGTCCAGCGTCAACTGGTCGGGGGACCCGACGGTCTCTCGTTCTTCCCCAGTGACTGTAACATCCTCATTTTTCATAAAAATTAAAATCACGCATGTAGCATTAGTAAAAATAAATAAATAAAAGATAAAAATAAAATAAAATCTTGTTTATAATAAAAACATTTGAAAAATGAGAATGTTCTTTTCAAAAAATTTCAAAAACTTGACTTATAAATTAAGTTTGTTGATTTTATAAAGATTTGTACAAGTGTCTGATTTACTAAAAGAATTTTTACAGAAAATCTATATATCGAAAAATTCCAAAACCAAGTTTATTAGGTTTCAAATATTCCCTAGTATTTTAGAGAATTTTTCTAGGATTTTTAGAGTCATTTTACTATTTTATTCCAAATGCTTCCTCTTCTTAACACTATTCAAATTCCAAAGAAAAATAAAAGGCCACGTGAACTACTGTAGCGTCGGCTTCTTCAGTCGAAGCGTTTCAGAGAAAACTACTTCCCTCTCTCTCCTCCATGAGAGCAACCGAAGAGCTTCCGGATCACCTCCAATTAATCACCAAAAATTCAATAAAAATCATATTCGGGATCCACGTTGCATCCTCATCAGTTGACAACCGTTTCTCAATTTAATTCTCCACAAATTTGTTTTTAAATCGCACAAAAATGTTAACTCTGCCGTTTTCGTTTCCACCGCAATTTCTAGCTCTCCAGTGCTCCTCCCGCACTATAAGAAGGGGCATTGGGTGCGTATCTTCGTCGCCAACCCATTCCTCCACTTCTCTTGAGCTCCCGATACTCGGTTCCGCCGGATTTTCGCAAGATTGAGAGGTATGAGAGTTTTCCTTTTCCTGGCCGTGTAGTTTTCTTTTTTTTTCCAGACACTGCCATCGCCGGCTAGCCGCCCTCCGGCCGCCACCACCAGCGTCGGTTTCGCCACGATGTACCGCCACTGATCAACCGGTCGGTAGGATACCCTAGCCCTTCTTCCACCGATCGGCCATGGTTTTAGTCGAAGCCCTTCAGTAAGCATGCTACAGTACACGTGATGAACAGTGCAGCTAACAACAATTATCTAGTTTGTACATGTTCTTTTCACTAATTTGTGATTTTTGTGATTTTCGTTGCAAACTCATTTTAGCTCCAAATTGCATGCAACAAATTTTATTAATTAGTAAAAATTAATACCTATTCACGATAATTTTTCTGAAATTTTATAAATAAATTTATTCTATCAAATTATTCGCGGAAAATCTAAATTTACGAATTTTGTATCTCTTAAAATATGTACTGAAAAATATTGAAATAAATTTTATAAATCTTATAAAATGCTAAACTATAGATTTGGAAGTTTTCATGAAGTTATGAATTAATTTGATTTTCTAAATTTTCCAAATGTGTGTTTATTAGATTGTTTTTCGTGCGATAAAGCGTTTGGCGTCGGCCGTTCTTGATCCATGAAGGCGACTCTCTCCTCGCTGACCAAGGCAAGTTCCTAGCAAATTTTTGCAAGTTCCTTGAAGCATGTTGATCCATGTTTTGAAATGCTTTGTAGATTTACAAACTTGCATGCTATGTTGATTACAAATATATATATATATATATATATATATATATATATATATATATATATATATATATATATATATATATATATGATAGATTGTAGTTAAGTACCTTGTTAATATGTATGCTTGCTACATATTAAACCATATATCCTTTGGCTACCTAGAATGATTAATTATAATATAAATGGCTTGACACCTTATTTAATATAATAATCTTTGCTTAGTTATGCTAAATACTATTTGTTACTTGAAATTCTACATGATTGAGTGAAAATATTATTAAAAAATGGCGATTGATGCTACGGTTTGGTAAAATAAAACAAAAGATTTGGTATTTGAAAACTTGAATAGGGTGGAAGGTTGCAAGGTGGGTGCAGAATGCGAGACTCGGGTTTGAGTATGTACCACCCTAGTCACCCTAGAACCGATCCCTTGTGATTGTCAAACAATGTATACAGCGTCACTTCGCCGATGATGTACGGGCCTTCCCAGCTTGGGGAGAGCTTGTGCTCGCTTTTCTGATTCTTTCTTAGAACCAAATATCCTTTAGAGAAAGCACGGCCTCGAACATTGCGATCGTGATAGCGACGCAAGCCCTGAAAGTACTTGGCCGACTGGATAGTTGCGACGTCCCTGGCCTCTTCTAGTCGGTTGAGATCTTCTAGTCGATTTTCCTCTGACTCGGCTTCCTTGTAATTCTGACCCCGCGGGGATCTGAATTCAACAGTAGAGTAAACCGCCTCTGAAAGCGTATTGCCGTGTATACTGTTGGGGGTAGTTCTCAGCCCCTAGAGCACCGAAGGCAATTCTTTGACCCATCGTGTGGCATACGGTTTAAGACAATCAAATATCCTTTCTTTTAAGCCTTGCAACACCATGCCATTGGCCCGCTCGACCTGCCCATTACTTCGGGGATGCCCCACAGAAGCAAAGCAGATTTTGATGTTGAGTTCATCACACCAATCTTGAAATTCTCCGCCTCTGAATTGAGTGCCATTATCAGTGATAATCCTATTCGGTATACCAAATCTGACCACAATTTCTTGGAAGAATTCTCTGGCTTGGCCGCTGTGATCGTGGCGACTGGCTTGGCTTCAATCCACTTCGTGAATTTGTCGATGGCGATGAAGAGATGAGTGCAACCACCTTGGGCCTTCTTTAGGGGTCCAACCATGTCGAGCCCCCAAACTGCAAATGGCCAGATGATCGAAATAGTTTACTGACTCTGTCTTGGCACATGGATCTCTGCGGCGAAAAGTTGTGACCTTCGCATATGCGGACGATGTCCTCCCGTCATCCGCTGCGGTTGGCGGAAGAAACCTTGACGGTAAGCCTTTCCAACTAGGGTGCTTGATGCTGCAAGATGTCTGCAAACTCCCGAGTGGATTTCTCTGAGAAGACTATTCCCTTCTTGCTCCAATATGCACCGCCTTAGTACGCAGGAGGCACTCTTTTGAAATAGCTCTTCTCTAACCACTATATAGCTTTTGCTCCGGTGCACAACGCACTCTACCTGTGTGCGATCTTCTGGGAGCTTGTCCTTCAGCAGATAATCTAGATAGAAAATTGTCCAATCAGGGTTGATAACCAAAACTTCTGCCTCGGCCAGCTTTTCTTCTGACTTGGTCGTCTCCTACTGTCGGCTTATCATAGGTTTATGAAGCTCTTCAACAAATATGCCGGTAGGAGCTTGTTGCTGGCGGAGCCTAATCTTGCGAGCTCATCCATTTGCTTCCTTTGTCTCGGCGGAGCACATGGATAAGCTCGGCCCGTCAATTGTCCTCCAATTTATGTACCTCCTGGCAATACCACGGCCATATTATCGCGATGCGACCAATCATACGCACTTGGTTGATGACTAGGCTGCGAGTCCCCATGAACCGTCAATCATCGGATCTTGGCGATATGGTGATACAGAGCCCATGGATGAGTGCTTCATACTCGGCGGCATTGTTTGATGCCGGAAAGTGAATTTGAAGAACGTATTTTAGCCATTCCCTTCTTGGAGAGATGAGCACTATGCTTGCCCCCGCACCGTTGCGCATGAGAGAACCATCAAAGTACATTGTCCAGTACTCAAGCTCCTCAATGGCTGTGGGATTCTGCAATTCTATCCACTCGGCGTTGAAGTTGCCAAGTGCTTGAGATTTGATGGTAGTTCGCGGCTTGAAGGAGATTTCGAAGGCTCCAAGTTCAACTGCCCACTTTGCAATTCTCCCGGTGGCCTCCCGATTGTGGAGTATGTCTCCAATCAGAAAAGAAGTAACCACCGAAATCATATGCTCTTGAAAATAATGCTTAAGCTTGCGAGAGGTAAGTAGTACGGCATATAATAGTTTCTGTAATTGAGGGTACCGCACCTTGGACTCGCCCAATACCTCGCTGATGAAATAAACTAGGAACTAAACCTTCTACAGGTGTCCTGCCTCCTCCCGCTCCATAACGATTGCAGCGCTGACTACATGAGTCATTGCCGCTATGTAAAGCAAAAGGGGTTCCTCGAGCATCAGTGAAACTAACACCGGAGGTGTGGTCAGGAACGCCTTGAGATCATCAAAAGCTTGCTATGCCTCGGGAGTCCACTGGAAGTTGCCCTGCTTCTTGAGGAGCTTGAAAAATGGCATCCCTAGCATCCCTAGGCGGGAAATAAATATACCGAGTGCCACCATGCATCCTGTAAGCTTCTGGACGTCCTTCTGGCAAGTCGGGGGTTTCATCTTCATGATGGCGCTGATCTTCTCTAGGTTTGCCCCAATACCACGATGAGGCACGATGAATCCGAGTAGCTTTCTCGAAGGGACTCCGAAGACACACTTCTCGGGGTTGAGCTTCATCTTGTAGGCCATCAGGCTCTCAAACGTCTCAGCCAAATCAAAAACCAGGTCCTCCTTTATACGAGATTTGACAACGATATCATACACGTATGCTTCCACGTTGTGTCGAGTTGAGTGTGAAAACACCATTGTATCCGCTGGCGATAGGTTCGCTAGCGTTTTCAACCGAATGGCATTGTGACATAGCAAAAGTCCCCAAGCGGAGTGATGAGCGAGGTCTTATCTGATCTTCCTCTTTTAATCGATCTGGTGATACCCGGTAGGCATCTAAAAACTCGGGGAGCTCGCTTTTGGCGGTTGAGTCCACCACGATCGATCTTGAGGCAACCCGAATGGATCTTTTGGGCACGCCTTATTGAGATCGGTATAATCAACACACACGCGCCAACTTTTATTCTTTTTGCGAACAAGAATTGGTTCGCTAACCAGTCGGAATGATACATTTCTTTAATAAAACTAGTGGCTAAGAGTTTAGTGATCTCTTCCTGATAGCATCGTGGTGATCTTGAGTGAACCACTAGAGCCGCTGCTTGATTGGCCTCGCCTTCCCGTCGACATTCAGAGAGTGCTCGATCACCTCCCTAGGGACACCAAGCATATCAGATGGATTCCAAGCAAAGATGTCCCTGTTTTCTTGGAGGAAGGTGACGAGCGTGTCTTCCAATTTGCGATCGAGCCCTGTCCCAATCAGGGACGTCTTGGTGAGTTATACGGGTTGAGTGCAATCTTCTTGACCCCTTCGTCGGGTTTTATTCCTAACTTGGACTGCTTCTTGGCTGGGACTTCCCCTTCGTCTTGTTGGACCATAGCTGCTAGTCGGATCTTCTCCCTATCAGCCGCTACCTCCTACATCTTGCCATCTCGCAGCTCTCCCTGTCGCACACGAAGGAATGCTTGACATCACCACGAATAGTGATAATGCCTTTTGGCCCTAGCATCTTCAGTACTAGATATGTGTAGTGCAGCACGGCCATGAATCTGGCTAGGCCTGGCCTTCCCAAGATGGCATGGTATGCCATCTCAAAATCGGCCACCTCAAAATTCAGGTATTCAGTCTGGTAATTCTCCTTGGTCCCGAACGTGACTGGCAAAGTGATTTGTCAGAGTGTTACCGCCGAGGTCCCGGGGATTACCCCATGGAATAGCGATGAGCCACACTTCAGCTCTGAGTGAGGGATCTTCATGTCGTTAAAGGTTTTGGAGAAAAGGACGTTGAGTCCGCTCCCTCCGTCGACCAGCACTGTGGGGAACCGTCCCCGGGACTCCGCTGATTCACCCAAATGCGTGGCATATCTCAAGTGAATCAAGGGAACCTCGGGCGTCCCGTGATTATACCGTGTTGGTCCGGAAAGTTTGCCAACACGAGCATCCTCATCAACAGTTGACATCACAACACATACATAATTATCGGAAACATAAGCGTTATTACATACCAAAAGTAGGACTGCTGTCCATAACGACATATTTAAAGTTATTACATCAAGTAGCGGCGAAATCACAAGATAAACAACAAAAGGGCCAGCATGGCATGCCCCCAAACCCTCGGGCAACCAAGCTGGGGCAAAACGGCGACTAAGCGTTAGAATCACGAAATCTGCGGTAAAGTCCCGGCGATGCCTCATCCTCACCTGCAGACAAGTGGACAATCCGATTGAGTACAAAAGTGTACTCGCTTACGATAATATAAGTTGTATGCTGGTTTCTAACTACATGTGGTTGCTACATCAAAGGAAGGCAAAATGGCAATTTCAGCATAAAGCAATATTTGGGATAATTCATAAGCATGTATAGATTGAGCGAGAATGGCATTTAGTAAACATTTGCAAAATCTAATACATAATATAACATCATCACATCATAATCACATTAGCATCATGCCTTCAAGCATTTTCCGAACCATGAGTTCCATCGCTCATGTTCGACTACACACTAAATACTCCCATACTTGTGTCTCTTTTCCACTCCCATCCCATTCTTACCAAGTCCTTAATACTTGCCCGATGGTGACAATTCAAGAGATCGTCCTAACCATGGACACGGCTATTGAATAGTTTAAACTCTGCGAGGTGCGACTTTACCCCACGACCGTCACGCTCGTAAGCCAAGCTATTAACACATTTCCTTTGATGTGTCGGCCAAGGTGAGCGTGACAAACCATTTTCGATATGCATGGTAGTGTATCTAAACCATCCGAATATTTGTGACCCTCGATCCGCGTGCCCGATGCTACGGTGTGTGTGGATCAAGGAGTACATCCGTTGTTGGACATCCCGACTCAACAAAGTCGAGGGACTCGAGGACATTCATGGCGCTCCACTAAGCCCAAAGAATTCCGTGATCATTCCTTGACGCTCCACTAAGCCCAAGGAATTCGAGTGCACATGGTTTATATAACCTAGTCATACATAAGTACTTGATTCGCCGGTCCCATAAGCGGCGTGTGGTTACTACGATAGTTACTCAAAGAGGCGTCACGAGATTTAATCCTTAGGGTCCTTATCCAACATCTCTACACATTAGCCAACATTTGAAAACAACATCATCATAATAATTCTCAATCAGTGCGACCAATGGACTAAGTCCATCTATCGCGGTTTCTAACGATGTTCTAAGCATGGCTAAGCAATTATACGAACCCATATAATAAGAATAATAAACCAACCACCTAGGGCGAAAAAGGAACACGGAAAGAACATGATAAGGGGATAACATCACAATGTGGTGATAGCTAAGTTTTCTACCCAATCATAATTGTAGTTGAAAGTAAGCATGCAATTGATAAAATAATTCCAAAACATAAACTTCAAATAGTAGGAACAATCATGGTCAAGGAGTAAAGTAGTGCCTTGCTTGCTCGTTCTTGACTTGAAAGCGTAGTCGTGCTAAAGTGCCCTCAAAGCGTCAACACCTAACGAGAAAATCCAATTCAATAAACACCAAACAAGGATTCAAATAGTGCACACGAGTAAAAGATGCATGACATGCTCATGATGTGTAATACTAATCATAATATGCAAGTACTAATTGAGTTTTTGCGTCAAAGTTCAAATCTTAGGGCTTTTATCGAATTATGTTGGATATCCGGTGTCACCGGATTGTCAGTGGACCCTCTCGGTAGGAAGTTGAATTATGTTGAGACTATCCGAAATTGTGTTCGGAGTGTCGAATGTATGTTAGAGTATCAGGGTTACCTCGGAATGTCGAGTAGAGCCCTCTCGGTGAGCCCATGCAGCCCTCAATCTACTTCCTATTCGGACTATCCGAAATACTATTCGAATATCCGAATGGTTGAATGTCGAGCTAAACCTCGGACTATCCGAGTGGCGTCTCTGTTTCAAAACAGCTATTTGCCTATTGTCATCTACATTTCAAAGGAATGAGCTAGGGTTTCAAGGGATGGACTAGGGTAGATTCTTACCACTACAATGTTGCTTGGGCACTTGGTGAAAGGTTGGTCTTGGTGAGGATGGCGAAAATGTCCCAATGCCGACTTTCACGGTTCGTCACCTCCTAGCTCGCGTGAACGACAATGCCTTCACTTGCTCGTGCTTGCAACCACAACTAGCCCTCCTCCTCAAACTTCTTTGCGACATGTATGGCCCGAGTCAAGTTGGATGATGGATTCCATGGAGAAGATAGAAATGTGTTACAAGGGGCAAAATTTCAGAACATGGGAGGAAAGAAAAACGATTGCTACTCACCCAAAACTTGATGCCTCAAAAATCCATTTGGATGGATTTGAAGCTCTTGACCTTGGCTACAAAGTGGTGTAGCATGCACAAACCCAAACTCAGTTTTTGAGTGGATTTTGTGGGGGAGAATGGCAAGAGGTGAGGAAGGAGCTGCTTGCTATTTTCTGCAGGTTTGGATGAGGAAATGAGCAGGAAAAGGGAGGAGAAACCAAGGTTTAGACCTTATATAGGCTGCCCACTCATGCCTTACATGTGGGGCTAGGTCCCACATGTCATAGGGTAGGTGGAAGAGTGGGTATGGGTGGTTGGAGTGAGAAAAGGCATGGAAAATATGTGCAGCCCACAAGTTCCAATGCAAAGTAGGTCCCATGTGTCATAGACTAGTTAGGTAAGTGGGTAGAGGTGAGTAAAGTAAGAATTGATATGGTAGGTATGTGCAGCCTACTCTCCTCTCTCTTACAAACATGGCCCACATGTCATTGAGTAAGGTGAAATAACATGTGTGCAGTTTTTAGAAAGTGATTGTTAGGATTTTGCAACTCCCTCTTTATGCAAAATGAATGTCCTAACACTTGTATGATTATAATTTAAATGAGGATGCGACGATATTATGGAAGATGTTAGCGCGACAAGCCTCACTTACCGGACTAGCGAAAATCGGGCTATTACAAGCACTCTCTTGAGCTTGACACTGCAAATAATGGTCTCTGAGACCAGAGGATATCTACCTGGGTATGGAACATGATCTAGATGATCCGAGCGATCAAATGTGATCGGAACTTTGGACCAACTCAAGTATTGGGGGTCGCCGGCATGACTGCATTGACCTCCCGAGCGGTAAGTTTCTGCTTCTGCTTGGACTCATATGCAGTTGAGCCCCCAAATATGTAGTTGAGCTCACGCTCAGTCATCTGGTAGTCATCATCTTCAGGGGGTTCCTGCTTCCTGCTAGTCTCACCTTTATCTGGCTCCAACCGCTTGTTGCTTTCTCACGCAAACCTCCTCAAAGTGAAGCAATCCTTGGCTGCATGTTTCCCCTTGGGATGGAAAGGACATTGGGTGTCCATTACCTTATCGTAATCTCCTGATCGCCGCGCTCGGGGCCGACCTCGATCTGCTACCGTGACCAGCTCCTCCCCTTCCACTTCTTGTCCTTCTTCTTGGAGGACTTGGTGTGGTCCTTCTTGTTCTTCTGTCGTGGACGGTCATCTTGGCGCTCGGCTAGGGCGTCCGAGGTCGTGGCGTAGTGGTCCGCTATAGTGAACATCTCCTTTATCGTAGTCGACGGCTTCCGGGACATCTTTTTGATCAAGTCGGCGTCGTTGACTCCTTTCTGGAAGGCCGCTATGACGACCGCTTTCGAGATGTCCTGAATTGTGTTCTTCTTCTGCATGAAGCGCCAGATGAACTCCCGAAGAGACTCATTCTTCTTCTGATGAAGTTGGTACAAGTCCCATGGGGTTTCGGGCCTCTCATAGGTGCCCTAGAAATTTGTGATGAATTGCTCACAAAGGTCTCCCTAGGAATCTATGGAATTCTCTAGAAGTCCCGTGAGCCAAGTCTGAGCCAATGGGGTGAGCGTGACCGGCAAATAATTCGCCATCACATTGTGGTCGCCCCCGGCTGCCTTGACTGCGAGGGTGTAAACCTGCAGCCAAGCCTCAGGGTCCCTTTCCCCATCGAACTTGACAATGCCCATAGGGTTGAAACCTTCGGGCCATACCACTCGATAGAGCCAAGCGGTGAACACATGGACCCCATCAATGGATCCGTCATGACGCCGTGGTGGAGATCGGCATGGCAAAGGTCTGTCTCGGCAGTCTTCATCATCACGCCGGCCACGGTGGTGGTCCCTGCAGTTGTCACGATTGTCGTGCCGATCGTCGTAGTTGTCTCGGCCATCATGGTGGATGTCGAAACACTCGTTATTGTCTTCGCGGTGGCGCCGTTCATCATCTTCTCGCTCACACCGCCTGGCGTTAAGGTCCAAGCGGAGGTCGCGGTTGAGACTCCGGTGAGCGTCCTCACCACGGCGAGACTCGTACCAACTGCACGTGATCCGACTTCGGGAGGTCCGACTGTTGGTAGTCAGAGTGGCTGTGCGAGCGTGAGAATGTGCCATCCCCGTTGGATCTCCCTGGTTGTGCTGAATCACTGCCGCCGTCACCATGGCCTGAACTTGGGCCACGATCGGGGCAGCAGGGCTATCAGGACCGAGCATTGGGCCTAGGGTGTCGAGGAGCATCTTGGAGGCAACGATGTTTTGCTGTGGTGTATGGAAAACAACTTAGTCCCCCATTTTTATCTGCAAGATGTCTTCGTTGACGTTGCGGCCTCGGGTCCGAAGAGCCCGTGAACATGCTTCTTGTGCCTCACGCCGTCGGCGATCTTCCTTCACAGCTTCTTCAGCATCCCGTTGGTGTTGAATTCCATCCACGGGTCTTCGATTACGCAGACACCACAGAAATTTTGGCAACTTCCCGCGCTGCTCTCTAACTCGGTCTCCGAGCCAGAAGAGCAAGTAGTGGATAAGCCGACTAGATCTCCGAATCTGAGTGGTTTGCTACTAATAACGCCTACCACCCGAGACTCGTCCTTGGTCGAATCCTCACCGTATCCGAGTCGGGAAATAAGCCCCCGGCGTACTACTCGTGAGTAGGTGGCCGCGGCATTCCCCAACCCGAACGGGAGTGCGAGCAAGGTGCTGTTAATGTCTCTCCCAGATTGGATCTGGTCCGAGTCCGAGAGAGCAAGCTTGCTGAGGTTGTCAATGATGAAATCCAGGCTCTCGAAGCGGAAAGCTTGGTCGGGAGAAAAGGTGACGGCGATTCCTTTGATGGCGGCCATCGAGCTTGACGAGATTGATCTTCGCGCTTCCCTACAGCACGCCAAGCGCCGACATTTGTTGTCGACAATAATGATTATGGGGCTAGGCGCTAGATTCAAACTCGATGGTAACACAAGACACGAGATTTATACAGGTTCAGGCCCTCACAGAAGAGGTAATACCCTAGTCATGTACTCTGGGATTATGATTGTCTATCTTAATGCTGATGATTTGATGTTCATGATGTCTCCCCGTCCCCCCCCCCTTATATAGTGGAGGGGTGCAGTTACAAGGAAGAGTCCCAATCGGTTACGAGATGGAGATTCTATCTCTATCCTTTCCCGCCGAACTTATTAACAACCAAGATTACAATCGTATCTTTCCTACTAAGGATCAGTTACTATATTTCGGGCTTCCCTATTGTGCATGGCAGTGGTAGTTCGGGTGGTACCCATCTCCATGTAGTCGGCTCGGCCATCACCTCTTGGGTGGTCCTCATAGTCATCCATGCACATACCCGGGGTCCATGTACTCCACAGTATATATTCTTTTATATGGATAAAGCATAAATTGTTCATTCTATTTTCATTAGCACATTCTGTTACTCATGAAACTTATAGTCTTTTGTAAGCTTTAGAACTAAGCACATATGACATATTGCTGATTATTTATGAATGCTTGAATTGTCATATCAATTTATTCAAATGAAATCTCTATACACTACTATTAGTTGTATATACTCATGTATATATATTAGCATATATTCTTTACTCTAGATCATGACCTATGCCTTTGTACATGTGTGCAATCTGCTAGTTACTCTATATACATGCATATAAATATATGTATCTTTTACACTAGGGTCTCATTCTTATTCATGAAACAATTCAAGTCAAGATTATTTTTTAAGTATTTTAATATACTCGGGTAATCTCTTGTCACAATAGCATTTAGAAATTGATTCTACTCATTTTGGATTTCTTTTGCACAATTTATATCCTTTTGAATATTTAGTATATTGATATTAACCTTTAACAGAAAATGATTCAAACAAAGGTGAAATTCAAATATTTTTACATATTTAGTTGCTGGCAATATAAGGATTCCATCAAAATTGGTTCCATTCCATTCTCAGTTCATTTGCATAATTTTTGTGTGGAAGCACATATTTAAGCCTTTTCTTTAAATTTGAATTTCAAATTTATCCAGAGATATTTTTCAATATATTTTTACATATTATGGAAGAACTTGATTTTATATGAATTTATAAATTTGTTTCACTTCATTTGGTTCACAAATGCAAAAGATATTCATATTTGAAGTGCTTCGGTTTAGGAAATTCGGAGAAAATTGGAAATATGCTTTCAATCTTTGGAAGCGGCTTTTCATTTCGTAGTTTATTTAAACACAACCAACCGACAAGTGGGGTCCGTGTGCAGAGAGAGCGGGGCCGTGAGGCGAGGTTGCCTACATGCGGGTCCCGCTGATCAGCGACTCAGAGCAGAGCGCTCGGCTTTGGAGCTCGCCAGAGGAGCCGAATCGGTAGCGGGGTTAGCTGAAGCACTTCACTATGCATCTAAGGGTGGTGTATATTCGACCAGAGGCAAGCCGAGGTGTGCTGCCACTATAAGCCAGCGGCGGAAGAAAGGGTGGCAAGTCGTAATGGCGATTGGGAGTCGATCAAATGGAATGGATTCTAGGATTAGCACCAGAGACTCTACAGAGTTCCATTTTACCTACTTTTGTGTAACGACCCCCATTTTCACATAAATACAAAAATGGGAATCTCATGTTCTTTCAGTACTAGTCCCTGGATAAGTAGCTAGTACGCACATTTACAACAATTGGAATCACACACATACCTCATATTATTAAAGCGGAAACTAATATACAAAGAATCTTACAACTTAGAGCATAAAGCAACAAAAAAAAGCAAAGCCTTGTAGTGTGCCCATCCAACCCGTAGGCAACTGACGAGGCATAAGTCCCTAGAAAAGATCACTTCAATGAAAATCCCACATCCTGCGATGAAAACAAGCCTTCGAAGCTTCACTAGCTTTCCACCTAAAAACAATGGATTAAGCAACGGTGAGTACTTTCGTACTCAGCAAGACTTAAGGTGGTACTTGCCAATGCATAAATGCAGGCCAAGTCAAAGGAGGCTACTACAGTTAATTTGCATAAAGTGAAATTGAATTTGTAAATCAATTTGTCATTTGCAAACGGAATTTGTAAGAGCAAGTTTGATTGATAACAAATAAGTAAAGCATAAGTAATACTCACAGTCCTCCATGACGTGAGTGACGAATAATCCAAATTACGAAATCCATCAATGTCGGCCATTTGACATAAAGCAACAGTTGCTAAACAAGTTTAAACCAAAACCCATTTTCAGAAAATACCAAAGTCTAGCATTGGAATGACTTCCCAAGTGCCCATGACCGCGGGTGCAGCTAATCGATTAGATTTTACACTCTGCAAAGGTGTACAACTTTACCCACAAGAAATGATCATCTCTTTGTGCAACGTAATTGACACACTTCCTTTGGTGTGCCGCAGAGAGATCATAACATAACCGTTACATTACCTAAACATGACTTTGAACTAGCCTGGGACATTAACCCTCATCATAGAAACAGAAATACACACCCAAGTTATGGATCCACATTCGTCACACCCAACACACCGTTTTTGTTCATGGCAAGGCGTACACCGTTGCATTGGTAGGTAGAAACCCCTACAAGCAGACTTGATTGGAATGTCTGTGCTAGCTCCTGCCTTCTGATGTGCAAAGCCATATCTAGATAACTTAATAGGTTAAGGCTGCCCCATCCAGCACTTGTGGTTGCACGGAAATCTTGGATCAATAGCGTCCCATTGCTCGGTCCATAATCCAACACGGGCGATACTTCACCCTATACTACGTGCAATTCTCTTTGCACATCCGGCTATTGCCAATAATCACCTGCGTCAAAGCCATAGTTTTATTTTGGATTTTTAATCAAAATATCAGCAACCAATAGTGTCATTTCCAATCATTTTAAATTCTCAAGAATCAATTTTGATCTGATCATCTACCTTGTTGATTCTAAAGCATGGCTAAGCATGGATAATATGTAATCGCATATACCCATGATGACATTAAGTAATTCCTATCCTTAATCTATGGTTATCAAGGTTCACATGTCCATATTTATCAAGGAAGTTTCATGAGACAACAGGTGTATCTACCAGCAGCACAAAATAGTGAATTTACAGAAAATAAACTCATGCATGAAACCATTTGATAAACAAAAGAAAAATTAAATACTGGGATCAATATGATCAAAGGGGTGCTTGTCTTGCTTAATCACTATTTACGACAAAGTCGAGGTTGCGGCTGATGATGGCGACGATGAAGTCAGAGACGTCGAGTTTTACACGTCGTTATCGACTAAAATGCAATAAGGATCAAATAACAAATTTTAATAAGGGAAAAAAGAAAATAGATAGTAAATCGAATAAAGACTTGCTATAGAAAGCAGGTGTGTTTTAGGTTTGTATTAAATGATTTCACGTTCTCGTGTTTTAAATGATTAAACATTTGCACTACTATTAGCTCTTAGGTTGAACGATGAATAATTCTTTAAATAGATTATCTATTCTTGCTGAAAGACCATGTGGAGGTCTATACCTTTGTGTGATGAGTAATTGACTAGATTAAAGGTTGATCCGACTTGAATTTTTGACTAGATTAGAAGTTGATCCGAATTGAATTTGAGTCTTGGAGCATTTTGATAGGTTCCCAACCAAGTCGTGTTTCTTGCTGAGTGCTTCTAACTTCTCGACTGGTTTTCTTCCTTGGCTAAGTACTGAGTGCTGCCAGTCTTTGCTGAGTTCCTCTAGCTTCTCGATTGGTTCCTTCTTTGATCTTGAATTCGAGTGGTTCGATCTTTCTTTGAGTCGTCTAGCTTTTTGGTAGGTTTTCTTCCTTTGGTGGCCGAGTGCCGAGAGTGCCTCTGTCTTGTCTCTGCGCTTTTAGCTTCTTGACTAGTTTCCTTCTTTGTTGAAGTACTCTGTTGTGGGCAAGGAGTTTGTTAAGGACTCAGTGGAGTTCCCCATGTTGAGTTTTCAAGTGGTTCTCTGTCAAAATCTTTTGGAGCTAGCATTCGTCCTTCATAGGGCACTTAGTGGTTAGTCGAGTGGTTGGCCAAGTGGTTTAAGCTGAGTTGGTTAGAGCGTATGGGTTAGCCGACTGGTTGTGATTAATTTGTGATTGATTATTTTGAGATAATCAGCGAATATCCTTGTGGGCATTGCTATGTGAAAGGTTTCCTTTTCTTTGATGGTCGCAGGACGACGGTGCTCGATCATGGTGAGGCGGAGGATGACCAGGACTCGGCGAAGAGCGTCGGAGGTCTAGACAGTCAAGGATGACCAGGACTCGGTGAGGAGCATTGAAGGTCCAGATGGTCGAGGATGACCGTGACTCGGCGAGGAGCATCGGAGGTCTAGACGGTCGAGGATGTCTAGGACTAAGCGAGGAGCGTTGGAGGTCCAGATGGTCGGAAGATCACCGAAAAATGATCAAAGACGGAGTTCGTGCAAGCCAAGAAGACAAGGAAAGGAGAAGGTACTAGCTGGATGCCGCGTGGATCAATGAGGACCGTCGGATTGTGGTCTAGTTGATGGGTTAACGGGTCTAATAGTATCCTATGGAAACCATGCAAGAAAACCCTTGTTGGTGTGGGTTTTGGGTTAGCCCTTGTATGGCTATGTGAGTGGGTAAATCCTAGCCATTAGATGAGACTCTAGGGTTGAGGGCTGCATATAAGGGTGGTAGGTGGCCCGAGAGTTGTATAAATAGGGGTGGAGAGGTAGCCTTCTGCCCCTAAAGGTTCCCTGAGAGGTTTTAGAGGTTTTGAGCGCTCTGTTGAGCTTTGCCCACTTTTATTTGTGTGGCTATGTAACCTCCCTTCCAGAAAAACAAGTTCCACCCAAATATTTCAATACTTGCATTTTACTTCCTGTCATTTACTTTATGCAAGTTACTTTCTGCAATTTAAATTACGCAAATTTACTTTCATAAGTGTCTCCCTTCTTCTACTATTCAAGTTATTCTTGCGTTCTTGAGTTGCTAATCTTGTGTTTCAAATTTGTGTGAATTCTGGTTTGGATTTTTCGCTTGCAGTGTCTTGTGGCTAAGTTTTCAAGATCTACCTGATCATTAAGCTCCCATAAGCAAGCCTCGAACCGAATTCCCAGTTCTTCTGCTGAACTTGGTGTGTTCTTTCTTCTCGGGCAAAAAGGTCGAAACTTTAAGATCAATCCTTATGATTGGTTTGTGGATCAAGTTTCTAACTGTTCCAGGATTACATCTACCAAGTTTCGTGGTGTTTGGTTGAGCCGATCAAAAGATTCCCAGATTTTCGTTCTGGGGCATGCTATCTATTCATGAGGTGTTCTTGAGCCCGGTACTACCTCCCATTCCAGAAAGGTACTACCGGCTTTCCTGGTCAAGCACCTCATCTTTCTTAGGGGTTCTTCTTTGTTAGTCTTTTGGAATATTTTGAGTTCGAAAAATTTTATTGCGACCATTCACCCTCCCTCTGTTCGCCATCTCGATCCTTCAATTGGTATCAGAGCCGATTCTGCTCTTTTCGTAGATCTTGACCGGTCTCAAGAGCTATGGTGATAGACAAGTATTCCACCAAACCTCCCATTTTCTGCGGCATTGATTTTCCTTTTTGGAAGTCGAGGATGGAGTCATACATCACTACCCAGGGCTTCTTGATTTGGCAGAAGGTAAAGCTCCCGTATGATGTTCATGCTAATGAACACGTCATAGCCAAAAATATGGCTGATGTGGAGGCAAATGCTAAGGCAAAAAACATCCTCATACATGGACTTAGCCGCAATGAGTATGACAGGATCTCTTACCTGCGATCTGCTCATGATATTTGGGTAACCCTCCATGCTTATCATGAGGGTACTACCCAAATCAAAACCATGAGGCAAGATCTACACAAGTGTGAGTACAACAAGTTTGAACAACACGCTGGTGAGAGTCTTGACGAGTGTTTTGGTTGATTTACAAAGATTTTGAGCGATCTCCGAGCAGTTGGTTGTACATACCCTGACTCGGATAATGCTCGACACTTCTTGACCGCACTCGATCTTCGCGATTGGGAAATGAAAGTGACCACCATCAAGGACACTACCGACTTGTCGACCTTGACTCTTGACGGGCTTTATTCCCGACTCAAGACTCATGAGATCGACGTTGTCTCTCGCAAGATGAAATCTCAGTTGATTGCCTTGGTCACTGATCCCATTTTCTCCTATTCTTCTGATTCTTTTGCTAGTTTTTCCCTCTCCACCCTTTGTAAGCTAAGCGATGACCGACTGGACAAGTTTCCAGAAACTGAGCTTGCACTTTTAGCTCGCAAATTTTCTCACGCTTACAAGAGGGTGAGAGAGAGAAAGGAAGAAAGGAGGTGTGATCACCTGCTTCGAATGTGGTGGCCCCAACCACATCCAACCAACCTGTCCCAAACTGGAGAAGGGCAAGAACAACTACAGCGATTCCGTCAAGAACAACCACACCGACAAGAACCGCAACAAGAAGCCTCCAGTTCGCGAGCCGACGCACGAGAAGAAGTACCGCAACTTCTCCAAGAACAAGAAGCTCTTCCACCGTTTCCTTGCCGCTCTCGACGACATCAATCTCTCGGACACAGAGACATGGAGCGACAAAGGCGAGGATGATCCACAAGAGAAGAAAGGCGGCAACGACTTCTCCGGCATGTGCTTTATGGCTGACTCCAACGGCATCAGTGATTTCGAGCTCTATAGACAAGGTACCTTCATATGACCAGCTCAATGAAGCTTTCTGCAAATTTGTCTTGTAGAAACGAAGAACTTGAAAAGCATGCTTCTAAGGACCCTGTCAGCTCATGTGAGGGCTGTAAGCAACTAAAACTTGCCAATGAAGCTTTAAATGTTAAGTGTTCTAAACTTGATAAGGACTTACTAGATAAGTCACTAAAAGGTTGCTTGCATTGTTCTGTTTTAAGTTTGCGGCTACCTTATATATGATCTTCTACTCATTTTTCTGGCATTAGCAGGATGCAACCTTAGATGTGTTTTAAAATTGTTTTTTACATTATTTTAACTTTAACCGTGATAGATTATCTATTTATCTACTGTTGTAATTTGCATTTCTTTTTATTAAAAGAACGAAACTAAATCTCATTCTAAATATTTTTATATGCATGGATTCTTACTACTCCCAAAAACTTTATACAAATTATTTTATCATTTTATGAGCTATTATGTTTTTATTTCTATTAATGGCCTTATTAGGTTTTCCAAATGATTACAATGCAAGTAATTTAAACCTAGCTCAAAAATTAATATTTTTTGCATATTTGAACATCTCGGAGAGATTCACATATAAAATTTATTTTATCATTTTATGGTTCATGGTGTATAGCTTTTATTTAAATTCCATAATAATGTGTTTGTTTCATTCTTAATTTTAATAATTGTTCTATAACTCAAAAATTAAATGTCTTTGAATATTTATGTTAATCCTAGTCTATTAATCATATAAAAATTTATCTTATTATTTTATGACTTATTGTCCTGATTTAATATAAAGACCATATTAAGGTTATTAACAAAGTTTAATTCAAATAATTCTTTTGTAGTTCACAAATTAAATATTTTTGTATATTTAGAATCTTGCTGATTTTAGATGAATATGTGCAAAATAAAAAACAAAAAATTGACTCTTTTTGTGCAAAGTAATTTCAACACCATACATTCACAAGATTGCTTCCCATTGCACTTAGGATGAACTAGGAATGTATCATGTATGATGAAGACCTTCCTCTTAAGAGCTCTTCTTGATATGGTCGACTATGGCTTGAGTCAATCGCTTAAAAAAATACAAATAAAAACAAATATAAGTGGGTAAAGAATGCAAATGATGTTACACATTTGCACCCCGCTATGTCATTTGAAATTTTAAAGAAATATTTTCATTGAAGATAATTGAGTCCAAAAGACCTTGTATGCACCTCTAGCTTTCCCAATGTGTTGAGTAGGTTGAACTCTAAGTTTTCCATTTGATCTATTGTATGGCCTTGCTTCTAGTTTAGAAACGATGCTAAGTGTTGCAATTGTTAATTCATGTAAAAAAATGACATAGTTTTATTTGTACTTGCCAAACAAAATTGACATTTGCACTTGGACATGTCTTAGTTTAGCCTAATCTGAACTTGAGTAGCTTAGTGTCATATTTTGTATATGTGGTCACTTGGATAATTTTTAAAACTCTTTTAGGATGCATTTTATGCATACACGTGTACAAGGGAAGAATATACCATCTTGATGCCTATACTGCTAAAAGGGAGAGAAACTATAGAAAAGGCATCATTAAAAAATAAAAATAGAATTGCATTTTGGTTCTTATGATCTTGGTGAAAATTGAAAAATTCTTAGGATCGTAAGCATGCTTGAGTTTTTTGTAAGTCTTGATTGGATTTTAGAGTTTTTTTGTGAGTCTTGATTGGATTTTAGAGCGTTTGTAGAAAACTTGTGACGAGGGCTGGGTACTCCTTGACCGGCCGGCGTGCGGTCAACGGATCCCCAAGCTCGGAAGGCCCCGACCACGATCTAGGGTGCGCCTGGGTGCTTTCGACCTCGGCCTGTGTGCCGAGCTCGACCCAGCGACCTTGAGCTCGGGCGGGGTCTCGTTGAAGCCTTAGTCCATACAGGATTTCGGATCGGCATTTGGTAGACAGTTGCGGAGAGCGGGTCGTGGGGATGACTCGAGTCTGCGCGACAAGTTCGGGGGTAGTTCTTTGCCGGCCCTCAAGGTGCCTGAAGGTCTCTTCGAGGATGGCTCTCGCCGTTGCGTATAGAGGAGTATAAAGGCCAAGGACGCATGAGCTCCAGAAGAACAAAGACAACCAAACACACACAAAGCAGCTCGAGCTAGGAATCACCATTCTTGTCTTGAGTTGTAAACACCGCTCTGTACACCCATATAACAAGAATCACCACCATAAAGGCGATCGAGTAGAGCTATTACCTTCACGAGGGCTCGAACCGGTATAAACTCTTGTCTCATGCTCGTTGTCGCCTTGCTCAGACCATCACCGCGATCAATTTTCTTCCTTCGTTCGAGCAAAGCGTAGCTCGGGTCCCATAAACTCTCGACCCCTACCTCTTTTCTTGCGGTTGACGATCCGATCGTCGGCAATTTGGCGCCACCGTGGGACCCGATTGTTTTGCTCTTCGCGAGAACGACACGAGACTCGGAGCAAAGGCGCCCATCATCGATGGACTTTCCTCGGGCACGGACTCCGACTCCGTGTCCCTGTTCACGCCCTCACCGCCGCCGCTCGGCGGCAAAGACGTTACGGTGGCGGACGGTCAAGGCGCCGAGGGAAATGCGGATGACCGTGATCCGCAAACCCGGAAGACGCTTCGCCGGATAGTGCGAGTTGCCATCAACCAAGCCATAACAGCTCTCCGGCGGAGGCCCAGAGAAGGCCAAGACATCTTCCGAGCCACCAGGCTCCCCCCTCACGGGGCGCCTCCGCTTATCGCCAGTCATGGCCGACCCCGATAGAGGCGAGGTCGAGCTCTTTGGTCAGACCCCGGCGAAAAACTCGTCGAAGCTGCGGCCGAGGCCGCCCTCCGCAGACACCAAAGTCAAGACTCGGGGACCCGCTCAGAGAAGCAATGATAACACATCGCGCGTCGCCCGCGTACCACCGGACGCCTCCCGCGCAGGAGTTAGCTACCGAGCACCGGGCTCGGGACGAGGCCTTGACACAGACGCGCCGGCGTCCCGTGGGCACCACACCGACCAAGACCAGGCCCGAGCCAAGCCACACCGAAGTCGGTGGCGGCGGGATGCGGACCTCTCGTGGGCGTTCGCCCAGCGCCAGAGGGTTCGGAGACCGCCTGCGTTACCAACGGTGATTCCGTGCGGCACCATGGTCGTTCCCACCACGTGTCGGACGCCCGGCCAACCTCGACTCGAGTCCCAAGCGGCGAGGATCTTGTCGGCGATGACCACGACCGGCGTGCTGTCCGACCTCTGGTACATGGCGTACTCGAGCGGCCTTCGTCGCGTCGCGATGGCAAGCCGCAGTTCAAGCCCGCTACTGTCGAGCGCTTCAGCGGGACTAAGAACCCCGACGAGTTCTGTCCATCTATTCGACCGCTATCTGGCGGCGGAGGGGACGAGCTTCGTAATGGCAAACTACCTCCGTCTTGCGGCGGACGGGCCGCGAGGACTGGCTTTTAAACGAAACTTTGGTTCCTTGGTCGTGGCGCCAGATCGAGCGCCCGCCGCTCCAACTTCGAGTTATTCTGGCGGCAGGCGGAGAAAGACACGGATCGGGACATCGAGGAAGAACGAGCCATCTTAGCGACTTTGTGCGGCGATTCATCCGCACAAGAAACCGATTCGAGCATTTACGGCGAGGCCGTCATCAAGGCCTTCAAGTTCGGGATCCGTGATCGACGTCTCACCGAAGACACGGAGATCACGTCGAGGCTCAGCGTCAACAAACTTTTCCGCATGGCGGGCGCTCTCTGTGACGCGGATGATGCCGTCCATTGAAAGCGACTACGACCAAGGTAAGCTTGGTGCGAACCAAAGCGAGGCGGCCCGTCCAACTCGGTAGCGCCACCAAAACTGCCGCCACCAAGCAGCCGCGATCGCAGAGGTAGCGGAGGGCTACTGCGGTGATCGTCTCGGCGGATGGCCAGCGAGTCCTCGAGGTCGAGGCCAAGCTGGGAGGACTCTAAACCTCGCCAAGGTCGACCCGACCTCACCAGCGAAGACCCGGCCCAGCGGGAGGGTTAACGTGCGGTCCCGACGGTCGATGCTAGGCAAATGGGCCGAGGGCGTCGAGGTATGTGAAACAAAGTTCGTCTTTTCCACAGGCGGCCGGCCACGATCTGCGAACTGCGGGGCTTGGCGAGAATAAGCTAGACGCCTTCTCGATGGGCGGGTGAGATGCCCATGCTCCGGAACGGCGACACGGCCGGCCGGGTGAATCGCGTGCGAAGCACGATGACCTCGATCTGGAGTTCCGGCAAGGCGAAGCGCCGGATCGATGTCATCTTCGATGGCTCGTCGACCTACCGACCGGCCGCGAGGTCAAGGCCGCGCCGGACCATCTACTGTGTCACCGCAGGAAGCCGTCGAACAAGCCACCAAGTGGGTGGGCCACCATCACCTTCTCCCCAGAGGACGCGCTCCCAGGTATGGCCCGAGACTTGAAGACCGCCTTGGTCGTGACCCCGACCATCAGCAATACCACGGTCGGGCGTGTCATGGTCGACGGCGGCAGCTCTCTCAACTTACTGCAGGCGGGAGCGCTCGACCGGATGCAGATTCCCAGGTCGAAGGTCAAGAGCATCACCATACCGATTCTTGGGATAGTCCCTCGAGCTCGACCACCCCTTGGGCAGGTTGTCTTGCCGTCACCTTCGCTGCTCGGACAACTTCGACCGAGTTGATCACCTTCGAGGTAGTCGAGGTGACCTCCGTCTAATGCCATCCTCGGGCGACTGCCTTGGTCAAATTCATGGTCGCCAACCATTATAGCCATCGGTGCATGAAGTTACTGGCCCGGCGGTGTCATTATCGTGCGGGCGACCTAGCGGCGCATGGTTGTGAGACCAAGGCCTTGGCTCTTGCGAGCATCTGCCCATATGTGGTCAAGAGGAGACGACGAAGAACGCCCGCCAGAAGGCGGCGATACAGCCTAGCAGGGCAACAAAGGCCGTGCCGCTCGACGAGAGCG
This sequence comes from Guadua angustifolia, assembly GCA_036346375.1. NCBI lineage: Eukaryota > Viridiplantae > Streptophyta > Magnoliopsida > Poales > Poaceae > Guadua > Guadua angustifolia. The sequence continues at coordinate 57,262,917 of CM070507.1, forward strand.
ACCCGACGAAAAGGCGTCCGCCTCTCGATGGTGAGTTCCAAATAGGAACTCGAGCTCGTCACCTTCCTTCAGCGCCAACAAGGGTATATTCTCTTGGGAGCCCGCGGATATGCGGCATCCCGAGGGAGGTGATTGAGCACAAGCCGGTGGGATCCGGCTCCGACACAGGCGCCAAAAACTGCGTCGCTTCTCCGGGAGAAAGTCACGATCATCAAGGAGAACCTTGACAAGCTCTTGAAGGCGGCTTCATTCGTGAGATTAACTACTCAGTGGGTGGCCAACCCGTTCATCGTGCGTAAGAAGGGAGGAAAGTGGAGAATGTCGTCGACCATACGGGGTTGAACTCGCTTGCACGAAGGACAACTTCGCTTCAGCGATCGACGGATCGTGGACTCCACCGCGAATGCCAAGATGCCGAGCTTCTTGGATGCTTACTCGGGATACCACCAGATCAAGCCTGGCGGTCGACGGCGAAACAAGACTTCCTTCATCCGCCGTTTGGCACCTATTGCTATCGACCATGTCATTTGGTTGCGCGTAATGCGGGGCCACTTTTCAACGTCGATGACCAAGACTTTCGAGCCCCGGATCGGGCGGAACCTTGAGGTCTCGTGGGCGACATCATCGTCAAAAGCCCGCCGAGGGCGACCACGTTCGCGACCTCGAGACCTTCGCCAACTGAGCAGCACAAGATCAAGCTCAACCCCGAGAAGTGCGTGTTAAGGCGGCGTCGATGAAGGTGCTTTCGGCTACATGATCGGGGCTCGGGGTTGGTCCAAACCCGGAGAAGATCGAGCGACGAGAAGATGGCACCCCGACCTCGATCAAGCGGTGCAAAGCCTCATCGGCGCATGGCCACCCTCAGCGAGTTCATCTCGAGGCTCGGCGGCGCGGGCTCCCATTCTTCCAAACCTTGAGCAAGCACGGAGCTTCGAGTGGACTCAGAGGCCCAACGATCCTTTGACGACTGAAGGCGTGCACTGCTGTCCCCACCCTCCTTACAACGCCACAACCACGGTGAGAATTCTTGCTATATCTCGCAGCCACCCCCATGCCGTTAGTGCCGATCACGGTGGCGGAGCAGGGGCCTCAAGAAGACCCCATTTATTATGTCACGAGGTCTTGCACTACAGAAGGAGCGCTACTCGCAGTCTGTAGTCATTATATGCTCTCCTCATGGCTTCGCAAGAAGCTCGGCACTATTTCCAGCAAGACTCGTGGTCGCCCCGAGCAACTTCCGCTCGGGGACATCCCGAGAACCCGGAGGGCGGGCAACCGCCAAGTGGGCCATGGAGCTAGCGGCGTTCGACATCCTGGTCGTAGCACGCACGACCGTAAAGTCACAAGTGCTCGCTGACTTCATGGTCGAGCAGACGTCGCAGCCCGCTCCCGAGCTTCAGGTCGAAGAGGAAAAGCCCTGGGTCATGTTCTTCGACGGCTCGAGGTCCTTCAAGCGCCGGTGGGATCCTTATCCTCACCCATGGCGACAAGTTGAGGTCGTAATTGCTTTGGCTTCTCGGCGACCAACAATGTGCGAATCTGGCTCTCTTGGCGGGTTCGAAGCTTGCAAGGCCTTGGGCGTCGTCGCTGGTCGTGAAGGGTGACTCGGCTCGTCATCAATCAGTTCAACAAGGACTACCGGTGGTTTCGGGAGACTCGATGGCAAAGTACCTCGCCGAGGCGCGCAAGATGGAGAAGTGGTTCCGAACTTGGAGCTCAAACACATCCCGGGAAGGACAACTCGGTAGCGGACTCCCTCTCCAAGCTCGGCTCCTCCGACGACGACGTCCCACCCGACGTCATCCCGAGACGCTGGCGGCCCGTCAATCTCCGACCAAGAGGTCGCTTCGCCATGGTCGAAGGTACCCCCTCTGGCCGAGGCCATCCACAATTTCCTTGCGGGGTGACTCCGCCACCCGACCGCCGAGAGGAGCCGGATCAGCGCCGGGCGAGTCAGCCTGCGCTTGTCGAGGAGAGCTTTGACGACGCAATGTTTCCAGCATCTGACGCGGTGCATCTCCACGGAGGAGGTAAGTACCTACTACATGACATTCACTCGAGCCTCGTAGGCGACTCTTCGTCTGAGACAATGGTCGGAAGGCCTTCGCATGGGGTACTATTGGCCTCGGCTCGGGATGCTCGTGATATCGTCCGCACCTGCCGAGCACTCGCCAATTCCACGCCCGGAAGTCGCATCAACCCGCCTCGCGCTGCAGACCATCCTTCGCGTGGCCCTTCTCGACTGAAATTTGGACATCCTCGGTCCTTTTCCTCAAGCAAGCGGGGAAGAAGTTTACGTTAAGTCGCTATCGACACCTTCACCAAGTGGATCGGTGAACCGGTCTCGACCATAACTGCTCGGGCGGCATTCGTTTCTTCCGCTTGTTCGTGGTCACCAGTGTACGGGGTTCCATGCAAAATTATCACTGACAACGGTACTCAGTTTACCAGCGAGTTGTTCCAGGAGTTTTGCGAGGAACTCGGCATCAAAATCTGCTTCGCTTCGGTGGCTCACCCCGAACAGCGGAGCACAATGAAGCGCCAACCGCAAATTGTCGGGGCATCAAGAAGCGAGTCCGCAGATGAGCTCGTCGACACGGCAAGGCCTAGGTGGGACGAACTTCCCACCGTCCCTATGGTATATTCGTACACGACAAGCCGAGCCACGGGGTCCACACCCTTCCGGCTCGTGTTGATCCGAAGCCGCCCCGCCTCCCGAGGTCACTGCTGGCTCTGCCAGAGTCAACAGTCGACCAAGTCGACATCGAGCACGAACGGTCTCTCGACCTCACCTCGCGAGAAGAAGTAAGATGCCGTGCCTTTGCCACGATCAACGACTACCGCAAGCTCTTCGCAGACATGCGTCTCGGTCGGACGACCTAGGAAGCTCCTTGTTGGGGACCCAGCCCCGAGGCGGATTGAGCTCGTCCGGCACCAACAAGTTATCCCATGATGGGAGGCCCTATAGAGTTGTTTCAACAGATCGCACGGGCTTACGGCTAGCGATGCCGATGTGAGTAGAGCTCTAGCTCGTGGAACATAGATCGACTCGGAAGTTTTATGTGTAACCTCTATGCCTCACATTTCAATAAAGCCGTCTTTCATTTTTTCCCTTTTTATATCTGCTTCCACTTGTGTTGCTATTCTTTTCCGTGGTTCCTCCTTTCTTTTTCGAACACGACCTTCGTATGCGAGGCGCATTTACTCCTAGTCTAAGTGGCAGTTTGGCGTTCACCCCACGGACGAGCTAAACGTAGTTTAACCTCTTGCGATCTAGCTCCTCCCTGTGCCCGGGCTCGAGCTGAGAACCTCGCCGCTTTAGCTGTCGAGCAATGTGCATGGTCGTGAGGACCGCTCGAACGCTAATCTACTTAACGATGTTCGCTTTATGTCCTCTACCTTTGCGAATTGTTCCTCAACTTTGCAGGTCGTGGCCTCTCGTCCGTGTCTACGTCTTGTGCCCAAGGCACGCATCGCTCGACCTCGGGCCCAACGGGGGCTGGGTAAGGCTACCCTACCGGCGCACGACCTAAAGGGCACGGGCACGGCAAACAAGCAAAGCAAAAAAAAAAAGAGGAGAGACTTCAAAGTATCCCCAAACCACGAATTCACAACAGGGGTGAGGTTTCTTTGTACACCAAAAACAAACCCCTTCTGTTAGTACATTCCTTGCTTTTTAATGTTTCTCTACAGGTCAGCCATCTCGCGGGCAAGCTTTTCCTGCTCGAGCTGGGCCACCTTTGCCTTCAGGGTTGCGATCTCCCCCTGGAGCTGGAGGGCTTCTTTGGGAAGCATCCACGGCTCGGCGTCGCTCTTCTTCAAGCTTGGGCAGGCACTCTCTTTTGCTTACCGCCAGCGCTCGAGCTTCTCTTCGAGCCCGGGGACCTTGGTCTCGGGCCCAAGAGGCGACTTCACGGGAGCCTTCTCCAGCGCCTCGACCTTAGCACGTTCGACCTCGAGCGCCTTGGTGGCACGGTCGAGCTTCCCCTCAAGCTCGAGGATTTTGGCCTCAAGCTCGGCGGGCGCCCTCGTCGTGGAGTGTGCACCTTTCTGCGCAACGCCTTCTCAAGTCTTTGACCTTGGCCTTTCGATTTCAAGCGTCTTGTTGATGCCCAAGTTCCTCCTCATTTGGAGTATCTTGGCCTTGAGCTCGAGTCGGCGCCTCATGAAGCCTTCTCGAGCCGGTCTTGGCCGCTCAGCCTCGGCGCCTTGGCTGAACGTCGCGGCTCTGCTCCGGCCTTAAAACCGTGGTCACGTTCAGAGGTCTGGCTCGCTCGAGCTCTGCCAAGATGGGCTATCTCCTGCGCCCTCATCGTCGGCGTAGATCGTCGAGCTCTTGGGCCTTCGCCGAGCTCCCCTGCGCCGACCTCAATAGTCCGGACGAGCTTGTCGCGCTCAGCCTCCCGCGCCTCCACTACGTCAAGGAGACTCTTCAGCACGACCGTATGCTCTTGAAGGCCTTGTAGCCCTCGAGAGGCATGGTCGACATCTTCCGAACGAAAAAGGGTGGCCCAAAAATGAGAGGGGACAAGAAGGCCAAACCGCGAGCTACGAAGTGTGCGGGAAAACCCTTACCTCATGGAGATGCCCCTCTAGGCGTGCGCGGGTGAATTCCTCACGATCATCAATTCGATCGCGAGGGATCTCCTCCTCCTCGTCGGCCGCCATGCCAGTGCTGGGATCGACCACGGCCACCGATGGCGCACTTGGGCCGGGACTCTAAGTCCCCGCCCCGGGGGCGGCTTGGTTATTCGCTGCCCCCTCCGGTGGGTTAAGGCCATCGACAAAGGAGGGCATAGCGGCAGTGCTAGCCCCGACCTCCACGGCTGGGGTCCCGCTCGTCTCTGGTGCCAAGGGGATGGCAACCGGATCCGCCTCGGCGTTCTCGACCTCCGTGGCCTGGGATGCCGCGACCTCAGCGCTTCAGCCTTGATCGGGAAGGAGTCTGAGCTTCCACGACCCGATCACCCCGGTGACTCCAAGGGGTCAGACCTCGGCCTTGAGGCGATCGTGGCTGGTGGAGTTTTGGAGGCCACTTCAATTGTGGCCTCAAGGCCCTGAGTGTCCTCCCTCACGGAGGCTTCGGGGAGCTCGTCGACGACATCAAAGTCGTGGGCCTCGCCCGTGCTGTAGTCCCCGCTGACCGCGGGCTCGTTTTCTTCGGACGAGTCGTTGAGCCCTTGGTAGAACTCGCCGACCAAGGACTGGCCCGAAGGAGTGCGTGTCCGGCGACGATCGCGGCGCCGAGCCAGCTCGAAGGCGTTCTCCTCCTCGGACTCGGACTCGCCCTAGACAACAGCCATCGTCAAAACGGGCAAGTTTCGAGCTCGGGTGCTCGAGGTCTGCGATCAAAAAGCATGCACTAAGCCAGAAAGATACGAAAGGAACGGCGCAGCCCGAAATGCCGAGAATTTACCTGGGTCACCAGCCTCCGATCTCGCCGAAGGTCGTCGAAGGCCGTGTTGCCCCGATGCAGAGGGGGCGCCACGCTATGCGTCCTCGGGACACAGGGTCTCGAGGACCGCCGCCTCAGATCGCCCGCCAAGCGGGGCTCGAGCCCGAGGCTCGGAAGCCGGGAGAACACCGAAGACTGGCGGCAGTGCCAGCTCTGCTTCTTTGCAAAGGGGCAGAAGCTCATCAAACTACAAGGCACATGAACTCGAGCTCGGGGGCTCGACCAGAAGGGCCCTTACCGTGGCGCGGTCCCCCCACTCAACGTGAGGTTTCTTTACCTCCTGACGGCTTGCCGAGGCCGGGGGAGGCCTCTTCTTCCCCTTCTTGCTCTTGCCCCCGCCGGGCAGCGGAGCATCCTCTTGGCTGTATCAAACAGCTCCTGGTGGTCTTGAGAACTTGCGTGGGTCAGAGGGGCCTTCGCTAAAGGGCAAGGTCGGGATGGCTTACCTCGGCCTTCCGGCGAAGTACGTTCTTTGGGACCGGATCATCAAGGGAATACCCATGCGCTAGCTTCCCGAACATTTCGAACATCCTGTCGGAGACCCAGGATTCTTTCGGTGCTGCAAGAACATGGGTGTCAAGAAGTAGGAGGATGGGTTTGACGAAGTTCTAAGGGCGAAGGCCTTGCTCGTCGTCTTTCACGAGTGGGGTCGTGCGCCCGTAATCTCGTAGAACGGGTGCTCCTCCTCCGCAGGGGGACACGGTTCAGAAGTCGACGGCGATTACTGCCGGTGAGGGCCACGCTGCAGCGCGGATATATGGCAGCGATGGCCTCCTCGTCAACATCGAGATCTTGAGCTCGGGGTCTCCTTCTTCTCGGTGACGGGCCCTCAGACGCCAGAGCCCGTGCTCCCCTTTCTTGAGTAGAACCACCGCTTCGGCCAAGGGCCAAGTGAATCCCGGCGGTGTACTTCGAAAAACCATTTGAGCCCAGTCCAAGTCGAAATCTGAGCACCCGACCACGGGTCTTTCCTGAGGCGGAAGGGAGATAATAGCGAAGAACGGCGAGGGGGGGAGGATTCTCAGAACCCTCGCACAGATGGGAAAAAGATGGCGAAGCGAAGGACGAAATTTGGTACCAGATTGATGAGTTCTATTTAGCAGTTTGAGAGGACGCCCGCCACGAACTTGCTCTCCGAGTCGCGGCCGAGGAGGGCATAATGCTTCGATGCAGACGATCTCATCATCCTCGGGCGAGGTTCGGTCTCGCCGCCCAAGAACCGCCATGTCACCGGTCGACTATCCCTGTGGTCTCAAGCTCTTTCATCTCGCAGACGACAGGTGCTCCTTCCAAGCTTGGTCATGACGCTGCAAAGACGCTTTGGTCGAGGGAGCGACAAGGAAGGGCCTTGTTTCGGGCGAGGAGGCTTGCAGGCGAAGGGCGCAAGAGCGAGATCTTTTTTGATGAAGATGCGGCGCTGGGTTTGTAAACCGAAACACGGTAAAATCCAGTCCACGACGCCTCAAAAGGCGTGCCAACCACGATTTGACGAGCGCAATTAGGGCTTGAAGTCGAGACGCGCAGTGCCCGCCGGCCGCTCACATCCGCATTCAACATCGAGAAGTCGAAGGTCGCCAGTGTCGAGGCCAAAAGACTTGCCTTGTGGTCTCCGCGGAGCCTCGACCAAGGAGTCAAGACTGCGAAGGTTTTTCCGTCTCGAGGTTAAGGCTCAAGGTAAATCTGAGGTTCCTCCCACCTAGAGCCTCGGGGGCTAGCTGATGAGGGTCGGGTACTCCTTGGCGGTGTGCGGTCAGCGGATCCCAAGCTCGGAAGGCCCGACCACGATCTAGGTGCGACTGGGGTGCTCGACCTCGGCGCTGGTGTGCTGAGCTCGACCCATGCGACCTTGAGCTCGGCGGGTCTCGTTGAAGCCTTAGTCATACAGGATTTCGGATCGGCATTTGGTAGACAGTTGCCAAGAGCGGGTCGTGGGGATGACTTGAGTCGCGACAAGTTCGGGGGTAATTCTTCTGCGGCCCTCAAGGTGCACGAAGGTCTCTTCCCGAGGATGGCTCCCGGCCGTTGCATACAGAGGGAGTATAAAGGCCAAGGACGCATGAGCTCCAGAAGAACAAAGACAACACAGCACACACAGCAGCTCGAGCTAGGAATCACCATTACTGTCTTGAGTTGTAAACACTGCTCTGTACACCCATATAACAAGAATCACCACCGCAAGGCGACTGGAGTAGAGCTATTACCTTCACAGGGGCTCGAACCAGTATAAACTCTTGTCTCATACTCGTTGTCGCCATGCTCCGACCATCACCGCGATCAATTTTCTTCCTTCGTTCGAGCAAAGCGCAGCTCGGGTCCCATAAACTCTCTGACCCCTACCTCTTTTCTTGCGGTTGACGATCCCGATCGTCGACAACTTGCTCTTTCTTTTGTTTTGTCCTATAAATCCTTCTAACCAACTTGGTCATGATTTTATTTCTTACTCTCTGGACTAAGTTTGGCTTTGCATTCAACTTGCTTTCTTACTCTCTTTCTTCCAAACTCAAATTTATGCCTTTTATTGTTTGTCAATATACTGATTAAAGGGGAGATTGAAAGACCATGTGGAGGTCTACCCATATTGGTGATGAGTATTTGACTAAATTTGAGCTTGTTATGCTCTGGATTGAGTTTGATTTAAATTGGATTTTCAATTTGAAGTAATTTGAGTTGAGACTGCCAAGTTCTAGCTTGGTCGATTACTGCCAAGTTCTGGTTTTATCGAATAATGCCCCACCGGCTTGTGGTCGAATGATTCAAGTAAGATTGGGAATCTCTAAGTATCGAGTAGGGATGTTGCCAGGTCGACTGGACGTTTGGTCGATTACTGCCAAGTTCTAGCTTGGTTGAGTAATGCCCTGCCGGCTTTTGGTCGAATGATTTGAGTAGATTGGGTATCGCTAAGTATCGAGTAGGGATGTTGCCAGGTCGAGCGCCCTACCATCAGCCCGTCTCGAATCCTTGGGTTAGCTGCAAGTTACTCGTTGTCAACTCATCGACTCGACTCTGAGCTGAGTTACTCAATGTTCTTGGGATATGCATTTTGAATTTGTGTGAGATTTATTGCATATCATTTTGGGCAATGCTATATGATGTGTTTTCCTTGTTTTTTATGGTTCCAGGACAACGGTGCTAGATAATGGTGAGGGAGAGGATGATTGGGACTAGGCGAGGTGTGTCGGAGGTCCAGACAGTCGAGGATCGCTGAAGATGATCGGAGACGAAGTCGGTGCAAACCTAGAAGACAAGGAATGGATTAGATGCTAGCTAGGAGCTGCTCGGATCAAGAAGGACTATTGGATTGTGGTCTAGATGATAAAGCAGCAGGTCTGGTTAGTATGCTTAGAAAAGTGTGTAAAAACCTGATATGTGTGTGGGTTTCAGGTTAGCCCATATATGAGTGAATGAGTCAATCCTAACCCTTGATGGTGGTCCTTAGGGTAGAAGGAACTCATCCAAGGGTGGAGGGTGACTCAAGAGTAGTATAAATAGAGGGGTAGGGGTAACCTTTCCTCTCCTGAAGGTTCTAAGGTTTTTGGTGCTTCTTTGAGCTTTACCCACCTTATAGTGAGGCTTTGTAAACCCCCCTTCCAAGAAATCCAAAACACATTTCCCTTCTGCTTGAATTTACTTTCCACCTTTACATTACACGTTAAATTCAGCAATTTACTTTTAAGCATTTAAATTCCGCACTTACATTCTTGAAATTTACTTATATGCAATCTGGATTTGCCTCCCCTCTTTCTACATGCTATTGCTTTTTATTTTGAAGAATCGTTGCATTTTTGTTGCAAGAGACCGATCTTATGTTCTTAAGTGATTCATTCTTGTAGATCTTGCTTGCGGAGATTTTGACTTGAGTTCTTGCTTGCTGTGAAAAGTGGGAGGTTATTCAAGATTATCTTGCTCATCAACACCCCATGAGAAAGTCCAAGATCAAGTTCTTGTGTTTTGCTTGAACTTAGTGTGCTTTCCCTTTTCAGTCAAAAATGTCGGAACTTTGACGTCAATCCTTGTGATTAAAGGTTGGAATAAGTTCCTGACATCATTAAGATCACATTTACCAATTTTCATGAGTTTGTGTCCAGCCAATCAAAAGTTGCATCAATTTGGCTTTTGAATTCGTGTTGTTTTTCTCTCTATTTTTGTCATTGCTCGTGAGCCCAAAGGTTATCGAACTAAGCGCCAAGACTGCATTTTAGTTGGGTTTCTTGCTCTGTTTTGATTTTATGTAGTATAGGCTTGTTCAGATCACTTTGTCTAAGGGAAAATTTAATTTGGGATCATTCACCCCCCAGATCGCCATCTTGATCCTTAATCAACGATATACTCAATAAAAAAGTTAGTCTCATATTTGTATTTATCAATATAATCATGAATATTGTATCCAAGGAATGCAACAAGATATGATGATATGAACTCAAATGCATACCTTTGATATTTCCATATTTTTCATCCAAAAGAGACTAATAAGAGTTAAACTCAACAAAAGAGTTGGTCTCATAAAAAGATTTATCATTAATTAACAATTGAGACTAATCAATATTATGATTATCAAAAGAGTTAGTCTCAATATTAGATTTGTCATTAACACCAAAACCAATTTAATGGAGCTTGAACTTTCACTGATGCCAAATTCGCTCCATGCACCAAAATTTATGTCAAACTCCACTTTGGTGTGATCTAAACTACTTAGGCCAGTGCCGCAGTTTTCCAAACCACCTCGACAGTTGGTATTAGATAAATTACCAATTTCCCCAATGACCGGTCTTCCTTCTCCTTGAAGCATCGCCAAGATTCACATTTTCAATATGACCCCAATGACTTGCCGCCAAGCATCTCACGTATCTGGACTCCCCTAAACCTCCTTGCTTGCAAGTGGGCCCAAGTCACTTGACGCACCACATGTCCATTTGAGCTTCACTATGGCGGCATAGGCTTTGTTGACCATTCTGGATCTCAATTCCTCCCCGCGCCTAGTCCCAGTCCGTGCCGTTGCCTACCATATCCATCACCAGTGCTGCACACTCAAGCTTCTTATCTTCCCGACTTGCAATCACTTCCTAGCCTTAGTCATCTTTTAGTATCCCTCGACCATTCTAGACCTTAGCTCTCCTAGCTTAGTCCTGGTCTCGCCTTCGCCTCACCATGACCAAGCCCTAGAGTCTTGCAACCAACATAGACAAAAAACACAGCACATAACACTATTCATAATTATATGAATTAATCAACAATTAATGCAAATATTAAGCTCAAGTCATAATAAAGTCGGCACTACTACCACCTAGGGCCAGTAGTACTGCACCCTAACACTACTAGCTGGCGGTTGGTGGTAGTCTTCGCTCATCTTGAACAACCAAAAGAGACACCTCTCTGGAAAAAAAAACTACCTTAACTGGAAATGCCTCTTTGTAAAAAGACTACCGCTCACTCACCCAGTAACTCTGAAGGCTAGCACTACCGCGCATCCTAGGCTAGTAGTGCCACCTGGCTATCACTATCGTGCCTTTATGGCCAGTAGTACCGCTCTAATCTAACAGCACCTCAATTTCTCTAAATTCAAAATTGAATTCAAATCAAACTCAAACTTGAGCACCATATGCTCAAACACTGTCAATAACTCATCACCAGCAATGATAGACCTCCAGATGGTCATTCACGAACCTCTTCTTGTCTGCTCAGAACATGGCCTCCGTTTGGATGGTGGCCTAAATCGGGTTCGGCGGCGCGTGGTCACCCTTGATGCTATCTTTGACACCGAAGTCAAGGGTCTTGTGGTTCTCGCTGGTATCATTCTTCGTGCTACTGCTTGCCATCATCTTTGAATGTTGTCTCCCTTTATTTTCTTGATGATGTCGTGCAGATAGCTGCACCCAAGAATTAGCTTACTCTTGAGGGCAGCAGCTAGAGTTTCAAATCCGATGCTCTGGTAGCACTTATTACAAAACGCATGATAAAAATATATGATCAAAGGAATGGAAGACAGAAATTTAATTTGGAAAACCCTTACAGAAAAAAACCATGAGCACACAAAAGCAATTTCACTATATAAGGAAATATTTACAACAAACTCTTAATTTTGTCTTAGGCTACAAGGACATATTTATAATGATATATAACAGACTCCATTTATGAGTAAATTTGAGACGGAGTCAGAAACGAATTCGTATCACCCTCAACTTCAACAGCTCGCATTGGTAGCTTCTTCTATGCTTTGGGCGTCATAGGGCAATGTAACACCAGGTATGGGGTGGAACATGTCTGGCTTCCATCCAAACAAGCATCTTGATCTGGCCAGAGATGTCTTGTAATGTGAATATGTCAAATGATTCATCCAATGAAGTATACCTCTTCATTGTTATCAACGTATATGGGGTAAATCAAATTGCTGAAGCGTGGATCCATCCCTGGCACCGAGTTGAATAATCGTCCAAGCCATTTTCCGGATGACCAATACGCTACAGAGGGGTTGCAGTGCCTGAGGATGATCCCTCGAATCTTTTTTTATATAGCCTCCTGAACGATTTTTTTTTTCAGTTTTGCTAGGCATCGGACGTTCTAACACTCCGTAACATTTTTTTTCTATGCGTGCAACATTTTCTACCAACGCGTGCAACATTTTCCTTCGACAAATGCTACAGTAAACGGATGTTGCAAGTGTTCAAAAAAAAATGTTACACGTGTTGATAACAAATGTTGCAGGAGTAGATAAAAAATGTTTCAAGAGGCGTCCGAAGAAAACAAAAAAATCGGACGTCCAGACAGTAGTATTCGCCTTTTTTTTTGGGAAATAGCTCATCTCACTCCAAAATTGCAGGAATAGCTCTATCCATGCAAATTCAAACAGCTGAAAACTTTTTTATAATTTATTTCCAGTAGTCTGGGACAACTGGATAACTTTTTATTTTTTATCTAGCGCGAGATATTTTATAAAATTTTTCAGTAGCTGGTGTCGACTGGAAAAAAAATTTCTAGCATTTCCAGTGGCATCGCAGTGCTGGTTTTTTTTTTAGCTAGAAAATTTTCCAGTGCTCTGGTTGGGCTGGATTCCGTGGGCCCGACCAAATCCGCTGGATCAGAGTGTAAAAAAGAGCGTGAATATTTCCTACGGACTGAATCCGCTGAAATTACCCACCGGCCGTACACAAATTCCAGCGGACTCTGTCCGCTAGAAATCGATGTGCTCATTCACAATGGTACTTAAATGTGTCTCGTTGGGTATAAGCTGAGAGAGATCCAATTCCATTACATCAGGCAGCGAAGGTTTTGATCAACTTACAATCAGTGGACTTGGAATTTGCGTACGGCCAGCGGCAATTCTAGCGGATTCAGTCCGTAGGAAATTTTCACGCCATTTTTTTCACTCCGATCCAACGAACTCGGCTAGACCCAGGGAATCCAGCCCACCCATAGTGCTGGAAAATTTTCTAGCTAAAAAAAAGTCCAGCGCTCCGATGCCGCTAGAAATGCGAGAAAAAATATTTTCCAGCGGACACCAACTTCTAAAAAATTTTATAAAATATCTCGCGCCAGATAAAAAATAAAAAATTATCCTGCTGTCTGATTATAAAAAAATTTCCAGCTGTTCCAAACCGCTGAATTTGCATGGATAGAGCTATTCCTGTAATTTCGATGTGAGACGAGCGATTTCCAAAACAAAATTCATTCAGGGGGCTACGTAAAAAAACTCCCCCTCGAATCTGATCCCTCAGGCACCGTTGGTGTCCCGTTCAACGCGGTATGAGCCAAGACACCGTTAGTGTTATTGCTGGTTTTTGTCCTATTGACAATTTGACTGGACCAGATTATGGATTCAGTGGCATGGTTTAACATGACAAGATCGCCAGCTCTTGAGATTTTCAGCTGTGTTACTTTGAACTTGGACAACAGAATGAATTGGAGGACAAAGGAAGTATGACGATGGATGGATGCAAATACGTGTGCTGCTCTGAAATTTGGGTAAGGACGAACTCCATCTGTGGAAAGTTGATGTAACTTTGAATGCTTTTTCAACTGACGGGGAAGACACGGCAACGATTATGCCGGTCAATATCTGATTGTTAGATAGCTCTAGGGTTTTTTTTTTCAAATCAAGGGAATGCTAAGTACGGTAGTAATCGAGGTCGGGCTTTTCTCTGTAAAATTTTAGCGAAGCTACTGCACTCGAGTTTGCATCCAATCTCGATAACTGATCATATACGTATCTCTAATGCTGATCCTACGTTTCTTGGTCTGAATGATGCAATTTACTTGCGTATAGCAAGAATGATATTCTCTTAAGCCATGTATAGAAATAGATTATGTCTTTCCATACTCTTGGCCTTTGTATAGAAACTAGAGATATCTCCTTGTATGCTCATGTATTCTGCTACTACAAATAGATGATAATCTGATGATTGTTGTGTGTGGGCAAATATTATTTTCTTCTTGGTATCAGAGCCTTAGATCCGTTCTCCAATCCCATCCGCATCTCAGCCGCCATGTCCACCTCCGGTAGCCCCTTCACGTCAAACACCGCAGGCGCTCTGATTTCTAGCCCTACCACCACCACACCAGCAGCTACTTCTCTTAGCGGATCCATCACCGTGCGGCTTACCCGCACTAACTTCTTACTCTGGAAAGCTCAGGTTGTGCCTATTCTCTCTGGAGCAAATCTTTTCGGTTATCTGGATGGCTCCATTGCTGCTCCGGTGCGGATGATCGTAGTGGGAACAGGCGATGCTACGCGCCAGGTGATTAACCCGGCATTTCTCGCCTGGTATCGCCAGGACCAAACCGTTCTTGGCATTCTTAACTCCTCTATGACTGAGGATGTTCTTGCTCAGACGATGAGATGCACCTCGTCTGCTGAAACTTGGGCGACACTTCACGCCATGTATTCGGCGCAGAATCGGGCGAACACCATCAACGTCCGCGCTCAACTGTCAACAACAAAGAAGAAGGATAGCTCCATCACGGAGTACTACAACAAGATGAAGGCCCTAGCTGATACTATGGCAACAGTCGGCTCTCCTCTGACTGATGAAGAACTAATTGGATACATCATGGCTGGTCTCGGGCCGAATATGATGCTCTCATGGCGTCGCTCACCGTTTACAACGCCCCGGTGTCTCTTGCCGATTTTTACTCCATGCTCCTGATGTTCGAGGCTCGACAGGAACTCCATGCGCAGGCCGGCGATTTTATCTCCTCTGCGAACAACGTCCAGCGCCACACCAACGACAACCGCCGTGAGGGCAATAACAACCGCAGCGGCGGACGTGGTGGAGGACAGTATCGGGGAGGAAGAGGAGGAGGACGCAGCCGTGGTCGAGGTGGAGGAGGTCGTTATCGGCCTAAATGTCAAGTGTGCGGCATTTTTGGGCATGAAACTCTTCGGTGCAGGAACCGGTTCAATCATGCGTATTAAGCCGATGACTCTAACACCGGCAATGCTGCTACAACTCATGGTTCAAACGGCGAGGCAAATTGGTATTTTGATACCGGTGCCACTGACCATCTCACAAGCGATCTCGATCGTTTGACTATTCATGAGCGCTACAACGGGAAGGATCAAGTGCAAGTCGCCAACGGTGAAGGTTTGCGAATTTCTCATATTGGTTATTCTAGACTCTCTAGCTCTTCCTTGGCTCTTAATCATATCCTTCACGTACCACAAATTCATAAGAATCTTTTGTATGTTCATCGTCTCGTTTCTAATAATAATGTCTTTATTGAATTTCACCCTCAATTTTTCTTTGTTAAGGACCGAGTAACGAAGAAAATTCTTCTACAAGGTAGAAGCCGTGGGGTTGTATCCTTTTCCGTTACAACACTCATCTACGAGATATCAAGCCTTCTCTGGAGTCAAAGCCACGTCAAGTCAATGGCATCAACGTCTTGGTCACCCTTCAAATAATATCGTGGAGTCTGTTGTCCGGTCCAATAAACTTCCATGTTTGTCTAATAATGAATCCTTTGTGTACAATGCATGTCAGCGTGCTAAGAGTCATCAGTTACCTTATAGAGCTTCTACTCGCATAACCAACAAACCACTTGAACTCATCCATACTGATGTTTGGGGTCCAGCTCTTGCTTCCTCAGGTGGTTTCAAATTTTATGTTAGCTTTGTTGATGATTTCAGTCGTTTTACATGGATTTATCTCCTTAAACACAAATCTGATGTAGAACAAGTGTCTATATTTTTCAAAAACATGTTGAACATCTTCTTGGAAATAAAATCCTCGCTGTCCAGTCTGATTGGGGCGGGGAATATCATAGACTTCATCGTTATTTTCAGCACACTGGGATTTCTCATCGTATTTACTGTCCTCACACATCCCAGCAGAATGGGATCGCTGAGCGTAAACATCGCCATTTAGTTGAGACCGGACTTGCACTCCTCGCACAATCTTCTCTCCCAATTCGGTATTAGGATGAAGCATTTCTTACAGCTTGTTATCTCATCAATCGCATGCCTAGTAAACTGCTACAGGGCATGACTCCTATGACTCGGCTTCTAAACCTTACGCCTGATTATTCCTTTCTTCGCCCCTTCGGATGTGCCTGTTGGCCTAGCCTCCGAAAATATAATTCTCAGAAGTTGGAATTTCGCTCAAAAATGTGTACCTTTTTAGGCTACAGCCCCTATCACAAAGGTTATAAATGCTTGGATCGTTCCACGGGATGCATTTACATTTCCCGTGACGTCATCTTTGATGAGAAACTTTTTCCTTTCGCTTCCGGTGCTTCTTCAGATTTATCTACTCTTACAACTCCGGTGTCTTTTCCAGATTCTGAGCCAGTAGTCCAGGATACTAATATGCGGAATTACAACTTGTCCCTGTTGTCTACTAATCCTTCTGATACAGTTGCAGCATCCAATGATGATCATTCCAGGATTGTGCATGGTGTGGATGCTCTACTGTCGATCACATCGCCTGTGCAAGACAGCATGCTGCCTGGTGATTCCAGCTCGAGCATCTCTCACGAACGTGCGTCACTTATGGTGTCTTTAGGACCTTGTGCATCCGGTTCACCCTCAGCGTTGGTTCCTGCTTTAGGTTCACCGCCAGAGAGCCCAGTCACAACATCTTCATCAGCTACCTCATTGCTTGGGACGCCCGTGTTCTCTCTGCCTTCCAGTCCAGGGCCTTCTACTCCTACTACGTTGCCCGAGACATCCTCAGGTTCAAGACCTGGACCAACTCCTGTTGTTCCGCGAGCACATCCGATGATCACTTGGCTTCACAACAACGTCATGAAACCTCGGCAATTTACGGACGGCACTGTCCGCTATAATCCTTCACGACGTGCTTTCTTCGCAGAGCCTTTCTCACCGTCAAGCTCTTGTCAATCCAGTATGGCGCCGAGCTATGGAAGTGGAATTCCATGCTTTGCAGCAAAACAAGACCTGGAGTCTTGTGCCTCGGCCTCCTGGCAGAAATATTGTGAGCTACAAATGGGTGTTCAAGACTAAATTGAAGGCTGATGGCTCTCTCGACAAGCACAAAGCCCAGCTTGTTTCTCGTGGCTACACCCAACGCTATGGTATTGATTATTCCGATACCTTCAGTCCTGTTATCAAGCCAGCTACCATTCGTCTTGTGCTTTCTGTGGCTATAGCTCGTGGTTGGCATCTGCGTCAGGCGGACAACAGTAATGCATTTCTTCATGGTTTTCTCACTGAAGACATCTATATGACCCAACCGCCTGGTTTTGAGGATCGCTTTCATCCAGATTTTGTATGCCGTCTTCACAAAGCTATATATGGTCTCAAGCAGTCTCTGCGGGCTTGGTTCTCTCGGCTGAGCGACAAGCTTCTTCAATTGGGTTTTGTTCCATCCAAGGCAGACCCTTCTCTTTTTATGTTTCATCATAACACTGTCATCATCTACCTGCTAGTGTACATTGATGATATCATTCTTGTCGGCTCCTCCAAATATGCAGTTGATCACCTTCTTCGTCAGCTCTCAGTGGATTTTCCTATTAAAGACCTTGGGCGCTTAAGCTACTTCCTTGGTCTTGAAGTGTCCTACAATTCAGGGGGAATGTCACTGATCCAACACAAGTATGCCATGGACTTACTTCATCGAGCATGCATGGAAAATTGTAAGTATGTCTCCACACCTATGATAACTACAGAGAAGTTATCAAGCACTATTGGCAAGAACCTCAGTGATACTGATGCCTTCAAATATCGAAGCATTGTTGGAGGATTGCAATATCTTACCTTGACACGACCGAACATTTCTTTTGCGGTTAACAAGGTTTGTCAATTCTTGTCTCATCCTACTAATGCACATTGGGAGACAGTCAAGAGGATCCTGCGATATGTAAAGGGAACTTTCATGACTGGCTTAAGATTTCAGAAGTCATCTTCCTTGCTTCTTAGTGTGTTCACCGACGCTGATTGGGCTGGTTGCCTAGACGATCGTCGATCCACGGGAGGATTTGCAGTCTTCCTAGGACCGAATCTTGTTTCATGGAGTGCCCGGAAACAACAAACGATATCTCGATCTAGCGCTGAAGCTGAGTACAAGGCACTCGCAAATGGCACAACTGAGGTCACGTGGATTCAATCATTATTGCGCGAGTTAAGAGTTCCACAGCCATGGCCTCCTGTTCTATGGTGCGATAATCTAGGCGCGACCTATCTCACAGCAAATCCTGTATTTCATGCGCGTGCAAAACACATTGAGGTTGATTTTCATTTTGTAAGAGAGAAAGTCGCCCTTGGAGCTCTTGAAGTTCGTTTTGTCTCTTCTGGTGATCAAGTAGCGGATGTATTCACTAAACCTGCTACGAAGATCATGCTTGATCATTCGAAACACAATCTCAACCTAGTGGCGACCAGTTGAGATTGAGAGGGGAATGTCAAAGATCCAAGTATAGCAAGAATGATATTCTCTTAAGCCATGCATAGAAATAGATTATGTCTTTCCATACTCTTGGCCTTTGTATAGAAACTAGAGATATCTCCTTGTATACTCATGTATTCTGCTACTACAAATAGATGATAATCTGATGATTGTTGTGTGTGGGCAAATATTATTTTCTTCTTCTATCACCTTCGCAACAAAAACCAATCAGTTTTACTAAGTTCACATGTTGGATCATTCCAATTGTACTGACCTCAGCCCTGAATTGCTTGTCTCCTTGGCGTGCACCATCAAGCATTTTCACCGCTATGGTAGTTGAGTCACTTAGAATCCCCTTGAACACAGAACCAAAACCACCTCCACCTAGCTTTTCTGAGAAATTTTTAGTTGCACGCTGCAAATCAACATACCTAAAAGCTAGAATTCCACCACCATCGTTAATGTTGTTCACTGGATGACCACACCGCTTCCTTTTGTTCCTCTGAATGATCAATAGCAGGAAGAGCACCATGAAACCGAACGCAGAAATGCTTGCACCTACGGCTACACCGATGATCCTTCTTCTTCTACTACTACTGTTTCCCCAACTTTGCACCTCTTGAGCAGCAAGGCGAAGGTAAAGAATCTCTTCGTCAGTATTGATAATGCCATTATACTGCTTTACATTAGTAAGCTCGCCATTCCAGATAGAACAGCCATTTTTTCCGTAGGAATATGCAGTGCATGAGCAGTTTCGTAGACAAACCTGCAGGCATTCGTGTGCACTTGCTACAGCTTCTATGTTAATGCCATCATAGGGCAATATGACACTTGGTATGGGAAAGAACTGGTCAGTTAACCCCGTTGTGCTTTTGTTGCTAATGCAATCTAGCGGAGTATTTCTTATGCATCCATCTCTTCTGTCATCTAACTCCCAGTCGCTCGGCGACTTCACGGAGAAGCCCTTCATGCAGTTGCACAACGGAAGTGTGTTGTCATTGCAGACTGTGAAAGGCCCACAGACAGCGAAAACATCACATGAAGCTTTGGGTTGGATGTAGATAGTTTCCCAATCTTGCAAGCTTTCAACCCATAAAAGCTGCTTGGTAAGACCAGAGACATCAACTAAGCAGAACGTGATCATTTTTGGATCCAACGTGGTGTAGGTGAAGTACTCCTCTTCATCGTTGTCGATGAATTCGGTACTCATTAGAATACTGCTTGACATCTCTGGCACCAAGTTGAAGTAATGTCCATTCCATTCCCCAGTGGAAAAGTACACCATTGATGAGTTGCAAAGCTTAACAAAGTATTGCTTAGCGCCAGTGGGGTCTAACTCCATGCAGTACATGCCTGGAGCTGGGTCTATCAAGTTCTTCTTTGAAACATAACTGTATTTTTGACCGGTGACCTTGTTCTGGCCGATCTTTGCGCCGGGGAGGAAAATATCTCTTGGGTGCTCAAAGCTCTGCCACCACACATTGGATGGGTTTGAGGCATCTAGTATGACAAGGTTTCCATTATCCGAGAGCACAACAGTAGTATTCTTGTTGGCTTTTGTTCTGTTGACTATTTGGCTGGACCAGATTATGGACTTGGTTGCATGGTTCAAGATGACAAGATTGCCATCCCATGAAACCGTGAGCTTCGACAGTCTAAAGTTGGGGTCAGTGATTGGCTTCTCTCTGTTAGCAATCCATACAGGAGTGAACTTTGGGATCTTGTCGAACCATATGCCTAGGTACCAGTTGGGCAAGGTGGTGTTGTCTGAGGACTTACTGCTGCCTGTTTGGAAGAAGCCTAGCGCAAACTTGCCGTTGCTGGAGATGAGCTTGTCGCTGCTGCCGATGAGCGCTTGGCCTGCCGTCAGGGTACTGCTATTTGCAGCAGAGCTTGCAGGAGAGTAGTATTGCAGAGAAATGAGAAGCCCAAAGACGGTTAAAAGATGACGCATGGTGTCTAAGGATGGTTGGATTAATGCAGCTGTGTACCGCTCTAACTTCTGGAGATGAAGAACTGCAAATATATAGGGTGGTATCAGGTGCGACTCTAGTAGAGATGCACGGCAGTCTGACACACGGCAGCAGATGGAAAACTTTGCACCGCTTGATTAATTTGACTGACGGGACGGGCAACACAGGTGCGGTTCTACTGCCCGTCAAGTTCGGCATCGATCGTTGTATGGAAAAAGAATTTTGCGAGATGACCTGAAAAATTCTATGCAAGGTTGGATCTGATGCCTCTCTAGAACCAGAATTGAAGTTATTGTTAGATGGGAAAAAATGTTTAATTAATTCAGAGAAAATCATCTTGGCGTTTGATAAGGTTTTGCCGCTACTAACTTGTGATTGGAAATGAGTTCTCGGGTCCTGGCCGAATGTATATAAACCTACTGGGTCAAATACTTAATGAGTTGAAATGAAATAGTTCAGATACGGGCATACGGACTCTTAAAACCTTCAGTCGCGTCGCTGCTGCCCCATTGCAGGTTGCAGCCATACCTTGTTTCGGTCATCCCGTGACATAAGCAGCCTGCTAAATCTTGAGCTCCATTCTTGACTGCTACAGCTTCGTTCCTTCTCATCACCGCGCGTCCGAACTCAAATTTGTTGTGCTATGCTCTACCTATGGACCAAATTTGTTAGGCTATACGGTATGTACACACCTGGTATAAGAGGCTTTGTAAATTATAGGTGGAGCAAGCCCAACCTATGTTGGGTCCGCCACTGTCGGTCATCCTGACTGCTACAGCTTCGTTCCTTCTCATCGCCGCGCTAAAGCTGGCCTCGGCGCAAACTCCCTTAAGCACCATTTACACCGAGAAGACAGAGCCATACTTAGTCATTCCTACTGCTCCGGCCATGCCCTACCTTGCTAGCCATTAAACTCCACTGTGCCTGTCGTCAGAAGCACGCACGCCCATTTGACCGTATGAGCCTTGCCCTGTGCTCCACCAACTTGATCGCTTATTTGAACTGCTCAAGTCCTCACTGGTAATCCACAGCCATATCTTCACCCCCCGGAGCCCCAAAGGCCGAGCACAACACCGAGTTTCTCGCCATTGCCGCTGAACACCCAAAAGAAGGGAAATCAACAATTCAACTTTTGCGGTGAAAATTTCTACAATCATTCACGTTTGTAGCATCGTTGTACATCCTAAAACTTACTTTGAACCTCTATTTCAGCTCGGTTTGGCCGCAGCACCATCATACCCCCTATTCATCTTCTCCACGGGCGGCTCTCGTTGGTAGACCTCTCTGACCGACCACTGAGCTCATAGTCAGGTAAAATAGAACTCTAACACCTTACTGATGCTCATAGATTCTTCGATCAATGAAAAAGTGGTGGTTTGAGAGCTTTGCATGTGTCGGCCATGGCCGCCGCCGCGGGAGCTCGGTGGCGCGCCGATTCCAGCCACCGCCGGGAGCGCCGAGACTACCCCCGTGTGTGCACAAGCCTGTAGATGCTAACCATGGAACCCATTCGCCGTCTCCGGCAAATCCTCGCCGCCGGCGAGCTTGGGCTCATCCTCCCCTGCTTGCAGTCACCTCCATGTGGGGCCAATCCGGCAGTCACACAACAGCACAGCTCTCACTACCACCCGCAACCTCTCTGTCTGCCTCGCGGGCCCACACGTCAGCCACATTTGCGCTCTGGCACTCACTGCCAATCGGGCCCGGCCTGTCAGCGCTTTGGTACCGGGCCAGCCCAAAAAAGGAAAGCGATTCGTTTAATGAAAAGCGTAAATTCCGAAAATGGCAACTTTTCCTTTTTGCTGACATTTTCAAAACCTTAGCATGTTCAAATAGGCATAACTTTGGCGTTTGAAATCCAAATAAAGTGAAATGAATTTTTATATGCACGTAAAATCTTTTATATTCTGAATATGAAAAAATATTTTGAAAATAAACTCTGTTTAAATTTAAAATTTAAATTTAAATAAAGGGTTTGAAATATGCTATGAATATAAAGTTTGCAAGTAAGCTCCAATTTGAATGAAACTAATTTTGCTAGAATCCTTAGGTGCTCAGAAACCTTAATATGCAAAAATATTTAGGGTTAGCCATTAAAAATATCCTTGTTATGCCAAGTAGTAAATGAATCTAATGTTAATCCAAATAATTTTAGCCTCTTGAATTTGAAATTATAACTAAAAGAATTCATAATTTTTCCCTCCTACATTCATAAAAAAATAAAAATAATACATGAAACAAGTGTATCATTGCATGTCCAAAAACTACTAAGTGATATATAAGTGTATATGTATATGATCAACTAAAGTAAGAACAGATAAAATTATAAGCAACCTAACCCTAAAACCCCAATTGTTTTACGTAATTGTTCTTATTTGATTTTTCCATCGACTTCCTCTTGCCCTTATTGAAATTTATTTGTTATGTTTCCGATGAACGATGAGTAGACTCCGATGTTTCCAAGTTAGCTAACAACGATCTCGCTGATGACTTAGACTACGTTCCGAACGATGAATAGCAAGGCAAGCACCCCCTTTGGCCATGATTGATCCCAGTTTTTGAAATTATTTTATTAAAACTTTCATGCATGCCCCATGTTTATAAACTCTGCTATTTCATGGGTTTGGGTAGATAATACCTTCATTAATGGGATCTCCTTAATCAAAATTGATATGTAAACCTAGATAACCCTAGAATATGGATAATCATTCAATGATAACAAAATGGATATACTCGTTAATATATGCATCTACTTAGTATGCCTTAGAAATAAGCACACATAGCAGGCTTTACTGCTCATGATAAACTGTGATCATGATGGTTAATGTGATCAATGGTAATTTCTTAAAAATAAAAATATGGTTTTGACACGGATGATTATTTTTAATAGTTGGAGTTGTAAGGGACTTGCACGTAGTATAGGGGGAGATTATCGCCCGAGTTAGATTAAGGACAAATTATGGGTTGTTTTCAAGACAACTGTAGAACCACAAGACTGGTATGAAATGATCTTAACCTATTAAGTTACTTAGAACTAACTTTGCACATTAGAAGGCTACAGTAGTACGGGCTTGCAATCACTAATTCTCGAAGGGGTGCCCACACTGATGTGTTGGGAATAAATTTTGCTGATACAATAGTGTACACCATGCTATGGATATATAACCATTTACTATACAGTTGCTGTACCAGTATCTTTTACCACCATAGTATGGGTTATCGTCGTCACCTAGCTGGTGCATAGCTGGGCTAGGTATGTAACGGTTATGTTATGATCCCCTCGCTGACACACCAAAGGAAGTGTGTTACTGACCTTGCAAAGAGGTCGATCATTTCTTATGGGTAAAGCTGTACACCTCTGCAGAGAGTAAATCTAATTGATTAGCCACGCTCGCGGTTATGGGCACTTGGTAAAATCATCACATAGTTAGATATTTTATTTTCATGAAAACCTGGTTCATGTCATGTGATGGCAGGAAATGGTTCATTGTGGTGATCACGTTATGTTGGTACGTGGATTCAATTACTTATGCTTACATATTGTTATTTTATTTACTAGTCAAATTGCTTTCATAGAAATTTCATTTGCAATCTATTATTCAGTATTTACAATTCAAATTGGATTTATGGAAATTAACTATAGAAGCCTTGCTCTTGATTCAAGCTTACATATATTATAAGTTTTGCAAAAGTTTTGCGAGTACGTAAAGTACTCAAGTTGCTATTGTTCTTATTTTTAGGTGAAGGATCAGAATACCACGATGGTACTTACTTTGACACATGATTCAGGGATATTAACGATGAGTTTTTCTAGTGCTTTACCTTGTTAGTTGCCTGTGGGAGTATTAGGCAAACTACAAGTCTTTTGGTCTTTTCGTTGCAACAGTTATGTACTTTGGTTTGTAAGTCAAAATTTACTTAATGAAATATATGTAATTTATGTATGGATGTGATATCAATGTTGGAAATGCCATGAATCCTCTTGAAAGAGAGGGGTAACCTCGGGAATGCGGACACAGGTGGTGCTTGGCTATTGTCAGCTCGTGCCATAAGATGTTGGATTAAGTCTCACAACAAGCTCAACCCTCGTGTTTAGTTGGCACTATGAGTTTGGAACCCTGAATAGACCGCCAGTGTTAAGTCGAAGGAACGAGAGGATGAGACCAAGTCATCATGCCCCTTATGCCCTAGGTGACACACGTGCTACAATGGGTGGGACAAAGGGTCGCAATATCATGAGGGTGAGCTAACTCCAAAAACCCATCCTTAGTTCGGATTGCGGTCGCAACTCAAATGCGCATGAAGCGAGGATCGCTAGTAATCACGATCGACCATCTGACAGTTGAATCCGTTCCTAGGCCTTGTACACATTGCCTGTCACACTATAGGAGTTGGCCATGTTTGAAGTCATTACCCTTAACTGTAAGGAGGGGGATGCCTAAGGCTAGGCTTGCGACTGGAGTGAACTCATAACAACGTAGAGGCCCGCGCGATGGGCTATTAGCTCAATGGTAGAGCACGCCCTTGATAATTGTGTTTTTGTGCTTGGGCTGGGAGGGCTCTCAACCACATGGATAGTTCAATGTGCTCATCAGCGCCTAACCCGAAGATGTGGATGATCCAAGGCACATTAGCTTGGCGTACTCCTGTTTGAATCATAGTTTGAAACCAAACAAACTTCTCTTTAGGAGGATAGATGGGGCGATTCAGGTGAGATTCCATGTAGATCTAACTTTTTATTCACTCATGGAATCCGGGTGGTCTGGGGGGGCACCACGGCTCCTCTCTTCTCAAGAATCCATACATCCCTTATCAGTGTATGGAGAGCTATCTCTCGAGCATAGGTTCAGGTTCGTCCTCAATGGAAAAGTGGAGCATCTAACAACGCATCTTCATAGACCAAGAACTACGAGATCACCCCTTTCATTTTGGGGTGACATAGGGATTGTACCATTCAAGCCTTTTTTCATGCTTTTCTCGGCGGTCTAGAGAAAGTAGCAATCAATAGCACTTCCCTAATCCTCCCTTCCTGAAAGGAAGAACATCAAATTCTTTTTCCTTTCTGTAGGGACCAGGAGATTAGATCTAGCCATAAGAGGAATACTTGGTATAAATAAGCCGCTTATTGGTCTTCAACCCCCTAAGTCACTACGAGCACCCCCGATCAGTGCAATGGGATGTGGCTATTTATCTATCTCTTGACTCGAAATGGGAGCAGAGCAGGTT
Organism: Guadua angustifolia; assembly: GCA_036346375.1. Taxonomy (NCBI): domain Eukaryota; kingdom Viridiplantae; phylum Streptophyta; class Magnoliopsida; order Poales; family Poaceae; genus Guadua; species Guadua angustifolia. The sequence continues at coordinate 57,288,407 of CM070507.1, forward strand.
TGAAAAAGGATCTTAGAGTGTCTAGGATTGGGCCAGGAGGGTTTCTTAACGCCTTCCTTTTTCTTCCCATCAGAGTGATTTCCCAAGGACTTGCCATGTTAAGAGAGAAAAGGGGGAAGAAGCACATTTGAAGAGTGTAGTACAACGGGGAGTTGTATGTTGTGTTCGAAAAGGATGAATCACTCCCAAAAAGGAGTCTATCGATTCTCTCCCAATTGGTTGGATCGTAGGGGCGATGATTTACTTCACAGGTGAGGTCTCTAGTTCAAGTCCAGGATGGCCTTGCTGCGCCAGAGAAAAGAATAGAAGAAGCATTTGACTCTTTTATGCATACTCCACTTGGCCAGGGGAGATATAGCTCAGTTCGTAGAGCTCTGCTCTTGCAATTGGGTCATTGCGATTACGGGTTGGCTATCTAATTGTCCATGCTGTAATGATAGTTTCTTGTACTTGAACCGGTGTCTCACTTTTTCTAAATAATGGGGAAGAGGATTGAAACATGCCACTAAAAGACTCTACTGAGACAAAAAGATAGGCTGTCAAAATCGAGAGGAGGTAGAATGGGTAGTTGGTCAGATCTAGTATGGATCATACATGGATGATAGTTGAAGTTGGCAGCGTTCCTAGGCTTCCCTCATCAGGGATCCCTAGGGAAGAGGATAAAATTGGCTATTGCAAATAGCTTGATGCACTATCTCCCTTCAACCCTTTGAGCGAAATGTCGCAAAAGGGAGGAAAAATCCATGGACTCACTCCATTGTCTCCACCCTGTAGAAACTATGAGATCATCCATAGACCCTGTTCAATAAGTGGAACACATTAGACATCCGCTCTCTAGTTGGGCAGTAAGGGTCGAAGAAGGGCAATCACTCATTCTTAAAACTAGCATTCTTAAGTTTAAGATCAAAGAGTCAGACGAAAAAAGAGGAGAGCTCCCCATTCCTGGTTCTCCTATAGCTGGATTCCCTAGAACCACAAGAATCCTTAGAATGGGATTCCAACTCAGCACCTTTTGTTTTGAGATTTTGAGAAGAGTTGCTCTTTGGAGAGCACAGTATGATAAAAGTTGTAAGCTGTGTTCGGGGGAGGGGAAGTTATTATCTATCGTTGGCCTCTATGGTAGAACCCATCAAGGAGGCCTGAGAGGCGGTGGTTTACCCTGTGGCTGATGTTAGTGGTTTGAGTCAGCTTATCTCCAGCCCATAAACTTAGCGGATACTATGATAGCATCGATTTTTGCCAATTTGGCAGTTCGATCTAAGATTTTGCATTCATGGATATTGATAAGATCCTTCTATTTAGTAGCATCTTAGGATGGCATAACCTTAACGTTAATGGCGAGGTTCAAAAGAGGAAAGACTTGCGGTGGATACCTAGACACCGTTGTAGTAGGAATCAACAGTAGTGGACACATCTGCATCGTTACGATATTGAAACGACTGCCATTATTCGTATCAAACCAATAATGATTTATACTTACTAAACCTTCTAATCACTGATGGGCCAATAATGAATTTTTTTGCATATGTATTAAGACATTTGGCCTAATTTTGAAATTGTCCAGAATTTTTTATGTCGTTTTCGTTACAAAATGATGGATCTCCTTTTGTAACTTTCCAATTACGAGTACAAGAATTGAAAGACATGAAAATTTTGAATTCTCTATGGCGTCTAGGAGAGAGATACAATATTTTTAGGAATAAGAAAATTAGAAGAACCTTTCTCTCTATTCACTACCATTCCGCGTCTTCAACTTCTATTAGTTTCTTTTCTTCTTTAATGCAATAGCTATAGTTTGATATAGAATCCATTTCTCAAAGTAAAGGAAACCATTCTCTTATAGGTGGATAATAGATCGATACAAAGACCATGAGCTGCCCCATAATGAAACCGCTAGTAGTTGCGAATATCACCTTATTCCCAAATCCAAGATTGGAGAAAGAAGTTCTAAAAGGGACCTATGGAGAATGTGGTTAGAAATCCATAATAAAGTCCGACCACAACAACTGAATTAATTATCCTCATCAAGAAACTTAGAATACTAAGTAGAAAAGATTTGAAAATCATGACATGGGTCTCTTTTTTCTTTCTTTAGAGTTTTCTATATGCACAATTTCTCGATGTTTCAATGAGAATTTCTTGACTTTCCATATATAGAAAGAGATAGACTATAAATGACATCTCTTATGTAAATAAGACCAAAGGGATAGATATTAAATGATAGAAAGTGCTAGGAAGTGAAATAGAATAAAATAGAGACACTTTGGGCTTCCTATGAAAGGAGGCATGGAACATAATCACTACAAAGAAATTGTGGAGTTCTGAAAAAGCTTCAGACTCATATTGTTCATGGGTTGAGAGCGGGAGTTGAACTCTAGGAGATCGAATCGCCTTTTTCCTTAGTGGCTCGATGGTAGAGCGGTCATGTTAATCGACCGGTGGTCATAGGTTCAAATCCTACTTAGGAGATTTGATTCATTCTTTAATGTAAGAATAAAGAATTGAATTAAAGGGCTTGCTTTGACCCTTAGGAGTAGGAAACCCGTTCGCTATCTTTTCTTGTTTCTATTGCATTCTATCTCATTGTATCACATTCTGTTCTACGATTCCACTTCGACAAAAGGAAAGGGCATACCCAAGTTTAATAGCTTTATGTCCGCTATCTCGATCATGATTTTCCTACCCATAGGGGCAAAGTAAAGGCCCTTCTCCCTTTGGAAGGCTGTGGGTGAGGAGGGATTCGAACCCCTGACACTATGGCTTGCCACATACTCTAATCCTCTAAGCTACAGGCCCACCCTGTCTCCACTGGATCTCTTCCTGGGGGTACCCCCCAAAAGGAACCTTCCTCTCCTCAGCCATTTCATTTCGGGTTAAGAAGATGGGAAAGTGCCTTTCTCTCTATAAGAATAGTGCGTTCTGAGGTGTGAAGTGGGAGAGAGGGGATGTGATGATTGAGGTTTTGAATATGATGACCTAAGCATTTTGGATTTAGATCTTTTTCGTATTTCAAAATAGTGAAAAAGTCAAATAAGAGGTGTTAAGCTTTTTATCACTCTGGCATCGAGCTATTTTGCCGCAGGACCTCCCCTACAGTATCGTTACCATAGTAGAGTTTAACCACCAAATTTGGGATGGATTGATGTGGTTCCTCTACGCTAGGACACCAGAATATCGAACCATGAACGAGGAAAGGCACGAGATAAATATTGACTAGTAATTGTGAAGCCCCAATTCTTGATTGGAATGGATACCAAAGGCCTCTGCCCTCCCTCTCTATCTATCCAAGAGATGCAAGGGCAGAGCTTTTTTTTTTGGTTTTTTCATCTTTTCATCAAAGAGTTAACAATGAAGATAGATGGCAAGTGCCTGATCAATTTGATTAGGTTGTATAGGAACAAGGTTCAAATCGTTCGTTTGTTAGGATGCCTCAGCTGCATACATCACTGCACTTCCACTTGACACCTATTTAAACGGCTCGACTAGCCGCTACCTTATCCTATTTCCATTCTTCTGTCGCTCCATCCCTGTATGGGTGGAGAACCTGTCATTGTCTCGGCTATTTTACCAGAGGCTCTAGGGAAGTCGGAGGAGAGAGCGCTCATCTTGGGGTGGGCTTACTAATTATATGCTTTCAGCAGTTATCCTCTCTGCACTTGGCTACCTAGCGTTTACCATAGGCACAATAACTGGTAAACCAGAGGTGCGTCCTTCCTGGTCCTCTCATACTGGGCAAAGGTCCTCTCAATGCTCTAATGCCCACACCAGATACGGACCAAACTATCTCACGACGCTATGAACCTAGCTTATGTACCACATTAATGGGCGAATAGCCCAACCCTCGGAACCACCTACAACTACAAGTGGTGAAGAGTCAACACCGTGGTGCCAAACCTTCCTATCGGTGTGGACTCTTGGGGAAGATCAGCTTGTTATCCCCAGAGTAACTTTTATCTATTGAGCGATGACCCTTCCACTCGGCACCATCGGATCACTAAGGCCAAGTTTTGTCTCTTCTCGATGAGTGAATCTTGCAGTCAAGCTCCCTTCTGCCTTTGCACTTGAGGACCAATGTCCATCTGGCCCGAGGAAATCTTTGCACGCCTCCGTTACCTTTTAGGAGGCCTACTCCCCATAAAAACTGTCTACCTGAGACTGTCCCTTGGCCCGCGGATCCGACACAAGGTTAGAATCCGAGCTCTTCCAGAGTGGTATCTCACTGATGGCTCGAGCATCCCGAAAGGGGGCCTTCTTCGCCTTCAGCTAAGCTATGTAGGAAAGGCCCAAAGCCAATCCTAGGGAAAAGTAAAGTTTATAGGGTCTTTCTATCCATGTGTAGATTGTCTGCATCTTCACAGACATGCCTATTTCACTGAGCCTGTCTCTGAGACAGTGCCCAGATCGTTACGCCTTTTGTGCGGGTCGAAACTTACCCGATAAGGAATTTTGCTACCTTAGGACCGTTATAGTTACGTCCGCCATTCATCGGGGCTTCAATTGCCAGCTTCCCTATCATCAATTCACTAACTTCCTTGACCTTTCAGCACTAGGTAGGTGTCAGCCCCCATACATTGTCTTATAACTTTGCGGAGACATGTGTTTTTGGTAAACTTTCGCTCGGGCCAGGTCACTGCGACCCCCTTTTGCGAGGGGTACCCATTCTCATGAAGTCACGGGGCTATTTTGCCGTGTTCCTTAGAGAGAGTACGTCTCATGCCCCTAGGTATTCTCTACCTACCCACCTATGTCGATTTTGGGTACATGTACCTTTTTGTTGAGGGTCATTCATGCTTTTCCTGGGAGTATGGCATGGGTTACATACCTCAGTGCCATAGCGCCTGGTATGAGCCCCGTGGAGAAGCAATAGCAAGGCCATGGGGCTCATACTTCAATGCTACAATGCTTGGTACTCAGACCTCGGCTCGAGGCATTTTCTCTACCCCTTCTTACCTAAAAAAGAAGGGTCACCTTATGTCCTTAAACCTATAACCATCTTTCAGCTAACCTAACCTCCTTTGTCCCTCCGTACCAACAAGGGGTAGTATAGGAATATTGATCTGTTGTCCATCAACTATGCCTTTCAGCATGATCTTAGGCCCAGACTCACCCTTTGTGGATGAACCTTGCATTGGAAACCTTGGGTTTTCGGGCATTGGATTCTCACCAATGTTTTCGTTACTCAAATCGACATTTTCGCTTCCGCTTCGTCAACCCCCGCTTTTGCGTTTGCTTCCCTCTAAGGCGGAATGCTCTCCTATTGATGCATTTTGACATCCCACAGTTTTGGTAGATCACTTAGCCCATTCATCTTCAGTGCAAGGGCACTCGATCAGTGAGCTATTACACACTCTTTAAAGGGTGGCTGCTTCTAGGCAAACCTCATGGCTCTCTTTGCACCCCCACCTCCTTTATCACTGAGCGGTCATTTAGGGGTCTTAGCTGGTGATCTGGGCTATTTTCGTCTCAAAGATGAAGTTTACACTACTACAGAAAGGCTTATATTAGACACATCAACACAGATGGCTAGGTAAAACTGTCTATGATAAATAACATCACTACCAGTTCTATAGTGAAACCGTTAGTGAGACAATCACAGACGGTTCTCTTTATGAACTGTCAGTCATATCACATACGGTTTTAAATGCAAACCATCTATGATAATTTAATATCACAGACAGTTTTAAATAGGAACCGTCTATGATATGACCTTAGAACCCTATATAACCATACTGATAGAGATTCATAGCGCAAATCGACCCATGCATTCCATCCCTAGCAAACCCTAGCCCCTTGGCAACCTACCTCCCCAGCATCCATGAGGGCGATGACAGCCACCTCCTCCCACTCCCTGACACGCACACGAACTCCTCCGTCCGTGAGCACCTCCTCCCCAGTATCCGCGAGGGCGACGATGGCCACCTCCTCCTCCTCCCCGGCATGCACGAGAACTCCTCCGTTGGCGACCTGCTCCTCCTCCCTATCGGCTACCTCCTCCTCCTCCCTGTCGGTACCTCCTGTAGCTCGGCTCCACCTGTGATGGAAAGTCTCAATGGATTTGTTATCTTTTTACACATTGTATCCTGCCTACTGTCATATTTGATTAACAATACAATGTGCCATCCAAGTTCTATATAGCGCGCGTATAGGACTGACTTGAACTATGATGTAGATGCATACTAGTGCACTGCCAGTTTCCGTTTTAAACTGGTTTTGGGATATGCCATTGGGCTACATGTACTTTTTCACCTAGCCATGCTGGAACATTGAAATAAACATGTGTTGTTGAGAAACTAGTCTAATTGTAAGATATACTAACCTACTTTGGAACAATTGTACAAACAAACATGAAGATGGGATGCTAGACCTGAGCTTCTTGAGCAAAAGCATTAATTCTCCCTTCCTTTTTAAGCATTATGAGAATATTTGTATTGAAGAGCTTTCTTCATCAAAGGAAAACATCCTGAATAATATGTTTAAATGATGTTCTTTCTAAGCTTTATGTTAGTGAGTCCTTTTTTACATTATACACAGAACCAAGGCTTTATCTGATAATCTTTCTTTGTTCCTTGCAGGCCATCAATTTGTACCTCGTATTGTTAATGGAGAGGGTAGAAAGAGAACCAAATTTTTTTTGAAATGCCACTTCTCTAATACATTCTTTTATAAGAAGGTTAGTTGTTGCATTTCATACTACTATAGTATGTTTTTCTGTTTCTGTCAGGCTAGATATATCATGAATGAATTGACGGACAAGAGCAACATAGAGATAGACATTAGTTCTTGGCTAGAAGTATCATATTCTCTTCCTTTGCAGCAGAATGGGCACACCTTCTTTGCACTACTTTTTTACTTGCCTAAATTCAGTGTGTGATGAATACTAGTTTGCTTTTGGTTGCACCAAAGAGCGCATATGAAGTGTTAAATATCATCATTCAGTGTGTTGAGCCAACACTTCTTTCTTGCTGACTAGATTTTTGGTAGCTTTTAGATTCCAATAGATATTCTTCATTATTTTTACATTCTGTGAAAGGAGACATCATAGACTATAGCTCTCATATTTTGGTTTGGCCATACAATACATATTTGCACCATTTTTCGGCTCACCACACTAGAGATAGTTTGGGTGTTGGGTTCTACGACGTGATACTATTTTATGTCTTTGGGAGAAAGATGCACAACTAAAAACGAAAGCAGGAATTGAGTTACAAAAAATGCATAAGAGCGTATATATGCATTTGTTTGATACCAAGTTATGGTATTTAAGTGTTGAATGTATAAGAGAAGTATTTGTCTTTCTTACAGACTTTTGGGGAACATTACTGCCATCCAATCATTTTATAGTTCATAAATAATTGTTTCTCCATTTGTAGCCTTATAGTTGAAGTCATAGCTATATATTCATTTGTAAAGACTAGGTGGAGATTGATCAACTGAAGGGGAAATCAAAGATTGATCTACATTGTAAAAATAGATGACATGAAAAAGCTGTTAGAAACTAACAAAAAAGCTCGAACAACTGAAGGGAATGAATCATTTCTATCTTTCTTACCTAATCCAATTCTCCAGCACGCTACCGTCTGTGATCCTCTTTTTTCCCCACACCCCCAGCAGAACTTCCATTATTAGTATCTGCTGTTCGAAATTTTCTCCTACTTAGGTATTTTTGCAATGATATTTATAAGGCACAACCAGTTATAGATTTAGTAATTGAATATCTAAATTTCCTAGATGCATCGAGGCAACAGCTTGTCTAATCAGGATTTGTCTTAAAATATGAAGTTTTGTAGCACTATCATCTCTTTCTTATTATAATATTGATGGATTCTAAGGTAAAATCCATTTCATTCTACAATTCATCCTAAAAGGTGTCATGCGTTGATTTATCGCTATTATTTTATCCTTATCCTCAAATAAGAATACCATAGGCAGCCATGTTTCTTGAATTATACAGTTGATTAAGTCATCGTATGGAGTTGATTAAATTATCGTATAGAGTCCATACGATAATTTAATCAACTCCATACAATGACTTAATTTAAAGTGAGTAAACATAATTATGATCGTATGGATATGGAAAATACAGGATTTCCAATCCTAGTGGGAAAAGGAGGGAAATGGGATACTCAATTTAAAGTGAGTAAACAGAATTCCATACTTAATCTCATAGATCCCTATAGAATTCTGTGGAAGGCGGTATTCGATGAAAGTAGTATGTACGGCTTGGAGGGAGATCTTACCTATCTTTTGAGGTCCACCCTACAATATGGGGTCCTTGCGGTGGCTCAAGAACTCTTTGTGCTTAACATATTATGATACAAAGAGTTCTTGAGGCTGTGATACCTTTCTAAGTGATGTTGTATGATTGACCTAGTTCAAATGCTTGTAAGGTTAAGTCCTTAATTAACTAATGCATGTCTTCTAGAAACCCACAATAACCATTATCCCAAATCATCAACTCTCATTCCCTTTCCCATCAAAATAACAATGTGACCGCCCAATGCCACACTGGCCCACCATGACTCACAACTTTTGCCACATACCCTAGTCTAAATCATTTTACCGCACTAGTTGATTACCATGTACCACGTGCCATCAACAAAATTGCATGACAACAGCTGACACACCTTTTCATAAACATGTTCCATATTCCATTAAGCAAGATTAATTTTTGTATTCTCAAAATGATATCAATAACTCATTGCATGGTTAAGCAAGCTAGGACATTCTAACTATCCCACATTGGCAATTAATAATTACCAACTAATAATAAACCATTTTAGGGTGACAAATGAATCATGGCATACAAACGACAAGGTAGGCATGCTTAAATTAGGTTGAATAACTAATCTTGAATTAATTAAAATAATTATACTTTGAATTAGCATGCAATAGTTTTAAACCCACAATAACCATTATCCCATATCATCAACTCTCATTCCCTTTCCCATCAAAATAACAATGTGACCGCCCAATGCCACACTGGCCCACCATGACTCACAACTTTTGCCACATGCCCCAGTCTAAATCATTTTACCGCACTAGTTGATTACCATGTACCACGTGCCATCAACAAAATTGCATGACAACAGCTGACACACCTTTTCATAAACATGTTCCATATTCCATTAAGCAAGATTAATTTTTGTATTCTCAAAATGATATCAATAACCCATTGCATGGTTAAGCAAGCTAGGACGTTCTAACTATCCCACATTGGCAATTAATAATTACCAACTAATAATAAACTATTCTAGGGTGACAAATGAATCATGGCATACAAACGACAAGGTAGGCATGCTTAAATTAGGTTGAATAACTAATCTTGAATTAATTAAAATAATTATACTTTGAATTAGCATGCAATAGTTTAAAACAATATAACTTTTAAAACATAGGCTCAACATGATAAAAGCACAACTTGCCTTCAAAAAGCTCTTCCTCCTGTTCTGGATCTTGCTCTTGAGTTGGCTCCTCGCTCACAAACACATTAGGCCCTTCAACTTCTACGCGTAACAAATAAATAATACAAAAAATAGGAAGTAAACTCAACTCCAAAACTTAAATAAAATTCACCATTAAATAAAGTTATTTTTCTATCGGAAATTAGAATTTATGATGTCATGCTGATGTCATCCTAGGATTTCTTTTCAGCCAAATTATTTTCTAAAGGGAAATCCTAATTATGACATCATACTGACGTCAACAACACCATTTACTGAATTAAAATAAATCTACAATAAATCCTATTAAATTGACATGAGGGTCCACAATCTATAGGCCGAGTCCACAAATTCGGCTCAATCCATGGTGCACTAGACTCATCGGAAGGTTGACCACTGGCGATGCATGCACTGACATCACGTAGGTGACGCCAGTGTGCACGGTGACTCGACGCAGACACGTGGCAATAGTCTGGCCACCAATTCTTGATCTAGTGGCTCACGTATGCTGCTTTAATCGATGGCAAGGTAATAAACAACGGTGACACGTGGTGCACCGACATCATGCCCACATGGCACGATCCCAACGATTCTTGGTAGATTCAACAGCTAGAGTTCACGACGAAGAACGGCGGCAAAGCAACGGTGGTGACTCACCGGGAACGAGGACAATGACCAGTTGCATGGCGCTTCGATGACTCCTCAGCTCCCACTTTGCACAGATCTGGCTCTCCTCAACGCGATGCACCCGAATCTACCCTTGGATACAACGACGGTTTAATGGCGATGCGGGCTCAAGCGAAAACGTTGGCGACGATCTCTTAAACTTCGGCGACAAATCACTCAACAACGATGGCAACTCAGACTTCCATGCCTAGGGCAAAAGGGGCGGCACACGATGGCAACTCAGTCTTCCATGAAAATTGCGCGGAGATCTTGGACCCATCGACGATACAGCGGCGTGGTCTGAAATAGACTCGGTGAAGACAATGAACCACCGCCGTCCACATGGCACAACGAACGGCCAAGATGCACTCGAGTGCTGTGAAATTCGATCTGTTTACGAGATCAACAACCATGATACGCTAGGGTTTCTATTAAGTCTGATTGATCTCAGCCTCATAATCTACATCCAACGGTCAAAGCTTCTAGGGTTTCCGAAATGACACGATCTAATCACACACGTCTGATCTTAATCCAACGACCCACACATTAGGGCTACGGGACAACACTAGGCCGCATGATCTTAATCCAACGGTATAGAGTTAGGGTTTAGCGGTGCAAGCTACAGCTGGGCTAGCATGGGCTGCGAGTAAGGGCTAGGCCCATTAGGTTGCGGCCCAATTAGGATTCAAGCCTTTTCTGAGTTTTTCTATTTAAATTAATTATAGAAATTAAAATAAGCCATAATAAATAGCAAAAAATTCAAAAAATATTTTAGGACATTTGGAACTCAAATAAAATATTTACAACAAAACTTTATTTAAACCTTTCACATTTTTCAAATAATTTTAAGAGAAGGCTTAATTCAAATAAATTCTAGGAAATTCTCAAAAATAGCAAATGCACAATAAGTCCAAGAAATGCAAAAATTAGGATGTTACAGCACTCTTCATTCCAGATTGCCAAGGACCAAAAGCACCTCTCCCGTTTGGTGAAATTTCCTCATACACTTGCTGCACGCCACTGATTTCCTATTCGATGACCAGCCATCCGTTGTTGTCGATGCCGTGAGTATCTTGGTGACCACCTGGCTTGAAATTGCACTCGATGCTGCCCATGGCCACTGCACGGCCGTGCAAGCCATGGTGCTCCATGCGTGCACCACCCACTGATGAGGATTATGCACTGCTCGAATCCCACAGTTGAAGAGGTTGTCATGGCAACCGGTGATAGCCGCTCTTATGGCTTGCCGTCTTGTGGCATTTCAATGAACACGACATGGTCACCACCAACAACCACAGTCTGCCACAGTTGTGTAGCGCTGTCATCTCCCTCTTCACATGCCAATGGTACACAAGCCTCGTCGGACCTTTTGTCAAGCATGTGTTGTGCGTCAACCCCATCAAGATCCAGGAACAGCGACGAGTCATCGACCTGAGTGAGCACATCGTCAATCATTCATATAGCATTGTCGTACCTTCTTCTGATGAACCACCGCATGGGGCGATAACTTACACGCACCCGTGACACCAATTTAACAAACCTGGCCCTGCTCTCCAGATGTTTGGTCTTGTGCGGCATTACATCAAACACCTTGTTGGCACGTCACAGATCAGCAACTAGCTCATCACACTTGCCTCGACCCTCAACAGGAATGTGTCAGGCGCTGTGGAGTAGCCGGGTTCTGAAGAAAAGAAGAAGCGGGAAATCTGAAGAAAACAGAGGAAGCTGAAGAGGAGTTTAAAGTGGAATCAACGGCTGAAGAAGAATGCGAGTGTTATCAGAACATCAGACGGCCAGATGACCAGAAACAGTGTTTACCTAATGCTTAATGTCTGTGCTTTGTCGTTTTCCACTCTTTTACCTGTGCTGTACTCTGTTCGATGTAATCTTCTCCTTTTACCGCTGTGAACTGGAGGAGTATAAATTTGGAGACTGGAATGTAACACGGATATCCTTCAGCATATTACTTTAGTCTTCCCTAGAGTAACTTAGAACCCTAGTTGTATCTGGTACTTTTGGGTGGCGGCGGGATCCTCTTCCGTCTCTGCTATTCGGGTGAAATATTTCTTTTCTTGCTTGCTGTTTGGGTGATCTGAAACCTGATGTGAGTTAGGGTCCTGACAAAGTGGTATCAGAGCACTTCCTTCCTTGGCTGTGATTTGGATTGGGGTTGGTGGATCCGTAAAATCCCCATTCCTTTTTCACGATTTGGGAGTCATTCAGGCATTCTGAAGAACTGGGCAGATCTGGAAGCAATGAAGACGGAGATCAAGTTGGGGCTGATGGAGTTGAATCTTGGAGGGGTTTTGATGGGGTCTTCTGGCAATCTTATGGAAGCTCCAATCATAACGGAAAATCACATTTCTGGTAACCATCTTCCTCATAGTTTCTCAACCGCAGTTAGAACATATTATTATCCGTGTTCAAGAGGCTTTGATGGTAGAGCTTCGGAGCCAAATGTTGTTTTTAGTGGTACTCAAAACTCACAGCCAATATGTCCGGCTATTCATATGGGAGTTGGTAGTCAACCCATTCCAGCTTATTGTCATCCGGCCTTGTCACCATTTACTCAAACTGGGAATGTGTATGGTGGACCTTATGGCAATCCAAATACAGCTGGGTATGGTTACCAAGGTGGTCCTCCAAGCACAAATAGAGGACCTTGGGGCAGTCAAGCTCAATCTGGTTTCGGCACTGGGAGTTATGTGGGCAATGCAGGCTATGGTGCTTGGAACATCCCTTATCTTTGGTGGCCATGTGCCCACTAGTCGAGGCATTGGTGTAGGCTGCGGGCTATGGGAACCAGGGCTATGGGTATGGAGGAGATGGGTCATATGGTAATCATGGAGAGGGTGCTAGCAATTCTGCTACTAGTGGAACATCAGGGTATGGTGCTGGATCTAGAAGTGGTAGTTATAAGATTAAGTCACCACCCGATAATCCCAAAACACCACAACCAAGAGAGCAGACTGAACAAGTTAAAATAGTTCCCACTGACAAGAGATCAAAGAATTGTTGGCATTGTATTGAGCCGTGGAATCCAGGACATAATCTTAAGTGCAAGGTAAAGAAAGCATTGCATGCTATTACGAGGCATGGGAGGATGAATATCTTAGGAAGAAGAGATCGATGGAGTAGCTTAATTAGGCTACTTAACTACTCTGGCGGCAACCATTTCGATTAGAGTATGCTAAAATGAAGAACACTCATGCTCTTGTCCTTCCACGCAGTTTGGGGAACAAGCGGTATGGCTACTTCCTCCGATGATCGAGTAGGCAATCGCAATCAATAGCTTTGGGGATAGTGGGAGTACCCATTCTCTTATGGATTATGAACATGCAAACGGCAATGGCTTTGGACTCAATGTTGTTCCTGTTAAGAAAGTATCAGTAGCTGGTGGAGTTGATATGGCAGCAATGAATAGTATGCTGGGAGGATTGGCAGGCCGAGCTACTGCTTCATAGTCAAATCCTTTTGATAGTACTTTAAATGGAGCTGGACCTAGGCTCATCCGAAGTGGGTTAAGAGCATATGGCGAGAAGTTTTTATGTTCAAGCTCGAGTTTATGCAGAGCAATATCACCCAATATTTGTCCCATCCTAAGTATTACTTCCAAGTCAACAGCCAGTATGCAAGGAACAAGTTGGAGGTGGTCTTGTTTCCTTTCCTGCACCGGGGGCACTGGACAAGGATAACTGAGTCAGTGGGAGGCATGCTGTTATACAAACCTCCAATTCAAGATATCAATGCTCCGGATCTGTACATTCCTCTGATGGCTTTTGGCACTTATGTTATACTTGCTAGATATGTCTTGGGTGTTCTTGGAAGGTTTATTCCCGAGGTATTGACGCTACAGGTCACAAAAGGGCTACTTGGCTGGTTTCTGCAGATCATTCTCATCAGAGTTATATTGTACTCACTGGGAAGTGGTGAAGCACCGATTTATATGTACGGTCCAATCACATTGAATCTTAAGAAGAAAATTCTCACCAAGAGAAAGGAAGGAGGGAGGAATTGAGTTGAGATCTTGTGATTGATAATCCATCTTACGAGATCTGAGAAGTTCTTTTTGTCACCACTTCTAAGCAAATAAAAGCTGGTCATTATGATCGATTGACGCTTATTACAACCCATGTTGGGCAAGAAAGAGGTTCAAAAGGGAAATCAAGTGGGACAATCGGTAAATTGTGTTGGCACTATAATGAACCTTGGGATCGTGGCCTAACCGTAAATGTAAGGTTATAGATGCTCTTCATACTTGGTGGATGCAAAGGGATGACATGAATGCGAAGTGGCAAATGAGGAAATACCACTTAATTCAACTAGATGTGTTCTTTGCAGGGTAGCTCTAAGAAGGTGAAAGTGAGGAAAATCGGGAGAAATTGTCCGATTTGAGTATGTAGTTCATGGTGTAGTGGAGAATGGTTATTTTCGCAATCCATGCCATGTAGGAAAGTTACGATTGGCGGTAGAGGGAACCGATCTCTAATGTTGTGATTGAGAGCTCACTTTATGAGATACAAGATCGTGTTGATACCACCCATTTCAGGCTTCGTGCATCTGCTTATGAAGCATTGAATGAGTTTGTCAGAGTCAGCAACATACATGAAGCTTCTGGCATTATAGGCCCGTTATTGCAGGAGATCATGAGAAGACTGAACTTGACGTTTGATTTTCAAATACTTTCATCAGGTGACAAGGAGAAGCAAAGCGATCTGCAGGCTTTGCTGTGTGGTGTACTGGTACTTGCTGAAGGTGAGAGAGTGGCAACTGGAGTTCATGCACTCACAACTATGATGCAATACTTGCCTCTTTCTCAACATAGGCATTTGGTTCATGAGAGTATTAGTGCTGTAAGTTTGAAGTGGGAAAAATATCTTGAACTATTTGCTCTTACATATGAGGTGAGGATGCATCCAGTAATGCTATACATGATTGAATGGTTTGACCTCTGGTTAAGGAACTTAAAAGTCATAGTGCAACAGTATGTAGTTGATGGAAGGGTTAAGAGGCCATGGGATCCACGAGATCAAGGCTTGGTGATTGAGAGAAAGAAGCTTAGTGATTTCCTGCATGTGCAGGAAGAAGAGGAATTTGAGATATCTCATGCTCTTGCATCAGTGATAAGTGTCAATGAATTAGCCGAACCTCCAAAATTGAAGCCTTACCGAGTGCTCCATTATCAGAAAACAGCAGCTAAGTCTATTCATGTCAAAGAGGCCATTGCTATTTTGGAAGTTCTTAAAAGTGGAGGTATTACTTCTTGGAGAGTGTGGTGATTATTAAAATCAATCGTGAGTTTCAAATTTATAATTACTCAAAAGTTGGTTGAAGGAATACATCATAAGCTTATATTGAAGCCCTTGGAGTTTGTTTTGCAATAGAATATAAGAAGGGCAAAGAAAATCGGTAGCAGATGCTTTATCTAGAAAGAAGAATTCATATGAAGATGAAGATCGATTGTGTCTTGCAATTACCCAGGTGATTCTTGAGTGGCTTGGAGATGTCAAAGCATGTTACGAGCAGGATGGGAAAACCAAGCAGATTATGAAAGATATCTATTCTGGAGATAATCCTGGCACTAAATACCAAATAGACGCTGGCATTATCAAGTATAAGGGAGGATATTTGGTTCATTGATTACTTTTACTCGGTTCTGACTTGAGGACAAAACTGCGGCTTGACGAGGGGTATTGTCGGTATGGAGTAGCCGGTTACGAAGAAAAGAAGAAGCGGGAAATCTGAAGAAAACAGAGGAAGCTGAAGAGGAGTTTAAAGTGGAATCAACGGCTGAAGAAGAATGCGAGTGTTATCAGAACATCAGACGGCCAGATGACCAGAAACAGTGTCTACCTAATGCTTAATGTCTGTGCTTTTTCGTTTTCCACTCTTTTACCTGTGTTGTACTCTGTTCGCTGTAATCTTCTCCTTTTACCGCTGTGAACTGGAGGAGTATAAATTTGGAGACTGGAATGTAACACGGATATCCTTCAGCATATTACTTTAGTCTTCCCTAGAGTAACTTAGAACCCTAGTTGTATCTGGTACTTTTGGGTGGCGGCGGGATCCTCTTCCGTCTCTGCTGTTCGGGTGAAATATTTCTTTTCTTGCTAATGCTTCCCGCTTATCCATCTCCACTGGAACAGAAAGAGCTAAGGTGAGTTCAGCAGGAACTACCTGATGTGATGGGGATGGAGGCGGCGCCGCTGGGGAGAGCGAGAACCGCAGCCACTTGCTGGCGAGCGGAGGAGAGGGCACCGCGGGAGGCGTCATCGAGCTCCATTTTCTCTTCTAGGCCTCACAAGGCTTAGAGATTTGCGCGGAGGCCTGTGCAGGCAGCCAGGCGAGTGAAGCGCGGGGGGGGGGGCGTGTGGAAAAAAATTGCGAAAATGCCACCTCTAAGATTGGCCCTTGCTAAAATGCCACTCCTCTCTCAATGACATGTGGGACCTTCTGTGTCTATGACAATGGGTCCAAGTAGCATTTTAGCGAGGACCAATGTTTGAGGTGGTATTATTGTGAACTTCCTTAACAGTTAAGTGACAACTGTTAAGGTTTTGGTAGCCGTACGACTCGTCGGCATATTCAGTAAAACATTGATTGTCTGTCCACGAGTTGTCTGATTTTTTAAAAAAATTTGACTTTCTTTTGAGCCATATGACTTGCCGATGGTTACTATATTTTACCTAACTCTCACCACTAGAAATACAAAAACACAATCAAAAATTTGTAACTTAAACTAAAACAAAGTAAACCTAGGTGTACCCTACAAACTAAAAAACAAAAAAGATTTCTAACCTAGATAAAAATAAAATAAACCTAGGTGAACCGTACAAATACAGAAACAAACAGAACTAAAAATTGCAGTAGAGTGATACTAAAATTGCACATTATTTAGCACTACGATCTTAGAATTAATCTTGTGCAATTTTAAATGACTAAGAGGTAGAAATATTTCAGACAACCAAGAATCAGCCCGATAAAATAAACAGATGAACAGAACAAGAGAGCAAGTGGGACAGAACATTTTTTGAGATCATCGTCATATCTTTCTCGTTACATTAGGGATCATAGGGGTATTTTGGTAATTACTCACAACCCTTGGAAAACCTAGGTTTTATAATACTCCCCTTTTGGCAAATACCACACATGTCTTGTTGAAAGCTCTTTCAAAAACCTACTGGGGAAAAAGAAATGCAAAATATAGTATGTAGCATAGATTAAGTTGTATTACAGGTGTTGCTTCGTTAAAAATCTTCACGAGTGATAATAGGAAAATCTCACCAAAAGAAAAAGAGTACATCACTTATTTTCGGGATTTAGTAATGATTTTGAGGATCTAGCATGATCTACTCAATGTTGATCGACTAGATTTATATGTTTGGCTTGGTAAAATATGCAAGACAGTGATCACAAGTCAACACCTCGTAAGCTTAACTAAAGTTGAGTTTTTTAGAAAGCAACGTATCATGTGCACACAGGCCTTCTCGTGTACACACTGTGCACACCAACTAACAAAAGTTACGAAAAATTCTGAAAAAAATTGTAGATGTACTTCATAGATTGCTCTACCTATGTATAAAATTGTAGGATCAAATTCATTATAAATCGAGAGAGTTTAAATTTGTCTCTTTTTTGTAACTCTCAATATATAATGAATATGATTTTGAAACTTCATACATAGGTAGAGCAATCTGTGAAGTACATCTACAATTTTTTTTTAGAATTTTTCGTAACTTTTATTAGTTGGTGTGCACAGTGTATACACGAAAAGTCTATATACACAGGATATGTTACCTTTTTAGAATCTCACATATAACAATCAATGTTCTGCATATGCTCTCCCTGACAAGCCGGGTGGTCCGTACAATTGTGCGGCTAGCAACTTAGAGTCGTTATTCTCTCCTTTATCTGTATAAAAAAAACATCTACCTAAAAAACATGCATGGGATACTGTCCTACTTACCTAGTTATGTCATTTTTTAGTTTAGCCCGTACAAACCTAAATCATCGGTACGTATGACGTGATATGAGTAGTGGCTAGTGGTGGTTCTTGAATTTTTTTATTTAATATTTATTTTAATATTTTTTGAAAATAAGCAACAGGAAAAAATTATGAAAATGGGTTCCTGTCGCTCGGATATAGGGTGGTTGCACCATATTCGGGCGATAGGGACCCTGATGTAAAATGTATGTCCCTATCGCCCTAATATGTGCGAAAAATATATGTGAATTTGAGCAGTGATTTTTTACATCAGGGTCCCTATCGTTCGAATATGGGACGATCGCCCTATATCCGGGCGACGGGAATTCATTTTCGCAATATTTTTTCCCATTGATTATTTTAGAAAAAAAGATTTAAAATAAATATTAAATAAAAAAATTCGGTGGTTCTCATCAGGGATGGTACGGCAAATCTAGCACGCGGTGGCCCAAATTAGACTTTCTTGATTTCTTCACTTTGTCAATCTCCAGAACCGGAGAAGCACCCAGTTCAATTGTAATATTCTTAACATTTGATGATGATTTCTTACTACTGTTTGGGTTTAGTTACAGTATGATGCCTTGCCTTTGCATCTAACGGCAGTTAGCTTATAAAGCAGAGCTCTCAACTCCAGGGTGGTGGAGGCTGCTTGTGCTGTGACAACTATTGCCATCATTTGAGGATATAATTTCATTTAAGAAAGGACTGTTCACAGCTAGAAAAACAGAATCTTCCAGTGATACATGTTTGCACCCACAAGTAACTGAAATAACTCTCTTCTCTCTCTCTCATGCACATACAGAGTACATCGTATCGTAGAGACTAAATTTTGAAACAACATGCTGACAATGATTATGAAAAGTATACAGCAAAATAACTTTCGTGATCAATTATTCTCAGCTCCGCTTAGATTTGAACTCTTGCCTACATGGGTTATCTTCAGGTGGAAGCAGAGCTTCCCATGATAGTTTGAAGTAATCTTGGCGCTGGGGGCATGCATGTCAAGCTCTACTAGACCCTCGAGAACCTGAACCACGTCACCCATTGTCGGCCTATCAAAGTCGTATTCTTGAATGCACCAACATGCAACTTTGCAAGCTCTTTCAACCTCCATATTCATATGATCTTGTAACTGGGGATCTACCAAACTCCGTAACTCTCCTCAAGAAGCTTACGCGCAACTTGCAAAGGAAAATAAGCAGCAAGATCACCACTGCTTGTACATTTGTTTGCACCAGTTTTTGGAAACTACGAGAAGAATCGGTAGAAAAGGACAAATTTGGATAGCGCACGAGACATCGTTGGAAAATTTGGATAATGTACGTCAAGCTTTTGGGAAATAGGAGTCCGGTTAGGAAACTATAGCCGACACGGAGTACGTTGCCGTAACCGAGCAGGACTCGTATCGGCTAAACAGGTATATAAGGCGCACCAAAGCTGCTTGGAGAGGACAACAACAGCCAAAAACACATCTGCTATTTTTCTTTCATAGTTTTTAGTCTTTAGTCTTTTTAGTACTGTAATCTTTCCTCTATGAGTCGACATTGATCAAATAAAGTTGCGAATCGCCGATTGTTTGATCATCATCGATTTCTTGAGTTTGATTTATTACGTCTTGTTGCGCATCGCCTTTTGTAATCGATCGCCTTTTACCCTCGGATTAGTCTTGATCAACTAATCTAGTTACCCTTCTAATCGGCTCTCTGGCTGATTCTGGATTTTAGCCGATTCGCCCCAAGGATCGGCTTGATTGAATTTCACAACTCTCTTCCTTATCGATTGCAGGGTCAAATCGATTAGCCTTCAGCGCACACTTGAACCCGGTGTTCGTCTGGTGTATTGTGGGCCAGAAACATTCTTAACGTTTTTGGCGTCAACACATTTTTGGCACGCCCGGTGGGACCAGATCAGAAAGATGACTGTAGGCAAATCCACCGCACCAGCCGACGTCAATACCGACGCCATAATCGTCCCTACTTTGGACGATTTAACTCCAGAGCAACGCAAGGAAATCGAAAATCGAAAAGCTGCTTTGGAAGAGTTGATGTTGGGTTGCTACCAAAAAACCCGACGAGGAGTCACATAGAAGATGGCGCTCCCAACATTGAACCCGCTTGGAGAGGCTGGCGTCACGTCGACTCCGGTAAGCCGATATATGCCAGCTCAAGCTGAGTTATCTGCTATGATTGAACAATTTGTGCATCATGCATTAATTAATCAATCATCGGCTTTGGTCACGACGTTGAAGCCGATGATTGAAAATAGCGTAAAGACAATTGCACAAGAGTTGGCAACATCCGGAGGATTCTTTGGACCCATTCTGACCACTCCCAACATATCCGCGCGATACTGGCACCAAACGCCAACACAATTAAAGCGTCGGCACCCACACCCTCACTAATGCCGACCCAGCCCACAGTGTTGGCACCAGCAAACCCTCGTCTAAACCCAGTTACTCATTACCATGCACATACCGACGCCGCAAAGTTAGATCCATCGGCATCAGGTGTTCCCTGCGTTCCATCGGCTTCTCAGCCGACTGAATTAGATAAAAATTGTAAACCCCAAGGGCCATTCCAAGTTAGAAATCTGGCCCCGTATAAAGTAGTTACATACATAGAGCCGTTTGTTCCATTACCTGAGGGTACAATTTGCTAGAGGCGATAGAGTGCGAATCATGGCAACAACGATGCCGTCTCTTAGGATAAGCCGACCAGCCGAGTTTGCACTCGGGGGTCAGGATAATACCCATTATAATTGGCCAAACCCTAGCGTTCCATCGACTAACAACATCAATTGGGCTGATCGATTTCCATGGTCTTGAGAGATCAATTTGGCTTCTGACCCAAAGGAAAGACAATCGGCTATAGAAAGCCATACCAGTTACATTGACCGCATGCCATATCCCCATAACTTTAGGATCCCCGATTTCGCGAAGTTTTCAGGGGATGATTCAGTTACCACTTTAGAGCATGTTGGAAGATTTATTGCTCAGTGTAGTGAAGCGGCTCAGTCCGATGGGTTAAAGATTAGGCTTTTTCCTTGTCTTTATCAGGGATTGCCTTCACTTGGTTTACCAATTTGCCTCCAAATTCGGTCCACTTTTGGAACGATTTAGAAAGTC
The DNA here is from genome assembly GCA_036346375.1 of Guadua angustifolia. Taxonomy (NCBI): domain Eukaryota; kingdom Viridiplantae; phylum Streptophyta; class Magnoliopsida; order Poales; family Poaceae; genus Guadua; species Guadua angustifolia. The sequence continues at coordinate 57,309,621 of CM070507.1, forward strand.
GATTTCATGAATACTTTTTCTCTGGTAGCTTGGAGTTGAGAATTTCGGACTTGAGTGCTGTCCGGCAAAAGTTTGGTGAGTCGGCTTCAGATTATATTAGAAGATTTAGAAAGTCTTGAAATCATTTGCTTGATTAGGTAGTATTGCCCGATAACCAACTAGCCGATTTAGCCTTTCAAGGGTTAATTCCCCACTTAAAGAAAAGCTTCTTCAGACGGGAGTTCAGCGATTTAAGTCACTGCTTCACCGTGTGTACATGTGCACAGAAAGCCGATATTTAAGTAAAGAATTCAAAGATAAAATTAGACTAAATGGCGGTGGAAAGGACAAAGAAAAAATAAACATGGTTGAGTATAGTTCAAGTGAAACTTCGAAGATGAAGCGAGATGTAAATATAGCTGAATGGATAAGGGTTCTAAAAAAACACTTGTCTGTTCGTGGCTCAAGCCGACTAAGGGTAAGTCGGAGGTTAAATGTGCTTTTGATGTATCCAAGTGTGATCGCATATTCGACATGTTGTTACAAGAAAAGCTGATACGATTGCCTGAGGGACATACCATACCATCAGTCGATGAGATAAAAAAACGACGATATTGTAAGTGGCATCATTCGTTCTCTCATAACACTAATGATTGCAACATCTTTCGGCAGACAAATCTGACGACTATTGAAGGCGGTCGGCTCAAGTTTGCGGAGGAGCCGCCATGGAAGTCGACGTCAATCCCTTCCCAATCAACATGGTTCAATGCTCCGGCAAGGGAAAAAACATTGTCGATGAAAGACCCTTAGCAACGCGGCAAGTCGACATAGAGTCAAGCTCACAAGGAGAAACACTGAAGATAACGATCGGCTCACTTCAAATTGAAGCCGATCGAGATAGGAAGAATTCTAGGACTGTGAAGCCAAAAGGGGAATTGCAAGTCGGACGATGGTACAAAGCCGAAAGATCTCCGCCCCGGAAGCCAGCATTCAAACCCAAGCCGATTTTTTCACAGGTTGCTTAAGAAATATGAAAGGGTAAGCCATCGGCGAGCAGCGAACTCAACGATCGGCGGGTCACATAGGCCTAACAATGTGTTTGATCGGACAATTTGTATCGGCTAGACACTATAGAGAGAGCTCATCGAGATGTCCTTTCCGCAATTCTATTGGGAGAGAGGTATGGCATTACCATCTTCGAGGACATGCCCCATGGAGCATTACCCTCAAAGAGATTGGCCAAGGCAAGCGGTTAAAAGCGGCTATTTGATCTGGCCAGATCGGACTTGATCATGGCATAAAAAGCCGATAAAGGAAAGGTGGGTACACCGAACGGAGATAAAAAGGCCGAAATTACAGAAAATCTGGCTGGTAAGATTCACAAACCGATTGAGCCTAAACCTAGGTGGTGCCCAACTGGACTCGGTACCGATCACAACGCAGACGGCTTCAACGCCTAAGGACGCAGGAGATCAGAGAGGCGTAAGAAGAAAAAGCAGAGAGATCAAGCGTTTAATGAGTCTGCGGCGGTGAAACTTGTTACAAAAGAGTGGAGGAGAAAACAACAAGCCGATGATGAATCAGATTCCTCAGATGATTTGCTGTCACCAATGATTCGGGATGACACTCCTCCCATGGACATCAACATGGTGTTCACCCTACCAGCCGAGTTTAGGATTAAAACTGAATCGGCTAAAGACACGTTTGCTCAACTATGTTTAGGCGCACAAGATGCCGTATTCGAAAAGCCACAGGATCCTCATCGGCATTTAAAGCCATTGTACTTAAAAGGCTTCATCAACGGAAAGCCGATATCCAGGATGCTTGTGGATGGAGGGGCTACTGTGAATTTGATGCCACTCTCTACTTGCAAGAAGTTGGGCAAAACTGACGAAGACCTAATTAAAACAAACATGGTGTTAAATGACTTCACGGGTGACCCCACTGAGGCAAAAGGGGTGATGGTCACAGAGCTAACCGTCGGCAGCAAAACTTTGCCGACCGCATTCTTTGTAATTGAAGCTAAAGGAAATTACAGTGTGCTTCTCGGGCGAGATTGGATACATGCCAATTGTTGTATCCCCTCCACAATGCACCAACCGGTACAATGGAGCGGAGATGAAGTTGAAGTTGTATCGGCGACACATCGGCTCACATTGCAATGGCGAGTTCGAGATCTGAATTGGCCTCCTGAAGAAGCGAGTGCATATCGGGTAAAGCTCTAGGCGATTGTGACTTCATATGCATTGGGAAGTCGGGTTTTATGCCGATCGGTGTGAAGCGGGCACATTTGATCGGGCAAGTGAAGTTCTAAGGAGATGGGGTCAGAAATGATCCAACTATTACAGGACAGGGTGAGGAGCTATCGGCATGGGATAAATTCCTGCGAAGCCATTGAAGATTTCCAAAGCGAAAAATTGGGTCAAGGTTTCACTTCTGCCGATATGCTTGAAGAAGTCGATATAGGAGAAGGTGATAGGAAAAGGCCAACTTTTGTAAGCGCAAATTTAGGTCTAGAATACAAAAATAAGTTGGTCAAAATACTTAGAGAATACAGAGATTGTTTCGCTTGGGAGTACTATGAGATGCCTGGGCTAAGCCGACAGTTAGTGGAACATCGGCTACCTATCAAGCCGGGGTATCGGCCATATAAACAACCTCCGCGGCGTTGTAATCCAGAACTATACGGTGTGATAAAAGAAGAAATTGAGAGACTGCTAGAGGCCAAGTTCATAAGACCTTGCCGATACGCCGAATGGGTGTCCAACATTGTTCCCGTCATGAAAAAGAATGGTAAACTTCGGGTGTGTGTAGACTTTAGAGATTTGAATAAAGCCACGCCAAAAGATGAATATCCGATGCCTATAGCCGATATGCTTATCGATCTTTGCATCGGGTAATAAGATATCGATTTCCTTGACGGGAATCTGGATATAACCAGATATTCATGGCAAAAGCCGATGTACCTAAAGCGCCTTGAGATGTTCTGGCGGCGAAAGCGAGACCATCGGGTCAGTATTGGCGCAAGAAGTCGATGGCAAAAGCGAGTAATATTTTACTTAAGCGACGACTCGAAGCCGAAACCGGTATCCAGCGATAGAGAAGTTGTGCTTATCCTTATATTTTGCTTATCGAAATTGAGGCATTATATATTAGCATCGACTTGCATAGTAGTATGCGTAAACGATATCATCAAATATATCTTTATCGCACCAATCTTGAGAGGACGACTCGGAAAGTGGGCTTATGCTCTAACCGAGTTCGATCTACAGTACGAATCGGCCAAAGCCATTAAAGGTCAAGCAGTAGCCGATTTCATAACTGGATATGATACCATGGCAGGAATAGTCGATGTAGCCCCATGGCAACTATATTTTGATGGGTCAGTTTGTCAAGAGGGGAGTGGAATAGGTATTGTGCTGATTTCACCAAAGGGACATAACATCGAGTTTGCATACCGGCTTACAAGCCGATGCTCTAATAACCAGGCCGAATATGAGGCATTGCTCAAAGGGCTGCAGTTGATAGATAGCGTCGGGGCGAGTAATGTGGAAGCATATGGCGACTCATTGTTGGTGGTGCAACAAGTTAAAGGAGAATTTAAATGCAACGACGAGGTGCTATCCAAGTATCTACGGTATTGTCTTGATGTCATCAACACTTTTGCGTCATTTTGTATCAGCCATGTGCCCAGGGAAATGAACGACAAAGCCAACACATTAGCTCGAACGACCGGGCTATAAGGAATACAGCCGATACGAAGCATTTGATTTGATCGACAAAGCAGTCTTTTGCGCGTCGCTAATGCCGATTGGAGAAGAGAAATAAAAGCTTACCTAATGGACCCATCCAGGCCTACTACGCGAAAAGTACGTCAACAAGCGTTGAAGTATGTTGTTCTAGAAGGAGAACTATATTATCGAACAATGGAAGGTTTGCTGTTGAGATGCCTTGGGGACGAGGAAGCAAAGGTAGCTATGGGCGAAGTTCACGAAGGAATTTGCGGGGCACATCAATCGGCCCACAAAATGAAATGGATCTTAAGACGAACCGGGTACTTTTGGCCGACAATGTTGGAAGATTGTTTCAAGTATTACAAAGGGTGTCAAACTTGTCAAAAGTTTGGAAATGTGCAGCTTGCACCGGCATCGGTCTTATGCCCAATTATCAAACCATGGCCGTTCAGAGGATGGGGGATAGACGTAATCGGCCAAATATTCCCAGCGTCAAGCAAAGGCCATAAGTTTATTCTTGCGGCCACGGACTATTTTTCAAAGTGGGTTGAAGCCGTTCCGCTTAAAAAAGTCACCAGCGTGGAGGCTATCGGCTTTGTTAACGAACATACTATCCATCGATTCGGTATTCCTCGACTATCTGGCCCGATCAAGGAAGCGTGTTCATGTCTAACGATTTTAAAAGTTTTGCGAGAGCCTTGGAATCAAGCCGCTTAACTCATCGCCATATTACGCTCGGGCCAATGGACAAGCGAGTCATCAAACAAAACTTTGATCAAGCCGATTAAGAGAAAATTGATGAAAAACCTCGAACTGGCACACTCGTTGTCGAGTCTTTGTGGGCTTATCATTTGGCGTTTCACAGGTCGACTAAATTGTCACCTTATCAGTTGGTATACGGACAGGAGGCCGTGTTACCCGTAGAAATAAGTATTGAATCTATGCGTGTGGCGAGACAAAGCGGGTTATCAACCGACGAATACAAAGAATTGATGTTATGCAATTTAGGCGATCTGGCGGCCGAGGTGATTCGTTAGATCGGCTCGAAAAGAACAAAAGGAGAGTTGCTAGAGCTTACAACAAAAAGGTCGTGCCTAAATCATTCAATGAAGCCGATTTGGTTTGGAAAATGATATTGCCGATCGGTTCTAAGGATAGTCGATTCGGTAAATGGTCGCCAACATGGGAAGGGCCGTATAAAGTAAATCGGCTTGTTGGAGGAAATGCGTATATACTTGAGACATTAGAAGGAAGCATATTCCCTAAGGCAATCAATGGGAAATATTTAAAGAAATACCACCCTAGCATTTGGATCGGTGCGTAATCAAAGTACGATACAAACAATTCAGAAGTAAATCGGAGAAAATAGCCGTTTAAATAAGACAAGAATAATCGGTTAGACAGCCGATTAAAAGTGTGTTACAGAAGCATAGCAAAAGCAACATTGTTTTACGACATACACCCACATCAATAAATTACATGCACGACCGAGATTCTAGCCCCTAAAGCGATAAAGTCTTGCGGCGGCCTTAGCGATGTTTGGTGGCGCCATAAGCGATATCCTTATCGGCTTGGGCGGTGCCAGGCACTGGAACGAGTTTGGCCGATTGTTCTTTCACCTTCGCTACGGCCAGGCCAATGTCGGTCTTCTGGCTTTTCAGGGACGTTGAAGTGGCAGTCACCAGGACAAGATTGTTTGCAAGCTCTTCTTCCACTTTAGCCAATTCCTCCTCGAGCCGCTTCTTCGTCAACTCTAATTTTTGCGCGGAGGACTTGGCGGCCTTAAGGGTGGAAGAATCTTCATCGTACTTCTTTTTCTTGGCCTTTAAATGCGTCTGCCACCAACTCGTCCAAGAAAGCGTTGAGTCGACTTCTTGGGCTTCTCATTTGTGCTAGTCTAGCCGTTGCCGCTTCAACTTCCGCCCGCCTCTCATCTATATGACAGACGTCCAGAATAGCCTTCAGGGCCTCAGGCGGGAGATCGGCTTCAACAACAGCCATTGCATCCCGGATTGGCTGAGCATTGGCCAAGATGTTCGCCTCACCGTGAAATCGCGATTAAAAGCCGATTCAGCTTCCCCTGCATGTTTGAGCCCGATTGAACGACCGCAGCAGATGCCTTCTGAGAGACAGTGATGATGTTGCGGATGTCCGCTACATAGTTGTCAGGGGCTATCACTTCTGGGTCGGCTAGCTCGTCCAAGGTAAAGCCGAGCAAGTCATCGGGGTCCATTGACTCCTCCGGCGCAGCTTCCATGGTGATCGGCTGAGAAGGCGAAGGAGCAGGAGCCGTCTTTGGAGGAGGCGATATCGAGGGGCGGTAGGGCATCTGAAGATCGGCCAATATACCAGCGGCTTGCGAAGACGTCGCCGGTGAAAAAACGATAAAGAGCGCGTTACGAATCGGTGTAAAAGATTCTCTCTACATAAAAAGAAGCAAAGAGATTTACCTCTACAAAGTCAGATGCACGGGAGAGCTCTCGGCACTTTGTTGATGTGTTTTTGGCAAGTGGGCGGAGTTTTCGTCGACTTAGGTTTTTACGCAAAAATTGATCATACAACGTCAACGGCTAAGCAACAACACAAGGAGCGATTATCGGTTCCAAACACTTCTTCGGCAAGTCGGCCTTTTTCGAGTTCGAAAGTGGCGGGCTTTGAATCTGGAGGCTACGGAAGAATAGCCGATTAAGTTTGGTAGCTTGATTGGGCCTTTTCCTTTAGGCCCCGGTAATGACGGAATGTAGAAGAAGGCGACGGTAGTTTGATCAGCCGTGGCATTCTGAAAGAAGACAAGGGAATCAACAGTTAAAATCACGTAGGAAAGAAACTCAGGCACAAGGTATAAGAAAACAAGCCGATACCTCTACAAAATACAGATGAGTTAGAATAACCCGACGAGCTGGAAGAATCCGAACTATCTTCGCTTGAACTGCTACTAGATGAAACTATCGTCGGCCCATGGAAATCCGGTAAGAATGTCTCTATAATGGCCGACGGTGTGCGATCCAAATAAAGGGCTTCCGATATAGGCGCCCACCAAGCTGAGAACTGACTAGCGCGGCGGGAATTCAGGAAAAAGCGCGGAAGATCAAAAACTTGAAATTCATCGGCTATTTCTGAAATAATTTCGGCTGCAGTCACATTAGTCACCCTGGCCCTTGGTTCAAGACGACTGAAGAGGGGCAAAGTAGGCACCACCTGGCCGAAACCCAGCTGACGAGCATACACCGAGGGATGGTAGAACTCATATGACGGCTGAAACGTCCTATTACGGGAGTTCAAGCCGACATGGAGGATGCAAGGGGAAATAAAAATTGATCTGACTCTAAAGTCGATGCTGGCATCAAAGAACTATCAGCATCCAGATGAAGGAAAGAAGGCCATTGAAAATCGGCCGCATTGCTGTAGGAAAAGAAGTCTTGTTGACCAAAGGATGCATTGTCCAAATGAAGGAAGAAGGACAAATACTTTTTAAAGTCGATCGGGGTAATCCTGGTGTCACCACTGGAACACATCACCAATCTCTCTCCATGTGACCGACTGACTCTGTACTGCGGAATGGTGCCTTCAGGGTAATCCTCGCGGGGGAAGGCCGAGTCTTCTAAGGGTTCAGAGATGAGTGATTGGCTAAATATGCTATAAAGCGAGTTGACGAGCCATAACGGACCACCTATGTTGCCAACAATAAATGGCGAAACCGAAAAAGCCGACCGATAATATGCATCATCGATATCTGACCCAAAAGCATCTTGCCAAGTGCGGTAACGACCTTCAACCACTGCTCGCCACATATTGATATACTTGGGTCGGTCAAGAGAAGCTCCACGAAAAAGAAACCGATCGACCATAGATTCAAAAAGTCGCATGCTCCTCATCGATACTAGTCCATTAACCTTGTTATTATGTTGAATGTACTTGGACCATCCCTCGCCTTTCGATCGGATTAGTTTGTACCTTGGCTTGCCACTGAAAGCCGATATCTGGCCTCCGTCCGGCCTAAGACAACAAAGCTCGGCTATGTCTAAGAGAGTTGGGCCGACGGGGCGATCCGTAAAAGAAAAGCATTAAGAGTGTCCGACCAAAAATAACAAGCCGTGGCCACCAAGGACTCATTGGCTTCAGGGTTTGCAAGACTCAGCGGAAGACATTCGGCTATGCCCATGTTTTCCCATTCAGACTTCTTTTGGGCCAATACCCGGATGTACCAGCTTCTCCAGCCTTTGAGAGCCGTCGGCCAAGCCCTAAAGCTTTTTCCCCATTCTGTTATGTTATATCCTTTAGCCGATAAAGGAAGTCTAGGAATTTCCTCGTTAATAACTGTATCGGCAGTCGAGTTTCCTACCGGTCCTAGGTAGTATTGATCTTCACTTTCAGGAATCGGGATCAGTACCTGTGAGGGATCCATTCAGCCGATGAGGGAGGTGAAAAGCTTGATCACCAGCACAGAGAAGATGATTGAAGGAGGAAAGCCGATTGCAGAAGGTGCGAGAGCTGGAAAGCGTGAAAATGACCGTGGGGGTCCCGCATATATATAGCACGGTGAAAAGTGGAAAACGGCGGGAACAGTTATCGAAACGACACAGGGAAGTTATGGTGCGTTAAGGTCTGTACGGCGCAATTAATGTAGCAGTTACTGGAACAGTTCTTTAGCTAGTAAAGAAGAAGAAGATGGACAAAGAAGCCGATGGGTGAAGAAGCCGATGGATTTTTTAAAAGATAAACAAATTATCTTCCAAAAATGGGGGGCATATGTTTGCACCAGTTTTTGGAAACTACGAGAAGAATCGGTAGAAAAGGACAAATTTGGATAGCGCACGAGACATCGTTGGAAAATTTGGATAATGTCGTCAAGCTTTTGGGAAATAGGAGTCGGTTAGGAAACTATAGCCAACACGAATACGTTTAAGTAATCGAAAGCAGGACTCGTGTCGGCTAAACAGGTATATAAGGCGCACCAAAGCTGCTTGGAGAGGACAACAACAGCCAAAAACACATCTGCTATTTTTCTTTCATAGTTTTTAGTCTTTAGTCTTTTTAGTACTGTAATCTTTCCTCTGTGAGTCGACATTGATCAAATAAAGTTGCGAATCGCCGATTGTTTGATCATCATCGATTTCTTCAGGTTTGATTTATTCTGTCTTGTTGCGCATCGCCTTTTCAGAATCGATCTGCCTTTTACCCTCGGATTAGTCTTGATCGACTAATCTAGTTACCCTTCTAATCGGCTTTCTGGCTGATTCTGGATTTTAGCCGATTCGCCCCAAGGATCGGCTTGATTGAATTTCACAACTCTCTTCCTTATCGATTGCAGGGTCAAATCGATTGGCACGCTCGCGCACACTTGAACCCGGTGTTCGTCTGGTGTGTTGTGGGCCAGAAACCTTCTTCACGTTTTTGGCGTCAACAACATTCTTGAGGTGAGTTCCTCCTTCCTGAGATGATTTCTAGTAGCACCATTCCATAGCTGTAAACATCAACTTTTTGTGTAATAGCCACCCCACTAATCCATTCAGGTGCAAGGTACCCTATAGTTCCTCTCATTGTTGTTAGAACTTGACTGAAGTCCCTTCTCAGAAGTTTTGCCATCCCAAAGTCTACAATTTTAGGAACGAACGACGCATCGAGAAGTATGTTTTCTGGCTTAATATCACAATAAATGATGCAGTCATGACAACTCTCATGCAAGTAGGACAATCCTTTAGCAACACCTATGGCTATTTGGTACCTAGCACTCCAATTCAGCATTGTGGCGTTGCTTTGGAATAAATGGGCATCAAGAGAACGATTTACCACGAGTTCATAAACAAGCATCCTTCTATCACCTTCGCAACAAAAACCAATCAGTTTTACTAAGTTCAAATGTTGGATCATTCCAACTGTACTGACCTAAGCCCTGAATTGCTTCTCTCCTTGGTGTGCACCATCAAGCATTTTCACCGCTATGGTCGTTGAGTCACTTAGAATTCCCTTGAACACAGAACCAAAACCACCTCCACCTAGCTTCTCTGAGAAATTTTTAGTTGCACGTTGCAAATCAACATACCTAAAAGCTAGAATTCCACCACCATCTGTAATGTTGTTCACTGGATGACCACACCGCTTCCTTTTGTTCCTCCAAATGATCAATAGCAGGAAGAGCACCCTGAAACCGAATGCAGTAATGCTTGCACCAACAACGATGCCGATGATCCTTCTTCTGCTACTACTGTTTCCCCAACTTTGCACCTGTTCAGCAGCAAGGCGAAGGTAAAGAATCTGTCCGTCAGTATTGATATTGCCATTATACTGCTTTACATTAGTAAGCTCGCCATTCCAGATAGAACAACCACTTTTTCCATAGGAATATGCAGTGCATGAGCAGTTTCTTAGACAAACCTGCAGGCATTCGTGTGCACTTGCAACAGCTTCCATGCTATGGACATCATACGGCAATCTGACATTTGGTATGGGAAAGAATTGGTCAGTTAACCCTGTTGTGCTCTTGTTGCTAATGCAATCTAGCGGAGTATTTCTTATGCACCCTTGTCTTCTGTCATCCTGGTCCCAATCACTCGGCGACTTCACGGAGAAGCCCTTCATGCAGTTGCACAACGGAAGTGAGTTCTCATTGTAGACTGTAAAAGGCCCACAAACGGCGAAAACATCACATGAAGCCTTGGGTTGGATGTAGATAGTTTCCCAATCTTGCAAGCTTTCAGCCCAAAGAAGCTGCTTGGCGGGACCCGAGACGTCAAGTAAGCAGAGTGTGATCACTGTTGGATCCAACGTGGTGTAGGTGAAGTACTCCTCTTCATCGTTGTCGATGAATTTGGGACTGAGAAGAACATTACTTGACATCTCTGGCATCGAGTTGAAGTACCGTCCATTCCATTCCCCGGTGAAAAAGTACTCCATGGATGAGTTGCAAAGCTTACCCAAGTATTGCCTAGAGCCAGCGGAGTCTAACTCCATGCAGTATAAGCCTGGAGCTGGGTCTACCAAGTTCTTCTTTGAAACCAAACTGTATTTCTGACCGGTGACCTTGTTCCGGCCGATCTTTGCGCCGGGGAGTAAAACATCTGTTGGGTGCTCAAAGCTCTGCCACCACACATTGGATGGGTTGGGGGCATCTAGGATGACAAGATTTCCATTGTCCGATAGCACAACAGTAGTATTCTTGTTGGCTTTTGTTCTGTTGATTATTTGGCTGGACCAGATTATGGACTTGGTTGCATGGTTTAAGATGACAAGATTGCCATCCCTTGAAACTGTGAGCTGTGACAGTCTAATGTTGGGGTCAGTGATTGGCTTCTCTCTGTTAGCAATCCATACAGGAGTGAACTTTGGGATCTTGTTGAACCATATGCCTAGGTACCAGTTGGGTAAGCTGGTGTTGTCTGAGGACTTACTGCTGCCTGTTTTGAAGAAACCTAGCGCAAACATGCCGTTGCTGGAGAAGAGCTTGTCGCTGCTGCCGATGAGCGCTTGGCCTGCCGTCAGGGTACTGCCATTTGCAGCAGAGCTCGCATTTGAGTAGTACAGCAGAGAAATGAGAAGCCCAAAGACGGGCAAAAGATGACGCATAGTGTGTTAATCAATGGATGTGAGAGACAGAGCACAAGAAGTATATCTAACAGTTTACAATTGTTTATTTCTCTCTTTCTCTGGATTGTTGTTCTTGCTTTTCTCGTGTAGCTATTTGGTCTGTTGCTTAGTGGGGGTGAGTGGTGGTTTTGTTGTGAGTGATGGTTTCGTTGTCAGGTTTTTTCGGGTCCGGTTTTTTTCCTTAAAAAACAGGCCAAACCATCTTTTTTTCTCCTTTTTAATAAAATTGTGGCAATTCTTTTGCCGCTCTTTCGAAAAAAAAAAAGAAGTATATCTAACGATGGATGGATTGATGCAGCTATATATGTACTGTTCTAACTTCTGGAGACGAAGACCTGCCAATATATAGGGTGCTATCTGGTGCGACTCTAGTAGAATGCACAGCAGCAGATGGAAATTAAACTTTGCGTCTCTTAATTAGTTTGACTGACGGGACGGGCAACACACGACCAGGTACCGTTCTACTGCCGGCCAAGTTCGGCATTGATGACCTGAAAAGTTCTGTGCAAGGTTGGATCCGATGCCTCCATGTCCGTCTAGAACCTGAATTGAAGTTGTTGTTAGATGGGAAAAAAATGGCTAATTAATTCAGAGATAATCATCTTAGCGTTTGATAAGGTTTTGTGGAAGTTGTGATAGCTTATTGCAGCGCATATCTATGCTAAACAAGCATCACCTGATCGTACTGTGGTGTGTAAAATTGGACAGACTACAACTTGTCCTTATCTAGCTTGTCTGAAGCCACGATTTAGCTATGATAATTAATATTACTCTGTTTTAGACCACCTAATGCCACCTGAAAGTCATAGAAATCCTAATCTTGCATGCATCCTTTGCTCGCTTGGCATCACTCGGCGGCCGGCAATCAAATTTATGGTCCTGACCTTGACACTTTCGTCAGCAATGTTGCCTCCAATGCCTCGAATTTATGTTATTTTTATTGTATTTGGTTGAGACTCTTTCTTCTAATCTAAGTGTTAATTTTATTGTTATTTTTTATTTAATTTTAGGTTAGAATTTATATACAAATACAACTATTAATTTTATCTAATTTTTTGTTTCAAATTTTAGCTATGTACGGGTTTTAATTTAGACTTCATATGAAAATTAAATGGCTAATTCCTTTTTATTTTTTATTCTAAATTTCTATTACATTTTATTGTATTTGATATGGACTCTTTATTTTAATCTAAACCATTATAACTTGGGTCACTAGATAGATGATTAGATTTTTTTTAATAATAACATCTAGTGACTACTATAAGTCAATTTAATTAGGGTCTACCAGATTAAGAGTTATATATTTTACTTTTTAATATTTTCTATCCTATTTCTCTTTTTTCTTAGCATGCAACTCTCTATGTGCTTTTAATTAGGGTCCACCAGATTAAAAACTAAATATTTTGCTTTTTATGAGAATTCCTATCTTTTTTATCTTAGTAACTCTCCATAAGATTTTAATACATAATAATAGATAGGTAGATAATAGTTGCTAGCTGACCCGCTAAGTCGTCGTAGATACAGCAGCAGCAGCAACACCAAAAGATTTACATTACGGATCAAACCCTTCGTATTTTTTAACCGTTACGAATCAAGCTTGGTTTGACTTTCCGTTATATATATCTAGAACTGATTTTTACCGACTTTTAAAGCCATGGTAGTTGTATATTGTTTGATCAATCTCAATTGTTATAATCCGTAAAAATCAACGGTATATATTTTTCTCTTTTACCTCGATTAGTTAATGTAGAATTTTTTCTATTGCTTTAATAATATAAAGATTCTTCCTGCTACATTGCCTTCAACACATTTCTCAAAAATGAATAGGCAATTATATTATGATCGAGTAAATTAGCTAGATTGTCACAATGTTTAGTTTTCTAAACGCTTATTCCACTGTTCCATTTCGCACCGAGTCCATCCACCAATCACCATGAATGGCTGAGGTAATCTTTGTTTTGGATGTTCTGTTGATCTAAAAAAATGGCTGAGGTAAGGTCCTCGCAAAACGCTATTTTCGGGTCGACGCCCATACAGTGTTCGATGAAATGCTCGTGCGGCGAACGCATGGGACGTGAAAGTCATAGAAATCCTAATCTTGGATTTGGATGCATGGACGATGCCTTCCTTTGCTCGCTTGGCATCGCTCGGCGGCCGGCAACTCTTGACTCTTGACCTTTGGTACTTTCGTCAGCAACGTAGGCCTCCAACGGCCATTCCAACCACGCTCGAATGCCTCAGTTTGCTAATATGTCTTAGTTTGCTAATATAGATTGCCACAGCGTAATAATCTGAATCAACCAATTTGATAACTGCAATGAACACATGTTATATTGTTTAATCATAGGTGGTGTCTAGGGAGTACTTGAGTATATATTTTTCTGCTAAATAGTATTTAAATTTTGAGTTCTCAAATCTAGATCCAATGAATGAAATCACATTACCTTCTCCTTCCGTTTGAGTACTATTTTGTCGAGGAGCACTCAATTTTTTGGACATGAGATACATATCTACCTACGTCACTAGTTTGCTCATTAGTTATTAGCGTATGATGTGATACATTGAGGAATACTGAATACATGTTATTCTTTTATGCGTGGTCTTTTTATATCAATTATTTACTAGTTTTATACAAATTAAACTATGTAAAAAAATAATGAGACAATTTGTAAAAAAGAAGAAGAAACAAACTATAAGGAATACAACAAATAAAAACTATAACAAGAAAAGAGCTCTTTTACGGTAGATTAAAATCAATATAAGCTGTCCATTTCTTTGAATCTAATGGTTGAAATGACTTTAGATCTAGTTATACTACCACCTGTAGTATTAGTAGTAAAATTTATAGAGGGTTAAAAGGGTAAAAAATTATGTGATACTATTTGTCCTCTACGGTAAAACATGTCTTATGATCCTGATAAATGGCGGATGAATGGATAAAAAGCCTTTAAAGATTATTAGGTATTCGGTGATTTCAAAACTGTGAACGAATTAGGAAAAGTCTAAAATACCTCTAATGAATGGAAAGAAAAGGTCTAAAATACTCTTGAATAATGGATGGTTAAATTTGATTTCTACTACTACTACTTACCACATTTGTTATCCATTGTAAAATTTCTAAAAAAAATCTATTTGTTTGTTTATGTTACGGCTCTTGAAGATCCTAATCAAATTGATTACTCCCTTATCACATATTTCACTGAAGAAAAGAATCATGATATCAAAATTATAAAGCACATTGTGAATCACAAAGCAACACTCAATGAAAAAAAAAGGTTGAGTACTCACGAAAATTTCCGAGGCGCATATGTGTGAGATCATGTGATGAAAAATTGGTTAAATAGTGAAATTGGTATTGTAAAGTGATTTTGGTTATGGCATGTGTGGTGCTTGTGCATGTGCTATGTTGAGATGATAATTATGCTGGTGATAGCATGATGGACTTTGCTTGATGCAATGCAGTCATGTGAGTGGTTGCATGGACAGTTTTTGAGGCAAGTCATGGACTTGTGCTCAAATGATCATTTGATTATGCTGGTGATAGCATAATGGTTTTGCTTGATGCAATGCACTCATGTGAGTGGCTGCATGGATTAACCTTGAGTCAAGTCGTAGACTTGTGCTCGGAATTATTTTTGTTTATTCATGTGCAGGTGTTGCTCGAGGGTGAGCGTGGTCGATGTGGGACCGGAACTAGGTTCATGGAGGCGAGGTTCGGGACTAGGTTCGGGAGGAATCGAGGTCTTGGTGGTCAAGGATGTCATGCGGGACGTTAGGGCTAGAGAACATGCATGTGAAGGTGGTTAGTCACGTATGTGCAAGCGGTGGGGTGATCATGCGTGCAAGGTTTTAGTTTTGGCCATGTTGGGCCAAGTTGAGATAGATCTGAACTCTTTCCATGTTGGAAGTGGAGTTGTAGTCAATCTCTGTGAGTTTGCTCTGTATAAATAGGAGGAGGTGTCCCTGTTTATCGTGAGCAAGATTTTAGGGTTGTACTCTTTTGTTTGAGTCATTGTAACGGATCGAAATAAAGATCCTTCTTGCATCTTCAGTGGTGGTGATTTTTGTCTTGCTCTTGGCCGACATAGTTGATCGATCGCTTGAAGTTTTGTTCATCACAGCGATCCACGAAGTTCATCACGGAGTTTGGTTCTTTGCAAAGGTATCATCTTGCGAAGGTAATATCTTTTGATCCGTAGATCCGATCGGATTGATTATTATTGGATTTGATTTGTAATTAAATCTAGTTTCTACATTTAAAATTTCACATCAATCCAACGGTTAGATCTTCGGTAATTTGTGGTCGCCAGTTGCTAGCACATTCGCCCAAATTGTTAGATCGCTAATTGTTTGAGTCATCTTGCAAAAGTCATAACTTTAGATCCGTTGATCCGATCGACCTAATTCTTTTTTTTCACTTTGGAATTGAGTCTAGTTTATACAGTTAAAAATTCACTTCAATCCAACGGTTGGATCTTTGGTAATTCTTGCTCGCCTGATTGATGTCCCGCCTGCATTGCTTTCGTCGTGGTCGCCGGATTTAGTCATCTTGCGAAGGACATAACTTTAGATCCATAGATCCGATTGACCTGATGCTTTTTGTGTTAGCTGCGGAATTGAGTCTAGTTTTTACAGTTAAAATTGCACATCAATCCAATGGTTGGATCTTCCATAATTACTATTTTAGTGGATATATATCGGTCAGCTCGCCCAGACGCGCGCGTGGTCGCCCAACAGTTCACGTGGTCGCCCAACCTGCTCGCCCAAGTGCCAAACTGCTCGTCCAAGTGCCAAACTGCTCGCCCGAGTGTCCTACTAGTCGCCCAAGTGCTCTACTGGTCGCCCAAGTGCCCAAACTGGTCGCCCAAGTGATCTACTGGTCGCCCAGACTGGTCTATTGGTCTCCCAACTGCATAAACTGATTTTCAAGCAATTTGAGTTTCAATTGGGGTGTTTGAAAAGTTCAAAAATTAGATTTTAGCTTCCGCGCAATCATTCACCCCCCATCTGATTGCTACATTTGTATATTTCGATCCTACAATATGCAAATCTGAAGAGAGACCAATTCCAAGTCAAGGAACGCAATAATCAAATCTGGAATTGAAGTTCAGCTAGCTGCACGCATATGCCGCCACATTGACTACTCTGCTACTTTTTTTTACTATGTACTCTCTCTGTACATTTTTATAAGTCTTATTTTTAATAGCCTTGTTCACAAATATAAGGCCAGCATGTAGATTTAATAAAGTATTTCCTTTTATACCCCTATTTATTCTCTCTCAACCATATACATTTATTCATTATAACTCATACAAATTAAGTATATCTTTCAAGACAATTAAGTAAGGACATCTAAGTGATTTTCTCTTATATCTTTCTTAATTTTAATGCAACTTTAATGCTTATACAAAGTCAAAGTATGCCTTATAAAAATGAATGGAGGGAGTACTAGTGATCTGTTCGCTAAGCAATGTGAATCCTTGCCTCGAGATTGTCTTCCTCTAGTTCTTTCTCCTCGGTTGTCTTGGCCTGTTCAACTCGAGATAACGAAGATCCATTCAAGGTTGAGATTTGATTATCCTTGGCGTCCAAGACTGGAAATCCGTGTGAAATGAGTGTCAATCTATGGGTCTCTTTCTCAAGAAAGATTGGTCAATGGTCGCTTATACATAAAGTATTACTATTACTACTGTGCAGCATCCATGAGCAAGAACTGGACTTCCAAATATTCTCAGATCATGCATCATGTACAGTAGTGCACGTCAATTCACTACTACAGGACCGGCCTTCACAACCGGTCTATCACAAGCGGTTAGGTGCGCACCGCTTGTGCTCTACATCTCCAAGCGGTTAAGTAGGCAGCGGACGGGAGGGGTCTCTAAAGCAGTTCTTGACACGAACCCTACGGATCCCCACCTCTAGAAGCGGTCCGTGTCTACAACCGCTTCTAGAGATGGTGGGGATCGAAGCGGTTCATGTAGAACCGCTTGTAGACCCCCTTCCGCCAGCGCATTTAAACTGACGAGGGCGGATACTCTTTGACCGGCGGAGTGCGGTCAACGGATCCCCAAGCTCGGGAGGCCCGGCCGCGACTGGTATGCCTGACCAGGCGCTCGACCTCGGCTTGGCGCCGGCTCGGCACCTCTCGACCTCGAGCTCGGCGGGGTCTCGCTGAAGCCCCTGATCGCCCTAGGATTTGGATCGAGGCATTTGGTAGACGGTTGCGGAAGAGAACGGGTCGTGGGGATGACTCGAGTCTTGCGCGGCAAGTTCGAGGCGATTCTTGCCGACCCTCAAGGTGCGAAGGCCCCCTTTCGAGGATCGCTCCCGCCGATTGCGTGCAAAGGAAGTATAAAGACCAAGGGCGCATGAGCTCCAAGCAGAGCGAAGACAACACAACACACCTGGCAGCTCGAGTTAGAAATCACCATTCTTGTCTTAAGTTGTAAACACCGCTCTGTACACCCATATAACAAGAATCACCGCGAGGCGGCAGAGTAGAGCTATTACCTTCACGGGGCTCGAACCAATATAAACTCTTGTCGTGCGGCTCGTTGTCGCCTTGCTCGACCATCGCCCCAATCGATTTTCTTCCTTCGTTCGAGTAAAGCGCGGCTCGGGTCCCATAAACTCTCGACCCCTACCTCTTTTTGCGGTTGGCGATCCCGATCGTCGGCAATTGGCGCCACCGTGGGGCCCGATTGTTTTGCTCTTTTGCGAGAGCGACACCAAGACTCGAGGAGCATGGCGCCCTTCATCGGCAATTTTCTTGAGAGCGGACTCGACTCGTGTCCTGTTCACGCCCTCGCGCCGCCGCTCGGCGGCATGTTACGGTGGCGGGCGGGCAAACATTGAGGAGATGCGGATGACCTTGATCCGCAGACCGGAAAACGCTTCGCCGGATGGTGCGAGTTGCCATCAACCAAGCCATAACGGCTCTCCACGGAGGCCCAGAGAAAACCGCACATCTTCGGGCCACCGAGCTCCCCTTCGGGAGCTCCGCTATCGCCGGGTCATGACCAACCACGATAGGGTGAGGTCGGAGCTCTTTGGCGAGCCCCGGCGAGAACTCGATCGGGTGCGGCCAAGGTGGCACCTCCGCATGACATCAAAGTCAACGCTCGGGGACCCGCTCGAGAAGTAATGACAACACGTCGCGCCATCGATCGCGTCGGACACCTCTACACTGAGTTAGCCCGAGCAACGAGCTCGGGCGAGGCTCCGGCAGCGGACGCCGGCGCCCCACGGCACCGCGCCAACTAGGACCGAGCGAGCCGGGCCGCTCCGTCGATCGGCGGCAGTCTGCGGACCTCTCCGGGGCGTTCGCCCAGCGCCGCAGGTCTGAGACCGCTGCGTACCAGCGGGTGATTCCGTGCTCGGCACCATGGTGCGTTCCCGGCGAAGTCGGGCGCAGAGAACCTCGACTCGAGTCGGCGGCAGCAGGGATCTTGTCGGCAATGACCATGACCGGCGTGCGCCTGTCCCGGCCTACGGCTGCATGGCGTACTCCGACGGCCTTCGTCGCGTGCGGTGGCCAGCTCGGTTCAAGCCCGCGCTGATCGAGCGCTTCGACGGGACCAAGAACCCTGACGAGTTCCTGTCCATCTATTCGACCGCTATCCTGGCGGCTGGAGGGGACGAGCTCGTAATGGCAAACTACCTCCCGGCCGATTACGGGCGGGGCCGCTAGGACTGGCTCTTTAACGTAAGCTTTGGCTCCTTGGTCGTGGCGCTAGATCGAGCGCGCTTCGCTTCCAACTTCGAGTTATTCTGGCGGCAGGCGGGAAAAGACCTAGATCGTGTCATCGGGGAAGAACGAGCCATCGGCGACTTTGTGCGGCGATTCATCCGCACAAGGAACCTGATCCCGAGCATTTCTGATGAGGCCGTCATCAAGGCCTTCAAGTTCGGGGTCCGTGATCGACGTCTCACCGAAGACCTGGAGATCACCTCGAGGCTCAGCGTCAACAAACTTTTCCGCATGGCGGAGATGATGCAGCGGACGTGGGCGATGCCGTCCGCTGGAACGCGACTTCGACCAAGGTAAGCAGCCTAAACCAAGCAGAGGCCGCCCGCCCAACTCGGGCGCCGACCAAGGCGCCACCACCACAGCTTAAGCGCGATCGCGAGGTGGCGGAGGGCTACCGCGAGTGATCGTCTCGGCGGATGGCTGCCGCGAGGTCCTCGAGGTCGAGGCCAAGCTCGGGAGGACTCTAAGCCTCGCCAAGGCCGACCCGGCCGCAAAGCGAAGAACCAACCCCAGCGGGAGGGCCATCGTGCGGTCCGACGGCCGATGCTCGGCAATGGGGTCGAGGGCAGCAGCGGGGTTCGGCGAAACAAAGTTCATCTTTTCCACAGGCGGCCGGCCACGATCTACTGGCTTGCGGGGCTTGGCGAGAATAAGCTAGACGCCTTCTCGATGGGCGGGTGAGATGCCCATGCTCCGAAGGATGACGACCAGCCGGACGGGTGAATCTGCGTGGCGGGGCGGCGACCTCGACTTGGAGTTCCGGCAAAGGCGGCCGGATCGGCGTCATCTTCGGTGGCTCGTCGGCCTACCAGTCCAGGCGCGAGGTCAAGGCCGCCGCGCGTACCATCTACCAGGTCGCCACTGGGAAGCCCACCGAGCAGCCCTACAAGTGGGCCGGTGCCACCATCACCTTCTCCCCGGAGGACGCTCTTCCAGGTATGGCTCGAGACCTAAAGACCGCCTTGGTCGTGACCCCGACCATCAGCAACACCACGGTCGGTCGCGTCATGGTCGATGGCGGCAGCTCTCTTAACTTACTGCAGGCAGGAGCGCTCGACCGGATGCAGATTCCCCGATCGAAAGTCAAGAGCATCACCATACCGTTCTTCGGGATAGTCCCCGGGAGTTCGACCACCCCCTTGGGGCAGGTTGTCTTGCCAGTCACCTTCGGTGGCTCTGACAACTTTCGCACCGAGTTGATCACCTTCGAAGTGGTCGAGGGTGACCTCCCGTACAACGCCATCCTCGGGCGACCTGCCTTGGTCAAATTCATGGCTGCCAACCATTATGGCCATCGATGCATGAAGTTACGCAGCTAGCGGTGTCATCATCGTCGCGAGGCGACCTCTGACGGCGCATGGTTGTGAGACCAAGGCCTTGGCCCTTGCAGCATCTTGCCCAGTGCGATCGAGGAGACGACGAAGCGCCCGCTTAAGCGGCGTCTGACCCTAAGCGGAGAACGAAGGCGTGCAGCTCGGCGAGCGACCCGACCAGTGTGTCCACGTCTCCGATGGTGAGTCCCAAATAGGAACTTGAGCTCGTCACCTTCCTTCAGCGCCAACAAGGGTATATTAAGCAGGAGCCCAGCGGATATGCGGCGTCGAGGGAGGTGATTGAGCACAAAGCGTAGGTGGGATCCGGCTCTGACACAGGCGCCAAAAAGCTGCGTCGCTTCTCTCCGGAGAAAATCGCGATCATCAAGAAGAACCTCGACAAGCTCTTGAAGGCGGCTTCATTCGTGAGATCAACTACTCCGAGTGGTAGCCAACCCGGTCATCGTCGTGAAAAAAGGGAGGAAAGTGGAGAAATGCGTCGACCATACGGGGTTGAACTCGGCTGCGCGAAGGACAATTTCTCGCTTCAGCGCATCGACGGATCGTGGACTCCACCGCGAATGCTAAGATCTTGAGCTTCTTGGATGCTTACTCGGGTACCACCGGATCAAGTGGCGATCGACTTAAAGCAAGACCTCCTTCATCACGCCGTTTGGCACCTATTGCTATCGACCATGTCATTTGGTTTGCGCAATCTGGGGCCACTTTTCAGCGTCGATGACCAAGACTTTCGAGCTCGGATCGGGCGGAACCTCGAGGTCTCGTGGGCGACATCATCGTCAAAAGCCCGCCAAGGGCGACCACGTTCGCGACCTCGAGACCTTCACCAACTGAACAGCACAAGATCAAGCTCAACCCCGAGAAGTGCGTGTTCGGCGGCGTCCGTGGGTGCTCGGCTACATGATCGGGGCTCGGGGTTGGACCAAACCGGAGAAGATCGAGGCGATCGAAAAGATGGCACCCGGCCTCGATCAGCGGTGCAAAGCCTCACCGGCGCGCATAGCGCCCTCGGCAGATTCATCTCGAGGCTCGGCGGCGGGCTCCCATTCTTCCAAACCTTGCGCAAAGCACGGGCTTCGAGTGGACTCCGAGGCCAGCGATCCTTCGACGACACGAAGGCATACTGTCGTCCCCACCCCTCCTCATAGCGCCACAACACGGTGAGAAGTTATTGCTATACCTCGCGGCCACCCCCATCTTTGTTAGTGCGTCTTGGTAGCGAGCAGGGGCCTCAATGACACCCATTTATTATGCGGTGAGGTCTTGCACGGCCAGAAGAGCGCTACTGTAAGTCTGAAGGCATTATATGCTCTCCTCATGGCTTCGCGCAAGCTCGGCACTATTTCCAAGCACACTCAGTGGTGCGTCGAGCAACTTCCGCTCGGGGACATCTGAGAACCCGGAGGTGGCGGGCGAATCGCCAAGTGGGCCATGGGCTGGCGGCGTTCGGCGTCCGGTCATGGCGCCACGACCATAAAGTCGCAAGTGCTCGCCGACTTCGTGGTCGGCGAGCGTCATGACCGCTCGAGCTTGGTCGAAGCGAAAAGCCCCAGGTCATGTTCTTGACGGCTCGAGATCCTTCAAGCGCTCGGGCTGGGATCCATATCCTCACCCAGCGGCGACAAGCCGACGTAGTCGTTTTGGCTTCTCGGCGACCAACAATGTGGCGGAATCTGAAGCTCTTTTGGCGGCTTGCGAGCTTGCAAGGCCTTGGGAATCGCCGCTGGTCGTGAAGGCGACTCCGGCTCGTCATCAATCAGTTCAACAAGGACTACCAGTGCTCGGGAGACTCGATGACAAAGTACCTCGCCGAGGCGCGCAAGATGGAGAAGTGGTTCCGAACTTGGAGCTCAAACACATCCCGGGAAGGACAACTCCAGTAGCGGACTCCCTCTCCAAGCTTGGCTCCTCAGGCAGCGAAGTCCCACCCGACGTCATCCTCGGAGACACTAAGCGGCCCGTCAATCTCCGACCAAGAAGTCGCGCTCGCAATGGTCGAAGGTACACCCTCCTTGGCCGAGGCCATCCACAGTTTCCTTGCTCGGGGCGACCTGCCACCCGACCCTGTCGGGAGGAGCTGGATCAAGTCCAGGCGAGTCAGTACACGCTTGTCGAGGAGAGCTTCTGAGCGCAATGTTTTCGGCATCTGACGCGGTGCATCTCCACGGAGGAGGTAAGTACCTCTTGCATGACATTCACTCGGGCCTCGTAGGCGCACTCTTCGTCTGAGGACAATGGTCGGAAGGCCTTCGCATGGGGTACTCTCGCCCTCGGCGCTTCAGGATGCTTTCGTGATATCGTCGCACCGCCGAAACTGCCAATTCCACGCCCGAAGTCGCATCAACCCGCCTCGCGCTCCAGACCATCCGCTCGCGTGGCCCTTCTCGACACGAAATTTGGATATCCTCGGTCCTTTTCCTCAAGCGTGGGAGGGAAGAAGTTTACGTTCGTCATTGTCGACACCTTCACCAAGTGGATAGAGGTGGCCGGTCTCGACCATGCTTCTTTCGGGCGGCGATTCGTTTTTCGCTTGTTCGTGGTCACGGTGCGGGGTTCCATGCAAGATTATCACCGACAACGGATTTACTCGGTTTACCGGTGAGTTGTTCCACGAGTTTTGCGAGGAGCTCGGCATTAAAATTTGCTTCGCCGGTGGCTCACCCCGAACAGCGGAGGCGGCGGAATGTGCCAACGGGCAAATCGTTCAGAGCGTCAAGAAGCGAGTCGCGGATGAGCTCGGCCGTCTGGCAAGGCACAGGTGGGCGAACTTCCCACGATCCTATGGTCTATTTGTACCACAACAAGCGAGCCACGGGGTCCACACCCTTCGGCTCGTGTTCGATGCAAAGCCGTCACGCCTCCGAGGTCCTGCTGGGCTCTACGAGGTCGGCAGTCGACCAAGTCGACCGAGCCGAACGGTCTCTCGACCTCACCCTCGCGAGAAGAAGTAAGATGCCGTGCCTTTGCTACGATCAACGCACTACACCGCAAACTCTTCGCAGACATGCGTCTCGGTCGATGCGACCTAGGAAGCTCCTTGTTGGGGACTTAGCCGAGGCGGATTGAGCTCGTCGGCACCAACAAGTTATCCCGCAGTGAGAGGGCCCTATAGAGTTGTTTCAACAGATCGCCGACGGGGCTTCTAGGCTAGCGATGCCCCGGCAGAGAGCTCTCTAGCTCGTGGAATATAGATCGACCGGAAGTTTTATGTGTAAACCCTATGCCTCACATTTCAATAAAAGTGATCTTTCATTTTCTATATGCGCTTCGTGATATTCTTGCTATTTCTTTTTGAACGGTTCCTCATTTATTTTTCTCGAACACGACCCTCGTCTTGTGAACACATTAAGCTCTGGTCTAGCGATGCGGGTTTGACGTTCACCGCCAGCGAACGAGCTAAACGTAAGCCGAACCTCTTCGCAATCTAGCTCTTCCCTGTGCTCGGGCTCGAGGTGAGAACCTCGCCGCTTTAGCCGTCGAGCGATATGCATGGTCGCAAGGACCGTTCGAGCACTAACGATGACCGCTTCGTGCCCTTCTACCATTGCAAATTGTTCCTCCACTTTGCGGTCGTGGCCTCTCATCCATGTTTAAGTCTTGTGCAGAGGCACGTCGCTCGACCTCGGACCAACGGGCTGGGTAAAGCTACCCTATCGGCGCACGACCTAGAAAGCAGGAGCGACCAATAAGCAAAGCAAGGAAGACTTCAAGTATCCCCAAGCTACGGATTTACTTGAGGGACGAGGTTTCTTTGTACACCAAAAACAAACCACTTTTGTTAGTACATTCCGCGCTCTTTGATGTTTCCTTACATGTCGGCCATCTCATGGGTAAGCTTTTCTGCTTTCAGTGGGCCACTCTTGCCTTGAGGGTTGCGATCTCACCACGAGATGGAGGGCTTCTTTGGGAAGCATCCACGGCTCGGCGTCGTTCGTCTTCAAAATTGGGCAGGGCATTCTTATTTGCCGACGTGGCCTCGAGCTTTTCTTGAGCAGGGGACCTTAGTCCGGGCCTAAGGGCGACCTCGCGGGAACCTTCTCAGCACCTTGACTTTAGCGCGTTTGACCTCGAGCGCCTTGGTGGCACGTTCGAGCTTCCCCTCGAGCTCAAGGATTTTGGCCTCGAGCTCGGGGGACGCCCTCGTCCTAGAATGTGCCTGCTCCGCAGCGGCCCTCTCCAGGTCCTTGACCTTGGCCTGCTCGGTTTCAAGTGTCTTGTTGACGCTCCCAAGTTCCTCTTGAGTGGAGAATTTCGGCCTTGAGCTCGGGAGTTGGCGCCTTGAAGCCTTCTCGAGCCTTGATCTTGCCCTTTCGGCCTCGGCGCCGTGGGCTGAGCGTCGTGCTCTGCTCCACGGCCCTAACACAAGTCGCGTTCGGAGACCTGGTCGCTCGAGCTCTTCGCGTGGACTATCTCCTGCGCCCTCATCGTCGGCGTAGATCGCCGAGCTCTTGGGCCATACGCTCGAGCTCCCCTGCTCGACTTCAATAGTGCCTGCAGCCGGACGCGCTCAACCTCCAGCGCCTCCCACTGCGTCGAGGAGACCCCCGGCCGACAGCATACTCTCGGAGGCCTTGTAACCCTCGAGAGCCTGATCGATCACCTTCCTGACGGAAAGGATGGCCCAAAAGTGAGAGGGACAAGGAAGTCAAGCTGCGAGCTCACGAAGTCGCGGGAAGACCCTCACCTCGCCGAGTCGCCCCTCGGCGTCTGGCGGGTGAAGTCCTCACGGTCGTCAATCACGATCGCGAGGATCTCCTCCTTCTCGTCAACCGCCATAGCTGGTGCGGGATCGACCCGGCCACCGATGGCGCGCTTGGCCGTGACTCGAGTCCCGCCTCGGGCGGCGGCAGTTATCCATTGCCTCCTCCGGTGGGTTGAGGCCACCGACGGGAGGAGGACATAGCGGCGAGCCGACCACGATCTCCACGGTCGGGTCCCGCTCGTCTCAGCGCCAAGGGATGGCGGTCGGATCCACCTCGGTATTCCCGACCTCCGTGGCACAGGGTGCAGCGGCCTCGGCGCTCGGCACGATCCGGTAGTGGGAGGTGCTGTGGAGCTTCTGGCGGCCGATCGCCCTCGGTGGCCGTGAGTCATTGCCTCGGCCCGGGCGATCGTGGTGGTGGGGTCTTGGAGGCCACTTCAATCGTGGCCTCAAGGCCTGATATCCTTCCTCACGGAGGCGTCGGGAAGCCGTCGGCGGCATCTGCGCCGTGGGCCTCGCCGTGTCGTAGTCCGTGGCCAGTGGGCTCGTTTTCTTCGGACGAGTCGTCGAGCCCTTGGTAGAACTCACCGACCAAGGGCTGGCCGAAGAAGTGCGTGTCCCTAGCGATCGCGGCGTGGTACCCGGCTCGGCGTTCTCCTCCTCGGACTCGGACTGCATACGGACCGCGACCATCGTCAAAGCGGGCAAGTTTGAGCTCGGGTGCTCGGTCTGCGATCAAAAGCATACACTAAGCGAAAGGTGCGAAAGGGTGGCGCGAGACCGGGATGTCGAGGGCTTACAGGTCACCGATCCTCCTCGTTGAAGGTCGTCGAAGGTCTTCTTTGCCCGATGTTGAGGATGTCACGTTCTTGGCGTCCTCGCGACACGAGGTCTCGGGGTCCAAGCGGCTCCGCGTCACCACATGGCGAGGCTCGGGCTCGAGGCTCTGGGGGTGTACTCGAAGACTGGCGGGTAGCCGCGCTCTGCTTACTACGAAGGAAACGTCAAAAGCGGCAAGGCGGCGGGAAAACCAAGCTCGGGGCTCGACGGAAGGGCCCTTACCATGCACAGTCTCCCGCTCGACATGGCGCTTCTTCGCCTCCGTTCGGCTTGGTCCGTCGGTGGAGGTCGCTTCTTCCCTTCTTGCCCTGCCCGTGCGTGGTGGAGCATTCTCCTGGCCATGTCCAGTAACTCCTGATGGGCCTGCGTGCGGGCGGGGCTCAGGAAGGGGCTCGTGGGTATAAGACTCGAGTGCTTGGTCGGGTGACCTACCTCGTCCTTTCGACGGAGTACATTCTTCGGGACGGGGTTGCCGATGACGTACTTGTGCGCCAGCTTCCCAAACATCTCGACCATCCTGGCGGAGACCCGAGATTCTTCGGCACTACGGAGACGGTATTTGTCAAGAGAGGATCGAAGGGTGTGCGCAAGCGGAACCTTGAGACAAAAGACTTACTAGGCGTGCCCTCGCGGGTAGCATCGTCGGACCCGGATCTCAAAGAAGGGGTGCTCCTTCGCTGAGAGGGACACGCGATTCGCAGAAATCGTTAGCGATCGCTTTGCCGTTAAGACCAGCGTTGCGCAGATATGGATGAGGCGATGGCCTCCTCGTCGACCTCGAGGTCGCCCGACTCGAGTCTCCTTCTTGCGGTTGGCGATGGGGTCCTTCAGTACACGGCGTCGGCCTCGCCCCTCTTGAGTAGAACCGGCGCTCGCTCGCGGGTAGGAATCCTGGTGGAACAAGGAAGGCCCGCTTGAGCCCAACCCGTTCTTTGGAAGTAAAGGCAATAGACCACGGGGTCCTTCCCGAAGCGGAAGAAGCGGAAATGCAAGAAAGAAGAAGCGAGGGGTCGGGAGGATCCCGGAACCCCTCGCATAGATGGGAAAAGATGGTGAGGAGAAGAAGCGGAGTTTGGCGCCCGATTGATGAGCTCGATGTCGCGGTGGAGAGGACCCTCATGACGAACTCACTCTCCCGGTCCATAAGCCAAAGAGGGCGTAGTGCTCGGTGCAGATGATCTCATCGTCCTTGAAGCGGCTTCGGTCTCGTTGCGGCGGCCGCCATACAAAGCAGGTCCAGCGGCCTGAGGACTCGAGCTCTCTCATCCTCGAATCCGACTGAGTACTCCTTCCTAACTTGGTCATGGCGATCGTCTGGTTTTGTGCGAGGGGAGAGGAGGACCTTGCTCGGCGAGAGGACTTGGAAAGCGAAGGGCTCAAGGCGAGAGCTTTTTCTTCTTTGAAGATGTGGTATTTGGGATTATGAACCAACACGGTAAAATCCGATCCACTGGCGCCTTAAAAGGCGTGCCAACTATGACTTGCGGGCGTGATTAAGGCTTGGGCTCACTGGTCGAGACGCCGCAGTGCCCACCAACCGTCACATCCGTACCAACATCGAGAAGTCAGAAGGTCGCCGGTGTCGAGGCCAAAAGACTTGCCTTGTGGTCTCGCTGACCTCGACCAAGGAGTCAAGACCTCTGAAGGTTTTTAGTCTCAAGAATAAGGCTCGAGGTCGTCTGAGGGTTCCCTCCGACCTAGAGCCTCGGGGCTAGGCGGCGAGGGTGGATACTCTTTGGCCGCCGGAGGCGGTCAGCGGATCCCAAGCTCGGGAGGCCCCGACCGCGACAGGTATGCACTGCGGGGCACTTTCGACCTCGGCCTTGGCGCACCGAGCTCGGCACCTCTCGACCTCGAGCTCGGCGGGGTCTCGCTGAAGCCCTGGTGCGCCCTAGGATTTCGGATCGGGCATTTGGTCGACGGTTGCCGAAGAAGCGGGTCGTGGGGATGACTTCGAGTCTTGCGGCAAGTTCGGGGCAATTCTTGCCGACCCTCAAGGTGCCTGAAGGCCCCTTTCCGAGGATCGCTCCGGTAGTTGCGTGCAAAGGAAGTATAAAGACCAAGGGCGCATGAGCTCCAAAGCAGACGAAGACAACACAACACACAAACACTCGAGTTAGGAATCACCATTCTTGTCTTAAGTTGTAAACAACGCTCTGTACACCCATATAACAAGAATCACCGTGCGAGGCGGCTGGAGTAGAACTATTACCTTCACGGGGCTCGAACCGGTATAAACTCTTGTCTCGTGCTCGTTGTCGCTTTGTTCAGACCATCGCCCGTCGATTTTCTTCCTTCGTTCGAGTAAAACGCAGTTTCGGGTCCCATAAACTCTCGACCCTACCTCTTTTTTGCGGTTGTGATCCCAATAAATCGACAAAACCCCATCTTCCTCCCGAGCTCGCACAGACAGCCAGTGGTGGGCGAGAAGCGATTCATGGGGAGGTCTTTGCCAAAATTTTCAATTGAGGCTATTAGCTCGAATTAATTGCTCTAAGGTGAGTAACATGTTCTTGACATCCTTCTCACCTAGATATTGATGTTTTTGTGCATTGGATGTTGAGAAATCATGTTTTGTTCTAGTGGGAATTAGTGTTTACATTGTTGGCTTATTTTTTTGTTCTTAAGGTGATATATTGTTTGGTGTATGGAATGAAATGCAATAAATGTGAAACGATGAAAAATTACAAAGGTGGGGAAAAGGTAAAAAATAATTTTTATTTAGTAAAATTAAAATGCGGAATGATAGAAAAGGTTTGTATGAACATGTAACAATTAGTTAGTTTTATTTAAAAAAAATGCAGGAGGATTATAAATAATTAGTTGGCTTTAGTTAAAAGAGTACAGAATGATTAAAAAAATACAAAACTATTAGACATAGTTAGCTTTAATTAAATATTGTGATAGATGTTGTTATTATTTTTATTGGTGTAGATAAACCAGCAATGGATATACAATGAGGACCGTCGGTCAAGAGGGTTCGAAGATGGCATGAAGGAGTTTCTCGACGCGGTAGTTGCATTCTTGCCTCGAGGAAGCTTCATCGTTGTCCGTCGTGAAGACTGCAAGAATGAGAAGGAGCACTCGAGCGATGGATGGTTATGAGGCATGTGATCACGAGAGGTTTTATGGCAAACTATACCGCTGGACCCACCATGGCGAAGCAGAGGCGATTGACGGGAAGGCGATGAAGAAGACGAAGAAGAGGAAGATAGAGCCAACAATATGCGGACACCACTCAATACGGGTCCGTGGAAGATACACTCGACGAGTTTGGCGATGATGAGCTAGATCGGATGCTCCGTGACGGAGAGGAGAGTTCGAGAGGAAAGACAATACAAGAAGTTTGAGCACTGGTAGAGGACCACGAAGCGCTTTGTACCCAAAGCGTGGGATGGGCCACAAAAAGCTGCGTACTACACTAGAACTCATGCAATGGAAAGCCACAAGCGGTGTGTCGACAAGGCATTCAATGGTTTGTTATCACTCGTAAAGAAGTTGCTAGGAAGGTAACACTTTACGAATCACGTATGAAGCGGCGAGTCCTCGCCCTTTAGGATTGCAAGTACGGAAGATACATGCATGTCCTAACGATTGTATCTGTACGCAATGAGTATGCCGATTTGGAGGTTTATCCGGTGCAGCGAAGAATCCGGTATAAGGTGCGGTGTGGCGATCGGGTGAATTAGATGGGAATCGACGAAGAAGAGAACTCCGGCCAAAGTATTGTGGTATTTCCTGTGATCCCTCGGTTGAGCGTCATTTGCTAACGAAGGTCATGCCAAGATGATGCGTTGGCATGAAGAAGAGCGTAAGGAAGACGGGATGCTTAGACATCCTGCAGATGGCTCGCAGTGGAGGAAAGTCGATCGGGCTTACCCGAACTTTGCAAATGAGGTTAGAAACATAAGGTTTGGGTTGAGCACCGATGGGATGAAACCTTTCGGTCAGTTGAGCAGCATCCATAGCACCTGGCTTGTGACGCTTTGCATCTATAACATTCCTCCATGGCTGTGCACGAAGCGGAAGTACATCATGATGCCATTGTTGATCGAAGGCCCAAAGCAACCTAGAAACGACATCGATGTCTACCTGAAACCATTGGTTGAAGACCTTGTGAAGTTGTGGGAGGATGGTGTACGGGTTTGGGATGAGTACAAAAGAGAATATTTCAACTGCGTGCATTGTTGTTTGTAACAATCAACGATTGGCTGCTCTCGGTAACTGTCTCTACCAAACATCAAAGGGTTTAAAGCACGCACCAGTGCATAGATGAAACAATTGCATGTACCTGAAAAACTCTTGGAAGTGTGTGTACATGGGCCACATGCAGTTTCTTCCTGGCAGTCATGCTTTGAAGTGGAAAAGCGATAAATTTAATGGGGAACGAAATTGTGTTAAGCCTCAAAGATCGTAATAGGCGACTTGTGTTTGCTATGGTAAAGGATCTGAAAGTAGTATTTGGGAAGGGTCTTGGAAGCATACTGCTTAACGAGGATGGTCATGCACCCACATGGAAGAAGAGATCAATATTTTGGGACCTGCCATTGGGAAGTTTTGGAGGTTCGTCACTCGCTTGACTTCATGCACATCACAAAGAATGTTTGCTTGAACGCTAGGCTACCTAGATATGTACGGCAAATCGAAGATACACCGCAAGCTCGGAAGGACCTTGAAGACATGGAGGTGAGGTGACCTACATCAGAAAAACAAATAAGGGACAAAACAACTTTATCTACATCCTGCGAGCTACACTCCAAGCAAGGAAGAGAAAAAAGCATGATTGAGTGTTTGAGCAGTGTGAAGGTCCCTACGGATACTCCTCAAATGTAAAAGACTCGAACACGAAAGAGAACAAACTCCAAGGCCTAAAATCCCATGACCGCCTTGTGTTGATGACACAGATTGCTCCTGTAGATTTGTCGGTATCTTGCCCAGAGTGGGTGCGAGGGGACGATCACAAAGCTATATTCCTTCTGAACGCCATTTCGCGAGAAGGTTGTCGAACCGGCTAAACCTGCCTAAGTTGGTGGCTGATGTGGTACAAAGTTTGGTTAGCCTCGAGATGATCTTTCCTCCTCGCATTCTTTGATATCATGGTTCATCTCACCGTTCACCTTGTCAAGGAGATAGGTATCCTCGGATCGGTGTATCCGCACAACATGTTCCTTTCGAGAGGTACATGAGTGTCCTCAAGAAGTACTTCCAGTAACGTTCGCGTCCGGAAGGCTGCATTGCCGAGGGCTACGTGTGGAGGAGGTGATAGAGTTTTGTGTTGATTACATGAATGATCTAAATCCTATCGTCGTCCCCATATCACGCACACGAGGGGAGGCTACGGGGCAAAGGGACAATAGGAAGGCAAGCGGTTGCATGCAATGATCTTGTTGCATTCAAGCAAGCACATTTCAACGCTACGAAGCAATCAACTATAGTCGCCCTATGTCCTTCAAACACAAGAGTGTCCTACACGAGTTCACGGGGAAGACAGAGAGTTGGATAACCACGAAGCACATGGATTCTTTTCGTGACTC
This sequence comes from Guadua angustifolia, assembly GCA_036346375.1. NCBI lineage: Eukaryota > Viridiplantae > Streptophyta > Magnoliopsida > Poales > Poaceae > Guadua > Guadua angustifolia. The sequence goes on from CM070507.1 coordinate 57,341,078, forward strand.
TGAAGTACATCCTTGAGGAAGGGTCAAATGATGAACTATTGCAACGCTTGGCCCCGGGACCATCACAAGAAATCGTGACATTCAAGGGTTATGAGATCAATGGTTACACATTCTACACGGATCCCGGGATGAAGCACCAATCGAGCAGCGGTGTCCGTATAGACACCAAGACAACAATGGCGGAGTTGGACACATATTATGGTTTCATAGAAGAAATATGGGAGCTCGACTATGGACCTCTGAAGGTCCCTCTATTTAAGTGCCAATGGGTCAAGCTGACTCCAAACGGTGTGAAGGTCGACAAATACGGCATGACAACCGTGGATCTCACAGAAGTCGGCTATAGGCGTGAACTGTTTGTTCTCGCGAACGATGTGATCCAGGTCTTCTATGTAATGGACATGTCAAGTAAACCTAAAAAGCAGAAGGCCAAGCAAAAGGTAATGCCAAAGCGACATGTGGTTCTCCAAGGCAAATGAAGGATTGTAGGAGTTGAGAACGTCACCGACGAGGAAGAGTATGGTCAGTTTAACGAGCTCCCTCCTTTTACAGTTGATGTCGACATAAACGTCCTCCGTGACAGTGATGTCGATGCTCCTTACATACGTCACGATCATAACGAAGGAACAATTGTAAAGACGAAGACTTAAGATGTACTACTTGTATACAAATTATTCCATATGATCATGTTGATATTTAACATTGCTTGTACATAATTTCTACAAAATTATTTCTACAAATTTTAAAATGAAAACAAAGCCTGAAAACCATTTGTACAAATTTTAAAATGAGAACAAAGCCTGAAAATTATTTATTTATTTATTCAGTTCACTTTTAATACAAATGACATTTATTCTGTGATTTATATCCACTCTATGAAAGGACTGCATAAATTTTAGCATACCTAAAAAAGGAAATTAAGACATACAAAGAGAAATTTAGCTTAGCATAGTTAGCTCATAAATTCCCATACAAAAACCCCAAAAGCAGTGTGAAATTTACACAACTGACATACAAGCTTTCAACAATTTGAGCACAGGTTGTCTACTGCTACTTACCAAGTACATCATATAAAAGGAGCAACATTACAATGATAGCTATATTAACTAATTTCTTTAGCATGTCCTCTACTCTTTCCATCCTTTCTTCTAGCTTTTTAATACTCTTGTTGTCATCGAAGCGTGGATGTGCATCCTCTCGCTTGCAACAGATTAAATGCTGAGCCCGTAGGCCATCATCACTTGGCGACAAATCTTCTTGGAATGCAGCAATTTGCATTGCAAGATTTTCAACACCATGGTGGCTTTATCATTGCGCCAATACCTGACATCTTTGTGCCTTTCAAGCGAGAAAGAATGGAGCGGAAGGTGAAAGTCAAGGAATATGAACAAATGAATAACTTCAAAACTTACCGACATATTCGAACACTTCATGAACACTCGGGATGGATTCTTGGATGTATGGGAGGTGAACACATTTACAGGATCTCCGACGAGGACACGATAGCTTCATCCGCAATGCCTCTAGTTGTCTCTTCGTCTCGCCATTTGATGAAGCCGTCGACATGAATTAATAGCTTCAAATTTAAACCTTTCCAATCTCATCCGAATCACAAGAAGTATTTCAAGCACAAAGAGTGAAACAAATTAGCATCAACAATATTTTTCATTACTCCAACATCAACATATCAACAAAACTCCTTGTGGGCATTTCATAGAGCACCTTGTGGGCATGAAACAGAGAGAGCAGGAGGGGCGTTTACGGCTACCTAGGTCCTCCGGTGTGGATTGGCTGGGGGCGTCGGCAGTGATGGTACAGGGGGCATCGGGCTGGGTGGCGGTCGTCGTGAGCTCGGCGTGGCGTGTGGCCATGTGAGAGAGGAGGCGATCGGGGACTTAGAAAATTTGAAGGTGTGGGAGAGTGTGGGGACTTAGAAAATTAAAGCTCTACCCACTTCTACAAGCGGTTAAGTAATATAAACCGCTTGTAGAAGTCTCTTACAAGCGGTTTGTATTACCAACCGCTTGTAGGGTACTCTAGCGGTTCTTAGTAACAACCGCTTGTAGAAAGTCGCACAAAAAAAAAGAATGGCAAGGGGCGAGTGGGGTTCGAACCGGGGTGGACGAGCCCGCACACTCAAACGCCACGCGCTAGCCAGGGGGAGGAAGAGATCTTATCGAACGATATGGACACCGTATTGTTTTGAATATTATCTGGTCAGCACTTTTACAAGCGGTTGGTATTAATAGCCGCTTGTAGCTTGCGCTCTACAAGCGGTTCATAATACTAACCGCTTGCATAGGGCCTTTCTCACTCCCGCCCATCCATGCGTTCTACAAGCGGTTAGTAATATCAACCGCTTGTAGAAGTCCTCTTTACAAGTGGTTGATAATACCAACCGCTTGTAGAGCACTTCTACAAGCGGTTGTTATTACCAACCGCTTGTAGAAGTGGGTTCCCTATATAAAGTTGATACTGCCCACTCTTCCTCACACCCCAAATTTTCTAAGTCCCCGCGCTTCCTCACACCCCAAATTTTCCAAGTCTCAATGCCGCCACCTCCGTCGAGACCCCGTGCCGACGCCACCTCGCCAAGGACCTCCTCTGCTACCGCTCGACGCCGCCCTGCCATTCCACCCCGGAGGACCGAGGTATAGCTGCGCACACCCTCCTCCTCCCTCTCTAATCCCACTGCCCGCAAGGTGTTCAGTGAAATGCCTGAGGAGCGGTCCGGCTAGCTCTGGGCGCCAGGTCTGCAGCAAGAAGGAGGGAGTGAGGAATAAGGAGGGAGTGAGGAAGAAGGGCTGGGCGCTAAGGAAGAAAGTGGCAGGAGGGGGGAAGAATGAAGGATGAGGAAGTGCGCTTGGTGTAGCTGTGTAAACTACCATTGAGCATAGTCTAGGATGTTAAAGCAAAATGTAACACATGCAGATTTTTTCTTTGGGGATGCGTTACTGCCTTACTGCCAATTTAAGCTTTTAGGTATTCTACAACTCCATGATAATGGTATTGATCCAAACTTCACCATGTTTGATGTAGTCGTTTGAGAACATATGAGCTGTGACTTCTGCATATTAGAAACTTACCCCCTTCCCTAGGACATGTTATTTATCTCCAAAGTACTATGCTGCTTGCTTAAATTGGCATATGAGCGTCAATGGGTATTTTCTCTTATTTTGTTCTAGTACTATGCTGCTTGCTTTGTCAATATTCCATTTCAGACAATATGTTATTTGCAACCTTGGTTGGGGGTGACATGGAAATGCTTTTTTTTGTAGAACTTGGTCGATCTACCTATTATATGTACATGACAAAAGTCAACATTGAATATGTATTGCACTATTCGGTTTGTTGTATAATTAAATCTTCCTTATTAAAAAAACAGAAACTGAATCTTCCTTATTAAAAAAAACAGAAACTGAATCCTCATATTACAGTGACTTATTAATGAATTAGTGACTTGCGTACGTGAGCGCTTGCGTCATTGTGTGCTGGTGTGTCAATGACTCGGTGTGCGCGCGCGAGTTCGTTTTAGTTGTTATCATTGTCTATCATTGCGGTACTATCGTTTGGTTGTACTTGTTTCACACGAGTGATTATTACTACGATGATTTTCCTTTCAATATAAATTGTATAAATATTGAAATAAACGAAGAGGTAAATAATCACTATATATATATATATATCTTTCATTCATATTTTAATATTTATACAACTATTAAAAAAATAAAAGCACGCCTGTCTTTGTTTGGAATCTCGTTTTAGTCTGTTTCACTTGAGGGACCTAAATTAAACCAAGGCAAGAGTTAGAGGACAAAAATATACTCCGCTGATTTTTATAAGTAGCGGTTTGACTTGGGTAATTCCTTTTGTAATACTTTGTTCATAGCTACAATATACATATATAACAACGCTAAACCAAGTCTTAGATTTACACATAAGTACGTCTGGACAACAATAACCCTACTAAAGGTAACATTCACACCACAACCGTGGAAATTTGGCGATCTTAAACTATGCTTTCAAACTCGAATTGATCTCAACAATCTTGTCTTTATATATAATCTAAGCCTCGAAATTTGCTCTACTCTAGATGGCGACACCAAGACGTGGTGACCCGGAATATGATCATGCGGAAAATCGATGTTCGAGACCATTGCATTTGGGTAGCATCTTAGCCAATGAGGCCGTTAACAATGATGCGGAAAATCACGATGGTATTGCTGACGCTGTCGATGAGGCCGTTAACACTGGTACCGAGGTATACTCTTACCCATTATAAAATCACCGTAAACATGTTAATTATTCTAAAATCATTCATATTATATGTGTTTGTGTATCAGCCCGTACCTCATCGCCCACCCATCCAAATTAACCGAGGACCTAACAAGAAGCCTTCGACAAAGTATGTGATAACCGAAGTCAAGAACGCGGCGAGTCTGCTAGCCCAGAATCAGCAATTGGCCCTTTCAACAACGCTTGCGGCTACTACGTGAGGGATCACGTCCCAATCGACATCGAAATGGGTCAAGTCCTGCAGCTACCAAGGCGCTGCGGAATGATATGAAGGAAAATTTCACTTTTCGTAAGGGTACAAAGAAGGCCAAGGGATGGGCTTTGAAGAAGATGGCAACTTCCTTTCAAGAAGGAAATCGTCCCTCACCCGCAAGTACATCGACAAAGGAGAAAGGCCGACTTCAATCAATTTCCTAAGTGGCCGATCATTGGGATGCTTTCGAGAGTACAAGCCGTCGGATCTTGAGGACAAGCCGCGAGAGAAAAACAAGGTGAATTCCGGAAGAAGAAATACCACCACCATCTCGGGCGGTGGTTACATCAAGGCCGCAAAGAAATGGGACAAGCGGGAAGAGGAACTTGGCAATAGGATGTTGTACTGGCGAGAATTGGGAGCCCCGCTGCGCAATTGGTTCTTGGCTCACGGGGGCAAACTTGCTGATGATGGTAGCTTGGTGATGGCACCGACAGTCCAAGAAGTTGGTGAAACGATTGTACAAGCCATCGAGCAGACTCGGTCAGGATCCTTGGTGACGGACAGGGAGAATGACGAGCTCACATATGCCCTTCAAAACCCTGAGCACCCGGGACGGACACGAGGTTTCGGGAAGGTGCCATGGAGGCACGGCTTTGCCAAAGACTCAAGCACTTACAGGAGCCAGGACAGAAGCAAGAGGAGAGATCAGGGTAGAGTGGGCTGATTGGAGGAAGAGCTTAGAGCTATGAAGGCTTCCATCGATGTCCTGGTCACGCAAAAAGTGTCCGAAGCAATAAGCCAGCTTCAGGGAGCACTACGTTCGACCAATGTTCAGGCGGCGCCGGAATCCGTGATCAGTCCGACCACGCAAAAGAGATTCTTGGCGTCGTAGTCCCTCAGAAAGGCATTTACCCGCAGCTGTCATCCGTGGACAGCATCAAGGTTCGCCGCCAGTGCGAGCTACACATTGATATGCGTAACCTCTCCTACAAGGTGGCTTACGGCATGGCTTATCCGATGGAGGTGGGCCAGACGTTCCACTGCAACCAGATACCCTCCGGATACTCGAAGGTCACGGTGGAAGAGGTGGTGGGGGGCTTCGAAGATCTCATCCTCGAGATTGCTAGGGGCGACGACGTGGCCAAGCTTGGACAGGCCCTCCATGGCACATTCATCCTCTAGCGCAAAAAGTACATCATATTTCCAGATAGTGTGGAGGTTATATCTCCAGCAAAAGAGGCCCCGCAGTTTGAGCCAGCTGCAGGAGCAAGCACGCCTCCTCCACATCGACAACCCACGACTCCTCTAGCGTCGCCTGCACGCAATGCTTCCCCGGTGGTCCAGGCCACGCCTCCTCCACCTCCCGCTCCACAAAGAAGCCCGACTCCGCCGCCACCACCTGAAAGTAAGAAGCACCCAACATCTCCAGTCACCACGCCTCCAGCATCTCCCCCGAGGAAAAAGCTCGATGTCAGAAGGAGGGATCCCGCACTGGCACCTCCTCCCACGAAGTCAGCATCCGGCAGACAGAGAATGTCAAAGGAACCGCTAAAGAGGCCATATGATCTGACTGCGGAGGAGCTAGCTGCATCCGTAAAGACGGATGTGGCCAAGCAACTTGCGCCAAAGAAGCCAGAGCCCAAGGTTAAAATAGATAAAAAACTGTGAAGCACTTTCAGTCATATGGAACGGCACCACCGCCTGTGATGAGCGACTACAAAAGGACAATAAGAAAGGCTATAGTGAAAAATACACGGGCTCTGTCGGCAGGAAAGAAGAAGAAAGTGGAAGATGAGCAGAGTGCTGAACAGTTGAGGGAAATGGCATTCCTGAAGGAGGCGGGACTCCAATTAATAGACCAGGATCTTCCAGTGGCACCAACCAGATGGAAGTATGAGTTGGGCAAACCGCTAATTGATCCAAAAGATATAAAAGATCTCCCAACCAAGATGCGTCAAATGCATGAATGGTACATGAACAGGGCATCTAAAGGAGAGCAAATGTTCCTCCTCATTTTCCAAGATGAGCATTTCTTCCATGAGGAACAACATGAAATATGGTCGAATTGAGGACTTGTACCATGTGTACCAAGGAGACATTGTAACATCCCAAAATTCAGCTTGTTAATTAATTAATATTATTTTATTGCTAAATATGATTTTATGATTTTTTCTGGATTTTATTGGATTTTCTGAGATTTATTTGAATTCTTTTGAATTAAAATACATTATCTTTGTCAAGAAATAATTATAAAAAGACATTGCAAAATAAAGTTTTTGAGAAAATATTTTATTTAAGTCAAGAATGTCTCAAAGTATTTTTGAGAATTTTATGGGAATTTTTAGAGTATTTTTATCGCTTTAAATAAATCAAAACAATTTTTGGAAATATTTTAAATAGGAAAATCTAGGAATATCCTGTGAGCGATGGCGGGCGTGGCCCGACTCTCGAGCTGCCCGTCGGGTTTTAAGTGGATTCAATGCCGACCGTTGGATCAAGATCCAACGGCCTTCATCACGCCACCCATATTAGGAAACCCTACCGTGATTATGACCGCGGATGGAAATCGTCTGGCCGGAGTCCATCGTCTCGAAGTCGAATTGCTCATGGCAGGACCGAGTCGAACACCGCCGCCGCCGCACTTTCCTTCCTCGCCGCATCGTCTGGGTATATAAAGCACCGGACTCCTCTCGTGGTTCACCACAAGTCCCGCGTAATTCCCGCAGACCTTGTCACGGAGAGTCATCGAGAGCAGCGCGGAGCTCGTCGGAGTTGCGGAGCTCGCCGAGGATTTGCGCCGTTTTTTCGCCGCTCTGATTCTCTTTCACCGCTTTCGAGGTAGGATCGAGTTCGTCGCGCTAAGGAGAAGTCGCGCGCTACCTCTTCTTCGCGGAACTTCGCCGGAGCGCCATCGGAGCGTCGTCGTCTTCGTTCCGGTGGTCCCGAGCATTGCGTCGACATCGTCGGAGCCGAAGCCTCTCTCACCGTCCGATCAACCATCAACGACGAGATTGATCCACGTCGCCGTGAGGTGGGTTGTTGTCGTCGTGACACGTGGCGCCACGCAAGGATTCACGAGGTGGTGATGAGTTGGCGCCACATAAGCACAAGTGTCAGCTGACGCCGAAAAATCCAGATTTTCCATATAAAAACAATTCGCTAAATCTGGAATTATGATTTAAGAGTATTTTCAGGATTTTCAAACTTCAAAACCTTATAACTTTTGCATACGAACTCCGTTTGAAGTGATTCAAATTCCTAAAATTTGTAAAATGAGATATTTCTAATGGTGGCTTTTATTTGAATTTTTGAATTTGTTTGCTCTTTGGTTTTAGTTTTTATTTGCTCTTCTCTCTCGATTCGCGAGAGCGTTGAATTGTCGCGAGGCTTCGAGGGGATTTCTCACTCAGAATTATTTCCAGATCGTGAGCAGGAGCTTAACGAAGGCAAGTTGTGCTTTGATCATGTTGCACCCATAAATTTGATCGCATGCTATTTTGGTTTACCTTATCACTTGTTATTTCATGAGTACAAATGATTTTGACCTAGATTGGGATTTAGATATTATACCCTTTTGGATTACACCCTACCTTGTTAAATTGTATGCCATGATCCACTTGTCACCCTAGGTTGGTTAATTATAGTTGGTTAATAGAAAATCAACATGGATGGTTAGAACGGAATAGAATTGCTTAGCCATGCCACGTCATCACATGCTCGTGAAATATTGCTTAATAATCTTGACTAATGGAATATGGAACAATGATGATAACTTCGGGCCATGTGTGGTCGCACAAAGAGATTGAGTTGTTGTGTGGTGAGTCACGCAACAATGTTGATTTGTGAAGAGCACGTGGTGCTTGGTAACCAACAGGAGGGTAATCACTTTAGATTGAAGCAAGTGGAAGGGGCAAAAGTGCGAGGTGGGCTCGATGAGAGCCGAGGGTATGTGTATGTCTTGCTTTAATCAATCCTAAGGACTTAACCTTGCGAGCCTTTGACTGAGTCAAACTTGCGACCACACGTCTGTTATGGGACACCTAGTCGACTAATTTGCAAATGCTTAACTTAAGTGCTATCTTGGTGGTGTGAGTCCGGGTGCACGGGAAACTCACATGGCGCAAGAGGGGGCCTGTTGTGGCGGTGTACTTGTTGTTGAAACCTTAGCGGGTAGCTTGGGTTAAGAGGATGCATTGTAAAGGCTTTGTTATAATCGTTACTTTGTGTGGTGCATGGTTATATCGTGGGTAAAGTGCATAACCTCAGTAGAGTGTACAATCTATTCGGATAGCCGTGCTCACGGTATTGAGCAATGCTCGGGAATTACAGTCAATGGGTAGTTAATTAAAACTTGTCAACTGGATGGGATGGCGGGATGCCATGTGGATAATGGAACTTGATTTAGGATGGAGAACTTGGGTTTGATTTGAGAAACAATGGAATCTATTTACTTGTTATTATTTGTTTTACCGTCTTTTCAATCTATATACTGTATTTGTTCCTAAATGTCGCCATCGCTTATGAACCACTTAGCCTTTCCTTTGGAATAAGCACGCATATAGCTATGATAGAGTTGCATTACAGGCACAACTTGTTGAGTACGTGTTGGTGTACTCACCCTTGCTTACAAACCAACAACAAGGAGGAGTCATCTTTGTGCTTGAGGAGGACTTTCGGTGGACGCTAGTCACTAGGCCAAGCCTTGTCGACGCGCTGTGGTGTATCGATGAGTCACTACGTCTTCTACGATTTTCCGCTGCATTTGTCTTATTTTATCTTAGTTTTGCCCTATGAGGCCGAATAAATGTAAGTGATCATAAGATCATACACTCGTTATATTAAATAAATGAAGTCTTATTGTTATTATCGTTGTGTATGATGTGATGCTTACCGATGTTAAGCGTGTGCACTAGCGTTGATCACCGGAATAGTGCGGCATACACGGTGGATCCGAATTGGTGAATTCGGTCACTATGACGTCGTCAATATGTTTTTCATGTCCTGTGGTGTGTCCGTAAGTGTCGATCTACTAAGTTTATCATTTGCTTCCTCTCGTACCACAAAATTGAAAATCTAATTAACTTAGTTATCCTTCTTATGTAGAATGGAGATACAACGATGTAGAAGGCGGGCAAAGAACGCTGGCTTCATCGACCCGAGGTTGTTAATGAAAAGTGCGGTCATCGACCGGCAAAAACCGCTAGTTGAGGCATACATTTTGCATGCAATGTTGAAACAAAGACTACAAACCGTACATATACGCCATTCAACTTCAAGCACGTGTTCTCACAAACCTCTTGTTCTTGTATTTCTTAGGCCATTGATAATACGACTAGCTACTTACGCATATGTTGCAATATACGAATAGGTTTCATCTGGATCCTTCTAGTCATCGAGCTTGACAACAAAGCAGGATTATAGTTCATGACTCAAGAAGGAATCCATCCAAAAAATACCAATAGTTCATTGACGCCTTAATGTAACATTTGCAAAGTTCAAGAAGAAGCAAAAGGAGAATTCAAGAAAGAATTCAAGTCATAATAAGCACTGTGCACATACTACAAAAACTATTATTAATATACATGCGCCATATCAGTTCTTCATCTGATATTCTGAAATTTCTCTCCGTGAAGGTTAAACGCCAGACGGCTGGAATCAACTTATGTGGCTACGATGTGTTCCACTATATTCAAAGTTTTATCCATGGCGATGAGCTGGAACATTATGCCGAGGTTCGTATATGCATGTCAATTTGTTAGCTACAACTTACATTTTAATTAATTGTATGCGATCGGATATTTATATACTTCCCGCTTAATTAATTGTCAGCCCAACATCGATGAGCACGTTAATGTGCTCCCGCCTCACCGGGTGCGCGCACTCCAAGAACAACTCATCGGCTTCATTGTCGACGAGATTGTATCTCCAAATGGCGAGTTCCACGTAAGGTTTCCTGCGTTGAACACCGCTGAACTGATGACGACATCCACATTAACCAAGGACTTAAAGAGTGATGCATACAAGAAATGAGTTCGATAATCATTTTTTTAATCATTCAAACTTGTAAACGTCGGTTGCGTGTATGTACTTGTCCATTTTTTACACTATTAAGTTCGTTTTTTTGTGTAGTGAGTTAGCTGGTGAACATATGTATGAGTATGCATATGTAATATATATTTAATTGCGCAAAAAACTCCTCCACTCATATTTAATTTTATGGTCAAAAACGATATACAATTAAAAACACCGTAAGAACATATTCTATAATACATATAATCGAAAACTCTCTCCACAAGCGGTTGGTGACTCCAACCGCTTCTGGAGTGCTGCTCTCCACAAGCGGTTGGTAAGACTAACCGCTTCTGGATATCCTTCTCCACAAACGGTTTGTAACATGAACCGCTTGTGGAGTCCCCCACGTGGCGGCTCCACTGGCCTTTCTGGACACCTTCCCAACCGCTTCTGGTGCCACAACACAAGCGGTTCGAGCAATCGCTTGTGATACTCGACGGGTATCACACGCGGTTACTTAGAAGTGGTTCTAAAACCGCTTCTAAAGGGAGTTACGAGCCGCTTGTGGTAGCCGGTTCTGTAGTAGTGATCTCCTTGAACTAGCAATTTTATACTTAGTAGCCATTTATCACTAAGCAGTATGTTTAATACATGTACATAGAGAATATAAAATAAGTGGATATTTATTAAGGGTATAGAGGAAGCATCACATTAATTTTGTATTGGAACATGAAATACGTCCTATACTTGTAGACAAGACCATTTAAAGAACATGACTTATAAACTTGGATGGATATACTATTTCTCTAAAAAAATCTATTTTAACCATTTGATTCCAATGAATTTCGTGTGTATAAATGCTATCCGGCCCAATTATCAGTTGTATAGCATATTCGACCCTCTCATCCTAAATTCCTGGTTTCGCCCTTTGCCTGACATGGCGTCGGTACACATAATTTTCTACAACTTGAAAATGAAACGAACTTGGGTTGAATCGTGGAACCGATGGAAAAATTTTGAAATCAATTCTTCGTACATCTCATGGTTGGTCTGGACTCCTTTTCTAGTGCTTTTGAACTCGTCTACGTAGTGCTGTAGGCAGACGGCAATCGTAGTCTTGTATTTGTATAGCATGATGTCTTTACCCCTGGTCTATATGGGCACGCTCCTATCGCATCCTATTATTTTTTTTATTCCTAGTACCTATGTTCTTCTCATATTTATATATAAAACCGGATCATAATGTTTACTGCATCATGCTGACGTCACATCAGTGCTGATTTTGAATTTAAGAATATCTTTTATTAAAGAAAAATATTTGAGACAATTAACGTGTGGGTCCGATCTTTGGTGGACCAAAGTCACAAGGTTGCCTCTATCCACTGTGCACCCTGTGCACGGACACTATAGCATATGGCACTGTAGCACACAGGTCATGTAGCTCGAACAGCATAGAGCATAGCGATGGCACGGGCACAACCAGCGGCACGGTGACGGTGGACTGGCTGGGCAGAGGGGAGCATCGGGGAGAGCACGGGTGTGGCGAATTCACTGTAGGCCATGATGGTGGCAGAGGGGCACGGTCGGCAGCGTAGTGGTACGATGAATGGCGTTCGGCCAACAGCAAACAATGGCAAATTCAACCCACACATCGTGGAAAACTCAAATTCATTGAGGGATTACCTTCGCGACGAGCGGGAACACGACGTAATGCGGACAGCGCGAAAGGTGGAGATTTGAGATGACGGGAAGGTCGTGAGGACGGCTTTGGGAGTTCATGATGTTTTAGGCAAACGAGAGTACGAAAGTATGGAATGAGAAGAGTAATGGGTTGAACAAGGAGGGATGGTTTCGGTGCTCACCTTAAATAGGCTTGGGGAGGCTTCGAGAGATAGAAACCAACTCAAACATGATTGCATCTGAAATGGAAAGGCGCAAATTCCACCTGAAAAGAGGGATTATGTTGGAAAATAGGGGGGCTAGTTCAGGATAGGATCACACATGAAGTTGAAACGAATTCAGAGAAGAAATCGCTTCAATTTTGAACTCCAAAAATTATCCATGGAGGAAGGGGAGAGAGAGAGATGCTGCTCTGGACTTCTTTAAGAGCTTGAGGATGATCCTGACAAGTGGGGTCCGGTCCCACTTGTCACTTGTCAGTGAAATGGGATTATCAATTTTCAAATTAATTAATTGTAGAAAAATAAAAAGGCTTTTAGAAAATAGTAAATAAGGTTCAAAACTTTGAGAAACAATCTTAAAAATACCAAGGCATTTTGAATTTATGGTTGAGGCTGGTATTGATTGAGTGCTTCAGTGTTGAGGACAATGAGAAATGGTCATGAACTCATGGTCTCATTGAGATGCTGTAAGCCTGCCTTAGCCACTTCAGTCTTCAATGTCTTCTACAACATTGTGTCAATGCTAAGTCTTGTATGTGTACGATATAATCCTAATATTGTCTATTTATCTTATTATCTCATTCATAGAGACATGGAGTCATAGTCATGTTATCGTGATATTATTTATGTATCATTCTACGTTTCATTACTTCCCACTATGTGTACTATTGAAATTGAATGTACTTTTGCAACTTTATTGGTCTACCTGATAAAATAACTTGTTAAATTGTGATAATCTTGTTACATGTTGAAAACATACTGTTGATTAATCATTGTTATATGTACTATCTATTTTCACGTGATATCTAACCAAAATTCTGTACTGTATCAATTACGCTCCGTATTCGCTTCGAATTCGTGAACGATATTATCCATACTGTATTCGTATCTGGCACTAACCTTGTTTGATTCTGAGTCAGAGAAAAAATAGGATTTAGAATATAAAAAAGAGTGATATCAAACTGAATCTGAACCGACTACACTCCTAGCTTGGATTGGCTTGGTCAGGGGGTATTGCTAATTCGTTTTGTGTTTGTTGTCTATGGGGTTCTGGATGTTTAGGGGTTTGTAGTGTTCTTGAGCATCCTACCAGTTTTGGTCTTGAGCTGTGGAGGCATAACAAAAGCTGTGTAAAACTCTGTCTCTTATCTGGTTGGTTCGATTTGCATTGCTCTTGTAATGCCGCTAGATGCTACGTTGAAATCCTTTTACTTTTTTCGTTTTGGAGTCTGAACCTATTGGGATGTATGTTGCTAATTTATCGGTTTCAATATATGAAGCTGAAAGAAGCGGTTTTCTTCTTCAGATAAAAAAAATATTTTGTTTGCTAAAATGACATGGGATACCCGATCTTCACAATGTAGGATCAAGGGTAACTTTGAATCTGCAAACCCTGACAAACATGATGGCAATATGATATAGGGTGTCTGATCTTTACGATATAGGATCAAGCATAACTTTGTATTCATGAATCTTGACGAATATGATGGTGCCAACTACTGTCTCAATATAACAACCTGCGATAAATGAATTCACCCAAGAATACACTCGTGATCCATGTCTACCCGACTATGAAAGAAGTAGATGCACAGTTCAAGCAATCACACGAAGAATTTTCAAGAACAACGAAGGTATTTCTAAGTAAATCGTCTGATTCCCAAAAGACAGCGCGTAACAGAAATATGAGAATAAGCAATATTAGCTATCTTGAAAAATATCGTGGTCTTGGTTTACAATAGAGAACAACAAAAAAATATAAAAGGGACTAAGAAGGAGTGCAACCTGACCTAGGACCAGCCAAGGTGCATCCCACCCTCTTGGACTCTATCTCTAAACCAAATTAATAATTTAATTCGGCCAATCTGAAAGTTGATACTTGTCGGGCAATTTAGAGATGAAAAGAAGCCAATTCTGGCCATCTTGTAATGGAGTGAAATAGAGATGACATTGCAAGCATTCAAACAAGTACAAAAACACCGCAATCCGTGTCTGTGTGAGAATTATGGCATTTTTAAGTCTAACTGGTCTGGCGTTCTGAATTAGGTTCTTTTCAATCTCCAAATCCAATTCAACATATATATCTCTTCCTTTGCTTTCTGGTCTTGTCCGAATTGGGTTTGGGCCTTGCATCCTTCGCACTATAGCCAAGTGAGCTTGCTTCCCACTTGGGCTATGCCTCCGAGTGTTTCTGTGTGTTTCATAGTGCTAGCAATGCTCGTCTTGTCTCTTTTTTGTGCCCGTCCTTCCTTACTTCTCAGTGAACACACCATGTTCCAACACCTTAAAATATGATAACACACTAGGTATTGTAGAAGGAAATATCCAATTCTCATTGGAAGTTAGGTTATAGTCAGTTAAAAGCAAAGCAATATTTTGAGATAGTTTCTTGGTACGTGATCGTGTTATTGGTCCTTAAAATATGTTTGGTGTCTCATCATGAACACTAGAAGAAGATGGTATTGATGATGTTGGTATAGTCAAAGGAATGCCCTCACCAAAATATGGTTTGTTTTACTGCATCCATGAATTTCTCAACAGTTGGTGCATGCATGCACATCCTCTTTGCACCATCTCTCATCCTTATTATCCTGCTGACAAAGTAATGGGATGGACCCATCAGTTTTCCTCTATTCTTTTAGGCCCTCAAACAATCCATTCATACCAAAATTCTGATTGTTTAAGCACACAATACTTTTAGGCTTTCATACAGTACCTATATATGAAATGAGGAGATAGGGTTCCCCTGCAATCCTAATGGGGATTACAATTTAAGCAGTTCCCGATCCTCAGAGCCATCCGATAGAGCCAGCGAACAGTTCAAATTGTTGCCTTTTGATCCAAAAGTTCATGTGCAACTACTTAAGTTGCAGTCCCTGAAGGACTGCATTGAATCTCTTTCCAAAATGAGGCCTTCCATCCTTCGCATTGAATCCGATAGAGTCAATACTCAGTGGCATTTTTTGTGTGGGCCATCGAATTTCCAAATTGAGGAGTGGCAAATATCCAAGTGCCCCTTAATTATATGTACACCAAATTTCACTTATAATCTTACTCCAAATGCATAGTAGTACTATCAAATATAACGTATAGTTAAATAGAACATATTATTAATTCCATTGATATGATTGGTATTAACCGATATGGCCAGTATTGACCGATATCAAAGCCGGTATAGTCGGTATTGACAGGTCTCGAGGTTGATATGGTATGTAGGGCTACTTTGTACTAGTTTAGGGACGACAATAGTACATACCGACCGGTACTAATACAGTAGTGATAACTTTGCTTCCACCCCACTTACTAACCTGTCCATAATTTAAGACTCCAGCAGATAGTTTCCAACTTTCCATCAAACCCTTATTTTGCATCAACTCCATCAAGCATCTGACATGTGGCCATGAGAACTCGACTATGTTGTCTAGAGTTTCACAGCCATGGACATCATTCAATTCAGTGTATTCCACTTGTATTAATTGTACAGATAAACACATCCAACATATAGGGTGTGTTTGGTAGGGCTTCAACTCCACCAGATTCACAGATCTGGTGGAGCTGAGTATTTCTAGCTCTACCAGATCCATGGAGCTAGAGCTGTGAGTACATTAAGAGTGGTTAGATGGATCATATTGTTTACATTTTAGACTAAACTAGTCATATACCCGTGCGATGCAATGGAAACTCAATTTGCGATAAAATTTATTTGCAAAGAGCATCAACCTTATGAATTGGAGCTCTGCTTCCTTCAAAAGGGAATCAATCAATCCAATCCGAAAAGTACCAGGAGCAATCGTCGTCGATTTGAATGCTAGATCAATGGGAGAAAGGAAATCAATAAATGAGTTATGCATATTCATTTAGCTTCCGCGACGACCGACGGGATGATCCAATCCAATCTGCCGGGGTGGCCACTGCCCGCTTCCCACTCAACCACGCGGGTGCGGACACGTGTCGGGGTGAGGGTAGAGATTAGACGTATAACCACCAACTCCTAATTAGAATTAGTAGAGATAGAGATAAAAAACTTATCTAGTCGCGTCATGCATAGCCATGCACATGCTGCTGGCCAGCTGGAATCAAGTACATACGTGATTAGATAAAAAGAAAAATGATCTTATCTACACATGTAAGCAAATATTTAATAGAAATGATGCATATGGCAACTCAAAGGCACATGGTAACTCAAAAGCTGTATACGTGCAGTATATGGAAAAAGAATCGGCTGTGCAGTATTTAGAAATAGAATCGACTGATTGAGATAAGAGTCTGATACGCCGCAGATCACGTATGCATGCATATCAAATCGAATTAAAACTTTCTTCGTTCACCAATGTATAGAAGATCGGGACAATGACGGTTTCATGGGTATGCCTGAGGGGAAGAATGGACCACCGCCACCAACTTGTAATTAGATCGCATCATGCATAGCCGTGCGAATGCTGCTGGCCGGTCAGAATTAAGTCCATACGTGATTAGATAAAAAGAAAAGATAATCTTATCTACACATGCAAGTAAATATTTAATAGAAATGATGCATATGGCAACTCAAAGGCATATGGTAACTCAGAAGCTGTATGTATGCAGTATATAGAAAAAGAATCGATCGTGCAGTATTTAAAAATGGAATCGGCTGATTGAGATAAGAATCTAATACGCCGCAGATCACGCATACATGCATATCCAACCGAATTAAAACTTTCTCCATTCATCAATATATATATAGAAGATTGGGACAATAACGGTTTCATGGGTATGCCCGAGGGAAAGAACGGACCACCGTCATCAACCCATAATTAGAAATAGTAGAGAAATATAAACTTAATTCATTTTATTTTTACCTACAAGTTTCAGATCTCAGGCGAAGCTGGGATCTAAAGCTGTACCAAATAGACCTGTAAATTACAAAAACACCTGGATCCCATGGTCTTTGCAGTGCAATTAACCCTCTTGACTGAATAATTGTGCCAGTTGGATTCTCGTTATCTTTGTGTTGGGACAGCATTGCTTCTATCTTGGTTAAGAAGATGAACCTGAACACAACGGGGTCCCTTGGCCGGTTGATAGACAATGGAGGAGGAGACCATTTTTATCAAAAACTTAGTTGGGGGCTAGATTTTCAAAAAAAAAAAACAATGTCGACAGGGCTAAATATGAACAGTATTCGCTCAGTTTATGCCATAGACCTTGTACATGACACCACCGTACTGTGGTGACAGCTTCCAGACAATCCAAAGCCCATTTCATTTGCAGCTCTACACTATGTCTTAGGAACTATTTATTTTTATTTTTGATTCTGGATTCTGGCCTCAAAAGCATAATAAAAAACAAATAGCTCAATTCTAGAATCCGATTCTCACAATCTAGCCCATCCATATATACTATAATCCACTTCATATATGCTTTTGGATTTTAGCTTTTAGAGAATCAGTTTCTCTACAACTATAATCTAGAATTAACTTTTAGACAATCTAAAGCTGAAACAAACAGACCCTTAATCGCTTTGCGTGTCCCCATTCATTTGCAGACATATAATCATCGATGCTTATTAGCCTCGCTCCCTATTTGCCAAATCTACGCTGCATGCAGTCACAACCCACATATTGCAGATTAAAGGGAACAAAAAAGGTAATGCGACGTTATCCTAGTTTGTTTCGTTCAGTTTAGTCATTATTTTATTTTTTAGATAAAGGAAATAATCCGACCTTTTCACTCAAGGAGGAATACAGTCAAGTCATTATTTTATTAATTTTCAGAATTAATAAAAATATAAAAAATTAGTTTTAAGTGTTAGTTTACACCAATTCAACTCCCTTTTCATACGCCTCGATCATACGTGGAATGTTACAACATGCTACCAATCCTTGTTGCCGGTATGAACAGTGTTCGCTCAGTTTATGCCATGGACGACCTTGTACATGACACCACCGTACTCTGGTGATAGCTTCCAGACAATCCAAAGTGATAGCTTCCAGACAATCCAAAGCCCATTTCATTTGCAGCTCTACACCACGTCTTAATCGCTTTGCGTATACCCATTCATTTGCAGACATATAATCGATCGATGCTTAGTAGCCTCTCGCACCCTGTTCGCCAAATGTACGCTGCATGCAGTCACAACCCACATGTTGCAGATTAAAGGGAACAAAAAAGGTGTGAGATTATGTGATGAAAAATTGGTTGAATGGTGAAATTGGCATTGTAAAGTGACGTTGGTTATAGCATGTGTGGTGCTTGTGCATGTGCTATGTTGATATGATTATTATGCTGGTGATAGCATGATGGTTTTGCTTGATGCAATGCACTCGTGTGAGTGGTTGCATGGATTAACCTTGAGTCAAGTCGTGGACTTGTGCTTGGACCTGGTTGTTGTTTATTCGGTGTGCGTGTGTTGCTCGAGGCTTAACGTGGTCGATGACGGACCGGAACTAGGTTCATGGAGGAACCGAGGTTCGGGACTAGGTTCAGGAGGAATCGAGGTCCCGTGGTCGAGGATGTCATACGGGACGTTCGGGCTAGAGAACGGTGCACGAAGGCTGGTTAGTCACGTGAGTGCGGCAGCGGCCGTCTGCGCGCATGTGTGAATTTTGGGTTGTATGCATATATTGGGCCATGTGTATTGGGCGGTGGATATGCATACATGTGTTAGGGTTTTGAGTTGTATAAAACCACGGGAAACCTAATCAATGAATTGATTGCTTTTGCGGCGGCTGTAGCCTCAGCCGTTTTCATGCATCGCTTTTTGGTTCTTGCGGCGGCTGGAGATTTTCGTGGTGGCATGCAATTCTAGCGGCAGAGCTCCTGGTGGGTGACGTCCTGGCTTGGGGCTGGTTCTGATGCGCATGCATGCAAACAAAGAAGCTAGCGACTAGTAAAAGCTATATTGATTTGCATGCAAAGAGTGTCGTCTAGATAATTGCGTTGCGGCCACGAAGTTGAGGTCCTGATCACAGGAGGTGTCCTTGTCCCTCACGGCGCATGCATGCATGAAAAGGAGACGTCCGAGCGCTGCAGTAATTTCGGTGCTACAGTACCCGTGTTGCTACAGTAAATCGTGGATTACTGTTCACGCATGATGCGCTATGGTACCGATTTCTGACTCTGTTTGCCCAATTTCGGTTTAGTAGATTGAATCATTGTCTTTTTATTCAACAAGTTTAATTTTGATTTGATCCATCTAAAACCTTCTTAGGGCATTAATTTAGTGTTCCTCAAAGTTTTGTTGGTTAATCTTTTGTAGATTGTGATTAATCACGAAATTAGGGTTTGCTTGATTTTCGTCATATTCTGTCACAGCAAGCTTGCAGGATTTATAACTTTTGATCCGTAGATCCGATTGACCTGATTCTTTTTTTGTTAGATGCGTATTGGAATCTAGTTTCTTGTGTTCAAATTTCAGGTCAATCCGACAGCTAGATCTCCGGGAATTCACAATTTACGGAATGTATATACTCTGTTTTGTTGAATACGAAGCAATTATTTGAGTCCGAATTAGGGTGAATTTTTAGTAGATCAAAAATTTGATTTTAGCTTCCGCGCAATCATTCACCCCCCCTCTGATTGCTTGTTTAGTACATATCGATCCTACAAGTGGTATCAGAGTAAGGTTTTTCTAATTATTCTTAACAGGTGATTAGAAACCGTAGCGATGGATAGATATTCGACAAAACCTTGTGTTTTCGATGGTGTTGATTTTCAGTTTTGGAAAGCGAAGATGGAGGCGTACATTCAAGCTCAAGGCTTTGCAATTTGGGAGAAGGTGTACAAGCCATATCAAGTTCCTGAGAATGATCAAGTTAATGAAACCAATCAAGCACAAAGTTGAAGCAAACAAGCAGAGCACGGAATTTGATCATCCAAGGATTGGGAAGAAGCGACTTCGACCGCGTGATCCATCTCAAGTCTGCATATGAGGTATGAAAATCTCTTTGTAATTATCATGAGGGTTCTAACACTGTCAAAGAGGTTCGTCAGGATATATATAAGAAAGAATATATGCGATTTGAGATGAAACCTGGTGAGTCGCTAGATGATTTCTTTGCACGCTTTAATAAAATTCTTAGCAATTTGCGTCTTTGTTGGAGTTAGTTTTGATGATCTGCTAATGCTAGACAATTGCTTGGTGCACTAGACATGTCAATTTGGGAAATGAAAGTTACATCCATTAGAGAATCAACTGTCATGAGCACACTTACTTTAGATGTTCTTTTCTCTAAATTAAAAACTCATGAATTGGATGTTCTTGCTAGGAAGAATGATCATAAATCAATTGCATTGACCTCTCAATCTAGCATGTCTCAGAATAATGCTTCTTCAAGTTTTGCTTTGTCTTTCGTGTCTTCACTAACCGATGAACAGATTGAAGAATTTCTCAAGAAGACTTGGCACTACTCTCTTTTCGCTTTAATAAAGCTTTTACGAATGTGAGAATGAGGAAGAGAGTTGGTGGTGGCCCTCCAAGGTGTTATGAGTGTGGTGACCTCAACCATATTCGATCAAATTGTCCTAAGCTTGCAGGTAAAGCATCAAGGGAGGAGAAGGACAATGACAGAAGAAAAGAGAAGAAAAAGTTTTCTCCAAGTGATAGAAAGAAAAGAGCTTCATCAACAAAAAGGTTGTTCATCGGGTTCTTTCCGCTCTTGAACAAGTTAATTTGAGCGATGTGGATTCGGAGAGCAACGAGGACGATGCAACTCCAAGCAAGCATGATTTGACAGGATTGTGTCTCATGGCTAGAAGTGATGAAAGCTTCACCGAGGACGATCATGATGGCGACTTCAATGAGGTAGAACCTTCTTACGATGAATTAACTATTCTTGTTGTTCGCCTTGGAAAATTGCTTGATAAACGCGACAAGAAAATTAAGAAACATAATGTTCTTGTGGAATCTTTGAATGCTGAAATTGCTAGACTTAAATCTTTGATTCCTGATGATGATGCTTGCAAATCATGTGACTTAATTTACAATGAGCTTACTGTGCTTAGGAAAAAACATGTTTCCTTATTAGACCAAGTCAATGCTGAAAAGAAAGAGAATGAGAAACATGTGAAAAATGCTAGCTGTTCAACTGTTGATTTGCATGATACAACTCATTGTTCTAAATGTGCTATACTGGAATTAAAGTTGCATGATGCAAATGCTAGGGTTTCTCAAATGACCGATGCTATGCTCACTCATGAGGTTATTTCATGCTCAACTTGTCGCAAACAGAAAGGAAAAGTGGACGTTCCATGTAATAACTGTTTAACTCTTTCTCGGAAGATTGATTACTTGGAAAAATCTTTAGAACGGTTCACTTCAGGAAAGAAAAACTTAAACATGATTTTGGATCAATCAAAAGTCAGTACTCATCACAAAGGTTTAGGTTTTGATTCTTATGCTCATCATAAATTGCATGCTCCTACTGTTGTTAAGACACTTGAAAGTGGAAAATTTGAAATTATTAATGAGCCTAAGAAAACTGTTTTCAAGTCTGCTGGTGTGTTATCTTCTACTATGATGAATGCAAATGCTACTTCTGTTTCTAAAGCTAAACATCATGTTAAGTATACTTGCACTCATTGTGGTAGAGATGGACATTTAGTAGATTTTTGCTTTAGACTAGCCAAACAAATGAAAAGAAGGAGAAGGCTAAGGCTAGGTCTAATTTCAGGAAGGCACATTTCACTCCTCATTTTGTGCCTAGGGTGATGCAAACATCTTTTGTTGAAAGAAACATTAGAAAGGGCAAATCTGTTTTTATGAACAAGCATACTCGTGTTGTGCCTACTCGTCGTGTGTCTCAGTACTGGATTCCCAAATGCTTTATTTCTAACCCCAGTACCGAGGCCTCGACATCTTCTCGTGCTATGTAGGTTTTTCAGATGCGGGTTGGAGAACAGAAACTTAGTGGATCTTGGTCTTTTGTGAGATGGGATCAAGACTTGGATGGTTCTCACCCTTGAGATGATTTTCAAGAGGCATGTGCAATAATTCTTCATCTACTTTGTGAGTTATTTTATACACTTATGTTCTTTACATTCACAGATATCTAATTGTGGCATGAGATGAAATGATTGTTCATATGATCATATGTATCCCTTGGCATGTTCAATAATGTTATATCTTATATCATGCTTTTCATTCTTTGGATTCACTTATCATGATTCATGCTTATGCTTAATTGAACATACCGTGATAACTCAAGCACATGTATATCATTATCTCCTCTCTGTTGATCTCATTGGTTATCTATTTGAGGGGGAGTTATTGGATTTTTTTTGTGAAAGTCTTTTTCGGTTGCTTTTGGGAGGGTTGTTTTTTCAAGCCTTTTGTTTTTTAAGTTTATTCCCTTCAAGTGACAATTTCGAAGAAGTTTTTTTTAAGATGGTTGTTTTGAGGGGGAGTTTTTGTTTTTGAAAACTTTGTAATATCTTGTAACATCTTTTATTTTGTGTGTTTCTTAAAATGAAAAACAATGAAAAAGTAATGAGCATTATATTTCATTCACATATGTCATTTAAAGCCATGTTTATGCTACAAGGTCTTTGCAACTTCTTGTTTATACATATATGGTGTAGTTTCTGTCATGACTATTTAAATGGAATGACAACTTGAATTAAATCTTGTCATGGTTGAACTTTCTTGGCTATCTTAATCCTGCTCAAAAAGTGCTAAATATGAAAGTTAAGTGCTAAAACTAAAAGAGTGATTGTTGATAAATGCAAGAACAAGGTTATGTACTATCGCACTTCTTCTTTACGAGACTGCTTATCATTGCACTTTGATATGAACTTGGAAGAGGTTGTGTATGACCGAAACCATGAAACCTTAAGCTTGTGATTGCTTGGCATGGTTGAAAAGTAAGGCTGAAGGTGCAAGTAATTCCTTGCAATTGTTATTGTTGCAATCAAAGTAATGAATCAGTTTTTCAAAGCACAAATAAAGTGCACAAAAATTCAATGTTTTCAGATTTTAAGATTGTTGAGAAAGGGAGATCATGCCATGCAAAAAAATCGTTAATAGTACTTGATTTCTAGTTATGCTTACTCTACATTGTTTATGTGTAAATTTGAGGGTGCAAGTACTTTTGATAGTATGACTTGGTAATCAAGTTGTTCCATTTGTGCATGATTCATAATGCTCAATACATAAAAAAAAGGAAAACAACAACATAAAGGGGAGAAGTTTCTCTTTTGTTCTCTTTTGCATTCTTGATGAATCCATTGTCAAAGGGGAGAAATTTTGGAATCAAAGGAGAAATTTTGGTTACACATTGCACATTCACACACACATTTCTTCTTTCTCGTTAGGGGAGTTTCTCTTTGTCATAGGGAGAGATTTCTTTTTAGATAGGGGGAGATTTTTGTTCTTCTTTGTAGAGGAAGATTTCCCTTTCTGTCTTTTGGTCACTTTACTTCTTTTAAAAATGGTGTTGCCATTGTGAAGTAATACCAATGTTCATTTCCAAATGGTGTTGCCAATGTTTTCATCAAGGGGGAGATTGTGAGATCATGTGATGAAAAATTGGTTGAATGGTGAAATTGGCATTGTAAAGTGACGTTGGTTATAGCATGTGTGGTGCTTGTGCATGTGCTATGTTGATATGATTATTATGCTGGTGATAGCATGATGGTTTTGCTTGATGCAATGCACTCGTGTGAGTGGTTGCATGGATTAACCTTGAGTCAAGTCGTGGACTTGTGCTTGGACTAGTTGTTGTTTATTCTGTGTGTGTGTTGCTCGAGGCTTAACGTGGTCGATGACGGACCGAACTAGGTTCATGGAGGAACCGAGGTTCGGGACTAGGTTCGAGGAGGAATCGAGGTCCCGTGGTCGAGGATGTCATACGGGACGTTCGGGCTAGAGAACGGTGCACACGAAGGCTGGTTAGTCACGTGAGTGCGGCAGGCGGGCCGTACGCGTGCATGTGTGAATTTTGGGTTGTATGCATATATTGGGCCATGTGTATTGGGTCAGGTGGATATGCATACATGTGTTAGGGTTTTGAGTTGTATAAAAACCCTGGGAAACCTAATCAATGAATTGATTGCTTTTGCGGCGGCTGTAGCCTCAGCCGTTTTTCATGCATCGCTTTTTGGTTCTTGCGGCGGCCGGAGATTTTCGTGGTGGCATGCAATTCTAGCGGCAGAGCTCCTGGTGGGTGACGTCCTGGCTTGGGGCTGGTTCTGATGCGCATGCATGCAAACAAAGAAGCTAGCGACTAGTAAAAGCTATATTGATTTGCATGCAAAGAGTGTCGTCTAGATAATTGCGTTGCGGCCACGAAGTTGAGGTCCTGATCACAGGAGGTGTCCTTGTCCCTCACGGCGCATGCATGCATGAAAAGGAGACGTCCGAGCGCTGCAGTAATTTCGGTGCTACAGTACCCGCGTTGCTACAGTAAATCGTGGATTACTGTTCACGCATGATGCGCTATGGTACCGATTCCTGACCCTGTTTGCCCAATTTCGGTTTAGTAGATTGAATCATTGTCCTTTTTATTCAACAAGTTTAATTTTGATTTGATCCATCTAAAACCTTCTTAGGGCATTAATTTAGTGTTCCTCAAAGTTTTGTTGGTTAATCTTTTGTAGATTGTGATTAATCACGAAATTAGGGTTTGCTTGATTTTCGTCATATTCTGTCACAGCAAGCTTGCAGGATTTATAACTTTTGATCCGTAGATCCGATCGACCTGATTCTTTTTTTGTTAGATGCGTATTGGAATCTAGTTTCTTGTGTTCAAATTTCAGGTCAATCCGACAGCTAGATCTCCGGGAATTCACAATTTACGGAATGCATATACTCTGTTTTGTTGAATACGAAGCAATTATTTGAGTCCGAATTAGGGTGAATTTTTAGTAGATCAAAAATTTGATTTTAGCTTCCGCGCAATCATTCACCCCCTCTGATTGCTAGTTTAGTACATATCGATCCTACAAAAGGTAATGCGAGTTCAGCAGTAACTACCTGAAGCGATGTGGATGGAGGCGGCGCCGCTGGGGAGAGCGCGAAGCGGATGTTGGTTTTTTTCTTCAGGATCACACACGCACACTATAGCTAATACGGCAAGGTTCAGAGAACAGAACCGAGGAATAGCAAAAGCTGAAAAAATCCATTTAAGAAAGGACAATTCACACATAGAAAAACAAAATCATCCAGTGATACATGTTTCCACCCAGAAGTAACTGAGATAACTCTCTTTCTCTCTCTTCCCTCTCTGTCACACACACATACAGAGTACATCGTATCGTATAGACTAAAATTTGAAACAACATGTTTACAATGACTATGAAAAGTATGCGTGCAAAATAACTTTTGCGATAAATTATTCTCAGCTCTGCTAAAATTTGAACTCTTGCCTATATGGATTATCTTCAGGTCGAAGAAGAGCTTCCCAAGATAGTTTGAAGTAATCTTGGCACTGGGGGCATGTAAAGCTCTACTAAACCCTCGAGAACCTGAACAACGTCACCCATTGTCGGCCTATCAAAGTCATTATCTTGAATGCACCAACATGCAACTTTGCAAGCTCTTTCAACCTCCTCCATATTGATATCATCACATAATTGGTGATCAACCAAACTCCCCACATCTCCCATAAGAAGCATACGCGCAGCTTGCACAGGAAAATAAACAGCATGACCACCACTGCTTGTACATTCTTCACATGAGTTCCTCCTTCCCGAGATGATCTCTAATAGCACCATTCCATAGCTGTAAACATCAACTTTTTGTGTAATAGCCACTCCGCTAATCCATTCAGGTGCAAGGTACCCTATAGTTCCTCTCATTGTTGTCAGAACTCGACTGAAGTCCCTTCCCAGAAGTTTTGCCATCCCAAAGTCTGCAATTTTAGGAAAAAATGACGCATCGAGAAGTATGTTTTCTGGCTTAATATCACAATGTATGATGCAGTCATGACAACTCTCATGCAAGTAGGACAATCCTTTAGCAACTCCTAGGGCAATTTGGTATCGAATACTCCAATTCAGCATTGTTGCATTGCTTCCAAATAGATGGGTATCAAGAGAACGATTTACCATGTTTTCATAAACAAGCATCCTTCTATCACCTTCACAACAAAAACCAATCAGTTTAACCAAGTTTACATGTTGGATCATCCCGATTGTACTAACCTCAGCCCTGAATTGCTTCTCTCCTTGGCTTGCACCTTCAAGCATTTTAACCGCTATGGTAGTTGAATCACTTAGAATCCCCATGAATACAGAACCAAAACCGCCTCCACCTAGCTTCTCTGAGAAATTTTTAGTTGCACGCCGCAAATCAACATACCTAAAAGCTAGAATTCCACCACCATCTTTAATGTTGTTCCCTGGATGACCACACCGCTTCCTTTTGTTACTCCGAATAATCAACAGCAGGAAGAGCGCCATGAAACCGAATGCAGAAATGCTTGCACCAAAGGCGACACCGATGATCATTCTTCTTCTACTACTACTGTTTCCCCAACTTTGAACCTCTTCAGCAGCAAGGCGAAGGTAAAGAATCTCTCCGTCAGTATTGATAGTGCCATTATATAGCTTTACATTAGTAAGCTCGCCATTCCAAATAGAACAACCACTTTTTCTGTAGGAATATGCAGTGCATAAGCAGTTTCGTAGACAAACTTGCAGGCATTCGTGTGCACTTGCAACAGCTTCCATGCTATGGCCATCATACGGCAATCTGACACTTGGTATGGGAAAGAACTGGTCAGTTAACCCTGTGGTGCTTTTGTTGCTAATGCAATCTAGTGGAGTATTTCTTATGCATCCTTGTCTTTTGTCATCCAGCTCCCAGTCGCTCGGCGACTTCACAGAGAAGCCCTTCATGCAGTTGCATAATGGAAGTGTGTCATCATTGCAGACTGTGAAAGGCCCGCAGACAGCGAAAACATCACATGAAGCCCTTGGTAGGGTGTAGATAGTTTCCCAATCTTGCAAACTTTCAACCCAAAGAAGCTCCTTGACAAGACCAGAGACATCAAGTAAGCTGAGTGCGATCACTGTTGGATCGAATGGGGTGTAGGTGAAGTACTCCTCTTCATCGTTGTCGATGAATTTGGCACTGAAAAGAACATCGCCTGACATCTCTGGCATCGAGTTGAAGTACTGTCCATTCCATTCCCCGGTGGAAAAGTACACCATGGATGAGTTGCGAAGCTTACCCAAGTATTGACTTGCGCCAGTGGGGTCTAACTCCATGCAGTATAAGCCTGGAGCTGGGTCTATCAAGTTCTTGTTTGAAACCAAACTGTATTTCTGACCGGTGACCTTGTTCCTGCCGATCTTTGCGCCGGGGAGTAAAACATCTGTTGGGTGCTCAAAGCTTTGCCACCAAACATTGGATGTGTTTGAGGCATCTAGCATGACAAGGTTTCCATTATCCGAGAGCACAACAGTAGTATTCTTGTTGGCTTTTGTTCTGTTGACTATTTGGCTAGACCAGATTATGGACTTGGTTGCATGGTTTAAGATGACAAGATTGCCATCCCTTGAAACCGTGAGCTTCGACAGTCTAAAGCTGGGGTCAGTGATTGGCTTCTCTCTGTTAGCAATCCATACAGGAGTGAACTTTGGGATCTTGTTGAACCATATGCCTAGGTACCAGTTGGGCAAGGTGGTGTTGTTTGAGGACTTACTGCTGCCTGTTTGGAAGAAGCCTAGCGCAAACTTGCCGTTGCTGGAGAGGAGCTTGTCGCTGCTGCCGATGAGCGCTTGGCCTGCTGTCAGGGTACTGCCATTTGCAGCAGAGCTCGCAGGAGAGTAGTACTGCAGAGAAATGAGAAGCCCAAAGATGCTAAAAAGACGACGCATGACGTGTTAATCGATGGATGTGAGAGACACAGCACACGAAGTATTTCTAACGATGGATGGATTGATGCAGCTGTGTACTGCTCTAACTTCTGGAGATGAAGAGCTGCAAATATATCGGGTGCTATCAGGTGCGACTCTAGTAGAATGCACGGCAGCAGATGGAAAACTTTGCGCTTCTTGAAAACGGGCAACCCAGCCACCCAGGTATGGTTCTATTGCATGGTATGCTTCTTGAAAACGGCAGTCGTACGTGGCACTTAACACTCCCTTGAATACTGAACCAATCAACCAAAACCACCACATCCCATCTTTTATGAGATTTTGGAGTAGCATGACCTAAATCAATGTATCTAAAGACTATAATTCCACCACCATCTTGAATGATGTTTAATGGAGGACCCTACCACGTGCATTTGTTCCTCCGAATAATTAACAACAGTATCAGCAATGACATCATACTGCTTTACATTAAGGAATTCTCCATGGCAGACAGAGCATCTGCTATAGCCATAGGAATAAGTAGTGCAAGAGCAGTAATTGACATTACAAGCTTCTGCTCACACTACTACAAAACAGCACATAGATGACGCCCTATTTGTGGCGGTTCTTTTGGAACCGTCACAAATACATGTATCAGTGGCGGTTCTATATGGAAATTGGCGGGAGGACCATTTGTGGCGGTTGCATCAAAAAACCGCCACAGATAATACTTAATCTGTGACGGTTTTAAATAAAAACCGCCACTGATAACGGTTGGAACTATTTGTGGCGGTTGGTAGATGGAACCGTCACAGATAATACATTTTCTGTGGCGGGTTGGTTTTAGAACCGCCACTAATAATGCTTTCTATAAATATCCCCTGTTGCCCCTGTCGCTGGTCATCTTCCTCCCGAGAACAAAACTCAGCTTTTTGATTTCAGATTTTGTTTGGCCAAGATCTTGTGCTTCCACTTCCTAGAATTGTTCCAAGGTGTGTAAAATATGTCTCCTCTCTTCATTTCTAGTGTAAAATTGCCATTAAAAGGTTTATTCTAGCTTAATTAAGGTTTAGATGCAAGGTCTACATTTAGTTTGTTTTTATTTAGCTAGCAATTTGTAGATGATGAATTTATTACCTTGCTGTATTAGATTAAGTTCTCTACCTTATTTAGATGATGAATTTTTGTCAAGCATATGTCAAATATATGTATTTACGATTATTGGATATTAATGATAAATAAATTATAGTTAATATGATAGATGGGTGATCATGAAGTATAAAAATTATAGTTAATATTCAAGGATATGTATAAAATTACGTTGCTCTTCGAAGGATATGTATAAAATTTATGTATTTACGATTATTGGATATTAATGAAAAATAAATTATAGTTAATATGATAGATGGGTGATCATGATGTTAATTGCCTTGCATTTTGAGATGAGGAAATTTATTATATTGCTCTTCCGAAGGATATGTATAAAAATTACGTAGTTAATATTTTTTCTTAGTTACCATTAATTTTTTATATTGCAAGCAAGTAACTAATTACATTATGAATGCATTTTGAGTTTCTTCAAACTTCCTTTTTGGGTGTTTTGCTACAAATATTGCATTGCTATATTCGAATATAGTACCACCTGTTTCTTTGCATTTTGTACCTGGGAAGAAAGTTGTCAACAGTGCTAGTATTTTTCCTGCACAGGCACGGGAATTCCTCTCGAAGTTGGGTGATCTCAGTCAAACCCAGATTTTTGCCAAAATTGAGAATGTAGAGGTATTTCAAGATACCCTTTTTAACATTTCTGAGCAATTTTCAATTTGTTTTTCGAACAATTTTCTCCAAATCGATATTGTTAACCCTGACTGCTAGTGTGAAAAATTCAAGCTCTTTTGCATCTGTGTGCATAATTTTCTTGGTAAGAACCTCACAAATCCATACTTCCAGTTTCCCATGGGAAAGTTTTAGTGATTACGGAATCTTAATTATTTTTCAACTTTGTTCAGCATGCTTAACACATTAAGTCTGCTATGGGCATCAATCCTGATTCCTGCACCAAGTTGAAACCATTTCGTTATAATCTACAACTTTAAATGGGCAACCACATCTCGATAGGTTCTCACCATTCCCAAGGCACATATGCCTTGTGTAATTTAAAGAACTTGCATCCTATGAGAATTCTTGGTGAGTTGTTTGTCAAACTGTTATGTAACACAAAACCACTTGTAATCGGGTGTTGCTATTTTGTTTTAGCTTACTTCTCTATAGATGGCTTCCCACTATCTTGTTGTTTCTTCATATTCTTGAAGATCCTATATCTTTGTTAGCTCGTATTTCAGCTATTCGACACATTTTTGGTGCCATATTGCTTACACAGTAGTCCATGTGTACTTCCATATTTCTTCTTCTATCGTCTTGCAAGTTATCTTTGTGATGGCAATACTTTATCCATTGGTACGGAGAAGCACTTTCAAGTAGCAATCCTTACTTTTGTCATTTGACAACTTCTAAGACTTCGCAATAGTTGAATGTTTTTACGTCTATTTAGACATGTTTTCTTTGTACAATGGGCACAATAAACTCTAGACATGAAAATCCATGTGATAGTAGCGATTCACCTTACTTACATTGAGTTGCACCATGTTAGGAGATCCTCACATATTTCACCGTTTTCACTTGCCATGTTGGATTTATGTGTGGCGAGAAAAAAAATGGGAATAAGCTCGTATGTTTCATGTTAAGTATCTTATCCCCATGTTTTCTTAGTTGCTCACTTTGTGCACATGCCCCTTGGAGCATGACTTTTGAGACGAAGAAATTTTCCTCCTTCTAATGTTACATTTTCTCGTATTCATATTATGGACGCAATGAATAATTCTTGTATCTGCATACACTATTATGCGTGATTATTTTCTCACAGAGGGCATGGCTAGCATCGCTCGAGGCTAGCCGCAAATGCCAGTTTTTTATTTTCCTGTGTCGGACTATCAGTGACGGTTCTAGCCAAAAACCGCCACTGATACTAGTACTATCAGTGACGGTTTTTGGCTAGAACCGTCACTGATAACCATGATATCAGTGACGGTTCGAGCCAAAAACCGTCACTGATAGTTCTAGTTCAGTGACGGTTTTTGGCTAGAACCGTCACTGATATCATGGTTATCAGTGACGGTTCTAGCCAAAAACCGTCACAAATAATGTTATCTGTGGCGGTTCTAGAACCGTCACTGATAATCCTGGATTATCAGTGGCACTAAATCCGTGGCGGTTCGAAAACCGTCACTGATGGCAGTTTCGAACCGCCACTGATGACCTTTTTCAAGGTAGTGTCATTGGCTCATGTTACAAAACACATGATAAAAATATATGATCAAAGAAACGGCAGACATAAATTTAGCATGGAAAACACTTGCGGAAAGAACCACAGGCACACAAAAGCGATTTTACTATATGAGGAAATGTTTGCAATGAGCTCTTGCTCTTGCCCTAGGCTACAAGGACATATTTATAGTTAGGGATGAAATTAGAACGAAAATGGTCGATAAATGGTCATAACGTTTCCGTTTCCACATTTTTTACTGATAACAGAAACGAAATCAAAAACCTCGAAAACAGATACAGAAATGGATAGTGACGGAAACGGTTGTGGAATAGAACGGAGTGGATATGGAAACGAAAGTGAAAAATTCCACAAGAATATAGTATATGATTACAATATACATGACTACAAAAACAATGTAACTTATTCCACCTCCAAGGCAGATACAAGAACAATGTTATGTTCACCGGTATCGCTAAGAAGTTTTTTCTCAAAGTTTGTCAGCCGAAGGCTCAGCCCGCTATTTACCCCCAATCATACCATCATGTCATCCTCCATATTACTATCAATGACATGATGTTGCTCCTCTAGCTATAAAGGTGTAACGCCCTAAAACTTGCATATTATTGTTCAATGTTCATTTATGACTTTCTGAGATTTATCCTGGATTTTCTGGAGTTTATAAATGCCATTTTGCTATTTTTAGATTTATAGAATTAATTTATTCATGAAAAATATAACCAAAATTATGCTAGAAATAATTTTTTCTAGGTTCAAAATGTTCCAAAGTATTTTTGAGAATTTTTTCAGAATTTTTGAAGTCTATTTAATATTTTCTATAAAGTAATTTGTATTTATGAATTTATTTTTATTCAAAAATAAATGTAAATTCTCCATTCTGCTTTTTAAGCCAATTGGGCCAAGTTTTTGATGGAATTTCCAGCTTCATTTATACAGAATTTCTATTTTCGTTTTTATTTCCGTGAGAAATGGCTCTCCCGTTTCCAACAAAAAATTTCGTTTCTATTTTCATACCAACATTTTATGTTTCCATTTTCATTTCTGGAAAATGGTTCAGTTTATATTTTTCTCTGGAATGGT
Organism: Guadua angustifolia; assembly: GCA_036346375.1. Classification (NCBI taxonomy): domain Eukaryota; kingdom Viridiplantae; phylum Streptophyta; class Magnoliopsida; order Poales; family Poaceae; genus Guadua; species Guadua angustifolia. The sequence continues at coordinate 57,373,680 of CM070507.1, forward strand.
CAGAAATTTCATTTCTTTTTTCATCCCTATTTATGGTGATACCGATTCTTTGTAGGAGTAGATTTAAGATAGAGTAGAAAACGAATTCATATCATCATCAACTTCAACAGTCTCCACTTTAAGACGAATTCCTCTTGTAGATAAAATATAGCCCAACTCTCCTTAAAATAAATCATCATGAATACCTTATGCCTCAATGGTCTAATGGACTAATCTGAATAAGAAAAACAGGAACAATCTTATCCAAATGCTTCTCATAAGCCAAAACATCACTGTAGTGCTTGACTGATAGTGAAGAACTCATATTATGTATATGTCATATGCCCCAACTGGAACATAAAATTCGGTAAACAATGCTCATTAGAGACCAACTTGCACGTTGAACTTTCACATACTTCAAACTACCGACTTCAAAGGCAATTAAATTTCATGACATGCTTGAAACTGCAATCGTAAAATTGTTCAGATGAAAGGAACTTTTGTGCCGTCAATGGAGTATAAATTGCATTAGATCTCTCGAATCGAGCTATGACAGCTAGACAATGTTGTAGGATCCACACAGAAGCAAACTTCTTCTTCCACTTCAATCCTTCATCTCAAATTGGTATTAGAGCAAAACCTTCACTTTTAAACAATATAACTTTGGAGAGTATGATGCTAGCTACTACTAGGGTGTCATCAAATTATGAGAATTAATGTTGCCACAGCCTTCATAATGATCTCGTAAGTGATCCAAAATTTGCAATATATCCAAATGGTGATTGAACACCGAATTCAACTGTGCCGTCAACTGACGTTGAATTTTTTTTTTGTGTTTTTCTCCGAATTCTACTCAATCAAGTGAAGCCCAAGTTAACTCAGTGTTCAAAAAAAATACATGCAACTCCACCTTAAACTCTATATGTGCGGATCTTACCACAATTACCCCTAGTAGATGATGGATCATAGAAAACATCACCAATGATTAATCCCGCAGTGATGCCGCCAGTAATATGCACATTGGCCTTAATTGTATTGGCGCTTAGGCATGGCGTTAGGTGGCACAGACGATAGTGTTGGCAAACTTTTGGGGTCAGAACAGTCACAACAGTTGAGTGCAGGCCAACATTCAATAAGAAATCGAGTCGTGAAACGGATAAGATGAGTTGAAATCGCCAAGCTAACACTTGTGAATCTACTCCTATTTTCTTCTCGTGCTGCATGGTAGACCTACATACTACAGTAACTAGGCGTAGCCTCACGTCACGTGGTAGACGTCCTTGCTTTTCTTCGATTCTGTTGGAACAAAATAAAAGGAACAAAAATTTCGCAGCCTGGAGGACTCGAACTCCTAATCTTTCAATTCACGAGAGCAGCACAAAACAACAACCTACGGACTCTTTTCTGATTACATTACTTTTCCTCTTCCATATTACATATAAAGCTTGACTGCTGTGCCTTATAAAGGCATATAGTACACAACGACTTGACTACAAATCACAGTACTACTCGGAGTCTAAAAACACTTTCCTAATACAAATTCTAACTAAATATGTCAAGATTAGTATCCAACATTAACCATCCTAATCTTGACATACCTTTCTTACTTATTGAAGCAATCGGACTCAACTACGATTTGCCCAACTCATATTCTCGACATAGGATGGATAACACATCTCCTCAACATTTTGGACTCATCTACGATGGACTTGACTTTGAACAGCGAACACACATCTTCAACGTCCCGGAGTCGACTTTAACGAACTTGATATAGGACAGCGAACACTCTTCTTCAACACCCTGGACTCAACTTTCTTACTTGAGACTACGTCAAAGTAGAGCTGGTTCGTCGTCACTTTGAATGTCAACAAGCGCCTTTTTCCACCTTTTTTACGCTTGTGGCACTTTCGAAGCAAAATGCCCATATTCATTACAATTATAGCACCTCACTTTTATCTTGTCAAATCTTCGATTCTTGCGGCCTCATCGACCATCACCTCTCAATCGGGCTTCCCACTCGTGGCGTCAAGAGTAGGTGTTCTTCTCCACCGCCATCGGATCCCTTAATCCGTTCCTCATGTGCCTTCAAACGACCGATCACCTCCTCTGTCGTCATCACCTTGAGGTCGCCGAATCGCTCAATGATGGAGACGATTTGTAGGAACCTACCAAGGATCGCACGAAGGAATTTGCTTACCACATAGCACTCCTCCATTTTGTCGCCAAGCCCTTTGATTTTGTTGTGATCATCATCAATCGGATGGCTATGTTATGGTCGTAACAAGGCGTATGAGCTACACACGCGCCGATGGTGGTAGCCACATACGGATGATGCCTACCTCTTCAATACCTTTGCGCCTATGGGGCAATAGGTGATGTCTCTTCGGTTGATCGATCGATCTCGAATTATGGCGTTACAAATTTACAATCTCAAGTGTCTGTGATGTTATTATTTAAGTTTGTGAAATTAAAGATAATTTTAAGCTCGAGTTTGTAAATAGGTGGTTAGAATTTGTATGCTTCGATGAATTAATTTAAACATTTAACCATTGCACATTCAAAGTGAACATTATTATTCAGATAAGGTTAGTTCTCTTTGTAAATAATTTTTTATCGTAAATTGAGTTTCCGTTGCATCGCACGGGTAGCTTAGATATGTCCAAGTTCATTTTGATGCATCTTACTAAGCTTGTTAAAATCTAAAAATTAAAACTTTAAAAGAAAACTTGATGAAACATGTTGCTTTTACTTACTAAGTTTCTTTTCTTCAGGTATTTGTCTTGGTTTGTGAAATTTTAGAGTTCTCTAGAATCCCTATAGAAACTTGGATGAAACTAGGTAGATCCATACTCAAGTCCTTCAGATGCTCATAAATCTATGTGCTAAAATAAAAACAAAAAATTGACTCTTTTTGTGCAAAGTGATTTTAACACCTTACATTCACAAGACTGCTTCCCATTGCACTTAGGATGAACTAGGCATGTATCATGTATGACCAAGACCATCCTCTTAAGAGCTCTTCTTGAGATGGTCGACTATGGCTTGAGTCAATCACTTAGAAAAATGCAAATATAAACAAGTATAAGTGGGTAAAGAATGCAAATAATGTTACACATTTGCACCCCACTATGTCATTTGAATTTTTAAAGAAATATTTGCATTGAAGATAATTAAGCCCGAAGGATCTTGTATGCACCTCTAGCTTTCCCAATATGTTGAGTAGGTTGAACTCTAGGTTTTCTATTTGATTCATTGTATGGCCTTGCTTCTAGTTTAGAAACAATGCTAAGTGTTGAAATTATTAATTCATGCAAAAAAATGACATAGCTTTATTTGTGCTTGCCAAGCAAAATTGACATTTGCACTTAGACATGCCTTAGTTTAGCCTAATCTAAACTTGAGTAGCTTAGTGCCATATTTTGTTTATGTGGTCACTTGGATAATTTTCAAAGCTCTTTTAAGATGCATTTCATGCATACACGTGTGCAAGGGAAGAAAATACCATCTTGAAGCCTATATTACCAAAAAGGGTAGAAATTGTAGAAAAGGCATCATTAAAAGATAAAAATAGAATTGCATTTTGGTTCTTATGATCTTAGTGAAAATTAAAAAATTCTTAGGATCATAAGCATACTTAAGTTTTTTTTTGTGTCTTGATTGGATTTTAGAGTTTTTTGTGAGTCTTGATTGGATTTTAGTGCATTTGTGGAAAACTTGCTCTTTCTTTTATTTTGCTCTAAAAATCCTTCTAGCTAACTTGGTCATGATCTTATTTCTTACTCTTTGGACCAAGTTTAGTTTTGCATTCAAATTGCCACTATAAGAAAAGTGATTATCTGTGATGAAAACGTCGTGACGTTGTCAACTTTTGTCATGAAAAATCTATTTTCTATGATGACTTGTTTATGTTCGTCATTAATTGTATCAGTCGTCGTTGCCCCATGTACTTTTGTGACGAAACATAAAATTTCGTCATGAAACAATACAAATCGTCATAGAAAATGAATGGTTGTTTGTCTTGGACTGACTTCAAACATATGTCTGTATTGTGACGATATGGTTTTTCGTCACGGAGGCATGGCCTATTGAGAGGCTATATCTAGAGGGCCCCTTGTTCGAGGTGGCCTTGTTGTCCAACTTGTCCTTGTGGGCCCATATATGGGTTACACCTTACACACTGTTAGTTCTTGTTTATGTCCTTTCATGGTCAGCTGATTAGGGTTCAGGTTTGGATTGGTTGGTAGATGCATGTGATATAGTGTAAGGCATTGGAATCCTTCTATATGATTGGTGGCTTCCACATTGTCCCTTGCATGAAACTAATTTTAATTGTCTTATATCTGAATACAATTGCTTCCTTCTTGTCGATTTCCTATTGAGTTCACTTTGGATGAATGCCGTGCAAAAATAACTTGTGTTACTCAAATTGAATCTTATATAGGAGATTAATTCAAAATATTCTCGATTTGTCCGTTTGTAAAGTGAAATAAAAACAAAGTTAAATGGACCAATAGTGTGATCCTATCTCTATGGGTGTTGTTACAAAGAAAATTGATTTGTACTTGTCTCAATCGTGTGCTTAAAATGGCTTCGAATCAACTATGGCACAAATCAAGAAATTTATTTAAGATACTAGGAAATTTAAGATACTTGAATTCTACTACAGAATAGGTGTGATTTAGTTTTTATCTACATATGTTTATTGGAAGTTCAGTTAAATTAAAGAAAAGAAGAGAAAAACAAGAAATGAATTTTTCTTTGACTTTGTTTTCTACTATTTTCAAGTTCTACTTTCTTCTTCTGAAAGTTACGAATCATGCTATTTCACTCTGATATTTATTTATTTATCTATTTCTTTATTGATTTATTTGTTTGTTCATGAATAATATTTATTTATTTATTTATTTTATATATTACTTATTTACTTATCTATGTATTTATTGATCTATTATGATATTTATTTATCCAATTATTCTAAATTTCAAAAAAATCGCCACCAAATCCCTAACCTAAACCTGAATTACTTATCTCCTCTCCTCTCACCCCAATTGACGGTGACCTCTTCCCTCCTCTCTCTCTCCCTTTCTCTCCTTCTTCGCCCACCCCGCTCTACGTGCGCCGCTGCCTCCCCTTTGCGCCAGGCGCCGTCGCCACAAATCAGCCGCACTGCCACCTCCACCGTCGCTCCCTGGGCTCCGCCGCCTCTCTCTCTATCCTTCATCCCGAGCGCCGCTTCTCTCCCCTATGCACCGAGTGCTGTCGGTGATCTTCGGCGATGGCCCATGCCTCCACCTCAGATCTGCGCGCCACCAGCTCCTCTCCCTTGACCGAGCAACAACCATACTACAGCCGAGCTCACAAGCTAAGAACCCTAATTTTTTTCCATTCTTTCTAACCCTGTTCTTCCTCCTTTTATGCTCCAGGTCGCCAACGTTTTGACCGGCCTCAAGGGATGGGTCTCGCGGCGGGCCGCACCCTCGACGGCGCTGAGAGCGCCCACTTCGACTACTACCGGCCCAACCCCTCTTCCAAACCCTAAAAACTAAGTTCTACTTCTTCCCCATCTACTGCTATTCATGATCTCAGATGCTTAAGTATTGAGTTGATTAAGTGTGTGGTGTGTTGGTCAACTGAGATGTATTAGCTATTGAGAAAAAAAGAAGTTTCTTGTGTATTGAATCCTATTGACTTTGCTTGAATGTGACAGAGTCAAACCTTATGTGATGATTTTGGATCTATAGCCTTCGATAGATTACAAGATGGATATCTTGTATGGGGTTTGAACTTGAGGTATAGAATGATTATGTGAGTGCATGAATATTTGAGTTGAGACTGAGTAAGAATCAATGTATTGCTGAAATCTGGTGAGCAACTGAATATATAACCATATGTGCATGATTATTGTTTTGTATATATTCTTGTTCATGGCAAGGGTGTATTTAGGTTACTAGTTTGCGTGCATAAAATGACATTCTAAGATTTAGTTTCTTTGTTGTGATCACTTTTACTCGGTTTAGTGTGAAGTAACTCTGTTATAATATGGTATTTACTTTGGGGATTGCAGATTAAAATCATGCATGCCCCATTGCTAGAGACGTGCCCCATGCTAGAGACGGCAGTCTTGATGTTCTGCATTGAGTATGTGTAGCGAACTTTTATGTGGGAAAACCCATGCAGAGCTTCATCATATGAGTTCTTGTTTTGGAAAAGTTGTATACTTTGTGTGTCTTGGAAAAGCCGGTGTTATAGTCTTTAGACGAGTAATACTCATGTGAGTGAAGGTATGTAAGTCTATGCCTAGGACAGAGTACATGATTAAACTTGTATTTTTCATTATGAGAATTCATATAGAAGAGATCTTATTCACAACTAAGAAACTAAGAAAGTAAGGCTATTCTTGACAAGATCATGAAATCTAAGGATGGAATATTGGTGTTGTTACTCTTGTTGTCTTTCAGATTGTCTTATGAGTATGATGAAATACTATGTTTAATAAATGAGAGTGGATTTGAGATATTGATCAGCAGCTTGCTTCTTCTTTGTGTTTCAATTTTTGATATTAATGTGTATGCATAAAGATATAGTTGGCTAAATGAATCACTCTTGATGAATGGTGATGGCAAAATTGGCATAAAATTTGATGGTTCAGTTTAGTAAGTATTCCCAAGTTTAAATCCAACCATGTCCTTCTAGTTCTGATTCAAGGCAGGCGGTGTGTGGCTATTGGAATATTATTTTGGAATGACACTATTTTAATTGATGGCTTGAAGGGTATGCTCCTCCATGCATAATTGCTACTGAACTGTCCCACTAGAAGGAATGAAATGACCAATACATGCAACCAATCAAAAATCAATTTTTAGGCTTTCTTCCTAGTATATTTTCCAGTCATTTAGCAATGTTGTTCAGAGATTCTCATGTGGTTAGATAGTATGGGGTTCTAAAAATATGGGAAAGCTGGTAGTAAGCAAGATAGTTGTCCGGTTTGTGTTTGTGCATGCTTAAACTAGGACCTTTGATATATAAGCATTATGGAAATGTATGCTGAAATGATTACTCTTGTGCTTGTTTGTAGGAGAAAGAGTATAGGGGATGCAATGTACTGCTATTTGCTGAAAAGGATTATATGCACATTTGTATTATGTATTCCTTTGTGATTAAGGTGTGTGTGTGTATAGGTTGGATTTGACAGCGAGGTGAATGTTGGTATTTGTATTCTAGGAGCAAAAGGTGGTTATGGATTGAAGTTTTGTATTTTCATGCTTAAAACAGAAAAAAATGGGTTAATAGCTATTTGTGCCATATTTATTTATTTATTTATTTATTTATTATTTTTTTACTGCATAAAATCCCAACTGAGTATAGTATTATTATGATCTTGCTCCCCGTGTTTTAAGTTTTGATCGGTTTGTGAAATGCTTATCAGCTTATGTTTGTGAAGTGATGACTAATTGACTATCCATACTTGTGAATTAGGACAAGTATGCTTCTACCGTCCATTATGCATGCTAAAGGTGGAACAAAGGCATTGTCTAATGAATGGTACCTTCTTCATTGCAGAAAGCAGGGAGGGAGTGGCTGGAAGGGACAGGTCTGCCCTTTTCTCCTCGTTGGTTGGCTTTGTTTGCTTTCAGCAGAAAAGAACAGTGGAATGTACAGTGGTTGATGAGCTATTGTGAATTGCTGGCTTGTGCAATCAGGTTTTGGGGCAAAACTTGAAGGGAACGCGTAGGCTACGCTAGCCGAAAACAAAATTTTCTACGCATTCAACCAGGATACATACGAGTAGTAGATCATGGATCATTACCCTTGGAGCACGTTAGCAGCGGAAGAAGAGTGGGTGAAGCGTCCCTGCGTACTCCAAAGTACAGTAGTAGATGCCAGAGTTGGTCGTCTCCTCCTCGCGATCGCGCACGCAACGCTGTAGAGGAAGTAGACGTTCTCGCCAATCAACGCCGAGGAAGATTCAACGATGCCTCTACAGTATCCACATGTCCAGGGGTGGAACGCCGTGCGCCGGTGTGCTAGCACCACGCGACGACTAGGGTTTTGGCAGGGGAAGGGAGTCGACGGCTAGGGTTTCATGGTGGAAAGACCCTCTCTCACTTTTGCAGCGCCACCCCACGCCCCTTTATATAGAGCGCACGCTAATGGGCCCTCTATGATAGAAGCCCATTAGGAACCTCGTCCCCGCAGATCCAAATCCGCGAAACCCACTAATGGATCGAAATCCATTTTGGCATGTTCCAACCCGTTAAGTGTGCGACCCGATAGGTTCATGCGCAAACGGCCATGGCCCTGGAAACCTCTTTTCCAGACCATCAGACAACAGTGGTTCCTAGCAGGACATATTGTCCCCCGAATGCACAGAGTGATCGTATCGACTGAACCTTGATATACTCATATACCGATCCTTTTGCCACACGATACCAATCAAGCTCAAGGCAAGATGCGTGCCATCCTTGTGGTAGCTCGACCCATTCACTCGTCAATGTAATGGATATAATTCGTGATTAACACTTTAATCACTTTGGCATAGCCATGCACTTTTCCTTACCATCCACACCGAGGGGCCCAAAGATATCTCTCCCGTTATCGAGGAGGGGCAAATTCCATCTTGATTTCTTATATCTCACGTCATGTTTCATGGCATACCCGTAAGCTACCTTTATAACTCCCCTGCTACGGAGAAACGTTTGATAGCCCCAAAGTATACAATTACACATGTTGAAAATCAATAAGAATCTCAGGTCAAAGGATCGTATAGGTATACCACTCAAGACTACACCCTGATGGCACTTCTAAGATAACAATCTTATCAGTGTCTCGGAGCGGGTCTATCCAACCCCATGTTCTCTAACATGTGCCCACATTATTGATTTGATATCTTCATATCTATGGTATGTGAAACATTACCATCAATCAATACATGTGCTGGTCAGATCACTATTGTCCCACATAATGATATGTGACCAGGGATCGTTTAGAATAATATCATATAACCAATGTGTTTCACAATTAAGTCATACTCAATGAACAAAGGAGTGACATTTATTCATAGAACTGATAAGTACATGAACATAGACGTATGATACAATCATCTCACATAATCGCCTCTAGGGCATATCACTAACAAAACTATGGGCTGGAGGGGTGAACCTGTGGGCAGCAAAATAGGTGGTGGCATGCAGCCTCCTTCCCTGCCACATGGCTGAGCAAAAGGTGAGGTGGTATAAGCTATAGGTTAGCTGGACACATGAAAGCGTAGACTGTAAGGTTCTATGTCAGTTTGGAGAGGGATTTAGATGTGTATATCTTTTGTAATCTTTAGACATGATTAGTGCTATGTGAAGTGTGGATTATGGCTTGGATAAAATGTTTGAGAGCATAAACCTTCATGTATACAGACATTTGATATTTTTATTAAAGTCTTTTGTTTTGTTATAATTGAGTTTGTGTGGATGAGTTGTATTAGTGTATTTATTTTAATCGAGTTGATATGGTGTGAAGATTTTTGTTGGATGCTGAAATTTGATTAACTGCATATGTAAGCTAATTGTACCAAAACCGGTTTCCACTTTTTGTATAGCAGGATGAAATCAAATGGACACGTGGCAATCATCGGTGACAAAACAATTACGTCACAACACGTGCCACATCACGACACCTCGGCTATTGACGTGGTAATGGAGTGTTCAATGACGAAAATACATGTCCATGTGGCAATAATCAGTGACGAACAATTTCGTCATAAATAAAATAGTCAACGCTCATTTTTGGCCGGCCGGAGTGTTCTTTTATGATGAATTTGACATTTTTCATGATGTTTTCGGTACAATTAATGCAGTTATATTCGTCATAGAAGTGACCTTTTCATCGCGGAAATGAAATTTGTCACAAAAAGTTGATTTTTCAGAAAAAATAAGTAATTCGTCATTGAAAACTTTCTATGACACACTTTCTATGACAAGTCGAATTTCGTCATAAATTCGTCATAAAAAACCTACAATGACGATTTCAGGACTAATGATGACGAGTTTGGACCGTCATTAAAAATCACTTTTCTTGTAGTGTGCTTTCTTTCTCTCTTTTAAACTCAAATTTATGCCTTTTGTTGTTTGTCAATATACTCATCAAGGCGGAGATTGAAAGACCATGTGAAGGTATACCCATGTTGATAATGAGTATTTGACTAAATTTGAGCTTGTTATGCTCTAGTTTGAGTTTGATTTAAACTGGATTCTCAATTTGAAGCAATTTGAGTTGAGGCGCCAAGTTCTAGCTTGTCGATTCTTGCTAAGCTCGGTTTTCTCGAATAATGCCCCACCGGCTTGTGGTTGAATGATTCGAGTAAGATTTGGAATCTCTAAGTATCGAGTAAGGATGTTGCCAGGTCGAGCGGACGTTTGGTCGATTACTGCCAAGTTTTGGCCTGGTTGAGTAATACCCTGTCGGCTTTTGGTGGAATGATTCGAATAGATTGGGTATCGCTAAGTGTAGAGTAGGATGTTGCCAGGTTAAGCACCCTGCCATCAGCCCGTCTCGAATCCTTGGGTTAGCCGCAAGTTACTTGATGTCAACTCATCGAATCGACTCTGAGCTGAGTTACTCGATGTTACTAGGATATGCATTTTGAATTTGTGTGAGATTTATTGCATATCATTTTGGGCAATACGGTGCTAGATAATGGTGAGTAGAAGGATGATCGGGACTAGGCGAGGTACATCGGAGGTTCAAGCGGTCGAGGATCGCGAAGATGATCGAAGATGGAGTCAGTGCAAACCTAGAAGACAAGGAATGGATGAAATGCTAGCTAGGAGCTACTCGGATCAAGGAGGGCCATTGGATTGTGGTCTAGATGATAGAGTAGTAGGTCTAGTTAGTATGCATAGAGAAGTGTGCAAAAACCTGATATGTGTGTGGGTTTCGAATTAGCCCATGTATGAGTGAATGAGTCAATCCTAACCCTTGATGGTGGTTCTTAAGGTAGAAGGAACTCATCCAAGGGTGGAAGGTGACTCAAGAGTAGTATAAATAGAGGGGTAGAGGTAGCCTTTCCTCTTTTGAAGGTTTTGAGGTTTTTGGTGCTTCTTTGAGCTTTGCCCACCTTGTATGAGGCTTTGTAAACCTCCCTTCCAAGAAATCCAAAACACATTTCCCTTATGCTTGAGTTTACTTTCCACCTTTACATTACCCTCATCTTTTGTTGCCCTTGGCGAGCTCCCTGTTGTGCCATTGTGCGCTTGCGGTTGTCATCCAACTTCTTGCGCTTATCTTCTAAAATAAGGGCCTTGTTCACTAGCTCTTGAAATCCGGAAAGGTATGGGTGATTAGCCCAACTTGCGATCGAAATTGATCCCTTCATAAAGCGAGACTGTCTTGCTTTATCAGTCGCTACATCCTCATGTGTGTAGCAAGCAAGCTGAGTGAATCGGTTCAAACATTCTGTGATAGACTGGCTCTCTTGCTTGATGGCATTGAATTCTTCCTTCTTCAAATCCATGACACCTTCAAAAACATGGTACTGACGGAAAAGCAGCAGAAAACTCTTCCCAAGTGATCTCTTGTGGGTTCTCCTGCAATGTGCAGTAATTCTCTCACCATTCAGTAGTTGTACTCTCAAGTTGATGAGAAGCAAAAAGCACCTTCTCATTTCCTTCACACTGGGTGATGTGCAGTTTCCTCTCGATAGTCCTCAACCAGTCATCAGCTTCAATCCAGTTGACATTCCCAGAAAATGTGGGTGGACGAGTCTCATAAAGTTAGACAGCTTCGAGTGGGGACGGTTTCCATTGCCAACAGCTTGATTAGAGTTGTTGTTCACTGCTTGATTAGCAAAGTGCTGCATTTGCTACATCATAGTCGGCATAAGATGGGTTTGTGTAGCAAGAAAAGCTCTAAAATTGCTCATATCAACCGGGGGTGCTGCATGAGGAATTGGCAAAGCATTCCTATTCTCATCCTAATGGCTTCCACTTCCTTGGACTCTGTTGTTTCCGCGAGTCTGAACCATCTGTTGATCACTCCAAGGTTTAGAGAAAAGAGGAAAAATAGCATAGACAAGTAATATAAGAACTTAGGTGGGGGAAAAGGTTCTTAACCCAAACTCCAAATTTTATTAACTTTATTCAATACTTGGTATGGCTGCTCACAAGTGCCTAGGGCAATGCAGCGCATACTGCACACTCAAAAGAATAGAAGGACTTGGAAACTTTCAAATAACCTAAAAAGCAATACTTATCGACTAATGGCAAGACACTAACTCAGACTCATGCGACTCACAACTCGAGTCACAACTACTACTAAACTCAAACTCCGCCTAATCGTTAACCCATCCTGGATGCGGACCTCCAGGCTGACACGGTGGCGGGTGGCTCGGCTTCGAGGCAAACTTGTTCCGATGGCCAGGAGTCTCATTAGATGACACATATCCTTGACTCCCTGGCTCTGACACATGCTCCTCCGGGTCCTCCTTAGACTCCTCCAGGTCAGCTGCCTCCTCCTTGAGGTAGAAGCCTCCTCCAACTCAGCAATCCTCTCAGCAGCCATCCTCCTGGACTCTTCAAGATCCTTCTTAGCCTTTTCCAAAGCCTCATATGCCTCAGAAAGCTCCTAGTTGGGGGTCTTTGTATGTGTCTCCTGGGCTAAGGTGAGACGTGCTAAGTGGACGATAGTGGCATTCTCCTCCTCCCTGACTCTATCCTCGGTGACGGCGCTCCCATTTGTATGATACTTGAATGCAGTGGACTCCAGCTCCCGAGCGTAGTCACGGGCAAAGTGGTGAAGAGCAAGGCGAGCAATCTCCTAGATCCTAGCTTCAAAAGACGACCTTCTCGTGGAGATGTGAACTGGGTGACTCCCGATAGTATTCTCCCGAGCATACACTATGAGCTTGCAAATTGCTCCTCTCTTTTTCCCATTCACAACCCAGTCAGTACTACGGTAGATTGGGCAATCAAAGCCTCCCAACAACTGCAACATCCTCCAGAGCTCAACAGCAAATCCTTCCTTGAGCTCACCATAGAAGCAATCCATCTCAACCTGCAGAAAAGCGGCTCTCTTAAAAACCTCAACTCAAAAACAAAGAAAAAAATAGAAAAATTCAGCAAAGGTGAAGAGCAAGAAGAAGGGACAAGTCAAGATCCTTTTAATCTTTCAAGTTAATTTTGCTTTTAGAAAATAGTTTTGGACACTCCTAAAGCGACAACCAGCTAGGGCTTGACTTACAGTCAGTATGGCTCTGATACCACCTCTGTCGGGACCCGAATATGCAAATTCGGACTCTCTATGTATTTCGCACTAGTCTAGGATCACGCTAGTGCACACAGGCTCAACATAGATGAATATCACAATTATACTTAGCGATAATATAATAAAAACTTTATCAAGTTTGATATAACTGTTAAACGACCTTATGGTCCACCTTACATGAATAAGCCACGCGGGGCTAAAACTGAAATAGAAGTAAACAGCAGCAGAAATAATCAAAAGCATAGAAACCTTTCAACTGCCACAGGCAACTAACAAGGTTCGCACCCTAGTTGTTTGCCTCCTCGTAGAACTCCTCCTCAAAAATAGGCGTTGCTTCTTCTTCAACTGATGATGTTTGGTTGCAAGGGGTGAGTACATAAAGCACTCAACAAGCCGTGCACAGAATGCAAGTCTATTTACTATATGCATGGCTTAGTACAAAGGATAGGCTACAAGGTTACTTTGCATAAACAACATTGGTAAAAGAATAGCGTAAATAGATTGAAAGACAGTAAAAAAAATAATGACAGTAATAACTTTTGCATTTGTTTTCAATGACCGATTCACAACCTATTTCCTCATTTCAACATTCCATTCCCACATTTGTTTTGATAAAAATCTAACCCTTAACTGTAATTACCGGGCAATGCTCAATATCGCGAACACGGCTATTCGAATAGGTTTTACACTCTACAAAGGTTATACACTTTACCCACAAGATACAATTAAACACCACAAAGGCGAGTGATCATAACAAAGCCTTTCCAATGCCTATCTAAACCCAGTACTATTCGATAAGGTTTCTACACTGGTGGGACTAGTTACCACACTCAGGGCCCCCCTCTTGCGCCACGTAAGCCAACCCGTGCGAGGACCGGCTACCACTACCCGGGCCTCACACCACCCAATAGTACCAAAGTTTAGACTCAACAAATTAATCAGTTAGGTCTGCCCCATTCCAGACTTGTGGTTATATGAATGACTCAGTTCAAATCTTGCAAGCTTATGTCCTTAATTGACCAAGGAAAGACTAACCAAAAATCATCATATCCATAAACCACAATTATCATAAAAAGCAAATGCGACCGCCCACATGTCACATTAGCCCACCACAAATACTTGCCAGTTGCCTCAGTTTAAATCATTTTACCACTCCAGTTGATTTACCATGCACCACGTGCCATTAACAATACCAACATTGTGTGACAACACCCGACACACAAGTTAATAAACATGTTCCATAATCATTAAGCAAGATTAATCATTTGTACATAAAATGATGACTCGTTGCATGGCTAAGCATTCTACTAGCATTCTAACTACTCACATTGGCAATTATAGCTACCAATTAATATTGAACCATTCTAGAGTGACAAATGAGATATGACATACAACATGGCAAAGGTGAATGTAATTCAAGTGGACGATTAGCTACTCCCAACATATGGAAAACATTTGACAATTGAAATAACATGTGATACATTGAAACAACATAATATTTAAAGCATAGGTTCAACATGATCAAAGCACAACTTACCTTTAAAGGGGTCTGAATCCTGCTTTGAATGGTTAAGTGCTAGCTCCTCGACAACGAACTCACTGGGCAACTCAACGTCTACGCGCAACAAGAGAGAAAGCAATAAATGCCAAAATAGAGATTAAAATTAACTCCAAAAATTAAATAAAATTCACCATAAAATAGAGCATGATTTTATAAATTTTTAGAGACTGGAATCACCTCAATCGGAGTTCAGATGCAAAAGATATAGCCCTCAAAGCTTAAAATAAATGGAAAAACAATAAAAATTAGAAAATCCGAATTATTTTCTTACAGAAAATTCATATTTATGATGCTAGCACAGAATTTAATTTTCAGTCGGATTATTTTTCTACTAGAAATTAATTATGATGTCATTGCTGACGTCAGCTTGACACGTGGCCCAATCAAACGCTGACACGCGTCGCAACCAGAGGCTGACATGCGTCACGGCACATGGACTCAGTTCACGGCACGGCTCAGGTGCACAGTGGACACGGTCTATGGTGCTTCGGACACTATGCTAGACACGCGGCGGCATGCGATTGGATGCGGGTGTGACACGATTTGATCCCCACACTCAAGATCCGAATTTGAAAAAATGCGACATGTGGCAACATCATAACCCTCCACGACAGATCGAATGGTCGGGCGCTACTTGATGCGGTGGCGGACGCTGACGCCCGATGCTCAACACGTGGCGCTATCTTGGTCGTTGAATCTGGATCTAACGGCGATGGCGAGCAAAGCGGCGGTGCAACACACGGCACGATCGGACCGATCGGTAGCGCCTCGACGGCGGCAAAGAACTGCAACGCGGCACAACTAGAATCCTAGGATTAAGATCTAACGGCTAAGATCGAGCTAATGCAAATATACATGATGCAATCTCTCAGACATTTGAAATCTAACGGTGAGGGATGATGAGAGGGTTTTCTTTGTGGATGCGCGACGATGGCGTGATCGGGGCATCGATCGAGATCCGGCGATGGGCGAAACTTGACTCGGCAGTCTTGTACACCAGCCGCACAGTCCACCGAGATGAGGAAGACAAGATGCAATAGCCGTTTTGGGGCTCCTCCGACGACATGAGATGACTCGACCGACGCGGCTTGACGCGGGCGACACTCCGGCGGCCTCAGCAATGGCGGAAAGGGACCAGCGGCAACGAAATGAGCAGCGGAAGTGCTTCGGGACTCTAGCGAGCTCGTGCGGGCAGGTGAGGGTGTCTCGGCGTGCGTCCAACGGCCAGAAGGTGTAGCACGAGGTGAGGAGTACAATGGCGGCGGCCGGCGCATTAAATAGGGGTCTAGGGAGGCGTGCAGCAGGTGGAAACGAACTCTGAACTTTCGCGGGAAAAACGGCGGCGCGATGGACTCGAATGAGGTGACATGGCTGCATCAGGAGCGTCCGCGCAGCGACGGATCAACGGCGCATGAGCGTGCAACGACGCTGCGTGAGGACAACCGTTGGATCAAGATCCAACGATGGCGATCCTAGGGTTTTCGGCGGATGGGTTGAACGGGCCAGCAGCGCGGGGAATTGGGCCGGACCGCTTGGTTTCAGCCCAAGCACTATTCAGCAATTTTTAATTCATTTCCGAATAAAAACAAATCAGGAAAATAAACAAAGCCAAAATAAATAGCAAGAAAATCCGAAAAATTTCAGAAAATACTTTAAGACCTCTAGAACCCAAATAAAATACTTTCAGCAAAAGATCAACAATGACTTGCACAGAATAAATAAAGGACAACAAATAGCCTAATTAATAAATACAAAAAAGAATTAAAGAAAAACTCAAAAAATTCAAATAAAAGGGGAAAAACACTATAAATCCAGAAAAGCAAAATTTAAGATATTACAACTATATTAGGAGATGTTTACATAAACTCTTACTTTTTCCTTAGGCTACAGGGATATATTTATAATGATATATAACAGACTCTATTTATAAGTAAATTTGAGATGAAGTCCGAAACTGAATTCATATCACCCTCAACTTCAACAGCTCGCATTGGTAGCTTCTTCTATGCTTTGGGCGTCGTAGGGCAATGTAACACCAGGTATGGGGTGGAACATGTCTGGCTTCCATCCAAACAAGCATCTTGCTCTGGCCAGAGATGTCTAGTAATGTGAATATGTCAAATGGTTCATCCAATGAAGTATACCTCTTCATTGTTATCAACGTATATGGGGTAAATCAAATTGCTGAAGCGTCGATCCATCCCTGGCACCGAGTTGAATAATCGTCCAAGCCATTTAATTTCGAGTTTTTTTTAAATAATATATATTTTTAAAAAATTGCGACATTAATATATGGATTTAAAAAATTACAAGAATAATACATCGTCTCCAAATGGTTTGGCGAAATAGTAGTTTTCGCCATTTGATTTGGCGAAATGCTATTTTCGCCAATTCATTTAACGATTATCGTTAATTCATGATTTTAACACGATTTGAATGAGATGAGCAATGAGACCTATTTTAGCCACACCATTTGGTGAAAATAGTAAAGCAGCTTCGTAACTTTTACTTGAACTTTGATTTATGTGATCTTGGACTCTATGCGAAGCTTATGAAGAAGGCTACAATCTCCACATATTTTCAAGATTTAAGCAACCATAGATATTTTTAAATATCAGAAAAACAAAGACTACGATCGAGTCTTTGTTTTTGTGATATTTAAAAATATCTATAGTTGCTTAAATATTAAAAATAGGTGGAGATTGTAGCTCTCTTCATAAGCTTCGCATAGAGTTCAAGATCACATAAATCGGAGTTCGGAGTAAAAAGTTACGAGCGTTTTACTATTTTCACCAAATGGTGTGGCGAAAATAGGTATTTGCCAAATGGTTTGGCAAAGATTTCGCCACGCCATTTGGCGAAAATAGGCTGCTCGTTGTTCATCTGGTTCAAATCGCGTTCAAATCACGGATTAACGTATAATCGCCAAATGAATGGGCGAAAATAGCATTTTCGCCAAACCAAATGGCGAAAACTACTATTTCGCTAAACTATTTGGCGGCGATGTATTATTCTTGCAATTTTTTAAATCCATATATTAATGTCGCAATTTTTTTTAAAAAATATATTATTTTAAAAAAAGTCGCCATTTTCCGGATGACTAATACACTGCAGAGGGGTTGCAGTGCCTGAGAATGATCCCTCGAATTTTTTTTATATATCCTCTGAATGATTTTTTTTTTTTGCAAATAGCTCATCTCACCCTGAAATTGCAGGAATAGTCCCATCCACTGCGACACCGTCTGTGATAAGCGCATTATCATAAACAGTTTCAAATTGGAACCGTCTGTGATATGTGCCTCTTCACAGACGGTTCTTCATCTTAAGTGGAATCGTCTGAGATGATACTACATCACAGATAGTTCTAATTTGGAACCATCTGTGATGAATATTTTCACAGACGGTTGGAAAACTATCTGCAATGACTCTTTGTCATTACTGACACTTAGATACAGACGGTTCACAAAACTGTCTGTGATGTGGTTTACGAACCGTCTATGATGACCTGTTGTGCAGTTGTGTCTCCCTCTGAAACTCCACATCTCCCATTGAAGCACCACATCTTCATGAACCGTATGTGATATGACTATGTATCACAAACGTTTTAATATAGAACCATTTGTGATATGACTACATATCACAGGCAGTTCTAATGAGAAAAGTCTATGGTAAATGTTATCACAGATAGTTCTAATGAGGAAAAATTTACGATAACATCTATTATTTAGACCGTATTAATATTTAGAACAACAATTATTTGTGATGGGAGGGAATATATAGATAGCATATGTTTACATGCTAGCACCGTAGCACCTATACGACAAAAATTAAACAGCACAAGGTCATGTCCGAACGACGCTGAGGATATGTACATACCGGCGCGCAGGTCGGCCGATCGAAGAACTGCAAATATACAAGGTGCTATCAGTGCGACTGTAGTAGAATGCACGGCAGCAGATGGAAATTAAACTTTGTGTCTCTTAATTAGTTTGGCTGACGGGACTGGCAACACACGGCCAGCTACGGTTCTACAGTTCTACTGTCGGTCAAGTTCGGCATCGATCGTTGTATGGAAAAAGAATTTTGCGAGATGACCTAACAATTCTATGCAAGTTTGGATCCGATGCCTCGCCGCTGTCCGTCTAGAACCAGAATTGAAGTTATTGTTAGATGGGAAAAAGTGGCTAATTAGTTCAGAGATAATCATCTTAGCGTTTGATAAGGTTTTGTGTAAGTTGTGACAGCTTATCTTCCAATGCAGGCGAACCATGCAGGAAATTAAACTCCTGATTTTGACTCCTTTGTTTCACTGCCACGTGGGCCTAACCTTTGCTCGACCCCACCGGGCATCACCTCAGCCGTTGCCTCACTATCCCTGGGCCCCAGCTGCCAGTCCCCTTCCTCTCCTCTTTGTTCCAGCGCGGCACGCTTCTCTCTATGCCGAGCCTCCACGGGTCTTCCCGTCGCCTCCAACTGCCTCAAGCACAGTTAGAGGTGGGCATTGTACCGATCCGGTATGGGCTCATCATGCTTCGGACTGGAACCGTGCCGGGGCAGAACGGCTCGTCGTGCCCGCCGTGCCGTGCCATGCCAGCCCGGCTCGCCTTCGGTGAGCCCAGGCATAGCCTATTTGCGCTTCGTGCCGTGTTGGTCCAGGCTCGGCCCATTTATACTATTGCGACGAGAGGAAAAGATCCGAAGACACACGGAGTTGCTTGTAAAAAAGTACGCCTTATAAATTACTACTAATAGACTCACATTTTCTACGACGGGTCACATACTGGTTAGTTTAGCACTGAGCTTTGGTGACGAGGATTGAGTTTTGTGCTTTGCATTTGTACTATTGGCTATCTGCTGCAGACTGCAGTCGCAATAAAAAAAACTACTCATGGTTTTGTTTCCATGAGTAGTTCATCAATTCCAGAGTGAGCTCACCGTGTTTGGATGAGTGAATATGTCTCCACCGTAGAATCGATATGTTAGAGAACCACCACGAGTGTTAACCATGGCTTTTACATCCTGTCTTTACATGCTTCAGCTTCACCTATCAGCAGTGGCGGAGCCGGGAATAATATATAAGGGAGGCGAACAATCCTAATATATATAATATAGTAGAAATTTTAATAATTATAGCTATCAACCATATGCTGAAATATAGCAAGAAATTTTTTACTAAATTTGCATGCATATAAGTTAAAATCCAACAAAAATCTAATGGTAAAAAGTGATGGTTAAAATAACTAACATGTTTCATTTCAGCGCTACTCGGCGTGTCTAAATTGTATCGAAGTCATCAATAAGTTTATCCGTTGTAAACCCCATTGCAATCTCTTTCTCTATGTAAGTTATTAAGCAATTTCTTAAGAACTCATCTTCCATCTTATTTCGGGTAAGTTATTAAGCAATCGGGTACCTAGATACTAAAAGAGCAGCTCTGCTGATTTCTCTGGACAGATAGCATTCTAGTACTTATTAAAGCTATCAAATCAAATCAATATTTTATAAAAAATTTTATACATGTCGGCAAGATGAGGTTTGATATCCAGTAAAAATTTCATGGTAAAATCTTGTGTATAAAAATCACAGTAATTCTGACAATGTGCCCTGCCAGATTTTCTATTTTCTGAGTTTGATTTAATTTATGACCAAATGTGGTTAATATTTTATTTATATTTTTATTAAGGTTTAGAATTAAAATACTTGCATTCTATAAAATTTTGAGATTTTTATATTTTACATTTTATTTATAAAAATTCTGACATTGCTATTTTCAGATTTATTTACTTTCAGTTTTTGAATTTGTAAAAGCTTCAAATATAAGTTTTAATTTTTAATATTTTTATCAGAGGTGGATATCAAGTTGATGTCAGCATGGTAAGAATCTTGGCTTCAGAAAAGACATATATATTTCTACACAAATCTGACAAGATCAAGATTGATATCTTATCTCATGATTACAATTTCTTTTTAATATATTTTTATCACATAGTTTGATCATATGTGTTAGTTAAATTATTTTTATCACATATTTTGATCCTAGGTAGTTTTCGTATTATTCGACTAAGTACCCGTTATCGTATTTATACCCGTCGTATAATAATCCGGTATCCATTGTCTACCCATTCAGAATAAATACCAGATCAAGTATCCTACCCGATTTTCCACTATCCGTACCCGTACCCGTATCCGAAAAAAAAATAATTAGGGTAGGATACAGGATGACCTACTATTCGACCGTATCCGACCCGTTTTCACCCCTAGGATCAAATGATTAGCGATGAATACATTTTTTTTGCCGCTTTCATTGGGGGCATGGCCCTGCCCCCTTGGCTCCGCCACTGCCTATCAGGTTATCATATCACCATCGACATGGAATTTACACACACCCAACTTGCCAGTGAAACTCATGGGCGGCACAGGCCGGCGTGTCGCACGGACCAACGTGTCGCCGTTGGGCGTGCCGTGCCCTGGCATGAATGGGCTACCGGGCTGTCACCGGCCGAGTATGGCCTGCATCGTGCGTGCCGGCCGGCCGCCCACCGTGTCACATTGGTAGGCCCGTGCGGCGAACAAGCTGTGCGGACCAGCCCGGTCCTTTTATAACAGTAATGTACCGGCCCGTGGATCGTGTTGGACCAGACGTGCCTTATGTCGGTCCAAAATATTGCCCACCTCTAAGCACAGTATACAACGCCATGGACCAGAGCCCTGCCACGGCAGCACAAAGATCGCACACCCACGCCGCCGTTCACACCGTGCTGCCGCTCTTCACTGTTGCCAGTCGAGACACCTCACTGCATGCACCAAGCGCCGAATAAGACAGCCCTGTTCCTAACCCAGCCATGACATGATTATTCAACCGCTTGCCCTGCGCCAGCCAAAACAGCAGGAGACCCGAGCTCCATCATCACAATTCACAACTCTGTAGAAATTGCAGTGCTGCCTCGCCAAAATCTGTTGTCACCACCTCATATCGCCTATACGAGCCATCCGAGCACTCATATCCTGCAAGCACCACATCTCCTTCTGAAGCATCACAACTTCGTGAACCATCTGTGATATGATTATGTATCGTAGACGGTTTTAACATAGAACCTTATACGATATGATTACATATCATAGACAGTTCTAATAAAAAAAAGTCTGCGATAGAACTGTGTGTGATAACACTTATTATTTAGATTATGTCAATATCTAAAACGACAACTATTTGTGACAGGAGAGAATACATAGGTAGCATCTGCTTACATGCTAGCACCGTAGCACCTACAGGACAAAAATTGAACGGAACGAGATCATGTCCGAACGACGCTGAGGGTACGTACATACCAGCGCGCAGGTCGGGTGATCGATGGATTAATTGATCTTCGAACTTCCACTTTACACGGTGATCGATCAACAGCGCGCGGTTAGTGCTATCTAGCCAGACCGTACATACGTGCATGGTGCACATGTACAGTCAACATATCAACTTGAAATGATCTCACAGGCTGCAGTGTCATTGGCCGGCACTACCACGCCTCTATGGCCGGTAGTGCCATTCTAACCTGATGTTACATCAAATTACTCTAAATTCAAAATTAAATTCAAATCAAACTCAAACTTGAGCACTATATACTTAAACACTGTCAATAACTCATCACCAATAAGAATAGATCTCCATATGGTGTTTCATGAACCTCTTCTTGTCCGCTCAGAACTTGGCCTCCTATTGGATGGTGGCTTGAAGCTGGTGCGGTGGCACGACGTCACCCATGATGCTATCTTTGATGTTGAAGTGAAGGGTGTCGTGGTTCTCACCAATATCGTTCTTCATGCTGCTGCTTGCCATCATCGTTGAACATCGCCTACCTGTATTTTCTTGATGATGTTGTGCAGATAGCTGCCCCTAGGAATTGGCTTACTCTCGGCGGCAACAGCTAGCGTTTTGAACCTGATGCTCTGATACCACTTGTTACAAAACGCACGATAAAAATATATAATCAAAGGAATGGGAGACAGAGATTTAACATGAAAAACCCTTACGGAAAAAAACCTTGGGTACACAAAAGCGATTTCACTATATGAGGAGATCGTTTACAATGAGATTTTACTCTTGCCTTAGGCTATAAGAACATATTTATAGTGATATATAATAGATTCGAAGTAGAAGTAGATTTAAGATGGAGTGGAAAATGAATTTGTATCACCATTAACTTCAACCGCTTGCATTGGTAGCTTCTTCTATGTTTTGGGCGTCGTAGGGCAATGTAACACCAGGTATGGGGTGGAACATGTCTGGCTTCCATCCAAACAAGCATCTTGCTCTGGCCAGAGATGTCTTGTAATGTGAATATGTCAAATGATTCATCCAATGAAGTATACCTCTTCATTGTTATCAACATATACGGGGTAAATCAAATTGCTGAAGCGTGGATCCATCCCTGGCACCGAGTTGAATAATTGTCCAAGCCATTTTCCGGATGACCAATACACTACAGAGGGGTTGCAGTGCCTGAGGACGATCCCTCTAGCAGTATGAGCCAAGACACCATTAGTGTTATTGCTGGTTTTTGTCCTATTGACAATTTGACTGGACCAGATTATGGATTCAGTGGCATGGTTTAACATGACAAGATCGCCAGCTCTTGAAATTTTCAGCTGTGTTACTTTGAACTTGGACAACAGAATGAATTGGAGGACAAAGGAAGTATGACGATGGATGGATGCAAATACGTGTGCTGCTCGGAAATTTGGGTTAGGACGAACTCCTTCTGTGGAAAGTTGATGTAACTTTGAATGCTTTTTCAACTGACGGGGAAGACACGGCAATGATTATGCCCGTCAATATTTGATTGTTAGATAGCTCTAGTTTTTTTTTTTTCAAATCAAGGGAATGCTAAGTACGGTAGTAATACATTTGTCGGCACCTCCAATCGACGGATCGAGGTCGGGCTTTTCTTTCTGTAAAATTTTAGCGAAGCTACTGCACTCGAGTTTGCATCCAATCTCGATAACTGATATACGTATCTCTAATGCTGATCCTACGTTTCTTGGTCTGAATGATGCAATTTACTTGCATATTTACCCTGAAAAAATCTCTCCTGGTGGTCTTTTTTTTTGCGAGGAAAAAGAGATCTTATTTATTAGACTTGGATAGCAGTACAATTATGGAGCACCGAGTGCTCTACAAGGTGGCACCGCAACCTGCCTTTGGAACCAGTGCTGCACTAGGGACAGGCCCCCACAGCAAGCTGCTAGTTCCGCTTCTTCCGGTGACGAGCAATGGAGGAGTCTCCATGCAGACAGAAGAACATCTCCTGCTTAAGCTTCCATGGGCGTTTAACTGGAACTCAACTGAAAACCAACTAGACTCCTCACGAAAACCGGACTGTTCTTTCTCTAGAAAACCGAAATGGTTAATTCTTCTGAGGAGGACAGCAATGTGGAAAAACAAAACGCACAGCAACCAGACTCCGAAGGACGAGAAATAAAAACTGAATTTTGTGAAGGAACCGAAGTTATGGAATTACTTGATACGAAGTCAATCCAATCCAAATCCATCGCGTGCTGATCTGGTTGGTTTCCTTAGGGTGTGTTTGTTGGTGGAATGAGATTGAATGAGATGGGATGATTCTGTATTATTTGGTTCTATTGTTTTGGATGAATAAAATGGTTCAGTATCTATAAGGAATATTACTCAAAATTGTATCATACTATCTAGGATGGGATGATTCTATTCAAGTAACCAAACACATGGATAATATTTTCCTTGAACCATCTCATATATATACCATTTGATACAAACAACCAAACACACCTTTGACACCTTCCCTGTTCTTGCGCGCACGCCAGAACCCTCGCGCACGGCAATGATTATTATTTGGTTCTATTCATTCCTTTCTTTCCTAATTTCCAGCGTTCATTCCTTTCTCTCCCGTTTCGTTCTAGGTCCCAGCGACAGATCCCCAATACACCATCGATGGGCGGCGCATGGAGGGCCGCGGCGGCAGCGTGCTGCGCTCGGATGACGGGGTCGGCTAGGGCTCTCGTCAGCGCTGGTTCCCGTTCATGTACGGCTGCAGATGGGGGTACTCGCAGCCATCCTCTATGCTTCCATCCTTGCATTGGAATGTTAGTCATCCTCGCTCATTCAGTCCGATCGACTAGCATGTGTTTTTGTTTCTGCCGATTTCGGTTCTTGAATTTGGCGTAGCATTTTGAATAAATTGGACGAGATTCTCCCAATTTATTTCGAGAATCGCGGTAACTGGATTTAAGGATATAATTCCATTTAAGAAAGGACAATTCACAGATTGAAAAACAAAATCTTCCAGTGATACATGTTTGCACTAACAAGTAGTTGAAATTACTCTCTCTCTCTCTCTCTCTCTCTCTCTCTCTCTCTCTCTCTCTCTTTCTCTTGTGCGCGCGCACATACATAGTACATTTTTTAGATAAAGGAAAACAATCCAGCCTCTTCACTCAAGGAGGAATGCGGCCAAAGGTACAATATCCAAAAAATACAAGGAGGATAAACCGGCTACACAGCCACAAAACACAAACTAGACAATCAGTCGAACGACTAACACAACAAGTTCCAAAAGAAATACAATGACATGGCCCTAGGCCTCAATTCTAAGATTCCTTTTCCACCCAAACTTGGCAAACAATTCAAAAATTGTAGTCTCAAGCATCCTGCATCCCTTTAACAGCATCCCCTTCTCTTCCTCTTTAGACAGTGGAGACCAACTTCTGATCCAATACGTCCCCCTGAAGATCACCTGTGAAAATGAGTCAATAGATCTTGTATTGAATATCATATCATTCCTATACAACCATATGGACCAACATAGGGCTGTTGCACCTAGTAAAATTTGGAGTTTGAGCTTAGAATTAACACCCTTAAGCCAAGATCCAAACAAAATAGATACATTGGGAGGAGATTGAATTCCAAATGTAATGAAAAAGGTAGTCCAAATAAATCTTGCCAAATGACAATCAAAAAACAAATGTTGAATGGTTTCATTAGAATTACAAAAACAACATTTAGTACTACCTTGCCACCTTCTTTTAGCTAGATTATCCTTAGTTAGAATAACCCCGGACTTTAAGTACCAAAGGAAGATTTTAACCTTCAAAGGAATTTTAAGCATCCAGATGTCACACTTACTAGGAATAGAGTTTTCCTGTATCAAGAAATTATACATCGAATGTACCGAAAAGATACCCTTTTTGCTAAGAACCCATCTAAATCTGTCCCTACCTTGTGATAATGAAATATTAACAACTTTTGATACTAGATCAAACCAAGTTATCAAGTCATTTCCCATCAACGACCTTCGAAAGGAGATATTAAGCGGAGCTAATTCAAATACTCTTGCTACTGACACATCTTTCCGTCTAACCAATCTATAAAGATTAGGATATACCTCCATAAGAGGTTTAGTTCCAATCCACACATCCTCCCAAAACCTAGCACATCGCCCGTCCCCTAGCTGAAAAGAACCCATAGACAAGAATTGTTCTTTGACACTCATCAAGCTTGACCAGAAATGAGAATCACCAGCCTTCCTTGATATCTGCGTAATGGATTTACTATGCAGATATTTTCTTCTAAGTAAGTCTTGCC
Source organism: Guadua angustifolia (assembly GCA_036346375.1). Classification (NCBI taxonomy): domain Eukaryota; kingdom Viridiplantae; phylum Streptophyta; class Magnoliopsida; order Poales; family Poaceae; genus Guadua; species Guadua angustifolia. The sequence goes on from CM070507.1 coordinate 57,400,082, forward strand.
ATAGGCCTTCCTCATTTAACAATTTAAATAACCACTTGCCAAGTAAACACCTGTTCTGCAGTTCCAAATCTAGAATTCCCAAACCACCCATACATTTAGGCTTACTGAGTATAGACCATCTTGCCGATCTATATTTCTTCTTATGCTCATCGCACTGCCAAAAAAACCTGGATCTATAATAATCTAGTTTTTTAATCACCCCTTTAGGAGCTTTAAAAAACGATAACATAAACATGGGTAGACTAGAAAGAACTGAATTAATCAAAACCAATCTGCCTCCAGCAGAAAGAAGCTTTCCTTTCCAACTAGCAAGCTTTTTTTGAAATTTCTCCTCCACAGAAATCCACTCTTTATTGCTAATTCTTCTATGATGCAAAGGGATACCTAAATATCTGAAAGGAAGAGATCCCTCCTTGCACCCAAAAAGTTGAACATATTCCTTTTTGTGAGATTGAGCTTCACCGAAAAGGAATACTTCACTCTTATGAAAATTGATCTTAAGACCTGAAAGCTGTTCAAAAACATTCAAGACAAGCTTTAAATTCAAAGCCTCCTTTAGATTATGCTCCAGAAAGAGAATCGTATCATCCGCATACTGAAGGATAGAGAGACCCCCATCCACTAGGTGCGGGATGATCCCTCTAAACTGATTATTATCCTTAGTCCTAGCTATCAAAATGGCAAGCATGTCCGCTACCAGATTAAACAAAAGCGGAGATAAAGGATCTCCTTGTCTCAATCCTTTCATAGTTTGGAAGTAATGCCCAAGATTATCATTAACTTTGACGTTCACACTTCCTTTGCTGACAATGCTCTCAATCCACTTACACCAAGTTGTGGAGAAACCTTTCATTCTGAGAGCTTGCTGGAGAAAATCCCATTTAACCTTGTCATATGCCTTCTCAAAGTCTAATTTAAGCATAACTCCATTAAGATTTCTCTTTTTTAATTCATGCAACGTTTCATGAAGAATGATAACTCCATAGTACATTGCATCTTAGAGACTAAATTTTGAAACATGTTAACAATGACTATGAAAAGTAGACATGAAACCTAACTTTTGTGGTCAATTATTCTCAGCTTTGCTCAAATTTGAACTCTTGCCAACATGGATTATTTTCAAGTCGAAGTAGAGCTCCCCAAGATAGTTTGAAGTAATCTTGGCACGGCAGGCATGCCAAGCTCCACTAGACCCTCGAGAACCTGAACCACGTCACCCATTGTCGGCCTATCAAAGTCATCATCTTGAATGCACCAACATGCAACTTTGCAAGCTCTTTCAACCTCCTCCATATTGACATCATCATGTAATCGGTGATCAACCAAACTCCCCACGTCTCCCATAAGAAGCTTACGCGCAGCTTGCACAGGAAAATAAGTAGCATGATCACCACTGCTTGTACATTCTTCATGTGAGTTCCTCCTTCCCGAGATGATCTCTAACAACACCATTCCATAGCTGTAAACATCAACTTTTTGTGTAATAGAGACTCCACTAATCCATTCAGGTGCAAGGTACCCTATAGTTCCTCTCATTGTTGTCAAAACTCGACTGAAGTCCCTTCCCAGAAGTTTTGCCATCCCAAAGTCTGCAATTTTAGGAACAAATGACGCATCGAGAAGTATATTTTCTGGCTTAATATCACAATGTATGATGCAGTCGTGGCAACTCTCATGCAAGTAGGACAATCCTTTAGCAACTCCTAGGGCTATTTGGTATCGAGTACTCCAATTCAGCATTGTAGCATTGCTTCGAAATAGATGGGTATCAAGAGAACGATTTACCATGTGTTCATAAACAAGCATCCTTCTATGACCTTCGCAACAAAAACCAATCAGTTTGACCAAGTTCACATGTTGGATCATCCCAACTGTACTGACCTCAGCCCTGAATTGCTTCTCTCCTTGACTTGCACCATCAAGCATTTTCACCGCTATGGTAGTTGAGTCACTTAGAAAACCCTTGAATACAGAACCAAAACCGCCTCCACCTAGCTTCTCCGAGAACTTTTTAGTTGCACACTGCAAATCAACATGCCTAAAAGCTAGAATTCCACCACCGTCTTTAATGTTGTTCTCTGGATGACCACACCGCTTCCTTTTGTTCCTCCGAATGATCAACAGCAAGAAGAGTGCCATGAAACCGAATGCAGAAATGCTTGCACCGAAGGCGACACCGATGATCGTTCTTCTTCTGCTACTACTGTTTCCCCAACTTTGCACCTCTTCAGCAGCAAGGCGAAGGTAAAGAATCTCTCCGTCAGCATTGATAGTGTCATTATATAGCTTTACATTAGTAAGCTCACCATTCCAGATAGAACAGCCACTTTTTCTGTAGGAATATGCAGTGCATGAGCAGTTTCGTAGACAAACCTGCAGGCATTCGTGTGCACTTGCAACAGTTCCATGCTATGGCCATCATACGGCAATCTGACACTTGGTATGGGAAAGAACTGGTCAGTTAACCCTGTTGTGCTTTTGTTGCTAATGCAATCTAGTGGAGTATTTCTTATGCATCCTTGTCTTTTGTCATCCAGCTCCCAGTCGCTCGGCGACTTCACAGAGAAGCCCTTCATGCAGTTGCATAATGGAAGTGTGTTGTCATTGCAGACTGTGAAAGGCCCGCAAACAGCAAAAACATCACATGAAGCCCTTGGTAGGGTGTAGATGGTTTCCCATTCTTGCAAGCTTTCAACCCAAAGAAGCTCCTTGAGAAGACCAGAGACATCAAGTAAGCTGAGTGCGATCACTGCTGGATCGAATGGGGTGTAGGTGAAGTACTCCTCTTCATCGTTGTCGATGAATTTGGCACTGAAAAGAACATCGCTTGCCATCTCTGGCATCGAGCTGAAGTACTGTCCATTCCATTCCCCGGTGGAAAAATACACCATGGATGAGTTGCGAAGCTTACCCAAGAGTTGCCTAGCGCCAGTGGGGTCTAACTCCATGCAGTATAAGCCTGGAGCTGGATCTATCAAGTTTTTCTTTGAAACCACACTGTATTTCTGACCAGTGACCTTGTTCTTGCCGATCTTTGCGCCGGGGAGTACAATATCTGTTGGGTGGTCAAAGCTCTGCCACCAAACATTGGATGGGTTTGAGGCATCTAGCATGACAAGGTTTCCATTGTCCGAGAGCACAACGGTAGTATTCTTGTTGGCTTTTGTTCTATTGACTATTTGGCTGGACCAGATTATGGACTTGGTTGCATGGTTTAAGATGACAAGATTGCCATCCCTTGAAACCGTGAGCTTCGACAGCCTAAAGCTGGGGTCAGAGATTGGCTTCTCTCTGTTAGCAATCCATACAGGAGTGAACTTTGTGATCTTGTTGAACCATATGCCTAGGTACCAGTTGGGCAAGGTGGTGTTGTCTGAGGACTTACTGCTGCCTGTTTGGAAGAAGCCTAGCGCAAACTTGCCGTTGCTGGAGATGAGCTTGTCGCTGCTGCCGATGAGCGCTTGGCCTGCCGTCAGGGTACTGCTATTTGCAGCAGAGCTTGCAGGAGAGTAGTATTGCAGAGAAATGAGAAGCCCAAAGACGGTTAAAAGATGACGCATGGTGTCTAAGGATGGATGGATTATGCAGCTGTGTACTGCTCTAACTTCTGGAGAAGAAGAACTGCAAATATATAGGGTGCTATCAGGTGCGACTCTAGTAGAGATGCACGGCAGTCTGACACACGGCAGCAGATGGAAAACTTTGCACCGCTTGATTATTTTGACTGACGGGACGGGCAACAAAGGTGCGGTTCTACTGCCCGTCAAGTTCGGCATCGATGGTTGTATGGAAAAAGAATTTTGCGAGATGACCTGAAAAATTCTATGCAAGGTTGGATCTGATGCCTCTCTAGAACCAGAATTGAAGTTATTGTTAGATGGGAAAAAATGTCTAATTAGTTCAGAGATAATCATCTTAGCGTTTGATAAGGTTTTGCCGCTACTAACTTGTGATTGGAAAGGAGTTCTCGAGTCCTGGCCGAATGTATATAAACCTACTGGGTCAAATACTTAATGAGTTGAAATGAAATAGTTCAGATACGTCGCGTCGCCGCTGCTCCATTGCAGCCATACCTTGCTTCGGTCATCCCGTGCCATAAGCTTCGTTCCTTCTCATCGCCGCGCGTCCGAACTCAGCTTCAGAGCGCGCTAAAGCTGGCCTCGGCGCAAACTCCCTTAAGCACCATTTACACCGAGAAGACAGAGCCATACTTGGTCATTCCTACTGCTCCGGCCATGCCCTACCTTGCTAACCATTAAACTCCCGGCGCTGGAGACGAGCGGAGCCCCGACCACCGAGGTCGAGACCAATGCTGCAGCCGCGCCCACTCCTGCCGGCGAGTTGGACCCGCCGATCAAGGCAGCAGGACTCCAAGCCGCCGCCGGCACGGCGATTGAAGGCCCTGGCCAAGACGCGCCAGCGAGATCGAGGTCGATCCCAGCCTTGGAGCGCTGGGCGAAGGGCACGAGATCGACCGCGCTCGTATCGAGGAGCTGAACGAAGAGTTCACCCGCGCACACGTCGAGGATCGTCTCCGCGAGGTAAGGGATCCCCTCTCATGCCCTGCAACACGTTAGGTCGAGTTTTCTCGTCAACTTCTTACCTGGGCCACTTTTCCTGTCCTAAGGCGATCGACAGCGTCACCCGAGGGCTGCAAGGTCTCCACGAGCATGCCAACGTGCTCAGGGGAATCTTGAACGTAGTGGAGATGCGGGAGGTCGAGCGCGCCATGCTCTGTACGACCATCGAGGTCGACCAGGCAGAGCTCGAGCGGGTGAACAAGGAGCTCGATGACCTTCGCCAGACGATGGTGGCGTAGGAGGTGGCTCACGCGGCCGAGCTCGAGCAAACCAGGACTTCGGAGCACGAGCACGGCTTCAAGGCCGTAGAGCAAGAACGGACTCGGGCGACCAGGGCGCTCGAGGCGCTTGAGACCGAGCGCGCCAAGGTAGAGTCGCTGGAGAAGGCCGCCGCAGAGCGAGTTTCGTCAGACTCAGCGCTCGAGGCCCTGCAAGCCAAGGTCGAGGTGCTGGAGAGGGCCGCCGCGGAACAAGCTGCCTCCTCGGCCCAAGCGCTCGCCGACGAACGCGCCAAGGTTGAGGCATTGGAGAAGGCTGCCGCTGAGCAAGCGTCTTCCTCGGCCAAGGCGTCCCCCGAGCTGGAGGCCAAAATCGCCGAGCTGGAGGAGTGAAGCGCCGTTGGCCAATAATACCCCATGCGGAAGGCTTTGCCGACCATCGTCCTGTACGAAGAGTGTGCTCCACAGAGGCCTGAGTGAATGTCGTTTAACAAATACTTACCCTCCTCCGCAGAGATGCACCGCGTCAGGACACCGGAAACATTCCGCCTGTATAGCGTGCCGTCCACGAGGGTGTACAAGCTCACCCGTCGCTTGATCCTGCTCCTCTCGGCAGGGTCGGGTGGCAGGTCGCCCCTTGCAAGGAAATTGTGGATGGGCTCGGCCCAGGAGGGGATACCTTCGACCACAGCGAGCATGACCTCTTGGTCGGAGATCGATGGGGCCGCCAGCGTCTCCAGGATGACGTCGGGGGGGATACCGTCGTCGAAGGAGCCGAGCTTGGAGAGGAAGTCCGCACTGGAGTTGTCCCTCCTGGGGATGTGCTTGAGCTCCAAGTTCTGGAACCACTTCTCCATCTTGCGCACCTCGGCGAGGAACTTTGCCATCGAGTCTCCCGAGCACTGGTAGTCCTTGTTGAACTGGTTGATGACAAGTTGGGAGTCGCCCTTCACAACCAGCCGGCGCACGCCCAATGCCTTGCAAGCTCGTAAGCCCGACAGGAGGGCTTCATACTCTGCCACATTGTTGGTCGCTAGAAACCCGAAACGAACCACGTACCATAGCGGTGGCGCTGGGTAAGGATAAGGATCCCAGCCCCCGAGCGCTTGAAGGACCTTGAGCCGTCGAAGAACATGACCCAGGGCTTCTCCTCCTCGACCTGAAGCTCGGGGCGGGCTGCGACGTCTGCTTGACCACGAAGTCGGCGAGCACTTGCGACTTTATGGCCGTCCGAGCCACGACCTGGACGTCGAACGCCGCCAGCTCCATGGCCCATTTGGCGATTCGTCCGCCACCCTCTGGGTTCCTCAGGATGTCCCCGAGCGGGAAGTTGCTCGGGACGACCACAAGTCTTGCTGGAAATAGTGCCGAGCTTGCGCTGGCCATGAGGAGAACATACAACAACCTTCAGACCTGTGGGTAGCGCTCCTTTGGGCCGTGCAAGACCTCGCTGACGTAGTAGATCGGGTCTTGCTTTGTCTTTCGCTCACCACCAGGACAGACCGACGGCTTGGGTGGTGGCGAGGTAGAGCGACAACCTTCGCCGAGTTGCGGAGTCGTAAGTAGGGGCAGGGATGACAGGTATACCTTCAGCTCGTCGAAGGACCGCTGCGCCTCTGGAGTCCATTCGAAGCCCCCGTGCTTGCGTAGGGTTCGGAAGAATGGGAGCCCACGCTCGCCGAGCCTCGAAATGAACCTGCTGAGGGCGGCCATGCGGCCGGTGAGGCTCTGCACCTGCTTGATCGAGGTCGAGGGCGCCATCTTCTCGATCGCCTCGATCTTCTCCGGGTTTGGACCAACCCCCGAGCCCCCGATCATGTAGCCGAGCACCTTCCCTGACGCCGCGCCGAACACGCACTTCTCGAGGTTGAGCTTGATCTTGTGCCTGTTCAGGTTGGCGAAGGTTTCCTCGAGGTCGCGAACGTGGTCGCCCTCGGAGGGGCTCTTGACGATGATGTCGTCCACGTAGATCTCAAGGTTCTGCCCGATCTGTGGCTCGAACGTCTTGATCATCAGATGCTGGAACGTGGCCCCCGCATTACGCAGACCAAACGACATGGTCGTATATCAATAGGTGCCAAACGGCGTGATGAAGGCTGTCTTGCTCTCGTCGTCAACCGCCAGCTTGATCTGGTGGTATCCCGAGTAAGCGTCCAAAAAGCTCAGCATTTTGGCGTTCGCGGTGGAGTCGACGATCTGGTCGATGCGCGGGAGAGGGAAGTTGTCCTTCGGGCAGGCCGAGTTCAACCCCGTATGGTCGACGCACATTCTCTACTTTCCGCCCTTCTTTTGGACGATGATCGGGTTGGCCAGCCACTCGGAGTAGTCGATCTCGCGGATGAAGCCGGCCTTCAAGAGCTTATCGAGGTTCTCCTTGATGACTACAACCTTCTCTGGGGAGAAGCGACGCAGCTTCTGGCGCACAGGTCGAGAGTCGGATCTCACCTGCAACTTGTGCTCGATCACCTCCCTCGGGACGCCGGGCATGTCCGCGGGCTCCCAAGCGAAGATACCCTTGTTGGCGCGGAGGAAGGTGACGAGCTCGAGTTCCTATTTGGAACCCAGCTCGGCCGAGATGTGGATGCACTTGGTCGTGTCGCCCTCCTCGAGCGGCACGGCCTTCGTCGCCCCGCTGGGCTGGACCTCGCTGGGGTAGCAAGCCAGCAAGAGCCAAGGCCTTGGTCTCGCAGCCATGTGCCGCCTGCAGGTCGCCTCGCACGGTGATGACGCCGTTGGGGCCAAGCAGCTTCATGCATCGATAGCCATAATGATTGGCCGCCATGAACTTGACCAAGGCAGGCCGCCCGAGGATGGCATTGTACGGGAGGTCACCTTCGACCACATCGAAGGTGATCAGCTCGGTGCGGAAGTTGTCTGAGCCGCCGAAGGTAACAGGCAAGACCACCTGCCCCAGGGGGATGGTCGAGCTCCCGGGGACGATCCCGAAGAAGGGTATGGCGATGCTCTTGACCTTCGACCGGGGAATCTGCATCCGGTCGAGCGCTCCTGCCTGTAGCAAGTTAAGAGAGCTGTCGCCATCGACCATGACGCGCCCGACCATGGTATTGCTGATGGTCGGGGTCACGACCAAGGCGGTCTTCAGGTCTCGGGCCATACCTGGGAGAGCGTCCTCCGGGGAGAAGGTGATGGTGGCCCCTGTCCACTTGCAGTGTTGCTCGATGGGCTTCCCGGCGGCGACCTGGTAGATGGTCCGCGCGGCTGCCTTGACCTCGCGCCTGGACTGATAAGCTGCCGAGCCGCCGAAGATGACATCAATCCAGCGCTCGCCTTGCTGGAACTCCAGATCGAGGCCGCCGTGCTCCGAGCCAGCGTTCACCCTGTCGGGTTGGTCGTCAGCCTTCGGGAGCACGGGCATCTCGCCTCGCCCATCATAGAAAGCTTCCAGCTTGCCCTGCCAAGCCCTGCAGGTTCGCAGGTCGTGGCCGGCTGCCCCGTGAAACAGGCAGAACTTTGCCTCGTCATATCCCGGACGCCCCTCGGCCCCCTGCGGCCGTGCGTCGGCCCGCCGGGGCCCAGACCGCCGGCCTTCCTTTTGGGGCTGGCCCTGCGCTTGACGAGACTGAGGCCGACCTTGACGAGGTCGGGACCCATCCCGAGCTTGATCTCGGACCTCGAGGACCTCGCGCTGGCCATCTGCCGAAACGATCACTCGCGGCAGACCTCCGTCGGTCCTGCGATCGCGCTTCTGCTTCTTGGTGGCGGCGCCTTGGTCGGCTCCTTTGGAATTGGACGGACCTGCCTCCGTAGGATTCAGACCCAGCTTACCTTGATCGTAGTCGTGTTTCCAGCGGACTGCGTCATCCGCATCCGCGTATCGTTCCGCCATACGGAACAGCTTGTTGACGCTGAGGCGCGAGGTGATCTCCAGGTCTTCGGTGAGGCACCGATCGCGGACTCCGAACTTGAAAGCTTCGATGACGGCCTCATCAGAGATGCTCCGGATCAGGTTCCTCGTGCGGATGAATCGCCGCACAAAGTCGTGGAGCGGCTCGCCCTTGCCCTGGATGACGCAGTCCAGGTCTTTCTCCCTCCCCGGCTACTCGTAACAACTCTGGAAGTTGGAGCGGAGGGCGCTCTGGATTTGGCGCCACGACCTGAAGGAACCAGGCTTCTGGTTAAAGAGCCAGGTTCACGCGGCACCGTCCAGGACGGTCGGGAGGTAATTTGCCATGACAAGCTCGTCGCCCTCGGCCGCCAGGATAGCGGTCGAGTAGATAGACAAGAACTCATCGGGGTTCTTGGTCCCGTCAAAACGCTCAATCGGTAGCGAAGCTTGAACCGAGCCGCCGCCGCGACGCAGCCATCGAATCGCCACGTAGCATAGGCCGGGACAGGTGCACGCCGGGTGTGGTCATCGCCGGCGGTCCCCTTCATCGCCGGATTGGTCGAGGTGCCTCGGTGGCCCGACCGGTGAAACGACCACGATGCAGACACGGAATCACTGTAGGTAACGCATAGCGGTCTGAACCCTACGGCGCTTGGGAGCGTCTGCGGAGAGGCTGCGGACTGCTGCCGCCGTCAACTCGAGTCTGCAGGCGGCTTGGCTCGGGCCTGACCCTGCTTGGTGCGGTGCCCGCAGGATGGCGGCATGGCTGCGTCAAAGCCTCGTCCCGAGCCCGCTGCTGGTGAGAGGGCGCCTCCGGCGCGGGAGGCGTCCGACGGGTGCGTGGGCGACGGCGCGACGAGTTGTCATCACTTTTCGAGCGGGTCCCCAGTCTTGACCGGTCTTTGCGCAGAGGTATGACCTTGGTCGCAGCCCGATCAAGCTCTTCGGCTAGAGCTCGGCCAAAGAGCTCCGACCTCACCCTATCGGGATCAGCCATGACCCGGGCGATAAGCGAGGCGCTCCAGAGAGGGAGCTCGGCGCCCGGAGGACGTCTGCGGCCTTCTCTGGTCCTCACGCCAAAGGGCGGTTATGGCTTGGTTGATGGCGACATGCACCATCCGACGAGCGTCTTCAGGGTCTACGGATCACGGTCATCTGCATCTCCCTCCGTGCCATGATCGTCGCCATCGAGCGTCGGCCGCCGAGTGGCGGTGGCGGCGAAAACATGGACGCGAGTCGAGTCCACGCCGAATCCACGCTCGAGGAAAGTCCGCCGACGAAGTGCGCCATGCTCCTGGGATCTTGATGTCGTTCCTGCGAATGAGCGAAGCAATCGGGCCCCACGGTGGGCGCCAGCTGTCGACGATCGGGATCGCCAACTGCAAGAAATGATATGGGGGTCAGTGTGACATGGGACCCGAGCTGCGCTTCACTCAAACGGAGGAATGGAGTGGACGTGACGATGGTCGGAGCAAGACGACAACGAGCGTGAGACTGAGATTTATACTAATTCGAGCCCCTGCGAAGGTAATAGCTCTACTCCAGTCGCCTTACGGTAGTATTCTTAACTGTTTCTGAGTACAGGGGTGTGTTATAGCTCAAGTTCAACGATGGCTATGTCTAGCTCGAGATATGGCGTGTTGTCTATTGTCTTTGTGTCCGTCGAGAGACTGCGCACCCTTGGTCTTATACCGCCTCTGCACGTAACGGATGGGAGAGATTCCCGGGAAGTGGCCTTCATGCACGTTGAGGGTTGGCGATGCTTCGCCCGGACTTGATGCACGCACCTGCTTCATCCCCACGACCCGCGTTTTGGCAACCGCCGGTCAAATGCACGATCCAAAATCCAAGGGTGGACTCCGTGTGCTAAACGGGAGCCGACCCGAGCTCGAGGTTGTGCGGGGCCGTGCTCAGGTCCAGCGCGCTCTAGGTCGAGCGTCTCGGCATACGCCCAGGTCGTGGTCGAGGCCTCTCGAGCTCGGGGGGTCCGTTGACCGTGTGATGGCCGGTCAAGAGACGCCTAGCCCTCGTCAGCATCTTGTTCGACAGATTTGGCAGAAGTTAACTTTATTTAAAAGGAAAAAACCACTAAAATCGGCCAACTTACGATTTAGTGAAAATTATATGGATTCTGCAAATTTTTGAATGATCTAACAAGCCATTACTATAAAGAGGAACTCAACTTGGCACTCAACTTCTATACATTTGGGGTTTTCTTTATTATGCTATCAGAATGCAATATAATGATATGCTGTCATAATTTGATATATCGACACTTGCTACTGCAAGAGCCGATATAATTAACAATATAGGGGTAGGTCAATGGCCAACTTACAGGCACCACACGCTGATCATGTTGATGTCGAGTTTTCCAAAACGGAACATCTGTTGCAAGTCACCAAAATCGATCGCACGTAGTGAGTATCCTCGTGTTTGTAGATATCTGGAGGGATGGCGACTTGAATGCCCTTCACCCTAAGACGAGATGCCCTCAAGTACCAGTCATGGAATCGCCGAAGATGAGGCGTGTTGTGACGGTTGGGGCAACGGAGGTGATGCATGCGGTGCTCAAAGGCGCCGGTGACGGAGATTGTAGCTGTGGTGAAGGCACCGGCGACGGAGATGCATTTGTGGTGAAAGCGCCGCTAAGCGGAGAAGATCTTGTATTGTGGTGAAGGCGCCGACGGCGGAGAAGATGCGCTGTTAGGTAAAAGCGCTTGCCGCGGAGAAGATGCTGCGTTGTGGTGAAGCAGCCGCCGCGGAGAAGATGTGGTTTGTGGTGTAGGCAATTTTGGAAGAGGTAGGACGCCTTGACTTCTTCTGCGGCGTCTCTAACCTCTCTTGTATCAATGCAATATCTTCCTTGGGCCATACAATAAATGACCCAACTGCATCTTGGATGGTCTCTACATCATCGTGGGTCTTTGAATGGTAGCTTCCACAAGCCAAGGCACGGAACAAGCATGATGTCCACTTGCACCTTTGCGTAACCAATCAGGACAGGTTGGTTGTGTATCACAGTGCCCGGATATGCCATGCCCTTCGCAAGCTCGACGACCAAGCCCCCTTGCTCTAGATGTGCACAAAGCTTGCACTTGGTTGCCTCTGTGATATCATCCATAGGATATCGAGGCGTTGGGATTAGTGCGGACCCGACGCCATCTCGGATCGACCGGGCTCGGGTTGTCATCCGACGCGCTTGTAACGCCTCTTTTCGCCTCCTTCTCTTCCCACAGGCCTTACAAACTCTTGTTGGGCTTGTCTTATTGTATCGACCATGGTCCTCTTATATCTTTGACACGACTTGTATTGGTCTTGATATTCCGGAACCCATGCTTGAAGCCCACTCGACTTCCGACGCCACGAAAGCGACTGGTGTTCCTTGGTTCCCAATTTGTCGTTAGGTCATCATTCTCCTGTCTGCACGAAGATCCCTCCGCTTGCTCGTGCGAGATCTTCACAGACTTGGCGAAACTTCTAGGACCCGAGGTCCACCGTGCTTTTATGACCCTTCTTGCTATTGGGTTAGCAAGCTAGGACCCACTTTCGCCTTTGCTCACATCTGACTCGTCAATGGGTTCTCTATCCCAAAGACGGGCTTCCTCTTCTTCTTTACCTCCACTCAACAATCTTAGGGCATACCCACATGTGCCGGTGATGGGGGTACTTGTTCTTCTTCGCGAGAACCTGTGACACCTCGCTCAATGCTACTGACTTGTTGGTGGTCTTCACGGATAAACTCCGCCCATTCACCCACGGTGATTTTTCCATATTTCTAGAATGGTGTCCGCTCCATCTTCACAAAGTACTTGTTCAGCTCATACCTCCAGTTCTGGAAGCTCTTCCCCATCACGTCCAAGGCATTCTTCTTAGCGATGGCCTCATACTCTGGGGGGAACCTTATGATTTTCTGCAGCTCGGTCCACAAGTGCGCCTTTGTCGCGTCAGCCACCTTTGTCCAATTATCAATCGTGATGGAGACATTGTCCTTGACAAGACAACCGCAGCTATTTTGGAACTTGGATAGTGCCTCACGAGGTGCTAGGGGCTCTCCTAAAGGACCGACCTCCGTGATATACCAAGTCCCTGCCGGTAACTTGTTCCTACTTCATTCCCCTCGTTTTCGTTTATGCGAGGTCATGGTTGTTGCAGCAGAGGAATCCACTGGAACATGCCCGGAGGTATCTTCAATTACCTCTTGAACTGCAGCTAGTCGGCGTGATCGCCTTTCCGGTCTCTTCATAGAAATAACCCCGAGGAATACGCAAACATAAGGAAATGCAATTATGTCCACGCCAAGCTACAAATAAAATAAGCTCGATCTTCTTAATACCTCTTCATTGGGATCGTAGTCAGAATCAATTTCCCCACATCGCCGTTCTGGTCGTGGGCATGGAACTGGGCTAGGGCTCTTGTACGATGACGAGGAACCATCGCTGCCCAAGGACAACGATGGGCTCGGTGTTCTTTCTAGTCGCGTGGCTGCATCATCCTTCTCGGCTAAGTCTTGCTGCCTTCCGGTATCGCCCTCCTCTTGCAGCGGCGTATTACCACCGAGCTCTGCAAGCAAGCTCCTCTTACGCGTCTTCTTGGCGAGCAATTCTTTATCTCCCATCTTACTACAAAACAGATTGCAATGACATCAATTTGAGCCTATTAATATTTACAGTTGTGCCGCGTGGAGGTGGAAGGCCTATGGGTCGTCAACTTCTTTTCTCGGAGAAGAAACAATGACGGTATCTGAGGAATAAGCATCGGCTAACTAAATTTGCGTTTGGAACATGAAATAGCTTGTATCCATAGAACATCTGGCGTAACATAGATAATAAATAAATATGAGTTAATATCATTCCAATTGCCATTACAAAAGTAATTAGCATCTTTGGCATTAACAGAAATTTTGGACTAGTAATTAGTCCAAAAAATACTAATAATTCTGCAACAAAACTACTCATTCCTGGTAAGGCAAGAGAAGCCATTGAAAAGCTACTAAACTGTTATGGTCCTGCTATCTCTGAGTACAAATTACCAAGTATCTGGGAGGATTGGGGAAGAACAGAGGATGATTTAGATGGGGAAGAAGAAGCCAGGAGAGCAGAGAATGAGAGGAAGAGTAATATGCCTTTTCTTCTGTCCGATCCTTGTCTGCATTCTGCTGTCTCTTTTATATCCCCAACTAACCATCCAAGCCCATCTACGTTGCAGCCCATCCAAGCCCTTGCAGTCCATGACATTCCCCTCCCGTTGAAATGCGGCTTGCCCCCAAGCCGATGACTGCAAACTATAGATCCATGGTAACTGCAAGTCTTACTTAATATCAAGCCCATGCAAGCTATGCCAGTTGTTCTTGCCATTGCCAAAATCATTTTCAGAAAGTTGAACTTGAAAAGCAAATAGTTTTCGTCACCAGGATCCTATGGAAATTCTTGCTCAATGACAAGCAACTGCATCAAAAATGTCAATCTAGTGTGAGAATCATAAACTTCCTTCTTGCACCAATCTCCACCATTGTATGGTATAATCTTGTGATGCACCACTAACTGTACCAACATATACTGTCTCCCATGGTTTCCCATGCATGTGCAATATCCAGCCATATGTATCCTTCCATTGGGCTGCTTGCAATAGCCGCAAAACAAATAACTTGATGGCTGAAATCTGAGGATACTTGAGTGTGAATTTGGAGAAAGTAATGGCTCCAAGTAACGACATCCAAATATCCTAGCAACATCAATGGGAAGCCACCCATTGCGCTTGAGTGTCACCGCTAGCACCTTTCAATGAGTAACTGGGCAACACTCCAAACTTCCCCACCGTTTGCATAATGCAAAGGAGTCTTGCCGACTCCTATGAAATTTGCCGAGTGCCAGAGGGAAAATGAGGCACCGAGACATTTGCACCTAAGTCAATCAACAATTGCATGCAATCAAAATGACCATTCAAAGCCGCCATGTGAAGTGCTATAACACCACCATCAGCAGGCTGGTTGATGTACCTCGCACGAGCAGTTTTATTAAACTTGCACCCATTGAAGAACCGAGATCGCTCCTCGCTATTTGCCTGACAATCACCATCATCTTTTGTAGTCACAAGTGCAGGGCTACGAAACTATCCGTAGAGTATTCATACGTCCATCGAAACCGACTCCACAAACTTTGGTAACTCCAACTTCAACTTCGATTTTATTAATAACTACTTATGATATCTCAAAAGAGTTGCTCTATGTTCAAGAAGACTCATATCGAACTTACGAGCAAGAATTGCTCTATCAATCACCATCTACTTTAGACATATCTTTCGAAACTTTTTTACAAAGATAACAAGATATAAGGGTGGTCGGATGCACTTGCCTTGCTAGGCCGAGCGAGGCGGCGGGGCGACGTCGGCAGGGGAATTGGGGCTTCGGCAGTTGACGACCCGGTGGAAAGTTCATCGGAGGAGCGAGGCCGCAGAGAGGTCACCGAGCGAGGCGACGTGGACGAAGGGGGCGACGGCGCGTCGGACGGTAGTCGTAGGTGCGAGCCCGCGGAGAGGTCACTGAGTGCGCCGGAACGGTTGTCGGAGGCACGAGCCCGAGGGGATGTCACCAAGGGTGGCGGCGTGGAGGCGTCGACGGGGGAAATTTGGCTTTGCCGCGGCTTTGGACGGGGGGAGCAATTTGATCTCCCGCGTAGAGATTTTAGGGGTTAGGAATTTCCACAGGCGGTGCACAAGATTTCCACAGGCAGTTCCAACAATTTCTACAGGCGGCGTCGTACATCAGGCGAGACGATTGCACAGACCGGATGGTCCGTCCATAGTTTGGGGGAGAGATTTGGTTATTTGCCACTTTAAACATGTGGCTTCGCAAAATTGCCACTGGACCTACATTTTATTGACTCATACGGTCCCATATTTCATTTGACTAGACAGGATCATCCTCTTTGTACTACTGGGAGAGGTCGCATTTCGAAGGCTTTTTTGTCCATTTGCCACTTAAAGATTTAACCTTTTGGATATGATGCCACTTGAGCCAATGAAATATGGGACCGTATGAGTCAATAAAATGTAGGTCCAGTGGCAATTTTGTGAAGCCACATGTTTAAAGTGGCAAATAACCAAATCTCTTGTTTGGGAAGACCGCGAATTGAGGGGAGAATTAGAGTGTCATTTTCTGAAATTTCAATTCTATTGAGTACCATGGGAACAAAGCAATGCACATAACATTAACAAAATGTACATCCAAAAGGGGCGCCAGTAGTACATCAGAATTATGCGCCAACTAGATACCTAGCTAAACTACTCTATCTACATCCAGAAATCATCATCGTCATCGTCGTCTTCGTCCGACGAGAGCAAGACGTGGCCGGAGGAGGAGCCGGAGGAGGAGGTGTCCAAGCGGTACAAGACGGGGATGTAGTCGCCGGCGTCCTCCTCGCTAACGCCGTCGTCGTCGCTCCCCGCCGCCAACTTCGGCTCCTCCTCCTCCTCCTCCTGCTCCTCCTCGTCCTCCACCTCCTCGCCCAGCTTCTCCTCATGGTCGCGGCTGCCGCTGCCACCGCCGCCGTTGCTGCTGCCACCTCCGCTGCCGCTATCGCTACCGCCGCCGCCGCCGCTGCCGCTACCGCCGCCTACGCGGATGGCCTCCTCCTCCTCCTCTGCCCGCAACTGGAGGACCCAGTTGACGGACGCCGACGATCGGGCCGACGGCGACGGCGACCGGAGTCGCGGCTACTTCCTGGCGGACTCAGTCTGCGCCAACATTGCGGAGGAGGATGAGGACGAGGAGGCCAACATTGCCGAGGACTCGAGGAGGGAGAGAATAGGAATGGCTTGGGGGAAGTTGTGAACACGAACTGCTCCCCCGGTGGTTAATATAAGCACCGGAAGGAGAAGGACGCCAAGGCGTCTAACATACCGAGATCGTCCGTAGGTAGAAAAGCAAGCTGTGATTCTCCGCCTATGTAAATATGTGCACATCGGATCGTCCCGTCGGTAGAAAAGCAAGTACAGGATTCTCCTATCTATGTAAATATGTCGTAGGAGCGGGCTATGGGTCATGGGCTTGGGGGTCTCCGGGAGTTGTCTCTGCCGCACTAACAGGGAGTTGTCTCGGACCCTAAAAACCCATAGCAGCCTTATTCTCTGTGATCGTAGCAATCGCAGCAGAAAGTGATTGGCCGGGAGACCAAAGCTCTACACATGTTGTCTTGCTAGGTGCTCTCCTCAAGCACGGGAGCCGATTCCACATACAGGACGATCCGTCCCAGGTTAGGATAATGCACCGGATCATCCCCTATGCGTACAACTTTCACCGTGGGCTACAACGGAACTACAAATCGATGATCCCAGATGTGTAAATATATGTATACTGGACCATCCTATCGGCAAAAAGCCTTCGGTTATCTTATGTGCTCGAACTCCACAAGTTTAAAGAGTGCAACGTAAAATGGCCATACCGCTCGGCATCGATTTAGTGTTGAAGTAATTAATCACCCGCACGGTCCTAAATGTTCACATCGTCAGGGGTGCTACATTTCACATGGATCGATCGACATACGAAAGGAACAACTACGAGTGGCACAACATTGAGATAACTCGTCCTTACATGAAGATCCGACAAGAGCTAACACCACTAAAATCAACTCAAGACTACGAGTACGTGACGTTCTCGGGCTAGGAATGCCCAAAGATCGGAGCCGGAGCTGGATCATCCTCGCTCGCAATGTAGTCGCCGGCAAGCTCGTGGAGGTCATGATATCGAAATGGTCTACTCTCGTCACCATCGGACCGATGGGCTAGCGGTGATGTCGTAGGAGCAGGCTATGGGTCATGGGCTTGGGGGTCTCCGGGGGTTGTCTCTGCCGCACTAACTTCGAATGTGGTGGCCCCAACCAAATTCAAGCGAACTGTCCCAAACTGGAGAAGGGTAAGAATGACTCCGGCGGTTCTGGCAAGAACGACTACACCGACAAGAACCGCAACAAGAAGCTTGTAGTTCTCAAGGCAGCGCATGAGAAGAAGTACCGTAACTTCTCGAAGAACAAAAAGCTCTTCCACCGCGTTCTCGCCGCCCTTGACGACATCGGCCTCTTTGACATGGAGACATGGAGCAATGAAGACAAGGATGATCCGCAAGAGAAGAAAGGCGGTGATGAATTCTCCAGCACGCGCTTCATGGCAGATGCCAATAGCATTAGTGACTCTGAGCTCTACAGCAACTCGGACGAGGTACCCTCCTATGACCAACACAATGAAGTTTTCTACAAACTAGGAAAATTTCATGCTAGAGCTAGAATTAGGTGTATGGAGCTTGAGAAGGAAGTAGGTACCTTGACTCGAGAGTTAACTTCACTTAGATCTTCTCCCTCCCGAGTCACTGATGATTGTGTGATGTGTGATGCATTGCTTGTGGAGTTAGAGAACCTAAGGACTATGCATGATAGTGTGCTATCTGAACTTGAAAGTCTTAGGTCGAAGAATGCTAGCACTTGTTCTGTTGATGTTTCTTCTTTAGATGCTAGTTTTCTTCCTGCTCACTCTACTCTTTGCTCAAATTGCCCTAAATTACTTGCTGAAATTGATGCCATGAGCGTTCACCTTAGAAAGCTTTCTTCTAGAAACGATGAACTTGAAATGCATTCTTCTAAAGACCCTATCAGCTCATGTGAGGGCTGTAAGAAACTAAAACTTAACAATGAAGCTATAAATATCAAGTATGCTAAACTTGCTAAGGACTTACTAGATAAGTCATATCTAAGTTGCTTGCACTGTTCTGTGATTGAGGGGGACTAGGATAAAATCCAAGTCGAACTTAGGAAGAAGTTAGAAGACCAAGTCCATAGGATTAGAGATGCTCCTTGCATTTCTTGTGAGGCCCTCAAGATTGAGGCAGCCGTGCTGAGGGAGAAAAATGCACGTGCTGGTGTTTCTTCTCGTTCTGGTTCTTCTTCTTCCTCTCACCCCTGTTCTTCATGTGCCTCTCTCTTCCGGGAGTGTTAGTATCTCATGAGCACTCTCAAAAAGTTTGTAGGAGGCAAGAAGAAGCTAAACCTCATTCTAGACCAATGAAAAATTAGCAGATTTAATCAATGTCTAGGATTTGACTACTTGGAGCACGCTAGAACTCATCCTCCTACCATTGTGCGTGGCTCCAAGAATGGAGAGATTGTGGTAGCTCCTAGGGTGAGTATCACGGTGTTTAGATTTGTTGGGGTTGTCCGTGGGACTTCTGACCAAAAGGGTGTTTCCCCTATCGCTTCTGCCTCTAACAAGGCAAAATATTCATATACCTTCTGTAAGAAGGATGGTCACTTAGTAGATTTCTATTTTAGGTGCGCCAAGATCATAAGGCGTGAGCATGTTGCTGCTTTTAGGGATATTCAGGGCCATCTCCAGACTCTAAGTGCTCCTAAGGAACACACTGCTTCTAGACAGGTTAGAGAGTCACCTATTTTTGGGTTGTGTCCAGGATTTGGTTTTCATGCTGTTTAGTTAAGTTTTAGTCCTGGAGTTGCTCATGGTCAGTCTTTTCTACCGTCCTCTTAATATTCCTTGTTTTTCCCATCAAGGTAGATATCAGTGGCGTGAGGTGCTTTCAGGTTCCTTGTTTTTCCCATCGAGGTAGATATCAGCGGCGTGAGGTGTTTTCAGGTAGGAGATTTAGATAGCCTCGTGGGGATGGTCCGGCCTTTGCACAATGGTGGGCTAAACTAGTGACAGCTCCCAGATCTTCTACTAGAGTTGCTTCTTTTGATCTTGTGAGAGTCGAGCATCAGAGAGACACTAGAGTCCAGTCTTCTTCTTCTGTGGCTGGTACTTTGAGGCGCCGTGTGATTCAGTATTGGGTTCCCAAGTCTTCACTTTATCCTAGTACTGAGTCCTGTCTCTCTTTTGACTTGATCAGCTTCGTCAGATGGGGAAGGGAGATGTTTGGATTGTTGACTCTGGTTGTTCTCACTATATGACCGGAGACTCTCGTTGGTTCTCTTCCTTAGTCTGAGCCCCCGGTGATGAGTTGATCACTTTTAGGGAAGCTTCTTCAGGTAGAGTCATTACCAAATATATTGTTTGCATTAATGAGAATTTTATTCTTAACGATGTTGCCTTGGTAAGTAAGCTACATTATAATTTGCTTTCTGTTTCTCAGCTTATCGATGACTCCTTCGAGGTAAGCTTTAAGAATAGTACTTGTAGAATCCTCAATTCATCAGGAGAGTTAGTTTGCGGGATTTCTAGATTTGGGAGAGTCTTTCGTGCTGATTTTTCTGTTTCTTCTGGAGACTCTTTTCGCTGTTTAATTGCTTTAGTCATGTGATCTCTCCTTCTGGCATAGGGAATTGGTCACATTGGTTTTGATCATTTGACCAGAGTTAGCAGCCATGATCTCATTTGTAGTTTACCCAAACTCAAAGATGGCCAACGACTTAGTTTGCTCTCCCTGTCGACATGGCAAGGTTGTTACTACTTCTCATCCTCCAATCACCATACTGATGACTGATGCACTAGGACAGCTTTTACATATGGACACTATTGATCTAGCTAGAGTGCAGTCAGCAGGAGGGAAGTGGTTTGCTCTTATCATTTTTGATGATTTTTCAAGGTATTCTTGGGTGTTTTTCATGGCCTCGAGGGATGAGACTTTTCTCGCTTTAGGGGTTTCGTCAGCAGGTTGTCTATTGAGCTCCCCGGTGCCTTACGAGCTATACGCAATGATAATAGCACGGAGTTTAAGAAATCCTACTTTGAGAGTTTCTGTGTGGAGTCTGGGTTAGAGCATCAGTTCTCATCTCCATACCCCCCCTCAGCAAAATGGCGTAGTGGAAAGGAAGAACATAACCCAGGTTGAGATGGCCAGGATGATGCTAGACGAGTATAGTACTCCTAGGAAGTTTTGGGCTGAGGCTATAGCTACCACTTGCCATGTTTCAAATCACATTTTCTTGAGAGCACATTTGCATCGCACTTCTTATGAGTTGAGGTATGGGCGAAAGCCTAGTGTATCTCATTTTCGTGTATTTGGTTGCAAGTGTTTTATCTTGAAGTCTGGTAATCTAGATAAGTTTGAGTCTCATTCTTCTGATGGTATTTTTCTGGGTTACTCGACTTCTTCTCGTAGCTATAGGGTCTAAAGTTGTGATGCGAATAAGATCATAGAGACCTATGATGTAACCTTTAATAAGGCTAGCCTAGGAGCTAGACCTGATATTTCAAGCTCTTCTTATCCCTCCGAGACCATCTTCGTAGAGGATGAGGATGATGAAGATGATGGTGTTCCACTTCATCTAGTCCCATCTACACCTGAGGTGCCTCCTGTTTCCATTTCTACATCTCAGGGAGACCAGCCTTTGCCTTCGGTCTCTCCTTCAGTGGGTGGCTCTGTTCCTACCTCTTCTGTTCAAGAGGTAGAGGCCACTTCTTCTTTTGGTCCTCCCCATCATATCTAGAAATCTCATCCACCTGACTAGATCATTGGTGATCTATTTGAGCATGTGACTCTCAAATCAGACTTATCTTCTTTCTGCCTTCACTTTGCCTTTGTTGCCTCGTTTGAGCCAAAGAATGTTACTTATGTATTGTCCGATGAATCATGGATTAATGTTATGCATGATAAACTGGAAAACTTTGAGAGGAACAAAGTCTGGCAACTTGTAGAGCCCCCATCTGGTCATAATGTCATTGGGACCAAGTAGGTGTTCAAAAACAAGCATAGTGAGGATGGGGTTGCCATTCGCAACAAGGCTAGGCTAGTTGCACAGAGCTTCACTCAAGTTGAGGGCCTTGACTTTGAGGAGACCTTTGCCCTTGTAGCTAGACTAAAGGCAATTAGAATCCTGCTTGCATTCTCTGCATCTCAGGGCTTCAAACTCTATCAAATGGATGTTAAGAGTGCATTCCTCAATGGCTTCACTGAGGAAGATGTGTATGTCAAGCAACCTCTAGGATTTGAGAACTCCAAGTACCCAAACTATATCTACAAGCTTTCCAAAGCCTTATATGGACTTAAGCAGGCCCCTAGAGCTTAGTATGAGAGGCTTAAGTCCTATCTTCTCAGTCATGGTTTCAAAATGGGTTTAGTAGACAAAACTCTATTCATCAGACACCAGAATTCTCATTTTCTTCTCGTCCAGATTTATGTGGACGATATTATCTTTGGTGGCTCATCCTAGTCTCTTGTGTCTCATTTTTTTGAGGTGATGAGCACAAAATTTGAGATGAGTATGATGGGTGAGTTGAGCTACTTCCTCGGCTTCCAAATCAAACAGACTCGGGAGGGTACTTTCCTGTACCAAGGTAAGTACACTTGGGACCTCCTGAAGCGGTTTGATATGTCTGATGGGAAGCCTGTGATGACTCCTATGGACAACACTGCTATTCTCAAGCTCGGTGAGAATGGTGAGCTTACTGATTAGAAGGAGTTCCGAAGCATGATTGGCTACTCAAAAATGATTTTTCTAGATTTTTCTAAAAATCAAACGCTGACTGCTGCACGAAGAACAAGTTCTGAACAGAGTTGCAACTTGATTGAAAAGATGATCTCTAGTCTATCCTAGGGTGCAAAAGAGAAGTAAAACCATATGAACACACTCAAGTCATCCAAGATCAGCAGTATTTAGAAGGAGGGGAGGCAAATCCAAATTGCAAGAAAGTAAATTGCAGGAATTTAAATGCTGAATTTAAGACATAAAGTAAATACGTAATGTAAATTCAAGCATAAATGAAAAAGATTTGCATTTCTAGAAGGAGGAGATTTACAAAGCCTCACAACAAAGTGGGCAAAGCTCAAAGGAGCACAAAAGCCTCTACAACCTTTAAGAGGAGGTGGCTACCCCTCCCCCTCTATTTATACTACTCTTTGGTCACCTAGCACCTTGGATGAGTCCCTTAACCCTACAGCACTCATCTAAGGGCTAGGATTAACACACTTACACAGCCATAAAAGGGCTAACCCAAAACCCACACACATAATAGGTTTTCTTGCATGGTTTTCAAAGCATACTACCTAGACCCGCTAACCTGTCAACTAGACAGCGATTCAACGGCCCTCATTGATCCATGCGGCATCTTTCTACCATCATCGCCTTTCCTTGTCTTCTTGGCTTGCCTGGACTCTGTCTTCGATCATCTTTTGGCGATCTTCGACTGTCTGGACCTCCGACGGACCTCGCCTAGTCTCGATCATCCTCCGCCTCACCATGACCTAGCACTGTTGTCCTGCAACTATCAAAGACAAGGAAAACCCATCACATAGCAATGTCCAAAAGATATGCAATAATCATCACAAAATTCGGTGGCATCAGATTGCCTAAGACCTGAAAAACACAACCTCTCACACCTCACTAGGGTCCGGTGCTACCGTCCGACCGGTAGTACCGGAAAAGGCAATCAAGTCTCAAATTGCTTCAAATTGAAAATCCAATTCACATCAAACTCAATTTCAAAGCAAACAAAGTTCAAATCTAGTCAATTACTCATCATAAACATGGATAGACCTCTACATGGTCTTTCAATTAAATTTAATATATGTTTAATAATAATTAATTAGCTAGAAATAGTAGATGGACATAATTTTAATCTATATTATATAAAGCTAGGCAAAACTTCATCTAATGGAGCTAGCTAATAAATTCATCATCTACAAAATGCTAGGAAAATAAAACAAACTAAAATCTAAACCTTAATTTGAACTATATATAAATTAACCTTAATTGAACTAGGTCTAAACATTAAATTGCAATTAGATCACTACAAATCAATGTTTATTAAAATATAATATCTTAATATATTAAATTTAATATATGTTTTATAATAATTAATTAGCCAACAATAGTAGATAGACATAATTTTAATCTATATTATCTAAAGCTAGGCAAAACTTTATCTAATGGAGCTAGGTAATAAATTCATCATCCACAAAATTCTAGGAAAATAAAAACAAACAAAATCTAAACCTTAATTTGAACTATATATAAATTAACCTTAATTGAACTAGGTATAAACATTAAATTACAACTAGATCACTACAAATCAAAGCTTATTAAAATATAATATCTTAATATATTAAATTTAATATATGTTTGATAATAATTAATTAGCTAGAAATAGTAGATAGACATAATTTTAATCTATATTATATAAAGCTAGGCAAAACTTCATCTAATGGAGCTAGGTATTAAATTCATCATCTACAAAATGCTAGAAAAATAAAACAAACAAAATCTAAATGTTAATTTCAACTATATATAAATTAACCTTAATTGAACTAGGTATAAACATTAAATTGCAACTAGATCAATACAATTCAAAGATTATTCCAACAAATGTTTATTTAAAATTTTCAAATATTTAATTCTTTTCTATGTTGGCCATAATTCCAAAATTGCAATTAAATTCAAATAAACTCCGAAAATTTACTAATAACATTAAATATTATTTTAAGATAAAAATTGGAATGTTAAAAAAGGAGTCTCCTCTCATTAAATGATGAAATTCCAAAAATGAAGCTCTCGCATGACATGGAGAAAAAGGGGTTGCAACAGTGCTCCGGTGGGAATCTTTTAAAACTATTCGAAGACATTGTAGAGGACATTGAGGAAAAGCCCTAGAAGAAATGTGGGAGCCATTTGGAGGTCGAGAGTGATTGGGAGAGCTCACCAATCGGATTTGGGGTAGAAAGGCTTGTGGATGGAGCTCTGGAGGGATTTTTGCAAAAACTCAAAGATGAGGATGTGGGGAATGAGGAGAGGAACCTAAAGTTCAATTTAGGACAAATGGAATAGCGGATCGCCTAGAAATGCTAGCTGGAGCAATGGCTAGAATAAGAACCGATTCATATGAGTTATTGTGAGTTTGAGTTGGTTTGGGCACAATAGTTGGTGTGAGATCATGTGATGAAAAATTGGTTGAATGGTGAAATTGGCATTGCAAAGTGATTTTGGTTATGGCATGTGTGGTGCTTGTGCATGTGCTATATTGAGATGATTATCATGCTGGTGATAGCATGATGGAGTTTGCTTAATGCAATGCACTCGTGTGAGTGGTCGCATGGATTAATCTTGAGTCAAGTCGTGGACTTGTGCTCTGACGCATTGTTTGTTACTTCATGTGCGTGTGTTGCTCGAGGGCTTAACGTGGTCGATGACGGGACCGAACTAGGTTCATGGAGGAACTGAGGTTCGAGACTAGGTTCAGGGAGGAATCAAGGTCTTGGTGATCAAGGATGTCATGCGAGACGTTCGGCTAGAGAACATGCATGTGAAGGTGGTTAGTCACGTATGTGCAAAGTGGAAATGATCATGCGTGCAAGGTTTTGGTTTTGGCCATGTTGGGCCAAGTTGAGATAGATACGAAATCTTTCCATGTTGGAAGTGGAGTTGTAGTCAATCTCTATGAATTTGCTCTGTATAAATAGGAGGAGGTGTCTCCTATTTATGGTGAGCCAGGTATTAGGGTTTGTACTCTTGTGTTGGAGTACTTTAGACAATAAAATAAAAATCAATCTTCCAGAAAGCTACTTCTTCTTGCGGCTGTGATTTGCTTTTAGCGTGCGGCTAGAAGTATTGTTCTCGACAGCTTGAAGATAGAAAACATCTTGGCTGGCAGCGGCGACTAGTTAATTGCTACGCTAGTTATTCTTCCGTGCATGCATGCATGAGATTGATCCGTGGCAACTGAAGCCCTCTCTGGTGTTTGGTCCGTCACAGCCTTGAAGGTGAAATTCCGTTTCCTCGTCATTAGATGCATTAGTCCAATTGCGAAGGTAATATCTCTTTATCCGTACATCCGATCAATTTGATTCTTATTAGGTTAGATTTATAATTGAATCTAGTTTATGTAATTAAAATTTTATATCAATCCAACGGTTAGATCTTTGGCAATTCATGGTGGCCCAGATTGCTAGTCTGGTCGCCCAGCTGTTAGATCGCTAATTGTTTAAGTCATATTGCAAAGGCCATAACTTTAGATCCATAGATCCGATCGATCTGATTCTTCTTTTGTTAGCTTTTTAATTGAGTTTAGTTTCTACAGTTAAAATTTTCTTTTAATCCAACGGCTGGATCTTCAGAAATTATTGTTTTAGTGAAGATGTATCAGTCTGCTCGCCAGACTGCTCGCATGGTCGCCCGGATTTAGTCATCTTGCAAAGGATATAACTTTAGATCTGTAGATCTGATTGACCTAATTCTTTTTGTGTTAGCTATGGAATTGAGTCTAGTTTCTACAGTTAAAATTTCACATCAATCTAACATTTATATCTCTAGAAATTTTAGTTTTTCTGAACTAGTCACGCGATTGATAACGTAGTCGCCCAACCTGCTCGCCTGCTCGCCCAACCTGCTCGCCTGCTCACCCAAACTGCTCGCTCAAGTGCCAAACTGGTCACCCAAGTGTCCTACTGGTCGTCTAAATGTTCTCTTCGTCGCTTGGATCGTTTGATTGGTCGGCCACCGCTCTACTAGTCTCCTAGATCGATCTCATCGTCTCCCAACTGTAAACCGTGTCCAAGCAATTTGTGTTTAAATTGGGTGTTTCAAAAATCATCAAAAATTTGATCTTAGCTTCCGCGCAATCATTCACCCCCCTCTGATTGCTACATTAGTATATTCCCATCCTACAAGTGGTATCAGAGCAAGGTTTTTCTAATTAATCTTAACCGGTAATTAGAAACCGTAGCGATGGATAGGTATTCGACAAAACGTTGTGTTTTCGATGGTGTTGATTTTCAGTTTTGGAAAGCAAAGATGGAGGCATACATTCAAGCTCAGGGCTTTGCAATCTAGGAGAAGGTGTACAAACCATATCAAGTTCCTGAGAATGATCAAGTCAATGAAACCAATCAAGCACAGGTTGAAGCGAATAGCAGAGCACGAAATTTGATCATCCAAGGTTTGGAAGAAGTGACTTCGACCGTGTGATCCATCTCAAATCTGCATATGAGGTATGAAAATCTCTTTGTGATTATCATGAGGGATCTAACACTATCAAAGAGGTTCGCCAAGATATATATAAGAAAGAATACATGCGATTTGAGATGAAGCCTGGTGAGTCACTAGATAATTTCTTTGCACATTTCAATAAGATTCTTAGCAACTTACGTGTTGTTGGAGTTTTCTTTGATGAGGCTACTAATGTTAGACAATTGCTTGGTGCATTAGACATGTCTATTTGCGAGATGAAAGTTACATCCATTAGAGAATCAACTGTTATGAGTGAACTTACTGTAGATGTTCTTTTCTCTAAGTTAAAAACTCATGAATTGGATGTTCTTGCTAGGAGGACTGATCATAAATCAGTTGCATTGACCTCTCAAGCTAGCATGTCTCAAAATAATGCTTCTTCAAGTTTCGCTTTGTCCTTCTTGTCTTCACTAACCGATGAACAGATTGAGGAATTTCTGGAAGAAGACTTGGCATCACTCTCTTCTCGGTTTAATAAAGCTTTGCAGAATGTAAGAATGAGAAAGAGAGTTGGTGGTGGCCCTCCAAGATGCTATGAGTGTGGTGATTTCAACCATATTCATCCAAATTGTCCTAAACTTGCAGGAAAAGCATCAAGAGAAGAGGACAATGACAAAAGAAAAGAAAAGAAGAAGTTCTCTCCAAGCAATAGAAAGAAAAAGAGTTTCATCAACAGTAAAGTTGTCCACCGGGTCCTTTCCGCTCTTGAACAAGTCAATTTGAGTGATGTGGATTCGGAGAGTAGTGAAGATGACACAACAACTCCAAGCAAACATGAATTGACAGGATTGTGTTTCATAGCTAGGAGTGATGTAAGCTTCACTGAGGATGATCACGACAGCGACTTCAATGAGGTAGAACCTTCTTATGATGAATTAACTATTCCTAAATGCTTTATTTCTAACCCCAGTACCAAGACCTCGACAACTCCTAGTGCTATGTAGGTTTTTCAGGAGTGGGTTGGAGAATAGAAGCTTAGTGGATCTTGGTCTTTTGCAAGATGGGATCAAGACTTGGATAGTTCTCACCCTTGAGATGGTTTTCAAGAGGCATGTGCAATAATTCTTCATCTACTTTGTGAGCTATTTTTTTTACACTCATGTCTTTTACACTCACAGATATCTAATTGTGACATTAGATGAGATGTTTGTTCATATGCTCATATGTATCCCCTGGCATGTTCAATAATGTTATATCTTATATCATGCCTTTCATGCTCAGAACTTATTTGTCATGATTCATGCTTATGCTTAACCGAACATATCATGATAACTCAAGCACATGTATATCATCATCTCCTCCCTGTTGATTTCATTGGTTATCCATTTGAGGGGGAGTTAATGCTTTTTGGTGAAAGTTTCTTTCGGTTGCTTTTGGGGAGGTTTGTTCTTTCAGCCTTTTGTTTTCGATTTAATCCCTTCAAGTGATATTCTGTAGAAAGTTTTTTTAAGATGGTTGTTTTGAGGGGGTGTTTTTGAAGTTTTTGTAATATTGTGTAACATGCTTTTTATTTCGTGTGTTTCTTAAATGAAAAAAAGTAAAAGTACTAAGCATTGTATTTCATACACATATGTCATTTGAAGCCATGTTTATGCTACAAGGGTCTTTGCAACTTCCTGTTTATACATATATGGTGTAGTTTATGTCATGACTTTTTAAATAGAATGACAACTTGAATTAAATCTTGTCATGGTTGAACTTTCTTAGCTATCTTGATCTTGCTCGGAAAAGTGCTAAATATGAAAGCTAAGTGCTAAAACAAAAATGATTGTTGATAAATGCAAGAACAAGGTCATGTCTTCGTCAGACTTTTTCTTTCTGAGACCCTTATCATTGCATTTTGGTATGAACTTGGAAGAAGTTGTGTATGACCGAAACCATGAAACCTTAAGCTTGTGATTACTTGGCATGGTTGAAAAGTAAGGCTGATGGTGCATGTAATTCCCTGCAATTGTTATTGTTGCAATCAAAGTAATGAATCAGTTTTTTCAAAGCACAAATAAAGTGCACAAAAATTCAATGTTTTCAGGTTTTAAGATTGTTGAGAAAGGGAGATCATGCCATGCAAAAAATCGTTAATAGTACTTGATTTCTAGTTATGCTTACTCTACATTGTTTATGTGTAGATTTAAGGGTGCAAGTACTGATGATAGCATGACTTGGTGATCAAGTTGTTACATTTGTGCAAGATTCATAATGCTCAGTACATAAAAAAAGGAAAACATCAACATAAAGGGGGAGAAGTTTCTCTTTTGCTCTCTTTTTGCATTCTTAATGAATCCATTATCAAAGGGGGAGAAATTTTGGAATCAAAAGGAGAAATTTTTGGTCACACATTGCACATTCACACACACATTTCTTCTTTCTGTTAGGGGGAGTTTTCTTTTTTTGATAGGGGGAGATTTCTTTTTAGATAAGGGGAGATTTTTGTTCTTCTTCTTTTGGTCACTTTACTTCTTTTAAAAATGGTGTTGCTATTGTAAGGTGAATGCCAATGTTTATTTTCAAATGGTGTTGCCAATGTTTTCATCAAGGGGGAGATTGTGAGATCATGTGATGAAAAATTGGTTGAATGGTGAAATTGGCATTGTAAAGTGATTTTGGTTATGGCATGTGTGGTGCTTGTGCATGTGCTATGTTGAGATGATTATCATGCTGGTGATAGCATGATGGAGTTTGCTTAATGCAATGCACTCATGTGAGTGGTTGCATGGATTAATATTGAGTCAAGTCGTGGACTTGTGCTCGGACGCGTTGTTTGTTACTTCATGTGCAGGTGTTGCTCGAGGGCGAACGTGGTCGATGACGGATCGAACTAGGTTCATGGAGGAACCGAGGTTCGAGACTAGGTTCGAGTGGAGGAATCGAGGTCTTGTGATCAAGGATGTCATGCGGGACGTTCGGGCTAGAGAACATGCATGTGGAGGCTGGTTAGTCACGTATGTGCAGCAGGTGGGCTGATCATGCATGCAAGGTTTTGGTTATGGCCATGTTGGGCCAAGTTGAGATAGATACGAACTCTTTCCATGTTGGAAGTGGAGTTATTGTCAATCTCTGTGAGTTTGCTCTGTATAAATAGGAGGAGGTGTCTCCTATTTATGGTGAGCCAGGTATTAGGGTTTGTACTCTTGTGTTGGAGTACTTTAGACAATGAAATAAAAATCAATCTTCCAGAAAGCTACTTCTTCTTGCGGCTGTGATTTGCTTTTGGCGTGCGGCTAGAAGTTTTGTTCTCGACAACTTGAAGATAGAAAACATCTTGGCTGGCAGCGGTGACTAGTTAATTGCTACGCTAGTTGTTCTTCCGTGCATGCATGCATGAGATTGATCCGTGGCAACTGAAGCCCTCTCTGGTGTTTGGTCCGTCACAGCCTTGAAGGTGAAATTCCGTTTCCTCGTCATTAGATGCATTAGTCCAATTGCGAAGGTAATATCTCTTTATCCGTACATTCGATTGGTTTGATTCTTATTGGGTTTGATTTGTAATTAAATCTAGTTTCTACAGTTAAAATGTCATATCAATCCAACGGTTAGATCTTTGGTAATTCATGGTCGTCCAGATTGCTAGTCTGGTCACCCAGCTGTTAGACCGCTAATTATTTTAGTCATATTGTGAAGGCCATAACTTTAGATCCATAGATCCGATTGACCTGATTCTTCTTTTTTTAGCTTCAGGATTGAGTCTAGCTTCTGCAGTTAAAATATCACATCAATCCAACGGTTGGATCTTCAGGAATTATTGTTTTAGTGAACATATATTAGTCTGCTCGCTCGACTGCTCACGTGGTCGCCCGGATTCAGTCATCTTGCGAAGGACATAACTTTAGATCCATAGATCCGATTGACCTGATTCTTTTTATGTTAGCTATGGAATTCAGTCTAGTTTTTATAGTTAAAATTTCACAACAATCGAACGGTTGGATCTCCGAGAATTTTAGTTTTTCTGAACTGGTCGCTCGATTGATAACGTGGTTGCCCAACCTGCTCGCCCAAATTGCTCGCCCAAGTGCCAAACTGGTGGCCCAAGTGTCCTACTGGTCGCCCAAGTGTTCTACTGGTCGCCCAGCTGCTCTACTGGTCTCCCAGACTGATCTATTGGTCTCCGAACTGTGCAAACTGGTCTCCAAGCAATTTGTGTTTAAATTGGGGTGTTTCAAAAATCATCAAAAATTTGATCTTAGCTTCCGCGCAATCATTCACCCCCCTCTGATTGCTACATTAGTATATTCCGATCCTAAAGTTGGCGAGTGGGGGCTGAGGAAGCAGATCGGGTCTGAAGAAATCTGAAAAGTTTTATTTTCTGAAATAATTAATTAATAGCAAAAATAATTATTTTCCTGTTGAAAATACAGAGAAAAATAAAATTAAAAAATAAAAAACAAATAAGTTCTCATAAAATCAACAATATTAAGGGATACTAACTTAAGTAATTAAAGCATGAATAAAATATTAATATACAAAATAATATTATTATTTTACATGGTAAATAGTTATTTAAATCCTATAAATTTTAAACAACTGAAAAATATTAGAACAACCTCAAAAATTATAAAAAATTCAGGGAATATAAATAGAGAATTTTGGACATACTAAAATTATTTCCAATTAATAATATAGATAATATTTTTACTTTAAATAATTTCTAAAATTTAAAAAGGCTTTTTAGAAAATACCAAATAGGGTTCACAAATTTGGAGAAAATTCATAGAAATCCCAGAGGCATTTTGAACATAATAAAATTATTTTCATCAAAAAGTTGGACCTTATTTTATACGTAAAATACTTTTTTTAAATAGAAAAATTTGTTTTAAAATATAGGAATGTCGAAAATCGAAATAATTATTAGAAATCCGAGAAAATTTAATTATTCTGTTAAAATTCACAAAATCAAATAAAATAATATTTTAATTATTATTATTATTTTTAAAGACAAAATTCTAGAATGTTACAACATGCTAATTGGCCTGGTTGCGATGAGGTTCTGAGAAATGACTGCGAAGATTTGGTGCGAATTTGGTTGAAACATCTAATCAAAGCTTCGCAATGATCGGCGAATTTCATCTCGCACGATGACCGTGAATTTCTTCTAGGCACAAACAAAGACAGAGAAGCTTGCGGGATCGTATACCGATAATTGGCATGAATGTTACCGACGCCAAGCAGATTAACAAAATCCAACGCAGTCAAGAGGATAAGCGGAAAAGGAGGAAGGGTGCAAAAGCACGCATGACGTTGGACTAGTATTAATTGCTACTCAAGTTGATTTTCTATTGTCATTACATCTCATTCGCTTTGTTTGTGCGGACTCAAATTCTCGATCTCTTTGTTGTGAGGTTTTCAACTTCGATCGACTTCCATGGACTTGAATTCCACAGTGTTAGTTAGTGTCGTGTCTCATGTGTTCTCATGGACTACTCACACCACCAAGGTGCGAGAGGAGAGGCGACAATGGTGAGTAATTAAGGCGGGGAAGTCGGCTTACGTCACTAAATAATCACAAAATCTGGTGATACTTTCCAACTTAGGGTGCGTTTGGTTGGGTGTACGAGGTGTGAGATCATGTGATGAAAAATTGGTTGAATGGTGAAATTGGCATTGTAAAGTGACTTTGATTATAGCATGTGTGGTGCTTGTGCGTGTGCCATGTTGAGATAATTATTACGCTGGTGATAGCATGATGAATTCTGCTTGATGAAATGCACTCGTGTGAGTGGTTGCATGGATTGACTTCGAGTCAAGTCGTGGATTTGTGCTCGTGCACCGTTTCTGTGTTTATTCATGTGCAGGTGTTGCTCGAGGGCGAACGTGGTCGATGACGGGACCGGAACTAGGTTCATGGAGGAACTGAGGTTCGGGACTAGGTTCAGGGAGGAATCGAGGTCCTGGTGGTCGAGGATGTCATGCGAGACGTTAAGCTAGAGAACATGCACATGAAGGTGGTTAGTCACGTATGCGCAGCAGTGGAACATTCATGCGTGCAAGGTTGCTGGTTAGTCACGTAATTACAGCAGGAGGGCTGTACATACGTGCAAGAGTTGTTTTTGGCCACGTTGGGCCAAGTTGAGATGTATACAGACTCTTTCCATGTTGGAAGAGGAGTTGTATTCTATCTTGTTTGGATTGCTCTGTATAAATAAGGGGAGGTGTCCCCTGTTTATTCTTGAGCGTTCAGGTTTGAGGGTTTGTACTCTTGTGTTGGAGTACTTTAGACAATGAAATAAAAATCAATCTTCCAGAGAGCTTCTTCTCGCGGTTGTGATTTGCTCTTGGCTTCGACATAGTTGATCAATCGCTTGAAGTTTTGTTCATCACAGCAGTCACGAAGTTCATCACGGAGTTCGGTTCTTTGCAAAGGTATCATCTTGCGAAGGTAATATCTTTTGATCCGAAGATCCGATCGAATTGATTCTTATTGGGTTTGATTCATAATTAAATCTAGTTTCTACAGTTAAAATTTCCCATCAATCCAACGGTGAGATCTTCGGTAATTTGTGGTCGCCCTGATTAATATCCTGCTCGCCTGACTGCTCGCGTGGTCGCCCAGATTTAGTCATCTTGTGAAGGACATAACTTTAGATCCATAGATCCGATTGACCTGATTCTTTCTGTGTTAGCTGCGGAATTGAGTCTAGTTTCTACAGTTAAACTTTCACGTCAATCCAACAGCTAGATCTTTGGGATTTTCTATTTTAGTGGATGTGTATCGGTCTGCTCGCCCAGACTGTTCGCGTGGTCGCCCAACTGTTCACGTGGTCGCCCAACATGGTCGCCCAAGTGCCAAACTACTCGCCCAAGTGCCCAACCTGCTCGTCCAAGTGTCCTACTGCTCGCCCAGGTGTCCTACTAGTCGCCCAGTGCCCTACACCTTTCGCCAGTGCCCAAACTGCCGCGCCAGTGCTCAAAGCTGTCGCCCAAGCGTTCTACTGGTCGCCCAAGTGCTCTACTGGTCGCCTAGACTTCTAAACTAGTCTCCCAACTTCGTGAACTGGTCTTCAAACAAGTTGAGTTTGAATTGGGGTGTTTCAAAAAGTTTAAAAATAAGATTTTAGCTTCCGCGCAATCATTCACCCCCCCCTCTGATTGACGCCATCCGATCCTACAAGTGGTATCAGAGCGAGGTTGAGGTATGGCGTTAGATAAGTATGTTAATCGTCCTCCTATGCTTAATGATTCAAATTTTTCTTACTGGAAAAGTCGCATGCAATCCTATATTGAAGCTCAAGGTAATGATGTTTGGCGCAAAGTCTCTACTGCATATGATGTTCCTGATATAGTCACTAATGATTATAAAGCAGACGTTGATTTAAATGCTAAAGCTAAAAACTTGATTTTTCAAGGAATCTCTGAAAAAGAATTTGATCGAGTTTCTCATTTACGTTCTGCACATTCAGTTTGGAAGACATTATGTGATTATCATGAAGGTTCAACTAAGATTAAGAAAGTGCGCAAAAATATTTACCAAAAGGACTTTTCGATTTTGTTATGAGACCAGTGAATCAATTGATGATCTTTACTCTCGATTTGAGAAAATTTTGTGCAATTTGCGTGGTGTTGGAGTTAACAATCCGAAGAGAGGAGAATGCTAGTAAGATTTTGAGATCTCGACTCTGAATGGCGCATGGTTATTCTTGCAATCAATCAAGCTGTTGATTTGGATACATTGACCATGGATGATCTGTACTCTAGGTTGAAAACTTATGAGATGGATTCTTTATCACCTAGAGTGATAAAACCTCTACACATGCACTTGTTGCTAACTTGAGACGTCTTCGGATTACCATCTTCATCTCCTTGTGCGCATTAGCTTCTTTTTAGGATAAGCAGTTTGAGATACTCCTGAAGAAGATCTTGTGCTCATTTCTTCACTTGTTGTCAAAGCACTCAACAATGTGAGGATGAGGAGGCGTGGAGGTACTACTTGAGGCCTTTCAAGCTGCTTTGAGTGTGGTGTTCCGGGCATATCAAAGCAAATTGTCCCAAGTTGAAAAAGAAGGAAGAAAGAGAACCAGCACAACGCAGCTCAAGACGTACTACTCATAGGCGTTCCAATTTTCGAAAAGTCGCTAAGAAAGTCTTAGCTATCTTGGAGGAGTGTGATCTTAGTGATGTGGACTTTGAGAGTGACAATGAGCCAAGGGACAAGAAGGGAGATACTGATGATGACTTCACTGGCATGTGCTTTATGGCTAAAAGGGATGGTGACAGTGATTCTGATTTTGATGAGGTAGGACCTTCTTATGATGAACTTGAGTATGCTATGGTTAAATTAGCTTCGAACTTAAAAAATCTAAGAAGGCTCTTAAAGAAAAAGATCTAGAAATTGATAGTTCTAATTCTGAAATTGCAAGGCTTAGATCCTTGATTCGATGATGATGCACAGAAGTCATGTGACTTAATTCACAATGAGCTTGTTTCACTTAGGAAAGAACATGCTTCTCTGTTAAAGCAAGATAGGGAAAATGAGAAACAAATGAAAAATGCTAGTTTGTTCAACCATTGATCCGCATGATTCACTTCTTGTTCAAAATGCTCCATCTTGGAATTGAAGTTGCATGATGCAAATGCTAGAGTTTCTCAAATAATGATGCCTTGCTCACTCATGAAGTTCTTTCTGCTCAAATTGTCGAAAAGAGAAAGGAATAGTGGGCGTTCCTGTAACAATTGTTTAACTCTGTCTAGAAAGGTTGATTACTTGGAAAAATTGTTAGAACGTTTCACTAAAGGAAAGAAAAACCTAAACATGATTTTGGATCAATCAAAAGTCAAGACTCATAACAAAGGTTTAGGATTTGATTCTTATGCTCATCATAAAACACATGTTCCCACTGTTGTCAAAGTTCTTGAAAGTGGAAAGTTTGAAATTGCAAATGAGCCTAAGAAAATTGTCTTTAAATCTCTGGAATTTTATCTTCTCTTGTGATGAATGCAAATGTTGCTTCTACTTCTAAAGTTAAACATTCATTAAATACACTTGCACTCATTGTGGTAGAGATGGACATCTAGTAGATTTTTGCTTTAGGCTAGCCAAACAACGAAGCAAGAAAAAGCTAAGGCTAGGTCTAATTTCAGACAGCACGCTTTACTCCTCATTATGTGCCTAAGGTGATCACGAACACCTTTTGTTGCAAGAAACACGAGAAAGAGCAAAACTGATTTTGTATACAAGTATACTTGTCTTTGTGCCTACTCGTCGTGTGTCTCGATCTTTGGATTCCTAAATGTCTTTTATCTAACTTGATCTTGAGACATCGACATCCTCTTTTGTGTAGACTATAGAAGAGAGGAAGGAGAACATATGGTTCATAGATTCTGGATGTTCAAGACATATGACTGGTGATTCAAAATGGTTCTCCTCCCTCACACAAAGTTCTAGTGATGAGGTCATCACTTTTGGCGACAATTCAAAGGGAAGAATTCTTGGAAGAGGAATTGTGCGAGTCAATGAAAACTTTATTCTCAAGGATGTAGCTTTGGTAAGCAAGCTCAAATATAATTTGCTCTCAGTTTCTCAGTTGCTTGATGAAGATCTTGAGGTAAGATTTCAGAAAAATTCTTGTCGTATATTAGATGTTTCTGAAAATCTAGTATGCAACATCACTCGCATTGGTCGTTTGTTTAAAGGTGATTTTTCATGTCCAACATCTGAAATGACATGTCTTGTATCTCATATTTCAAAAGATCTAACTTTTTGGCATCGTAGACTTGGTCATATTGGTTTTGATCACCTTTCACGCATTAGTAAATCAAATTTGCTCAGATAGATTATTTTTTGGTTATGCTCTTCATACTCGTGGTTACCGTGTGCTGAATTTAGAAACTAATAAAATTGTTGAGACTTGTGAAGTCACTTTTGATGAGTCTAGTCCTGGTACTAGACCTGAATTTTCAGGGACACAAGTTACTTGCAATTCTGAAAGTATCTTTTTGGAAGAAAGTGATGATGAAGATGAAGATGAAAGTGGTAATCAAGTTGGCAACTCGGCTCAGCCAATTCAGCCACAGGAAGAAAATCAGCAAACATCTTCGGAAATTCTTCCAGCAAACACACATGGTACTGGACCTCAGGCATCTTCAGAAATTTCAGCACCATTGCATATTCAACGAAGACATCCTCCTGAACAGATGATTGGTGAGTTAAATGTGCGTGTGCTTCGAAACAGGTACAATACTAATGCCTCATATGCTCATCTTCGCTTTTGTTGCATCTTTTGAACCCCAAGATGTAAGTCACGCGTTATCTGATGAGTCTTGGATTAATGCCATGCATGAGGAACTTGAGAATTTTGAGCGCAATAAGGTTTGGGTTTTAGTTCCACCTCCTTTAGGTCAGAATATCATTGGAACTAAATGGGTTTTTAAGAATAAACAAAGTCAAGATGGGGTTGTTGTTAGAAACAAAGCTAGATTGGTTGCTCAAGGTTTTACTCAAATTGAAGGACTTGATTTTGATGAAACTTTTGCACTGTTGCTAGACTTGAAGCCATTAGGATTTTGTTGGCCTTTCTTTGCATCTAAAGGTTTTAGATTGTATCAAATGGACGTCAAAAGTGCTTTTCTAAATGGTTTTATTTCTGAAGAAGTTTATGTCAAACAACCTCCTGGATTTGAAAATCCGAAATACCCAGACCATATTTTTAAGTTGTCGAAAGCTTTATATGGTTTAAAACAAGCTCCTCGGGCTTGGTATGATAGGCTTAAATCATATTTGCTGGAAAATGATTTTGAAATGGGCAAAGTTGATAAAACCTTGTTTTCTCTCAAGCATGGCAATGATCTCATTACTTGTTGATTTATGTGGATGATATCATTTTTGGTGGTACTTCTCATGCTCTTGTTGCCAAGTTTTCAGACACTATGAGCAGGGAATTTGAGATGAGTATGATGGGTGAGCTCACATACTTTCTAGGTTTACAAGTCAAGCAAACAAGGCAAGGTATATTTATTCACCAAACGAAGTACACAAAAGATCTCCTTCGACGTTTTGAGATGGAAACATGCAAACCAATTTCCACACCTATTGGCACAACAACTACTTTGGATCCGGATGAAGAAGGAGAACCGGTTAATCAAAACGAGTATCGAAGCATGATTGGATCGCTTCTTTATCTCACTGCTTCAAGGCCGGATATACACTTTGCGGTGTGTTTGTGTGCTCGTTTTCAAGCTTCTCCACGTGCTTCTCATCGACAAGCGGTAAAACGAATTCTTCGCTATTTACAATCCACTTTAGAGTTTGGCTTATGGTACTCCTCATCATCATGTTTATCACTTAGAGCCTTCTCTGATGCTGATTTTGCGGGTTGTAGAATTAACAGAAAAGTACCTCTGGAACATGTCATTTTATTGGTACATCTTTAGTAGCTTGGTCATCTAGAAAACAAGTTTCATTGCTCTCTCAACTCTTGAATCTGAATATGTTCTTTCGCCGCATGTGTTGTGCTCAAGTGCTTTGGATGATATCAACTTTAAAGGATTTTGGATTAAACTTAGATAGTGTTCCCCATTTCTGTGATAACACTAGTGCTATTAATATTGCTAAAAATCCAGTGCAACATTCTCGAACCAAGCATATTAACATTCGCTATCATTTCCTTCGAGATCATGTGGAAAAGGAGATGTCGTGTTGCATTATGTTGATTCTGAATTACAAATTGTCGATATTTTCACAAAACCACTTGATGCTTCTCGATTTGCCTTTTTGAGAGGAGAGTGGGCGTTGTGCATTCCATGAGCTTGTTTTGAGGGGAGTTTTATGCCAAGTCATTACTTAATGAGCTTACTTTATCATATTTCTTTATATATTATGTAATTGAGCTTATATATGATAATCTAAATTGCTTTACTTGAACTAAAAGTGACATTGTGGAATTCCTTGGTTTGTCTGTCTATAGCTAATACCTTGTGATATCTTGCTTCTATAGGCTTGATAATGAATCGTCTGAACAAATTTGGGCTATGAAGCATGTGTATTTTCAGCTTTACTCTTTCATAGACCATTTAATCACTTTGCATGTTTACAATAAAAGAAAAGGGAATAAGAAAGGGGCTCAAATCTGCAAGAAGCTTGTCAAAATTATCAAAATAAGCAAAAGCTTCAAGATGTATGCTTCAAGCATGTCATTCCCTAAAAGATAAGATGTATGCTACAAGCATGCCATTCTCTAAAAGATAAGATGTATGCTTCAAGCATGCCATTCATTGAAAATAAAAGAAGTATGCTTCAAGCATGCCACATGCAGTTTACTGTTATCAAGATTATTTTGGTCTACTAGATTGGAGTTGAAACTACTTGCTTGCCCTGAGTTGTTAGTTGCTTCATTTTTTGGCCTAATGTTTTCTGTCAAGATTTTGCTTAGTACTTGGCTATAGTTGATTAAATTGAGGTTGAGATGCATGTCACTCCCTAACTTGTTAAATAATATTAAGTTCATGTATTATGCTTATTATGTGATATATAAGGTTATATGATCAAGGAAGCTCATTGGTTCTTGTCTTGGTACTCATTTGTTTTTTCCTTGCTGAAATCATTGTCAAAGGGGGAGAAGAAAGCTTACATTCAGGGGGAGAAGTAAAATGTTTTATTGTCAAAAGGGGGAAATTTTGGAGTTCACACACAATTTGGTTTCCTTTTAGGTGGAGATTTTTCACTTTGCTTTTTGATCACTTTGCTTTGTGTTTTAAAATGAAATTTCTTAAAATCTTTTCTTGTGAGGTTAATGCCAATGTTCAGGTCCAAATGGTGTTGCCAATGTTTTCATCAAGGGGGAGATTGTGAGATCATGTGATGAAAAATTGGTTGAATGGTGAAATTGGCATTGTAAAGTGACTTTGATTATAGCATGTGTGGTGCTTGTGCGTGTGCCATGTTGAGATAATTATTATGCTGGTGATAGCATGATGAATTCTGCTTGATGAAATGCACTCGTGTGAGTGGTTGCATGGATTGACTTGAGTCAAGTCGTGGACTTGTGCTCGTGCACGGTTTCTGTGTTTATTCATGTGCAGGTGTTGCTCGAGGGCGAACGTGGTCGATGACGGGACCGGAACTAGGTTCATGGAGGAACTGAGGTTCGGGACTAGGTTCAGGGAGGAATCGAGGTCCTGGTGGTCGAGGATGTCATGCGAGACGTTCGGGCTAGAGAACATGCACATGAAGGCTGGTTAGTCACGTATGCGCAGCAGGTGGGCTGTTCATGCGTGCAAGGTTGCTGGTTAGTCATGTAATTACAGCAGGAGGGCTGTACATACGTGCAAGAGTTGTTTTTGGCCACGTTGGGCCAAGTTGAGATGAATACAGACTCTTTCCATGTTGGAAGAGGAGTTGTATTCTATCTTGTTTGGATTGCTCTGTATAAATAAGGGGAGGTGTCCCCTGTTTATTCTTGAGCGTTCAGGTTTGAGGGTTTGTACTCTTGTGTTGGAGTACTTTAGACAATGAAATAAAAATCAATCTTCCAGAGAGCTTCTTCTTGCGGTTGTGATTTGCTCTTGGCTTCGACATAGTTGATCAATCGCTTGAAGTTTTGTTCATCACAGCAGTCACGAAGTTCATCACGGAGTTCGGTTCTTTGCAAAGGTATCATCTTGTGAAGGTAATATCTTTTGATCCGTAGATCCGATCGAATTGATTCTTATTGGGTTTGATTTGTAATTGAATCTAGTTTCTACAGTTAAAATTTCACATCAATCCAACGGTTAGATCTTCGGTAATTTGTGGTCACCCAGATTAATGTCCTGCTCGCCTGACTGCTCGCGTGGTCGCCCAGATTTAGTCATCTTGTGAAGGACATAACTTTAGATCCGTAGATCTGATTGACCTAATTCTTTTTGTGTTAGCTGTGGAATTGAGTCTAGTTTCTACAGTTAATCTTTCACGTCAATCCAACGGTTAGATCTTCAGGATTTTCTATTTTAGTGGACATATATCGGTCTGCTCGCCCAGATCGCGGCGCTGGTCGCCCAACTGCTCACGTGGTCGCCCAACCTGCTCACCCAAGTGCCAAACTGCTCGCCCAAGTGCCCAACCTCCTCGCCCAAGTGTCCTCTTGCTCGCCCAAGTGTTCTCTTGGTCGCCAGTGCACTACCGCCGCCAGTGCCCAAGCTGCCGCCCAAGTGTCCCATCGTCGCCCAGATGCTCAAGCCCGAGTCGCCCAAGCGTTCTCTTGGTCGTCCAAGTGCTCTCTTGGTCGCCTAGACTTCTAAACTAGTCTCCCAACTTCGTGAACTGGTCTTCAAGCAAGTTGAGTTTGAATTGGGGTGTTTCAAAAAGTTTAAAAATAAGATTTTAGCTTCAGCGCAATCATTCACCCCCCCTCTGATTGACGCCATCCGATTCTACACGAGGGTGAACTGAACCATCCCATACAAGATTTCGTTTTGTCTTTGCGTTTGGTTGGTTGAACGGAATCATTTGGTATAGGATGAGATGGTACAAATTCTTGGAATATTCTAAAAAGATGTTGCACTATCCCGTATGGGAAATTTGGCCGAACTAATCGGTCCTAGACAGGATCGTTCACTCGTATCATCTCTCAAACCAACCTGATTCCTCAATCCAATCTCATCCCTTCAACCAAACATCATATCATACCATCCTGTATCATTTCATCCAAGTAACCAAATAAAATCTTGTATCATTCCATTTAGACAACCAAACACCTTCCATGTATCATCTCATCCAGAATCATCCCATCTATTCTGTACCATTCTATCCCATTCATCCTCGTACATCCAACCAAATGCACCCTTAATGGTGCAACAAGTACTACCTGCTACTGTAAGTATAGGCAGGGCGTGCTAGCACTGGTAGTACACTTTCGAGTCTTTTTTGTTGAACTAAAGAAACACCCCGATCTCAATTAAGCAAGTCCCCAACAGAGTTTTACAGAGTAAGTACGCTGTCGAGTCAGCATGCAATTGACTCCCATGTGGAAGTAGCTACCTACCTAAGCAACAAGGAGTACGAACTAGTTATCCACTTTCAACAAGAAGCCAAAGAAAGAAGAAATTAAGAACAAAAATGGTGAGGAATCACGCATGCGCTCATTGGATTAGCAGAGCACCATGAGCATGTGAGCGTACGTGCTTGCATCTTTCGGATCAAATCATCATTAGGTAACTTGTGAATGCTAAATTTGAAATCAGGGGATTAGGTAGACAATTAAATACAGTTTCAACTTGGGCTCACTTTCCAGTTCCATTGTGTTGATGACTGATTAATTAGCTGATCAATCTCTTTCGTACAGCTTGCTGGTAGTGCCTTGGGCCGAGTTGGCACAGCTTATGTCTTCGCCCATGGCCCACTAGAACCCGTGCCATATTGGCCCAGCCCACCACAATTCTCACCACTGGTAAGATCTGATGGTTTTCATATTCTAACCTCCGTGGATTTATTGGTTATAATTTTACCATATATCCATCTATCCATATAGGACTTCTTCCTGAAGTCTCCATGCTAATTCTAGGAGATAAAATGCTAGAAACTTCCACATTAATTAGAGAAATGGTATAAGAATTAAAAATCTCATATTAATTGGAGAAAAATAAAACATCCTTGCCATTAATTGTGAACTTTTTATAATGTATGGTGAGCATTACGTATTAAATATTATCAATACTAATCGGAGGTTCCAAAGGT
Organism: Guadua angustifolia; assembly: GCA_036346375.1. Classification (NCBI taxonomy): domain Eukaryota; kingdom Viridiplantae; phylum Streptophyta; class Magnoliopsida; order Poales; family Poaceae; genus Guadua; species Guadua angustifolia. The sequence goes on from CM070507.1 coordinate 57,442,300, forward strand.
TTGTAAGTCAACTGAAATTTGTTTGATCCGAAAGTTCCGTGATAGCTAGCAACAGTGGTGTAGCTAGGATTTTAGTAATGGGTGGTCCAGCTTAACTTTTTTTAACAATATAAGTACAGCATACCAACATTTAAATAAAAAAAATACCAAACACAATATGATCAAATAAAAAGCTTTAACAACCATCTAGTATCTTAAAATAAAAGGTATTAAATCTGTAGCTTACATACCTATACTGATAGTTTAAGAAGCATCGGCTGAGGAAGTCCTACGATTTTTTTCCCTACAGAAAAATACCTAAAGGTTAATGGGCTGGGCCAGGGTGGTCCGTGGCCCACCGGGACCACCCTGTAGCTCCGCCCTGGCTAGCAATAGTTGTTGTAGCTTTTTTGGGATTTTACCGCGAAAATTGTAATTTAAAACCTTGGTAATTAGGGATGATTTGTGTGGTTTTAACTACAAATTATGCAATAATTAGTAATAATGGTGATGATTCTTGGTAACTATTGATGATTTTGAAACAGCAAAGAAACACCATGCCGTACGTAGAGCCGTACAACAAAGACAACTTATCAGGTACTAATTAGCCGGATTTTCCTTGAATATCACCAGAAGAATCCCATGAAAGAAGTCACATACTAATCTCCACACAGATCTAATGGTCGCAAAGTTGACTTACATTTAAGAAAAAATCAAGCAACATACAACTTTATTCATGAAGCCTAATAACATATCATCGTAAGCCGATAGACATATTCGTAAGCCTAATAGCATACAACTTTAGGCTGCTAGACATACTTTGGAAACAGTAGTTGATCTCCACACACGATTCATACCACCTGTCTTTTTTCAATGGGACGACGTTGGTGAAGATGTTCTGCCATTAGCCACACGATTGTTGTCAACTTACCACCACTGTTGAGCTTCTGGACATGGGACTCCCTGCTGCATCGGTTGGCAGCATAGACTAGAACATTCGTCCACACCTCAAGGAGCACCTCCAGTGGATCGATATAGTCTGAATCCCCCAGCACATTCACAACTTTTCTCGCGTACGAGAGACGAGGATATTCAACGCTGAAGCTTGCAGGGCCCTCTACGTATAGGATGTTCGCGAGCTTCTCGATTCTGGGGAGCGTCGAAGAATTGGGTCCGTCATGCAGGCGGAATAATTCCTCAAGCACAGTACAGACGCCAATGCTCCTGCTGGGACTAGGGCCCTTATGCTCACCACCCCATATCTCGACCAGATTGTTGCAGGTTTGCTGGTACAGCCATTTCTGAGCGAGGCCTGGTAGCATGTAGGGGCGTTCCACAAGGAGGAACATCATGTAATTGGATAGTGTCCTGATTGCCTCCACAAGGGCCTTCGCATCTTGTTCCTTGGCTCGCTTGCTTCGCGCAAGGAAAATGTCAGTGGCGATGTGCCAGATAATGATGCCCTCATGAAGCTCGGAGCCGAGACTGGACGAGAGACGTTCGTACAATCCCCGGAGCTCCAGTGCCTCCTGACCCCACTTTTTCCTGAGCACACCGATTGTGGTCACATCTCCCTCAGTGATCAACCATTCCATATATAGGAACAAGAACTTCTTGACCGCCTGTGAAATCACAACGGTTCCCGAGTAGTGCTTCCTGTCCCACCAATCATGATACCCCAACATCTTGGCCAATCTGCCGAGCAGAGGACGAGTGGTCGACTTGTCGTCGCGACTGCAAAACTGCAGCATGCTGTACTGCCCCATGGTGCCTGACCACCTCCATGATCTGCTGTAGCTTGATTTCCCCTTGAACCTGACAAGCCGATGAAGAGATACAACCACGTGCCGGAGCTCATCCCATCTTCCAGAGCACAGGACTGTATGTCTAAGCCAACGCCATCGAGTGGTACTAAGGAAGGCAAGTGCCCAGCTCGACCCTAGTGCGTTCAGCAGTGATGTCGTCTCCAGGAAGAAGGCACCACCCAACAAGACGTAGGTGATGGCAACATCAACTCTTCTATGACCATCTTTCGCACTGAACTGAAACAGCAAAAGCGCGACGGCGGTGGCGAGTGGCGAGAGCACACGGATGCAGTATCCACGCCAAGTATGGATCACTGCTGCCTTGGTGTACAGAATGTCGTACATCAAGGAAAGCTCCATCTCCATCAATGCCCACATATGATTGGGTTCTTTCCTAACGCGTCCAAGTAATTCGGTGTCATGACTATCGGGATCCATATCGATCGCAGAATCAACTATCCCACGCTTGCAGATATGGAACATAGAGTGAGCACGGCGCAGAAGCAGTTCTTCGTCGATCTCACCCTCGTTGAATACCTCGTCCACCTCAGGGTAAAAATGTCGACCATGTTTGGAAGGTGGGTGCTTCTTGAGTGAGCTCTCGATGCTGCTGAAGTTGGCACACCAGAGCGCCCATGTCCTCTCCCCGTACTTGACAACTCCGACAACGAACATCAAGATGGCGGCCAGCGAGATCAAGATCCCGCTGCCGGCGATATCCTTGTAGACGACGTACCCAGCTCCCAGGACCTGAACCACAAGAGTAAGGAAATGGCGCTTCCAGAGCTTGTTGTCTTCGAGGGCGTAGGCGGTGATGTTGTCTGGGCCTCCGAGGTGCAGCAGGAGAAACGGCGCCCAGAACGCGACGAGCTGGTGCTCGCGCGGCGCGCTGCTAAGGGAGACGTGGCCGACAGCGTATATCGCGGTGGAGTCGGCGAGCTGGTACGCCAACCAGAGGAGGAGCCGCAGCACGGGGGAGGCTTCATGCCGACGGATTCCGGCGAAGAGGAGGAGGACAACCTGCAGCGTGAGGCTCAACAGTACAAGAATCTGCGTCGCCCAATGATTCCAAAGGTCCATGGGCCCTCCAGCCATTGTTGTGAGCTCCGGCGCAATCCTGCAAGAATTGTACGTAAAACTCAGAGATGCATGTATGCGTGCGAGGAAGTTGACAATGATGAGCAAAATTAGAGATGCATGTATGCATCGGCTAGTCCATCGCAAAGAGGCCGTGATACCTTTCTAAGTCATCACCAGTACGTTACACTGTAGAGTCAGCATGCAATTGACTCTCATGTTGGATTAGCTAGCTAAGTAACAAATAGCAAATCTAGCTATCTACTTTGCGCAACAATACAAATAAGAAAGAAATTAATAACACAAGTGGTGACGAATCACGCATGTGACGTGGTTGGATCTTTCAGACCAAATCGTCGTTTGGAAGCTAGCTTGTCAATACAAAATTTGGAGTCAGGGGATTCGGTAGATGAGTACGGTTTCAAACATGTGCCTGCTTGCCAAATCTATTGTGGCAATAAGTGAGGTTTTCAACTTCTGATCGACTTCCATGGACTTGAATTCCACAGGTGTTAGTTACTGTCGTGTCTCATGTGTTCTACGGGACTACTCACACCACCATGGTGCAGTAGGAGAGACGACAATGATGAGTAATTAAGGCAGGAAGTCGGCTTACGTCAGCTAAATAATCACAAAATGCAGTTGACACTTTCCAACTTAATGGTGCAACAAGTACTACCTGCTACTGTAAGTATAGGGCGTTCTAGCACTGGTAGTACACTGTCGAGTCTTTTTTTGTTGGACTAAAGAAACACCCCGATCTCAATTAAGCAAGTCCCCAACAGTGTTTTACAGAGTAAGTACGCTGTCGAGTCAGCATGCAATTGACTCCCATGTGGAAGTAGCTACCTAAGCAACAAGGAGTACGATCTAGTTATCCACTTTCTGCAAGAAGCCAAAGAAAGAAGAAATTAAGAACAAAAATGGTAAGGAATCACGCATGCGCTCATTGGATTAGCAGTGCACCATGACCATGAGCATGTGAGCGTACATGCTTGCATCTTTCATTAGGTACTTGTGAATACTAAATTTCAAATTAGGGGGTTAGGTAGATAATTAAATACAAAATTTGAAATCAGGGGATTAGGTAGACAATGAAATACAGTTTCAACTTGGGCTCACTTTCCAGTTCCATTGTGTTGATGACTGATTAATTAGCTGATCGATCTCTTTTGTACAGCTTGCTGGTAGTGCCTTGGGCCGGGCTGGCACAGCTTATGTCTTCGGCCATGGCTCACTAGAACCCGTGCCATACAGGCCTGGCCCACCACAATTCTCACCACTAGTAAGATCTGATGGTTTTCTTATTCTAACCTCCGTGGATTTACTGGTTATAATTTTACCATATATCCATCTATCCATATATGACTTCTTCCTGAAGTCTCCATGCTAATTCTAGGAGATAAAATGCTAGAAACTTCCACATTAATTAGAGAAATGGTATAAGAATTAGAAATTCTCACATTAATTGGAGAAAAAATAAAACATCCTTGCCATTAATTGTGAACTTTTTATAATGTATGGTGAGCATTATGTATATATTATCTATACTAATTGGAGGTACGAAAGGTTCGTAAGTCAACTGAAATTTGTTTGATCCGAAAGTTCAGTGATAGCTTGCAATAGCTGTTGTAGTTTTTCTGGGATCTTACCACGAAAATCGTAATTTAAAACCTCAGTAATTGGGTTGATTCATGTGGTTTTAACTACAAATTATGCAATAATTAGTAATAATGGTGATGATTCTTGGTAACTATTGATGATTTTGAAATAGCAAAGAAACACCATGCCGTACATAGAGCCGTACAACAAAGACAACTTAGGGCCTGTTTGGTAGAGCCGTACAACAAAGACAACTTAGGGCCTGAAATCTGAAACTTGTAGGCTAAAATAAAGTGAATTAAGTTTATATTTTTGGTCTAAAATGTAAACAAGATGATCTATCTAAACACTTTTAATGTACTCACAGCTTCAGCTTCATGAATCTGGTGAAGCTAGAATTTTCAGCTTCACCAGATTCATGAATCTAGAAAAGTTGAATCTCTGCTAAACACACCCTTATCAGGTACTAATTAGCCGGATTTTCCTTGAATATCACCAGAAGAATCCCATGAAAGAAGTCACATACTAATCTCCACACAGATCTAATGGTCGCAAAGTTGACTTACATTTAAGAAATAATCAAGCAACGTACAACTTTATTAATCATGAAGCCTAATAACATATCATCGTAGGCCGATAGTGTTGGGACACATCAGTTGTGGAGAGGGCTTGAGCATGGTTTATAAGGGTGAGGGAACACCTCCTTATTGAGTTAGCTTTTTGAGGGGACATAGTCTGCCCACTGCTCTGGTTGGGCCTGCGAGTGTATTGCAGTTCAACGACCTGGGGCCCGGACTCACTAGGTGTGGTGGTCCGGCTAACAATAATGGTTGGGCATGTCGGTTCCACTACCATGCTAAGACAACATCCTGACCCGTTCATGATTGTACCATGCTTTCAGATCGGTCAACCAGGCAGGCAATCACGTCAGCGAGGTCCAAGCAAGAAGAAGAAGGCAAGACATGTTATCACCGAAGTCAGCGAGGACGGCCGACCTCTTGCACCCTCGGGGGCGCTTGGGCCGTTCAATTCGGCATGTGGTGTCCACGTTACGGACCACGTGGCAATTAGCATAGCAAAATGGGATCAGGTCCCTCAAGATACGAAGAACATTCTTTGGAACGATGTGAAGGAGACATTCACCTTCCCCCAAGGGACCGAAGAGAAGGTGAAGAGTTACACTCTCAAGAAGAAGGCGGTCGATTCGCACTTATAAAAAGAAGTGAACACGAGTATATCAAGAAGAATCGAACGCTCGACTTCAACAAGCACCCAAAGTTGCAAGATCACTGGGATGCGTTTGTGAACTACAAGACTTCGGACGAAGGTCAAAGTTTGAGTGAGAAGAATAAGTGAATGCAGAAGAAGAATTATCACCACCGACTCGGCCCCGTGGTTACCGCCATGCAATACCAAAATGGGAGAAGAGGGAACAGGACGCTAGCGAAGGGTATCGCACCCGCAACAACGGATTGGTCCGACAGAGCAAAGCATTGGTTCTATGCTCACGGCGACGCCCTTGATGATAACGCAATGTTTGTGTTTGGGGAGGTGCTAAGAGATGTGGCGAAGGCTTGTACATCCATCGAGGAGTCATCCCAGGTAGCTTTGTGCCAAACAGGAGAATGACGAGCTAACAAGGGCCTTGCAAAATCCAGAGTACCCTGGACGTACACGAGGCGTCGGCGTTGTCCCGTGGAAGGTTGGTTTCGCTCAGGACGCCGAGACCTATAGGAGTCGGGCAAGGAGCAAGGCTCGACAGACACAACAGCTTAGTGCGCTTGAAGAACGCATGAATCAAACAAATGAGAGAATGCAAGAAGAGATCCGAAGAGAGGTGCTGCTAGCCTTGAGCCAACAAATATGAGACGGACCAAGAACCTCCAAGTAATCCAGACATCATCGGCCCCTCCCGGCAATGGGCATTGCGCGCTCCGATGGGTGGTGGTTGACTTAGACAAGTATCCCGTAGATGACATCAGACAGCGGACACCTTGTGAGCTGCATATCCAAGCGCGGAACCTTACCTTCAAGGCGGTCGATGGTATGGCTCACCCATTAGAGCTGGGGCAGCTTATCCATGGCTAACAGATACCATTAGGATACTCCAAGGTCTCGGTGGAGGAGGTCTGCCCAGGGTACGAGCACCTTGACCTCGAAATTCCTGGAGGTGACGGGACTACGAAGCTAGGAGAGGCAGTACACACTTTCATCTTGTGGCACAAACGGTACATAATTTTTCGAGATAACATGGACGTGTCCTCTCCGCGAAGAAGCCCGGGAAGAAACCCGTCTCCTCCCAAGAAGGCGTCGACTCCTACACCACCTCCTGCGCATATAAGCCCGACAAGAAGCCCGTCTCCTACACCATCTCCTCGCAAGATATAAGCCCGAAGAAGCCCGTCTCCTCCCAAGAAGGCGCCGACTCCTACACCACCTCCCGCACATAAGCGCTACAAGAAGCCCGCTCCTCCCAAGAAGGCGCCGACCAAGGAAAGAAGCCGCTTGGCCAAGGCTCCCAAGAAGACGGGTCCTCCACCCAATCCAAGAAGTCGGTGAACTTCCAAGCGGCCGTATGATATGAACGATGAGGAGACCAAGAAGGTGGTAAAAGGAGAGGTAACTAAATTTCTTAAACCCAAGTCACCAAAGAAGATGGTTCAACTCGCATGTAAGAATTTTATAAAGGCTTAATGACTATTAAAAATTTGAAGGATAAAAAGAAATGCCTCGCCAATCAAACTACGAGCGACATTGAGTAAAGAATGCCCCAAGAAGAAGATGTCAGCTGAGGGGAAGGGTAAGGAGATGCAACAATTCTTCGAAGAAACTGGCCTTACCGCAAATCAAATATTAGGCACGAAAAAGATTGAGGTTGCCCAAGTAAAATGGTTATTTAAAATGGGCGGTCATTGGTCGGGCATGAGGAGTCGCCTGACTAACGACAAAGATGCGGCAATTTCATGAATGGTACTTGGACGCGACCAAGCATGGTCTACGATGTTATTTGTCAAGTTTAAGCAACAAGATTTTTCTTGCGGTGAAGGTGAATTTTTGTCGATTGGGACTACATATATGATCTATACTGCATAAACGCCTCGGCGTGAGCTTGATGGGTTCTTTGGACTCTGTAAGTGTCTTAATTATTTACAAAAACTATCGTGCACTTCCTTGTACTATACTAACTTGCAAGCCTAACTAATTTCTTATGTAGCATGGAGATACAAAGATGCCGAAGGATCATATTTTCACATAGGCTTCATGGACCCAAGAGTTATCAACGGACAACCGTTAGAGACCACCCAAGCTTAAAGCAGAGACTAACGATTCAATGCGCTAATGGGTCAAAGATATAAGTCAAAGATATATCTAGCCTACTCATTTGAGTACGTGTTTTCGCATTCACCTCATTCTACTCCTTTTTCATAACACGATGTTAGAACTAATTAGTTATCTACGTTGACACATCTATGTATAGTTTTCACTGGATTCTTCTTATGATCGAGCTAGATCGTAGCTCGATCACAATTATGGACTCGCAAAGGAGACCAGTTGAAAAGTGTCAAAACTTTATCGACATGCTCAACCGGTATTAATTCTTGTTCCTTTCATTATCGTACTAGTTCTATTTCCTTCAATTTGAAACAAATTCTAATCATGTACAATTCGTAATCACATGTGTAGTGCATTCACACGGTTCCGTGCTAAAAACGTGGGCGTATTCAAGGAGAAATTTGACATTACAATTGCCACTCATGTACGTATATCATAATGCTAGCTTTTTAGTTAGTTAACTTAATTTCCTTGCATTCATTTCACGCTTTCAACTTTTTCCACCGCAGATCTTGACTCAGCCGCCGGGTAACAATTTATGCGGCTACTATGTATGCGAGTTTATGCACATCCAAACCGGAGCCGCCGACCGCATGCTAAAAGGCAACAAGGGGGTGAGTTAATATAATTACTAGCTTTAATGATGTATAGGTACTCCTTATATCTTGTACAAATTCAAGTATTGATTAGTTAATGACTTAACGATATGTGCCTCAATAGTTGGCGGAACAAGGTTCAGAACTCTCACCGGCACGAGTGAGAGCAATTCAAGAACAACTCGTCGGCTTTATTTATGATGAGGTCGTAAATCCAAAAGGCGAGTTTCACGAACGAAATAATACAGGTGTGTAGGATCGATATATATTAAACTAGCAATCAGAGGGGGGGTGAATGATTGCGCGGAAGCTAAAATCAAAAATTTCTTGATTCACAAAACCCCCTAAATTAATTATGAAATATTGCTCTCGGTTTCAGCAAAAACAGATTAACAGAGGTTCACTAAAACCATAATTCCTGAAGATCCAACCGTCGGATTGACGTGAAATTTTAACTGTATAAACTAGATTCAAATCCGAAACTAATGCAACAAGAATCAATCCGATCGGATCTACAGATCAAAAGATATTACCTTCGCAAGATGACTGGATCAGGTGATTACGGAAATTGAGAAACAAAGTCGCGACGAACCAATCTTCTAGTCGTCGTTGTCGTCGTGGAAAACCAACCAGCACCAAATACCAGGAAGTGATTCGACGCCTGGATCAGCAATGCCAGGACTCATGCAAGCATGCAGCGACCAGCTTTCAAGAGCAAAAGAAAAAACACCATTGCTTCTGCCTTCTAGCCGCAAGAATCTAGCACCAACTCAAATGCATGCAGCCGCCAGGGAATTCTCTAGCACAAAAGCAACGGCCAGGACTTTGCTAACTTCTGGTCGTCACCGCAGGAGTGCACTCTGGCCGCAACTTGATTTTCTAGTCGGCAAGGAACTCACAGAACGTCTTCTCTAGTCACGCCATGCAAAGTAACGTGCAAGACAATGCAAGAACTTATCTAGTCGATAGGAACTCACGCTGAGAGTAGAGACCCTCTGCTGCATGCATGTACGCCAAGACTCCAGGAGGAAAGCCGCCCTCATTTTTTCTTTCCAGCCCGCCGCTAGGAACTTCTAGTCACCACTCTAGTCGATCGAGTGCATGCTCCAGAAACAAAACGCTCATGCAAAAAGTCGATGGCAGAAGTCACGCTGAAAACTCGCTTGGAAAAACGGCTTAGTCTCGGTACCGCAAAAGCTTCAATTTCATTGATTAGGTTTTTCAGGGTTTTTATACAACTCAAAACCCTAACACATGTATGCATATCCACTTGGCCCAATAACACATGGCCCAATATATGCATACAACCCAAAATTCACACATGCACGCGTACGGCCCGCCTGCCGCACTCACGTGACTAACCAGTCTTCGTGTGCACCGTTCTCTAGCCCGAACGCCCCACATGACATCCTCGACCACCAAGACCTCGATTCTCCTCGAACCTAGTCCGAACCTCGGTTCCTCCATGAACCTAGTTCCGTCCGTCATCGACCACGTTCGCCCTCGAGCAACACGCACATGAATAAACAACAACCGATCCGAGCACAAGTCCACGACTTGACTCAAGGTTAATCCATGCAACCACTCACACGAGTGCATTGCATCAAGCAAAACCATCATGCTATCACCAGCATAATTAAATGAACATCTGAGTACAAGTCCACGACTTGCCTCAAAATCAATCCATGCAACCACTCACATGAGTGCATTGCATCAAACAAAATCTATCATGCTATCACCAGCATAATAATCATCTTAACATAGCACATGCACAAGCACCACACATGCTATAACCAAAGTCACTTTACAATGCCAATTTCACCATTGAACCAATTTTTCATCACATGATCTCACAATCTCCCCCTTGATGAAAACATTGGCAACACCATTTGGACCTGAACATTGGCATTCACCTCACAAGAACAGATGTAAGAAATTTTGTTTATAAAACAAAAAGACAAACAAGGTGACCAAAAGGTGACCAAAAGATAAAGAGAGAAAATCTCCCCCTACAAAGAAGAAACAAAATCTCCCCTTATCTAAAAAGAAATCTCCCCCTGTGACAAAGAGAAACTCCCCCTAACAGAAAGAAGAAATGTGTGTGTGAATGTGCAATGTGTAACAAAAATTCTCCTTTGATTCCAAAATTTCTCCCCTTGACAATGGATTCATCAAGAATGCAAAAGAGAACGAAGAGAAACTTCTCCCCTTTATGTTGTTGTTTTCCTTTTTTTTATGTAATTGAGCATTATGAATCATGCACAAATGGAACAACTTGATCACCAAGTCATGCTATCAACAAGACTTGCACCTCAAATCTACACATAAACAATGTAGAGTAAGCATAACTAGAAATCAAGTACTATTAATTATTTTTACATGGCATGATCTCCCTTTCTCAACAATCTTAAAACCTGAAAACATTGACTTTTTGTGCACTTTATTTGTGCTTTGAAAAAAAAATTGATTCATTACTTTGATTGCAACAATAACAATTGCAAGGAATTACATGCACCATCAGCCTTACTTTTCAACCATGCCAAGCAATCACAAGCTTAAGGTTTCATGGTTTCGGTCATACACAACCTCTTCCAAGTTCATATCAAAGTGCAATAATAAGCAGTCTCGTAAAGAAGTGTGACAGTACATAACCTTGTTCTTGCATTTATCAACAATCATTTTTTGCTTTAGCACTTTAGCTTTTAGATTTAGCACTTTTTTTTAAACAGGATCAAGATAGCCAAGAAAGTTCAACCATGACAAGATTTAATTCAAGTTATCATTCCATTTAAATAGTCATGCCATAAACTACACCATATATGTATGAACAGAAGTTGCAAAGACCTTGTAGCATAAACATGGCTTCAAATGACATATGTGTATGAAATACAATGCTCAAGATTTTTATTGTTTTTATTTTTTGTTTTTCATTTAAGAAACACACAAAATAAAAAGTATGTTACAATATTACAAAGTTTTCAAAAACTCCCCTCAAAACAACCATCTTAAAAACTTCTTCAAAATGTCACCAAGGATTGATTTTAAAAATAAAATTTGAAAGAACAAACCTCCCAAAAGCAACCGAAAAAGACTTTCACAAAAAAAAATCCAATAACTCCCCCTCAAATGGATAACCACATGTGCTTGAGTTATCATGGTATGTTCGATTAAGCATAAGCATGAATCATGATAAGTGAATCCAAACAATGAAAGACATGATATAAAATATAACATTATTGAACATGCCAGGGGATACATATGAGCATATGAACAAGAAGTCTCATCTCATGTCACAATTAAATATCTGTAAATGTAAAAGACATGAGTATATAAAATTTCTCACAAAGTAGATGAAGAATTATTGCACATGCCTCTTGAAAATCATCTCAAGGGTGAGAACCATCCAAGTCTCGATCCCATCTCACAAAAGACCAAGATCCACTAAGCTTCTGTTCTCCAACCTGCATCTGAAAACCTACATAGCATGAGAAGATGTCGAGGCCTCGGTACTGGGGTTAGAAATAAAGCATTTGAGAATCCAGTACTGAGACACACGACGAGTAGGCACAACATGAGTATTCTTGTTCACAAAATCAGATTTGCCCTTTCTCGTGTTTCTTGCAACAAGAGGTGTTTGCATCACCCTAGGCACAAAATGAGGAGTGAAATGTGCCTTCCTGAAATTAGACCTAGCCTTTGCCTTCTCCTTCTTTCGCTGTTTGGCTAGTCTAAAGCAAAAATCTACTAAATGTCCATCTCTACCACAATGAGTGCAAGTATACTTAACATGATGTTTAGCTTTAGAAATGTAGTAGCATTTGCATTCATCATAGTAGAAGATAACACACCAAACAGACTTGAAAACAGTTTTCTTAGGCTCATTGACAATTTCAAATTTTCCACTTTCAAGTGTCTTAACAACAGTAGGAGCATGCAATTTATGATGAGCATAAGAATCAAAACCTAAACCTTTGTGATGAGTACTGACTTTTGATTGATCCAAAATCATGTTTAGGTTTTTCTTTCCTGAAGTGAACCGTTCTAAAGATTTTTCCAAGTAATCAACCTTTCGAGAAAGAGTTAAACAGTTATTACATGGAACGTCCACTTTTCCTTTCTGCTTGCGACAAGTTGAGTATGAAAGAACCTCATGTGTGAGCAAATCATTGGTCATTTGAGAAACTCTACCATTAGCATCATTCAACTTCAATTCAAGTGTGGAGCATTTAGAACATGGAGTTGAATCATGCAAATCAACAGTAGAACAACTAGCATGTTTAACAAGTTTCTCATTTTTCTCCTTTTCAGCATTAATTTGCTCTAACAAGCTAACATGTTCTTTCCTAAGCAAAGTAAGCTCATTGTAAATTAAGTCACATGATTTGCAAGCATCATCATCAGGAATCAAAGATTTAAGTCTAGCAATTTCAGCATTCAAAGATTCCACAAGAACATCATGTTTCTTAATTTTCTTGTCGCGTTTGTCAAGCAATTTTCCAAGACGAACAACAGCAATAGTTAATTCATCGTAAGAAGGTTCTACCTCATTGAAGTCGCTGTCATGATCGTCCTCGGTGAAGCTTTCATCACTTCTAGCCATGAGACACAATCCTGTCAAATCATGCTTGCTTGGAGTTGCATCGTCCTCGTTGCTCTCCGAATCCACATCGCTCAAATTAACTAGTTCAAGAGCGGAAAGAACCCGGTAGACAACTTTGCGGTTGATGAAGCTCTTCTTCTTTCTATCATTTGGAGAGAACTTCTTCTTCTCTTTTCTTTTGTCATTGTCCTTCTCCTCCCTTGATGCTTTACCTGCAAGTTTAGGACAATTTGAACGAATGTGGTTGAGATCACCACACTCATAGCATCTTGGAGGGCCACCACCAACTCTCTTCCTCATTCTCACATTCTGCAAAGCTTTATTAAAACGAAAAGAGAGTAGTGCCAAGTCTTCTTCAGAAATTCTTCAACTGTTCATCGGTTAGTGAAGACACGAAAGACAAAGCAAAACTTGAAGAAGCATTATTCTGAGACATGCTAGATTGAGAGGTCAATGCAATTGATTTATGATCATTCTTTCTAGCAAGAACATCCAATTCATGAGTTTTTAATTTAGAGAAAAGAACATCTAAAGTAAGTGTGCTCATGACAGTTGATTCTCTAATGGATGTAACTTTCATCTCCCAAATTGACATGTCTAGTGCACCAAGCAATTGTCTAGCATTAGCAGCAGCATCAAAACTAACTCCAACAGACGCAAATTGCTAAGAATTTTATTAAAGTGTGCAAAGAAATCATCTAGCGACTCACCGTGTTTCATCTCAAATCGCATATATTCTTTCTTATATATATCCCGATTTAACCTCTTTGACGTTGTTAGAACCCTCATGATAATCACAAAGAGATTTCCATACCTCATATGCAGACTTGAGATGGATCACGCGTCAAGTCGCTTCTTCCTAATCCTGGATGATCAAATTCGCTCTGCTGTTTGCTTCAACTTGTGCTTGATTGGTTTCATTAACTTGATCATTCTCGTGAACTTGATATGGCTTGTACACCTTCTCCCAAATTGCAAAGCCCTGAGCTTGATGTACGCCTCCATCTTCGCTTCCAAAACTGAAAATCAACACCATCGAAAACACAAGGTTTTGTCGAATACCTATCCATCGCTACGCTTCTAATCACCGGTTAAGATTAATTAGAAAAACCTTGCTCTGATACCACTTGTAGGATCGATATATATTAAACTAGCAATCAGAGGGGGGGTGAATGATTGCGCGGAAGCTAAAATCAAAAATTTCTTGATTCACAAAACCCCCTAAATTAATTATGAAATATTGCTCTCGGTTTCAGCAAAAACAGATTAACAGAGGTTCACTAAAACCATAATTCCTGAAGATCCAACCGTCGGATTGACGTGAAATTTTAACTGTATAAACTAGATTCAAATTCGAAACTAACGCAATAAGAATCAATCCGATCGGATCTACAGATCAAAAGATATTACCTTCAGAAGATGACTGGATCAGGTGATTACGGAAATTGAGAAACAAAGTCGCGACGAACCAATCTTCTAGTCGTCGTTGTCGTCGTGGAAAACCTACCAGCACCAAATACCAGGAAGTGATTCGACGCCTGGATCAGCAATGCCAGGACTCATGCAAGCATGCAGCGACCAGCTTTCAAGAGCAAAAGAAAAAACACCATTGCTTCTGCCTTCTAGCCGCAAGAATCTAGCACCAACTCAAATGCATGCAGCCGCCAGGGAATTCTCTAGCACAAAAGCAACGGCCAGGACTTTGCTAACTTCTGGTCGTCACCGCAGGAGTGCACTCTGGCCGCAACTTGATTTTCTAGTCGGCAAGGAACTCACAGAACGTCTTCTCTAGTCACGCCATGCAAAGTAACGTGCAAGACAATGCAAGAACTTATCTAGTCGATAAGGAACTCACGCCTGGAGAGTAGAGACCCTCTGCCTGCATGCATGTACGCCAAGACTCCAGGAGGAAAGCCGCCGCTCAGATTTTTCTTTCCAGCCGCCGCCCGCTAGGAACTTCTAGTCGCCACTCTAGTCGATCGAGTGCATGCTCCAGGAAACAAAACGCTCATGCAAAAAGCTGATGGCCGCAAGTCACAGCCGCTGAAAACTCGCTTGGAAAAACGGCTTAGTCTCAACCGCCGCAAAAAGCTTCAATTTCATTGATTAGGTTTTTCAGGGTTTTTATACAACTCAAAACCCTAACACATGTATGCATATCCACTTGGCCCAATAACACATGGCCCAATATATGCATACAACCCAAAATTCACACATGCAGCGCCAGACGCCCGCTCGCCGCACTCACGTGACTAACCAGCCTTCGTGTGCACCGTTCTCTAGCCCGAACGTCCCACATGACATCCTCGACCACCAAGACCTCGATTCCTCCCTGAACCTAGTCCCGAACCTCAATTCCTCCATGAACCTAGTTCCAGTCCCGTCATCGACCACGTTCGCCCTCGAGCAACACCTGCACACGAATAAACAACATCTAGTCCGAGCACAAGTCCACGACTTGACTCAAGGTTAATCCATGCAACCACTCACACGAGTGCATTGCATCAAGCAAAACCATCATGCTATCACCAGCATAATTAAATGAACATCTGAGTACAAGTTCACAACTTGCCTCAAAATCAATCCATGCAACCACTCACATGAGTGCATTGCATCAAACAAAATCTATCATGCTATCACCAGCATAATAATCATCTTAACATAGCACATGCACAAGCACCACACATGCTATAACCAAAGTCACTTTACAATGCCAATTTCACCATTCAACCAATTTTTCATCACATGATCTCACAAGGTGGTGCCCTTCGATAAGGACTAGTGAACTATCGGGGTCGACATCTACGGCTAGCAAGAGCGATGCGCGTAAAAGATCCCGGTGAACAGAAGGAAAAAAATACTAAAGTTGTAATTAAAGTTGTGTACATATATATTGATACATTAGACGATGAGCGTAAGAACAAATATGTGTACATATTTTAATACATTAGATGTAATTAAATTTGTTAATGAATGTTCAGTGATTTAATTATCAGGCAAAGTGTATGATTGATTATCTGTGCTTTTAATTAGTTGTGATTTAACACACACACATATATATAATAGCTACTGGAGAAATAGACCTATATATATACAAAACATCGCAAGGTTGGAGAAACCAACCGAATCGATGAAACTCATCGATGCGGTTGGAGACACCAACCGGTACTGATGAGGTCCTCAGGAGTTCCCAACGCGCTGCCACGTGTGAATTCAAACCGGTACTGATACTCTATCAGTACCGGGTGAGTGAACCGGGCCCGGATGGCCTGTACTAGTTCAAAAACCGGTACTAAAGGCAGTTTTAGATCGGGACTAAATGCCCTTTCCGTAGTAGTGGTGGCGTGCGGCCTAGCTCTCGGTGACGAGGCACGTCGAGCAACGGGCGCACGGCTGAGCCCTCCAACGACGGGGTGGCCAACCGCTCACGCGTGTTCTCGTGTCCATGAACTGATGAGTACAAGTTTAAATTGCTCCTTGGTTTGTTGCATGCACGTGAGCGTGAAGCCAATGCGCTGTGCAAGAAAAAGGTGAAGCTCCATGCGGTGGCTCTGTAGCTTCGTGACGCGTGGCGGCAGGAAGTTACGTGACGGAGCTCCGGCAATGGCTGTAGTAAGGAAAAAGTAAAGAATCCAATGTGCGTGAGTTCTTGTACGAGTCGTGTCTACAAGATATATATGTGCGAGTTCCTGCAAAGATGATATGTGCATCAGAAGAGATCATACTGTACGAGAATATCAAAAGGAAGCCGTTGCGTGTGTCAAAGTCGACTCCGAGGCGTTGAAGAGATGTGTTCGCCATCCAAAGTTAAGTCCATCAAAGTCGACTCCGGGATGTTGAAGAGATGTGTTCGCCGTCCAAAGTCAAACTCGTCGAAGTCAAGTTGGGATGTTGAGGAGTTATGGTCGTCGTTCTAGATGTGTGTACGCATGATAGTTCTTACAGGTGTGTCCAAGTTCTCTTATGGGTAAGCTCTAATGCGAGTTTGCGTCACCATCAAGATGTGCTACCAGTGAAAAGATAAATTAGAGCTGAGGCAAAAGGTCGTAATCATCGGCCAGGTACGACATCGGTGGTATGGCTAGCAAGAAGAAGGCGGAACACCTTAGAGATGCGTTCACCATCCTGTGACTGTTGTATATCTAAGGTTCTTAGTGCCAAGAATAACTCCTAGATAATTACCTTCGGGGTTGGAGTTGGATGAGGCCATTGCCGGTCGGGAGATCATCACAGTGACGGTGGAGAGGACGAGATCGTGGCAGCGGCCTTCCCGTTGCTCCGTGCGCGAGTAGATCAGGTGTATCGGGTTTGTTAGGGAGTATGTGCACCGAGGAGCGTTGGTTCTCGGGCCGGTCTAGCCCCCTTCTATTTATAGCGCACGTGCAACAGGGGGCCACAACCATATTGGTTGGTTGCCCCGATCGTATGCCGAGATCAACCTAACATTCTCCCCCTTGATCTCGAGGCTAAAATAGTTTGACTTAACATTGATCCCACTCCTCAATAGAATAGTGCACAAAGATCAAGGCGTTGCAACAGTCAGTTACATGCTGTTGAACTTAATGACTATAGTACACCTTTCTATCTCAAAACGGAAACTTAGTCTTATGGGAGATGGTTGCTTATTTGACCCCTTACATCCAGAATCACAGGCTTTCCAATAATCCCATGCCAGCTACGTGCTCTCTGAACACATATGGTGGTAAGCCTTTAGTTAGCGGATCCGCAAGCATTCGCTTGGTACTAATATGCTCAATTTTTATGATTTGATCCTGGATTTTCACCTTCACAACATAAAACTTAATGTCAATGTGTTTGGCAGCACCACTTGACTTGTTGTTATAGGAGTAAAATACTGCTGGCTCATTGTCATTGTAATGCCCCAAGATTTGTTTTTCCAGGTTTTCGGGCATCTCGCAGCTTTAAGGATTTTAGCGAGAAGTTCTAAGTTCGCAGATGCATTTCGGAAAAGGGATTTCACCGAGTCGTAATTGTTTTTATGCAAGTTTTTCTCAAAAGGGTTTTTTCTCTCTGCGAGTTTGAAATGTTAGATTCTTGGAGATGATTAAATTTCGGTCTCAGGGGTTTGTGAAGTTTATTATTTTTCCCCTTAGTTTTTGTTCATTGCATCCTCTCAATTTGGTTATGTGCAAGTATATATATATATGTATAAGTGGGATCTATGCATACTTGGAAGGAGAGAGAGAGAGAAGCAAAGAAAAGAAAAAGAACTCCCTGTGCTTGCTCCTTCTTCCTCCTCCTGCTGTGCCGCCTCAGGTGCTCCCAGCCCAGGCTCCACCTCCTGGGCGGGCTCCAAGCACCTCCGGCAGCGCCTGGCTCCTTCCCGGCCGGCGCTCCCCATCTCCTCCACGTCCGCGCCCCCGCCTCCACCTAACGCCAAGCGCTCGGTCTTGTTCGGCCACCGGCGACCTTCCCCCCTCGGCGAGCTCTTCTTCCCCTGTGGCAAGATCTCCCCACCCCTCCTTCCTCCCTATGTTTCCCTTGAGGTAAAACCCTAAGAAATGTGGGGATTTAATTGTTGCATGCTAGATGTTTGATGAAATGCCTAGAAGGTTTAGGTTTGTTGAATGTGATTTGTGCATGCTTGAGTCTTTAAATTTGTTTGATCTTATAAATCATAAGGTCATTTGTTGTCTGAGCACTGCGATTATGAAGCCTATATATATTCATGCATGATTATGAGATCTCAAGACAGAGAGATTGAAATGATTATTTGTGTTACATTAAGCTTATGGTCGTATCGCTAGATAGGGGTGCCTTTCCCGACTAGGAAAGGTATTTCTTAACCTGGCCGACTATGGTTCTTTAGAGCCTGATCAGACTAAGTTAGGTATATGCTTTTAGTGATTTCTTATTAAAGCATAGAAAAAAATGTAATGTTGTTCTCTGCCATGCTTATTCTATTGATTGAGAGTTATTCCATAATTATCAATGTGCTGTTATACTCTGATCCGCAACAACTTTTTGATTCACTCAACTTAATCTATGATTATGCATATATATATATGTATATAAGTGGGTTCTGTCATACTAGTTCTGGTTACTCGAATAGATAGCATGTGATTAAAACCACCTACAGAAATTCACATGGAAAACATAAGACCACGCAATCAGAATCTTTTGTCAGAACTAAAGCCTCTATTCCTAGTAGATTATCCAGATGATTGCTAATGTGGATTATATGAACGCAGCATACTTTAAATGCCAAAAGCTTCTAGGTTCTTTAGCTAGATTAATTATTTAGTTATGTAAAGTTGTTACTTAATCATTGACTTAGTTCGCATGCAAAATTGTCGTGTCTTTGGTGGTATGAGGTTTCTCATATCTCTATCTTCATCGCTATGACTTACTATTGCCATTTGACTTGTCATCAGATATTCAATGCTTAATTCGGATTTGTATCGAATGTTTCAAGTGAAGTTGAAGTAAGTTGTCCCGAATGCAGTAATTGCCTCGTGATTGTTGTTTTTGTAGTGGGTCTTGGGGTTACCTCGACCCGTATCACTCCGTCTTCAATTAAAGGCAAGTGCATGTAGATTAAAACCTAGTTACTTAATAATTATTGCTTAAGTTGATAGATGATATTTCATTGCTTTGCATAATTATGGCTAATTGTTGCTATGGTTTATGCTCGAGATCTTGACATTGGGGTAATGAATGAGGGACGATCACTTGGTAAGGTTGGTAGGTGAGGATAGTTTAGTGCTTGTGCTTAAATTATGAACATGAGAATTGGTTGTCGTGCATACATTCGACTATGTTTATATGGAATGTTAGAAATGAATGTAGTTGCAATGTTGTTGCATTTCCAAGATACATGTCACTTGCATTTGCGCATCCATTACGTAAGAGGCGACCCATGTTGATGTGGGCCTCTGACTCACACGTAGTGAGTACAAAAGTCCTACCTCGTAGTCCCATCCACGGATGGGAGCGAGTCAGTAAGAGTAGGCCCCGCCACGGATGGTCGGGATTGAGAGAGTGTACATCGACGGTGTGCACTCGCTATACCCCAGATAGGCTAAAAGGTTGCATTTTGGGCATGAAAGCATAAAAGCATTTCATTGCATTGTGTGTTGAAATTGATAAATGTTGCTTGATGAGAATGGAAAGAACAAAGTTGAGGATTGAGCCGTGGACTCATCCGTAAATGATTACTAAGGCATTGGTAAGGTTTTATTACATTTTCGAGTTGGGTGTGGTAAGTGGAGTTAGTTATCGCTCCGCTACGTATGATTTCAATTAAGCAATGGTTATGTTAAATGATGAAGTAATTGTGTTTCTGCGCTCAATTTATATGCATTCAAACCGCTTGTTTTATTTACGGATGTCCATTAAAGAAGCTGTTATTTTATGTCTTAAAGTAGTTGTAATTCTAGTCAATTTCTTACTTTTAATTGTGGTTGCACTTTGTCGAGTCTTGGACTCACGCTTGTTTGCTTCCTATTTTAGGTACCTTGAAGTCGCTCATTTGGGATGGGAGTAGTAGCACGACATCGACTCGGTCATCACCACCACATTTAATTAATTCAGTAAAGCCCGGTTGTAAATAATGGTGTTGTAATGTGTTGCTCGTCGTCTTTGGAGTTGTTAATTTCTACTAGATGTGTGATTGATTATCTAAGGACCTCGCTAGATGGTTTGATTCTATTTTGAGTGTTTGATATATTATATAACCTGCTATTGCTCTTTTGTCTGCCGAGTGGATGTCCTAGTTTTAGGAGGTCTTGCTTAAATTTTGTAAATTTCGTGGCTTAGTTTTAAACCGGTTTTAAGAGTCAGAGGTTAATTCCTGTCTTTTCGCTAGAGGTGTCATTAGCTATTTAGAATTTTGGTAGCATCCGTGGCATGTTTGGCGCCGGGGTGTTACAGTCATAGTATAATGTGAGTGGCTTTTCAATGTTGTCCACCACTCTTAATCCGGCACGAATTTCTTAAGCCATAGCGCCGCTTTCGGTTGCCTCATAACAAGCTACAAACTCAAAGATGCATTGTCGATTTATGCAAGGATCGCTTGTTTGGAGCTTTTCCACTAAATAGCTCTCCCTTGCAGGGTGAATACATAACCTGATGTGGATTTCTTAGTGCCTACACACCCCGCAAAATCTACGTCAGAGTATCCCACAATTTCGAGGGTACTTGACTTTCTATACGTTAACATGAGGCTTTTAGTTCCTTGCAAATACCGCAAGGCTTTCTTAACAGCTTTCCAGTGATCTATTCTTAGATTTGACTGATATCTGCCAAGCATTCCGGTTACAAACGCTAAGTTAGGGTGAGTACATACTTGAGCATACATTATGCTTCCGACAGCTGAAGCGTATGGAACCGATTTCATTTGATCGATCTCATATTGGTTCCTAGGACATTGAAAATTCCCAAACTTATGACCCTTGACTATTGGAGCAGGCGAAGCCTTACACGCATGCATACTGTATTTCTTTAGAACCTTTTCTAAGTATGCCTTTTGCGATAGGCCTAATACCCCTTTTGTTCTATCTCGGTAAATCTCAATTCCTAAGACATAAGATGCTTCACCGAGATCCTTCATTTTAAAATTTGAGGACAAGAAACTCGTAGTCTCCAGAAGTAGATTCTTATCACTGCTTGCTAGCAGGATATCATCTACATATAAGACTAGGAAAATAAATTTTCCATTCTTAAACTTAGCATAAATGCAATTGTCCTCCTCATTTTCCTTAAAGTCATACTTTCTTATAGTCTCATCAAATTTAAGGTACCACTGTCTAGGCGCTTGCTTTAGTCCATAGATGGATTTGTTCAGTCGACATCCCATGTTTTCTTTCCCTTCCATGACAAAACCTTTGGGTTGAGCCATGTAAACTTTTTCATACAAATCCCCATTGAGGAATGCCGTCTTAACATCCATCTGATGTAATTCTAAATCATAATGTGCTATAAGCGCCATTATGATTCTAAAAGAATCCTTTGTCTAAACAAAGTAGAAGGTCTCATTATAATCTATTCCTTCTCTCTCGAGTGAAGCCTTTTGCCACGAGCCTTGCTTTGAATCTTTCAAGATTCCTCTCGAGTCACGCTTAGTTTTGTAGACCTACTTACAGCCTACTGTTTTGGCTCGATTAGGAATTTCTTCTAAGTCCCATACCTTATTTGCACTCATGGACTTCATTTCATCTTCCATGGCTGCGAGCCACTTAGATGAATGGGGACTTCTCATGGCTTCCTCAAAAGAGGTGGGATCACCCTCTATCTCTAACTCTTCACTTACATAAACTTCATAATCAGTAGAAATAGCTGATCTCCTATTTCGTTGTGACCTCCTAAGAGGTTCTTGAGCAGGTACGTTACTCACTATAGGAGGCTGCTGTGGCCCTTCAGGTGCAGCTACAACAGGATCTTGGGGCTCCATAACAACAGGAGCCTCAGGTACGTTAATAGCTGCACTAGGAGAACTAACAGCAGGTGTTGTAACAACTGAAGGTGCAACGACAACAGGTATCGAGAAAATGGGCTCTTGAATCATCGGAGTTGGGGCAAAGACTCGCTTCTCCTCAAGGTTTATTTCTCGGGGTACCATGCTCCCCCTGATCATTTCTTCTTCTAAGAACACAGCGTATTTTGTTTTTACAAACTTAGTCTGTCTGTCAGGACAGTAGAATCGGTACCCTTTTGATCTTTCAGGATAGCCAATGAAATGGTAACTGACTGTCTTAGCATCTAACTTTTTAATATTTGGATTGAATACTTTAGCCTCAACTGGACACCCCCCAAGTGTAAATAATTTAGAGTGGGCTTCCTCCTAGTTCATAACTCATATGGTGTTTTAGACACCGACTTACTGGGGACCTGATTAAGAATATGGGCAGCGGTTTTTAATACCTCCATCCATAGACTAATCGGCAAGGTGGAGTAGCTTATCATACTTCGTACCATGTCCATTAATGTGCGGTTACGCCTTTCACTACTCCATTTTCTTCGAGATTCGCCCGCATAGAATATCGGGCTACTATGCCATTTTCCTGCAGTACCTTGCAAAAGATCCAGAACTTGGCCATAAGGGTATGTCTACCGTAGTACTCCCTCCACAGCCCGATCTTACTACTTTAATCTTTAGATCATGTTGATTTTCAACTTCAAATTTTAAATATCTTAAACTTATCTAATGCTTCGATCTTTCTTTAATTGGATAGATATAGCCATAACGCATAAAAAATCATTAGTGAATGTTATGAATGAATCAAAACCATCCACTTGCCTTCATAGGAAAAGGACCACGATATGCAGGTGAATTATTTCTAAAATTTCAAGGCTTCGCTTGGCATCTTTCTTAATTTGCTTAGCATATTTGCCCTTAATGCAATCAATGCAATGTTCGAATCGAGAAGTCTAATGAGTGGAGATTTCTTCTTTGATTAGTCTCTCGATCTGTAACATCCCAAAATTTCAATAAAGTGAAAATAAATATTTTAAATTTGAGAATATTTATTTCTGAGTTTCCTTGCCATTACTGAATTTTATTTGGATTTCTTTGGAATATGTTCTTCATATGAAAAACCCAACAAATGGAAATAAAGAATGGAAACGAGGAAAAGGCAATAATGCAAAAGATAAAAAGTAAAAATTTATAAAAACTACCATGAGAACTCTGATCATTCAATTAAATCATTTCCGCCAGCAATTGAAATCCTATGCATAAAGAAATGAAGAGATAAAAGGAAAAGATAAATTTTAAATCAAAGTAATATATTGTCGGAATTCACATAAAATAATGGAATCACAAAGGGAATTGAAAATCTGTGAATCAGCATGTCATAATTTATATAACACAAATATACAATATTTTAATTTGAAATTTTATGGGAGCATAGATACCTTAAATAGAATTGATAAAAGAAGTTTTACCAATGAATAATACCCTTTGAATCTTTAAACAAATCAAAAAGTGAAATGGAATTTCTGGACAATTGACAGCAATAAAAATCAGAGCACTAGAACTACCAAGCCGGGTTTAATTCTTTTGGTCATCTCCTTCACTGACCGGTGGACCGCAAGCCCGAAGCCCCACTCGTCAGCCTCACTCCTCCCTGTTTTGTGATCGAAGAAGCTCCCATTGATGCCAGCAGCCCAAGCCTTGCCTCTGGAGATCACGCCAGCCCTTTTACCAGATGCATTGCACCTTGGGAACCCCAGTGGTAGTGCTCCACTTCCTCCCCTCCACTCCTTCTCCCTCCTCCTCAACCAGCGCAAGAACTCTCTGCATTCTCGCCATAGCCGAAGCCCCTGGAGCTCAAACCCGGAATTGGTTCGGGAGATTGAGCAACCCATTTCCAAATTCTTCTGAGCCAAAGCATCCTCACAAGCTGCTAAGTAAAAGCCCTCAAGAACATCTGAGCTCTCCCATGTGGAATCTCCCCGCCAGTGTGCCTCCTTTCCTCCATGACCATTGCCGAGTGGAGAGCTCCTCGAGTTTTTTCCGTGAGCCGACCCCAAAATGGACTCTCGTGGCCCGTGGATGCTCAAGCCGCCACCGATCAAGCCAAGTCGCCTGTCATCTTCTTCACCGAGCCACCATTGTTGCCACCGCTGGAGCTCGAAGGCGCGCCGCTCTGGTAGCTCTTCCGACGAATCGACTCCACCACCGAGTTCTCCTTGCTGAGCTGCAGCTTCCCAGGTGCTCGCCGTCGCCGGAGAATCACCGGAAGACCATCACCGCCCAGCCCTAGATACTCCCCTGCTTCCCCTCACTGCCGCACGGGCCTCCCTTGTCAGTGGCGCAAGGAAAACGCCAACTCAAAGGGTAGAAGGTGTATTCTCTGGTGCAAAGCGTATTTTCAGTTTCAAGTTGATTTCCAAACCGGGTGGCATTCAATCTTAAATATCTTTTGAAATTTTAATCTAAATTCAGTAAATCAAATTTGTATGCTCATATAAAATGAGAAAGAATCTAAATATATATATATATTTAATTTTTGAACTGCTGTATAATTATTTAATTCAAACTTTGATTATGGTATTAATAGGGTTTCTAATAAGAAATTGTGTATAATAATTAATGAAATGATGAAACCAATACTCATGAGATTTTAGGATCAGGAGGTATTCAAATATACAAATACATTTAATATTTGAACTAAGTTTAATTCATTTGCTTAGCAAACATTAGTGAACTCAATATGGCCATTAATAGAAATGAGTGTATGATAGTTCATAAAATCAGATAAGAAATGATTATGTGCTTCTGGGATTTTAATAGGCCTGATCATGCAAAGGTATTAAATATTTGAGCTAAGTTATGTGTTGCACTGGATCACTAATGAACCCTAGTATGATCATTAGTAAGAATAGTAGCAGAATACCTCATAAGGCAATGGATTGATTTATATGCGGTTCTTGAAATCAGTAGGAGCTTGTCCATATAAAAATACTTAGAATCGGACTTAATTTGTATTCTTTTAATAGAAGAAAATGTTAACTATAACAATAAATAAATAGATAATCTATTGCAATTGAACTTGAAATAATGCCGAACCAGTTCTGAAACATTTCTAGGATGGTTTTCTGCTAACACCTGGAAAATTAATCAAAGATCATGTATATTGTAGTTGCAATCACAATATCAAGTTGGCTGATTTAAAGTTTCAAATGTGGTCATTTAGTCTATTTCAACAGTAGATAAAATAACTCATCCAAATACTAAAATTAGTAAAATCAGTTTAGTAGCGTTGTACAAAGTCCATACTATGATATTCTACAAAAATATCTTAATTTCAGTATGCTTTCCATTTAAATCTAGCTGGTCCAAAACCCTTAATCATTAATCTGTCATTTCCCCTTTCTTGCCGATTTGGAATAGTATAGTCTTTAAGTATGACATGAACCATTTTAGCGATAAGATTATAGTCTCGCCCAAAATCCTAAAACTTATGGAACTAGTTTAGTAACACTCTACAAAGTTCATTCTACCATATTCTGTAAAAAGAATCTTATTTCATTAAGATTTGCATATTCTTCTTATTAGCCCAAAACCCTTAAGCGTTAACCTGTCATTTCCCTTTTTGGCCGATTCCGAATAACGTTAAACTTACAATGCCACATAAGCCTTTTCAACAATGAATATAATGTTTCATCTAAATGCTAAAACATATGAAATTGACCCTATAGCACTCCCCAAAGTATAGTCTACTCTAATACGAAAAGATAATCTCATTTCACCATGATTTACATATTAATCTTAATAGCTGAGTAACCCTAAGTAATCACATTACCTTAGACCTTAATGTGAATGAATAAACTTTAGGTAATAATGAAGAAATCTGTAATTAAGTTATTTTTATCACCAGAACCTTCTCAATCATCATGGAAATGATTTTAGTAGCCTAAATCAATAGACTCAACTTGTATAAAACTAATTCTAAGCAAAATCAATCAAAGGTAAAGAACTATTAACTCGTAGTCCAACATGGTCAATTAAGCCTTTTCATTAACTCGCTAAGCAGCTCATCTAAATCTGAATAAGGTGAAGAATCACTTAGAATTGATCTTTAGGATATGATCTGCAGCAATCTAAGAAAACATCCTTAGTTTATCTTGCTTTGACTCTGAATCCGAATAGAGCAAATCCTGTAAGTAATAAGAATTGGCAAAACTCATATCATAAATAGTGAATCAATGAAAGCCTTGCAACTAATGATTAATTCTACTTAATCTAAACTATTTTTGCGTCTTGAATTCATAAAATAAGATTAATAAATTCATAAAGAGCAATCCGTGTGGAGTATATGGACCCGGGTATCGGCATGGCAGTCAGTGAGGACCACCAAGGGGATAGGCCAAGCCGATCGCATGAAGATGGGTATTGCCTCAAGAGGCAAAGGTTGCCATGCGCAAAGAAGGAAACCCGTAAGATAGAAACCGACCGCTTAGGAGGATACAATTGTAATCCTATCCGTTATCATATTAAACGGATTAGGAAAGAGATATAATCTCCACCTTGTAACCGATTAGGACTCTCCTTTGTAACCGCCTCCTCGCTATATAAAGGGGGTGGGGAGAAGGAGAGAGGACAGTAGCGTAAGACAATCTCATCGCCTATTAGCTAGCCACATACATAATCCCAGAGCACAGACTAGGGTATTATCTCCACCGCGAGAGCCCGAACTCAGATACATCGTGGCGCCTTGTGCTACCATCGAAGCTTCCGGTCCAAATACAGTAGCCCCTTTTCATTATTGTCGGTAATAAACGACGTTAGCTATGCGCTGTAGGGGCTGCAGAAGATCAATCTCGGCGAGCTTGATGGCAATCTTGACGGAAGTCTAGCTTTTTCTCGCGGTGTGATGGCCGTTTTTTTCATGCGGCTAGGGCTTTTTGGTGGCGGCCGAACTCTCGCGCCGTTTTTTTTGTTTTCTCTGGCGGCCGAAGTTTCTTGCGACCGCCCGAGATTTCCTAGCGCTAGAAGTTTTTTCTCCACGACAAGAAGCTTCCATGCATACGTGGACGCCCTGCGTGTGATTCCGTGGGCGAATTTTGTTTCTTGTCGACGCCTGCGCGTGGCGTGGATTGCATGCATGCATGCAAAATATCCTGAGTTCTGGCGGCGCGGTCCCAAAAGCAAGATGACGTGGACGAGCTACTCCAAAGAATAGGAAGAAATTCCGCCTCAAGCATCCGACCACGGCAGGAGGCTAGCGTGGCACTCGATCTCCGGGCTTGCCACGAGATGCAAGAAATCAAGGCCAAGACGCCACGGTTCTCTGCCTGCCATATATGCTCATGAGAAGTCTCTGCGGCGCGAAGCCACCAGCGGGCCACCTCGAGGAGTTTTCACCAGTGTCCGTCTCGGCCTCGGCCATCCAACCACTCGAACCTGTGCCAAGATTAGACAGCGAGCTAATGCCTAAGTCTTTCTAATATTTAAATTATGCATTTAAATATGCAGTTTAATTATATATATATATATCCAAGTGGTTTAAAAAATTATTCGGATCACTCTGTAATTTTTGCAAAAAGATACTACTTAAATTTCTTCCGATTATTGTTTCAGAAATTATTTTGGTGTCGGTATTAAGCCCGACACATATAATGCATGGAGGCAATAAACCGGCGCCTCGATCGATTCGCCGACATTTCGAACTCGGCTGGACCGCCACCTTCGATCGCTTTTGTTGGGTGCTACAACAACTCAGAGCTTCGCTACTCGGCTAGTGATGTGTTTCACTAATCAAGCAACTCAAGCCTCTATTAGGACTAAGTCGGCTAAGGGCCACCGCGCTTCGAAGCGCCAATCTCGGCACGCTAAGAGCCACGCCGCGCTTCGAAGCGCCAACTTCGGCACGGCCACGAGCCCACGCCTGCGCTCGGAGCGCCAACTTCGGCACGGCCACGAGCCTACGCATGTTTCGAAGCGCCAACTTCGCACGCTAAGAGCTACGCCGCGCTTCGAAGCGCCAATCTTCAAGACGGCCACGAGTTTACGCCGCGCTTCGAAGCGCCAATCTCGCAGACGGTCACGAGCCACGCCGCGCTTCGAAGCGCCAATTCGACACGCTAAGAGCTACGCCGCGCTTCGAAGCGCCAACTTTGGCACGCTAAGAGCCCACGATGCGCCGAAGCGCCAACTTCGCAGACGCCACGAAGTTTACGCCGCGCCGAAGCGCCAACTTCGCACGCTAAGAGTTTACGCTGCGCTTCGAAGCGCCAATCTTCGCACGCCACGAAGCCACGCCTGCGCCATTTAGCGCCATATTTCGCGGACGCCACGAAGCCACGCCGCGCTTCGAAGCGCCATATTTGCACGGCCACGAGCCACGCTGCGCTTCGAAGCGCCAACTTCAAGACGCCAAGAGTTTACGCCTGCGCTTCGAAGCGCCACTTTTCGCTCGACCGCAAGCCTATGCTTGCGCCACGAGCAAGGACGACACGATCGTCAACAACACATGGAGCATAAAGCGCCTAAGTCATCGTTTACTCAAATTATGTCATTATAAAATTATTGGCTTTCTTGACTTGCTACTTAGTTGATCCTCAACTAAGCAAAGAAGTCGGGGTTACACCTAATAGTGTTGCGATGTGCAACACTCTTTGGGTCGCTTATTGTTTCCTACATTAAGAAATACTGCTCGCTTATGATTTTCCTCTTGACTTGCTACTTAGTTGATTCTTAACTAAGCAAAGAAGTCGGGCTACATAATAGTAAAAGATGCGACATCTATTTCGATGTATTTTTCTTCCTTTACTTAACGATTGCAAATGAATCCGAAAAGGCCGATTCCGAGTTGTAAAGCTCAACCCCATGAACGGCGAACTTTAGTCACCCAAAATGCGTTCGAAAGAGGGCCATGAGCCGACTCGACGCCGGGGCTATATTAGTCAGCAGAGTGCTTAAACAAAAAAGAGTCAAACCACTTGATGAATTCAAAATCAATAAGGAAAAGGAGTAAAAAACTCTAAAATTATACATAAACCAGTCGGACACCACATCCGAGTGAATGGTTTTTACATTGCCTAAGTTCTGCATATACATGATTTCAGGGCTACTACATCAGCAACTTCGGCGACGAATGAATTTAAAGGAAGCGGCGCTGAATTTCACCTTGAGCGGGAAAAGCGTTTTGACTTCTGCATATCGTTTGGGATATGATATGCCCCATGATGGGCCACCAGCTGTACGCCGCGACAATCGGATATAGTTCAAATGCGTGGAATTCTATTTGAGTCCTTCACGATCTTTTTGCCTACAATGGGCACTCGGCTGGAAAGAAAAACCAGTCGGGAAACTACATCAAGAACTGGAAGCACTCGGCGTGAAGCATGACTCAGCTGGGCTACAACTAGGAAGGCGGCAACTCGATCGCAAAGCACTCGGGGGCTATCAGGAGTATATGGACCCCGGTATCTGCATGGCAAAGCCGTGAGGACCACCCAGGGGATAGGCCTGCCGATCGCATGAAGATGGGTATTGCCCAAGAGGCAAAGGTTGCCGCGCAGCAAGGAAACCAGAAGATAGAAACCGACCCCGCTTAGGAGGATACAATTGTAATCCTATCCGCTATCATATTAAACGGATTAGGAAAGAGATATAATCTCCACCTTGTAACCGATTAGGACTCTCTTGTAACCGCCTCCTCCGCTATATAAAGGGGATGGGGAGAAGGAGAGAGGACAAGCGTAAGACAATCTCATCACTATTAGCTAGCCACATACATAATCCCGAGCACGTGACTAGGGTATTATCTCCACCGCGAGAGCCCGAACTCAGATACATCGTAGGCGCCTTGTGCTACCATCGAAGCTTCCGGCCCAATACAGTAGCCCTTTTTCATTATTGTTCGTAATAAACGCATTTACACAATCTTTCTCGTGCAGAGTTTTATTTGTTCTTGTTATCTATTTCTTTCACTCTTATTGAAGTTAGTTATTTGCTCCGTTTCCGTTGTTCGACGTGTAGAGCCCGATGTTCCTATTTCCCGTCGTCGTCGTCAACCGCAATCCTTATCTTCGTCGTATTCGTCAATTAAGCAAGGCAAGCTTCCTTTGACCATATTGCTCCCAATATTTTATATTCCTTTTGTGCATCAAATTGTTTTATGCATGCGTTTACTTTGTGTAAATTGCTATTTCGTGGATTGGTGGTTATACCTGTTGTCTTGTGATCCTCCTTTGATAATTATGAGAATGTGAACCTTGATAACCGTAGATTGAGGATAGGCATTACTTAATGTCATCATGGGTATATGCGTTTATATTATTCATGCTTAGCCATGCTTTAGAATCAAAATAGCTGATGATCAAATCAAGATTTGTTTCCTGAAAACGTTGAAAATAGCACTGTTGGTTGCGGGTACTTTGATTAAAAACCCAAAATGAAACTATGTTTTGATGCGGGCGATTATTGGCGATAGCCGGTTGTGCATGCGGAATTGCACGTAGTGTAGGGTGAAGTGTCGCCCGTGTCACAATTAAGGACCAAGCAATGGGACGCTATTGATCCGAGATTTCCGTGCAAACCACAAGGGTGAGGATGGGTTAGCCATAGCTTGTTATGTATTTAGACATGGCTTTGTTCATTGGTAGGCGGGAGCTTTGCATAGGTTTTCCGGTCAGGACTACCCTGACGGGGTATTCCGGTCAGGTCTACTTGCTAATGCAACGGTGTACGCCCTGCCGTGTTTAGAAACGTTGTGTTGGGTGTGTGAATGTGGGCCCACGGCTTGGGTGTGTGTTTCTAGTTCTACGGCAGGGTTAACGCCCGGCCGGACCAAAGCCACGCCTAGGTATTGTAACGACTATGTATGGTCGAAAGACCATGACTTGTGGGTAAAGTTGTACACCTCGCAGAGTTTAAATCTAATTAATTAGCAGCGCCATGGTCATGAGCACTTGGTGATTTCATTCCAATGCTAGATGTTTTATTATTTTCAAATGGGTTGGTATCATTTGTTTTGCAAATTGTGATTTATGTCAAAAGGGCCGACATTGATGGAATTTCGTGAATGTGAATGATTCGTCGCTCACGCCATGGAGGACCGTGAGTGTCATTATGCTTTACTTATTTGTTATCAATGAATTAAATGCTCTTACAAATTCCGCTTGCAAATAACTTGATTTACAAATGAAATTCGCTTTATGCAATTAACATGAGACCTTTCCTTTGAAATGGCCTCGCATGTATAATAGGCTTTGTTTCAAGTCTTGTTGAGTATGTAAAATACTCACCCTTGCCTAATTATATTGTAGGTAGTTGAGTTAGCGAGGCTTCGAGTCTCTTTTCGCCGCAGGTTGCGGGATCCTCTTCGTTGTATTCTATCTGGAGTTTATGCCTGGTCAGTTGCCTGCGGGATTGGATGGGTAAACCACAAGGCTTGCTTCTTTTGCTGCTAGATTTCTCTGAGTTGTAATATTTATTTGTATAATCGTTTCCGCTTAATTATTAAAATGTATGGTTGTGATTTCCAATTGTTGTAAACATGTGAGTGCTAGCTATCGATCCAGGAATAGCACAAGAATCACATGGAGGTTCCTGCTCATCCGAACGGGTCTCACACGATCCTCCCCTCAAATATGGCCTAAACGACAATTGCCATAATTTCGAAGACGTTTCAGTTTTACTTCTCTTACGCTTCTTACATTCATTCATAGATGTAGCAGCATTCACAACATTCACATCATTACTTTGGGAAACTAAATAAAGCTTGTCTTGCATAAAGGCAAGACCAATATCAATATTATTGAATTGAATCAAATATTTCTTATTCCCAAAATGACATGTGTAGCCATCATCATCTAAACAGGATACTGAAATTAAATTCCTCCTCATAGAGGGTACAACTAAAACATTATGTAAATGAAGAATGAAGCTATTATTTAATTCTAAGGGGAGGTCTCTGATCGCTTCAACTTCTTCCTCGACGCGATTGGCGACTCTAATGCTTCTTTCTCCTCTTTTCAGGATCCTCTTCGTATGGAATCCTTGCAAGGAATTTGCAACATAAACAGTTGCACCTGAGTCAATCCACCATGTATGAGTGGGAAAATCTAAGTACCAGGATTCATCTATGAATGTAATTTTATCCTTACCATTTTTGTTCAGCCATTTAAGAAACTGAACACAGTCCTTCATGTAGTGTCCTTTCTGATTGCAATGTCTATATATGTATCCTTGTCCACCTCTGCTGGACCCTTGCCTTTGCCTTCATAAGGCTTTTGGCCAAGGGAAAATTTCTTATTCTGAGGTTTTCCCTTATTCTTAAAAGAAGGCTTAGACTTACTCTGAAAATTGCCATTTTTCTTTGGAGATGACTTGAGATGATTGATAGAGCCAAGCCTCTGAGCTCTAAGCCTTTCTTGTTATTGAGCACACATAGCCATCAATTTTTCTATACTCCACTTTTCATTCATGGAGTTGTAATTAACTGCAAAAGTCTCATATTCCTTTGGCAAGGAATTCATGATAAATTGCACCAAATACCCTTCTGATATTTCCATTTCCATGGTCTTAAGTCTAGCAGTTATGTTGCTCATTCTCAAAATGTGCTCCCTGATATTGCTTTGCCCATCAAACTTCTCATTTGAAAGCTTTTGCATGAGAGAGCTCGCGTACATCTTAGTGGAGCCAGTAAACTAACTCTGAACTTTGCTAAGGTATTCCTTAGCATCAACACATTCTGGGATGGCACCTCTTATTCCTTCTACAATGGAGTTTTTAATCACCATCATGCACTTACGGTTAGAATTTTCCCACTTCACACGCTCAAGGTCGTATGCCATTCTTATGTTTGCATTATTCTCAGCACTCGGTTGACCATTAGGGATTGGCTGGGGCTCAGTGGGACGATCATGCGTAATTGCATAATCAATATTTGAGAGAGCAAGTGCCATCTCAACCTTCTCCCTCCAAGAGGGATAATTCCCCCAGTTAGGGGCTCAATAGCAGAGATCAAACTTAGTATGTTGGAAGTATTTGAACCTTCAGGAAAGGAAAAACACACTTTAATCATAATACTGAATTAAATGCATGAATTAATTTAACGTTGGCTCAATTAAAACATGCTCTTAACAAAATTGTTCTATTTCTAAATCACCGTTGGGTAGAATTAGAATAGAACAAAATTTAAACTTAACAATTACGGCAAATTTTATCAACAACGTTGGTCAGGAGATAAAATTTCCATACTAATGAAAAAGAACTTAATACATAATTTTCCAATTAAATTTTCACGTTGGGTCTAATTTAATCTTAAAATTGAACTTTAAATTTAGCAGCGGAAAATAACTTAACTTAATACTTCAACTAATTATGCACAGCAAAAGAATGAACTTAGACTTGAAATAAAAAGGATATCATTGTTGATCCATTTTGGGCCGAAAAGAAAAGACCCAAACAAAAGGTCCTGTGCGCGTCCTGGGCTTAGAGATTGGCCCTTGAAAAATAGGGCAGGGGGCACTGGCGCCGTCCGATCGAAGCGTACGGACAGGACTGCTTGGAGATGGAATAAACGCCGGGAAAAACGGTGCCCCCAAAAAACCCTAATCCATTCTTCCTCAAACACCAAAAATCGGATCGACTTCACCAGCGACGGCGATCGCCTCGCTCGGGACGGCAATAAGACTCGAACGGATGCCGCGGAGCTCTCACATGAGGCGACGACCAGACGGGCACGGCGGCGGAGGCGGCACGTCGACGGCACGCACGCAAGACGCGGCAGCGTGGAGGCGAACGCGAAGGTGGCGCGCCCCAGACTTCCGCCGATCGGTCGATTATCTTAGTTGATTAGGGTCTTGAACTGATTTTGGTTCTTCTACTTATTTTGGGGAAAAAGGAACTTTGCTATTTCCTCTCCTTCTAATGCTACGCAAATCTATGCACATCTACCCGAAAGGGGAACATCTCTAGGGTTAGATCTAGGCACTACCACGAGGCTCTGATACCATTGTTGTATATCTAAGGTTCTTAGTGCCAAGAATAACTCCTAGATAATTACCTTCGGGGTTGGAGTTGGATGAGGCCATTGCCGGT
Source organism: Guadua angustifolia (assembly GCA_036346375.1). NCBI lineage: Eukaryota > Viridiplantae > Streptophyta > Magnoliopsida > Poales > Poaceae > Guadua > Guadua angustifolia. The sequence continues at coordinate 57,476,809 of CM070507.1, forward strand.
AGGGAGATCGTCGCAGTGACGGTGGAGAGGACGAGATCGTGGCAGCGACCTTCCCGTTGCTCCGTGCACGAGTAGATCGGGTGTATCGGGTTTGTTAGGGAGTATGTGCACCGAAGAACGTTGGTTCTCGGGCCGGTCTAGCCCCCTTCTATTTATAGCGCATGTGCAACAGGGGGCCACAACCATATTGGTTGGTTGCGCCCCCGATCAGGGCGCGAGATCAACCTAACAGTGACGAGTATGAGTTGGGTAAATCGTAGTTGAGACCGATTGCCTCAATGAATTAGAGTTGCGTTACAAGATTAAAGGGGTGATTGATAAAAACAATCTTGTAATAGGAAAGTTTTAGTTTGGAAAGTTTGTATTAAGAAAGTTTAGGATGAGAAGTCCGATTAGGATAAGGAAGTAGAATCCTATTCTATTTGTGTGGGTTATAGTTTTGGGTATAAATTGAGGGATAAGCCTTAGTTTTGTATGCGAATAGAGCGAGAAGAAATAAAAGAAAAAATTGTTCCAAAATTTTTTGGCGTTCTGTTTCAACAGATAGACATATTCGTAAGCCTAATAACATACAACTTTAGGCTGATAGACATACTTTGGAAACAGTAGTTAATCTCCACACACGATTCATACCTCCTGTCTTTTTTCAATGAGACGACGTTGGTGAAGATGTCCTGGCATTAGCCACACGATAGTTGTCAACTCACCACCGCTGTTGAGCTTCTGGACATGGGACTCCCTGCTGCATCGGTTGGCCGCATAGACTAGAACATTCGTCCACACCTAAAGGAGCACCTTCAGTGAATCGATATAGTCTGATTCCCCCAGCACAATCACAACATTTCTCGCGTACGAGAGACGAGGATATTCAACGCCGAAGCTTGCACGGGCCTTTTTGTAGAGGATGCTCGCAAACTCCTCGATTCTGAGGAGAATCGAAGATTTGGGTCCGTCACGCAGCCGGAAAAATTCCTCAAGCACAGTGCAGACGCTAATGCTCCTGCTGGGACTAGGGCCCTTATGCTCACCACCCCATATCTCGACCAGATTGTTGCAGGTTTGCTGGTACAGCCATTTCTGAGCAAGGCCTGGTAGCATGTAGGGGCGTTCCACAAGGAGGAACATCATGTAATTGGATAGTGTCCTGATTACCTCCACAAGGGCATCTTGTTCCTTGGCTCGGTTGCTTCTTGCAAGGATAATGTCAGTGGCGATGTGCCAGATAATGATGCCCTCATGAAGCTCGGAGCCGAGACTGGACGAGAGACGTTCGTACAATCCCCGGCGCTCCAGTGCCTCCTGACCCCAATTTTTCCTGAGCACACCGATTGTGGTCACATCTCCCTCAGTGATCAACCGTTCCATATATAGGAACAAGAACTTCTTGACCTCCTGTGAAATCACAACGGTTCCCGAGTAGTGCTTCCTGTCCCACCAATCCTGATACCCCAACATCCTGGCCAATCTGCCGAGCAGAGGACGAGTGGTCGACTTGTCGCGACTGCAAAACTGCAGCATGCTGTACTGCCCCATGGTGCCTGACCACCTCCATGATCTGCTGTAGCTTGATTTCCCCTTGAACCTGACAAGCCGATGAAGAGATACAACCACGTGCCGGAGCTGATCCCATCTTCCAGAGCACAGGGCTGTATGTCTAAGCCAACGCCATCGAGTGGCACTCAGGAAGGCAAGTGCCCAGCTCGACCCTAGTGCGTTCAGCAGTGATGTCGTCTCCAGGAAGAAGGCACCACCCAACAAGACGTAAGTGATGGCAACATCAACTCTTGTGTGACCATCTTTCGCACCGAACTGAAACAGCAAAAGCGCCGCGGCGGTGGCGAGTGGCGAGAGCACACGGATGCAGTATCCACTCAAGTATGGATCACTGCTGCCTTGGTGTACAGGATGTCGTACATCAAGCACTATAGGAACGCAGTTATTTTCATCGGCGGAACTAACTCGACAAAAATATAGTTTATTTTGTTGGCTGCCGATAAAAATAAATTATTTTCGTCGGCTAGTCCTAGCCGACGAAAACAACAGGCCAACGGCTCGCCCAGTCTTGCCACATCATATCATTTTCATCGGCTAGCTGGTCATCAAAAATATAGCCAGCTATTTTCGTCGGCCGCAGTGGCCGACAAAAATATTGAGAGTGTTACTAGCTGCAAAACTAGTTCCCCAAAATACTGGCAGGTACCAGTTGGAAAACAGGATCCTAATGCTTGTTTTGCTGCACGAATATATAGTTTTTCCTCAAATTCACGTACGCCAACATATATTATTTAGAACAATCACAAATGCACCACATAATTTGAAAATGACATTAATACTCTATTCGCAAACGCATCACATTAACATTGCAAATACACCAACATATATTAACATCCAAATCATGCCATAAGTTTTCATCCAACAACACTACCCGATCCATCACAAGTCTATCTACAATCCTAACTCTCTAGGGTGTTTGAATTGTGGCCGCTACCTCCGGAGGCGAAGAAACCATCCACTTCTGCATTAGGAGCGTGCAAAGTCGAACCCTGAGCTGGCCCTGGTGGTGGAGGCGGAAATGGGTAGAAGGGCGGAGGAGACTGAGAACCCCGTAGAGAAGGAGTTAGGAAATTTCACGTTAGTCTAGAATTGCAAATAATTTTCAAAATTGAATTAACCTAAAGCATATGTACCTGCGGTGCTTGCCCTATCGGCGGATACACGTAGAACGGCGGAGGAGGCTGAAGCATAGGCAAGCCATGCTGAGGGTCCACAGTTGTGTAGAGTTGCTGTATATAGTTAAAGTGTTAAATCCACAATATCAAAATTTAATCGTTCAGTTCAAATTTCGAGCTTTTGCCTGAAGGTCCATGGCCCTCCAGCCATTGTTGTGAGCTCCAGCGCAATCCTGCAAGAACTGTACGTAAAATTCAGAGATGCATGTATGCGCGCGAGGAAGTTGACAATGATGAGCAAAATTAGAGATGCATGTATGCATCGGCTAGTCCATCGCAAAGAGGCCGTGATACCTTTCTAAGTCATCACCAGTACGTTACACTGTAGAGTCAGCATGCAATTGACTCCCATGTTGGATTAGCTAGCTAAGTAACAAAGAGCAAATCTAGCTATCTTCTTTGCGCAAGAATCCAAATAAGAAACAAATTAATAACACAAGTGGTGACGAATCACGCATGTGACGCGCTTGGATCTTTCAGACCAACTCGTCGTTTGGAAGCTAGCTTGTCAATACAAAATTTGGAATCAGGGGATTCCGTAGATGAGTACGGTTTCAAACATGTGCCTGCTTGCCAAATCTATTGTGGTAATAAGTGACAAACTGCTTGAGCTCATTTAATTTAGCATGGGATCCCGGCGATGCCAAACAGGAAAAAAGATCGAATTTGAAATGGACAATTAATGGTTACTCTGCATCCACATCCATTTATATTGTGCCAGAACTGAATACGAATTTGATTATCCTTGGATTCGCGGGTATGAATCTGATTTGTTGGCATTTGGATATCTCATGACAAATTCCTTGTCAGACTCACTAGTCTTGTTGTGCATCTCCATGCAGAACCAAACACCTCATTTGACTCACTACTCATCAACCTGTGCCGCTGCACGAGGCTAACGATTTTCTATCTTTTTGAAAATCATTTTTAGCATAAGTTATGTGCACACATGTACTGTAGTCTGTAAATCCTAAATTTCAAGGACTGTTATGTACTTTTAGAAATATTTTTTTGATGAAGAGAAAATACTATAATATGAATTTATCATAACCAATTTGTAAATTAAGATAAATATATATAATTTGGTGGTTGCTATTTCATAATCTGTAGGCTCCATTCAGAATTTTTTTTTTTGCGAGTTCTGCAGAGGTTGAACTGTTTTCTTGTAAAATCGATATGTTATAATCAACCATTACTGTTCCCGACATCTTGGCCAATCTGCCGAGTAGAGAACGAGTGGTCGAGTTGTCGTCGCGACTGCAAAATTGCAGCATGTTGTCCTTCAGAAAGATCGGTAAGTGTAAATTGTAAATTTATCAGCTCGCAACCTATTTGAGCTCGAGATTAAGCTTAAGCTCAGTTTGTTTGGAGTTGGAATCGAGCCTAGAGTGAATCAAGCTCGAGCAATTCGTAAGCCTTGAGTATTTTTTTTTTACAGATGCACACGCAAAACGTGAGACTAGTATTGCTACTCAAGTTGATTTTCTATTGCCATTGCATCTGTTCTCCTGTTTGTCTAGACTAATATCCTATTCACTAATTTGCCTTCATTTTTTTTTTGAAAGAGCAGCAAGAGAGTTGCCGCTGCATATATTAAGAAGGAAGAAAAGGAGTTTGGGCTATTTTTTATGGAAAAAACCACGCCCGAGAAAAACCTTACATCCAAGCTCAACTCAAACCACTAAACCTGGAAACTACAATCCACTCACGCTGCCCGGGAACAAGGGGCATAGAACAGACCCGACAAAGAAAAAGACAGAAAAGAAAAGACAGAAAAAAACCATGAAAAAAACAGGGACATGGAAGGCCGCTGCAACCTAGAATGTTGAAATCGCTGACCAAGCAAAACCATGATTTAGCATCGCATCCTTTATCGATGTGGCCACTTGTTCCGCCGTTCTCTCCTTCCCTTGAAAAATTCGCTGGTTCCGCTCCAACCAAAGGTTCCACCGGTAGTAGATGAGAAGCCCATCTAACTCCCGCCGATTCTGTTTTTCATATTGAGTTCGTAGTCTCTTCCACCATTTGTACACTGAACCGTTCTGGCTTAGGTTTTGCCACCGTTGGAGATTTCCCCAGTTGAGTATTAGACCCCAGACTTGTCTAGCGAAAGGACAGTCTTTACAAAGGTGTTGTGTTGTTTCCGGTTCTATATTGCAAAGGCTGCAGCTTGCGTTACATGGCCACCCCCTTTTGAGCATATTATCTGCTGTTAATATTTTGTTGTGAATCAACGTCCATGCGAAAAAAACGGCATTTTGGTTCGGCTTTCGCTTTCCATATCGGGGAGGTGTTTATCTTAGAGTACAAAGTGTCGAATTGTACCATGTACGCACTCCTAGTTGAATATTGACCATCTGATGTCCAGCGCCATCTTATTTGATCATCCCTCTCCTCATCTCTATTGATTCGTCGTATTGCTTCATGAAATGTTACGAATTCACATATTTCAATTTGTGTGCTCACTGGTGTACAAAAGCGGATCCAGTAGTTGTGTAACATCCCAAAAATTTCAAAAATGGTAAAAGTGAAAATTTTGAATTTAAAAAATGGAATTGAGTAAACAGTTTAACCAAAACCAAGATTTTTATTTTAAATATTATCTTTTTCTTCATTTTCTAGTTTGTCAACCAAAAGAAAAGAACAAGTTGCTACATTAAAACTTTTGGTCCAAAATAAACAAACTCTGAAAATGAGTGGGAACGTAATCTTACTTTGAATTTCCATCTTTTCTAAGACTTTTTCAACCATAATAATTATTCTTGAATTTTGGGTTTAAAAGAGAAACCAATAAATGAAATGAGTAAAAGTAAAAAGGTAAAAGATAAAAGTAAAAGACCAGTAAGAATGTCATTAAACTATGGGAATTATTCACCACATCCTTTCAGCTGTCCAAAGATTTTTAATGATTTAAGTAAAGAAGTAAATAATAAAGTTTACATGTTTTAACTTCAAAATAGTGTCATGTCAGAATTTTTATTAAATAATGGAGTAAAGTTTTGAGCTAAAAATTTTACAGAAACATCCTTAGCTCAAATTCATTTGAAAAACAATGTTTCAGAAATAATAGACTTTATTTACTCTTAAAGAAAAATCAAAACAGAAACAAGGATTTGGAGCAATCATCTTTTAATTGCCAAATCCAACACCTTAATGAAACTCAAAGAAAATTCAAACAACATGCTATAGCAAATAATTTTGTAAAATACTAGAGACCAAAAGATGAATAAAAATCAATTTTGCAGAATTTTGGCACACCATTTTCAGAGCTTAAAAATTCAAAAACAGATTGAAAATCAGCCAAGTTTGATGAATTACTGTTCTCAAATGACAATAGATATTGAGATGAAACCAAAGAAAATGGAAAGTAGATCTTCTAGGCTGCCTACTCAAAAATTTGCAGAATTTTTCATCTAAGTTATCACCACTTACCAAGTCTGCCCAAATGACATGTCAATTCAGCACCTAAAATCGTTCAACTGCTGTACATCACCGATTCACTCGATGAATCCTCAAAGCTAAGCCTCCGTAGGTGGTCCCAAGACGCACCTGGGCCCACTGGCCAGCCCTCCTCCTTCTCTCCTCCTCTCTCTCTCTCTCCCTGCTCGCCCGAAGCGCTGCCATGGCACAACTTCCGTCGCTCGCTGTGCGCCAATAGCTTTTCTTGTGCCACGCGGTCAGCAGCGACATGATCTTTCACCAAAGACGCCCACGCTTCACCTCGTGAGCTCCGCTATGCTCCAATAAAGCCAGCCAAGCCTCACTTCACTCCCTTTTGCTCGCTGCTGTTGCTCACTTCTCCTCGAAGTCATCCGCCAGAGCAAGCAAAGACCGAGCCAGTAATCCTTCAAAGTAGCACTCAGTGAAGAATCGCTTGTTCCATTCCTCAAGACACCTTTGCTCACCTCCCGACCATTTCCTTTTCCCTTGCATGCAGAAGAATGCACAAGCGAGCACCAAGCCGGCCATCCTCTTCTTTCTTTCTTATACGGTGAGCTGCCTCCACCTAAGCTCAGGCAAGAAGACTCAGTGAGCAGGTCGGACTCAATCCTGCTTGAGTCGCTGCTCCATCTCCTGATGTGTTTCTCGCCTTGCATGCAGCCAAGCCGACTCCAAGAACCTTCCCAATGAGCTCATCTTCCCCGCAGCCTCCCCTTCAGCTTCGCCAAGTTCCAGAGAGCGCCATTGTTGGACTTTGGAGCTCTAGGGTTCAGACAGTAAGCCTAAGTAAATAAGCTTGAGACCTTGTCACAAGAAACACAATGGAGCAGTGGTTAAGTCACCAGTGTTGGACTCAGGAGGTCCCGTTCGATCCTCACATCTGCACTTAGTTTTTTTATTTTTTTTATTTTTGCTTTGCTCAATGAAACACTTATAACTTTTGCTGTGAAACTCCGATTAATGCAAACTCAATTCCTAATTTTGAGTTAGTCAGTAAAGATTCAGAATATACAATAAAAAGTTATATGTTGCTTGCTGCAAAAACTTTTAATTAGGAGTTGAATGAAAGCCATGATTTAAGTATTATGAAGGAACTATGGTAATCCTAGCTCTAAAAATTATGAAATAAATCCAGCATGCTCCTGCAATCTCAAATGTCCCATTTCTGTAAAAAGATTTAGGATTCAATGTGTTTTGCATCAAAAGTTGATTGTGCCAAGCCTTAATATCATGTAAGATTCAAATAGTTAAAATATGGATTAAATGGACTCAAAATTGATGAAACCAGTTTGATGCAATCTTGGGTTTATATAGATCACCAGTGTATAAAAACATTTAAGTTTCACCTTGGTTTGCTATATTTTCTCACTAATCAAACAAGCGATCGGTAAAATGTGACGATTGGTCAAGCGTCCGCAAAAGAACCCCAAACTCGATAAAACCAAATGCTATAACCCTAAAATATCATATAATTGTTTGCTGTGGGAAAATGGTATCATAATGAATAATTTTGAGTTAGGTCATATTACGTCGCAATGAACTTCGGTATGAAAAACGTCTTTAACGAAGGTGAAAAATCATGAAACCAACTTAAAACACTCTTAGGGTTACCCTCAGCTTATCCCTTAAAAATGGTTAGATTATCCCATAAGGTGTGATCGCAATCGAAGAATGAAAACTGGACCGTAACTACGCGAATAATGTGGTCATATCAGCCTTTTTGGCAACCCGTAAAATATCTTATATACATCAAAAATAGCGAAAGAGTAGCTGAGTAACATTCTATGATACTTATACTACCATGTTCTGGAAAAATACTTCATTTACAACCTTCTTATCATATAAAACTAGTTGTTGCAAATACCTTAAGTGACCACAAACTGCACATTTTCGAATCACTTAAGCACTTTCGTGGCTTGTAAAATTACTCGCCAAACATAAAATTTTGGGGAAATGGTCCAGAATCATACCCCAGTATATGAACAACCAAATTATGTCAACATATCTTAATTACTACTTACTTATCAAATAAATTATGTTAACGCAAAAGCCCTAAATGATAACATTGTCGAACCGCTTTACGCAAACAAGAAGAGTAGAAAGTCTTCGCCCAGTGTTGCCGTAATACAAGAAATCATCCCATTACCATATAGCAATAGCAAATGACTTTAAACTTCAGATCTAACTTGCAGAAATTGCTTCCATGCATGAACACTTAAAGTTAAGCACTATTCAAACAAACCTTTAGTGAACGTTTTCTTTTATCAATCCAAACTATCTTTGCGCCTTGAATTCAAGTTATAAACACTAAAACACACATTTGTAACCTCTTGGTAAGATTTAATTTGGTAATTTTACCTGATTTCTTTTTGTCCCATTTTGATTCGTGTTATTTGCTTTTGTCTCTGCTATTATTATTTCGACGACAGACGCATTTATAATTCGGATTCGGTTATTAACGACATCGACTTTGATCCGGATTATATTCCTGACGACGAGCAACCAGGCAAGCACCTCCTTTGACCATTTTGATCCCATATTTGCAATGATATTTTGTTTTATCAAAACTATATGCATGCGCAGTATGTTTTAAACTTGTTATATTGTGGGTGATGGTAGCTAAATCCAATTATTGCATTCCCATTACCTTGACATTTGAATCAACGCCATTGTAACCTAGTAATGGTGTAGACAATAATTAATGTCACTTGGGTAAAACTTGTAGATTAACATATGTATATGCTTAGACTTGCTCATTAGATTGGTTTCAACATGATGGGAGATGTTTCAACTACATTGAGCAAACTTGTTTAAATTGAACGGAACCGAGGTATGGTTTCCGTATCTTGGTAAAATCCAACTCAAAACTTATGATTTAGACGCGGCGAAGTTATTACTTAACTTGAGGCGTGAAATGGACCTCACGCAGTAGTTAGGGGAGATCTCGCCGGTCAATTAAGGACCGAACTTGATGCTATCACCTAAGTGTTTCGGTGCAACCACATGTGCTAGTATGGGATAACTTAAGTTCACTAGATTGGCTAAAGTCTAGCCTTGCATTTTGGTAGGCCGGAGTAGTATGGACGATCCGATGTACTGGAGTCGTTCTAGGTGCTCCCTTCACTGAGGTGTTGGGGCCCAAGCATTTCAATACAACGGTGCATGCCTTGTCATGGCGACGGCAAAACGAGTTCGATGACGCCCAAAAACGAGCCGACCGCTCGACAAAGGAAAAGCACCAAATCACTATATTTTCAAAACTAAGATGAGCACGGATAGCTAGCATCAAGGGAGTCTACGGTGCAAGGAATTGAATTGGTTCGCACTCAAATGGGAGAAATCGACGATTTAACGGGCGATGGCCGATTTAAGAACAAACTCAAAATCCGGGGTCAAACTGCAACGAAAATCAAATCTGATTGAATGGTTGTGATCACGGAGGCAAAAGGTACAAAGTGACTCGGTTGGTTTGTCTAGAAACTCACCGGAGCAAGAGATGGCTCGCCGGTGTTTTTGGAGGATGTCGGGCGTACGGTTTTATCGAGTTTTGGGAAGGGAAACAGCACTGGACCGACGGCGCAAGGTGAGCACAGGATAGAGGACGCTGGGACGAAGAATGGAGAGGTGGAAGCTCGTCGTTTCGTTGAGAAACTGCCGAGTTATTGAAGTTTGAGTGCGTTTCGGTTTCTACTCATTTAATCCAATTCCGGCGAGATTAAAGGCTAATGAAGGTTAAAAATGGATTCTCCCCGTCTCCCTCTTCGCAATGGATCTAGCCACGCATGATTTGGTGGAGGAAATGAGAAGTTATGATGATTTGAATTTGCAAAGCCGTAGAAGGAAAAAGAATGAACATGTACACGTGTCGCTTTCTCATTGGTTGGAAGAAATGAAGGGACAAAAGCGCGAGGAATAAAATAGTAAAAATAATCTAAAAATCCTGAAAAAATTTCTAAAAATACTAGAGATTATTTGGAATCCAATAAAATTAGTTTCACTGAATTTTGATGAATTTTTGAATTTAAATTATTCCGGAACGAATATACCGATTTTGATGAAAGGCCACGAGAGATAAAATAGCAAAGAGATTTCAAAAATCTTGGGAAAGTTTCTAAAAATGTTTTGGAATATTTGGAACCTAATGAAATAGGTTTTGGGATTTTTGGAGCATCTTGGAACGCAGTGAAATTTCAGGTATGGACCAAAATCCCGAATTCCAACTTTTGCGACAGAGATGAAATGAAGTTCGAACATTGAGGGATATGGATGCCAGGTTAAATATAACACCGAGAAAGATCCAAATTTGAATTTAATTATTTTAAATTAATTTTTAGCGGAAACCCGAAATTGGGGATGTTACATTGTGTATGACCGAAACTATGAAACCTTAAGCTTATGTCTGCTTGGCATGGTTGAAAAGTAGGGCTGATGGTGCATGTAATTTATTGCAATTGTTATTGTTGTAATCAATTAATGAATCAGTTTTTTAAAGTGCATAAAAATTCAATGTTTTTATGTTTTAAGATTGTTGAGGAAGGGAGATTATGCTATGAAAAAAAATCGTTAATAGTACTTGATTTCTAGTTATGCTTACTCTACATTGTTTATGTGTAGATTTGAGGGTGCAAGTACTTTTGATAGCATGACTTAGTGATGAATTTGTTACATTTGTGCATGACTTATAATGCTCAGTACATAAAAAAACAAACTAAAAATAAACAAAAAGATTTTGTTCTCTATTTCGTATTCTTGATGAATCCATTGTTAAAGGGGGAGAATTTTGGACACATATTGCACATTCACACATATTTTTCTCTTTCATTTTTTCTTTTTAGGGGGAGATTATTTCATCTTTTTACGGGGAGATTTACTTTGCTTTTTTTATTTTAAAATAAAATTTCTTAAATATTTTTCTTGTTAGGTGAATGCCAATGTTCATTTTTAAATGGTGTTGCCAATGTTTTCATCAAGGGGGAGATTGTGAAATCATGTGCTGAAAAATTGGTTGAATAATGAAATTGGCATTGCAAAGTGGTTGTGATCATGGCATGTGTTTTGCTTGATGCAATGCGTTCGTGTGAGTGGTTGCATGGATTGACCTTAAGTCAAGTCGTGGACTTGTGCTCGGAATTGTTTCTTGTTTATTCATGTGCAGGTGTTGCTCGAGGGCGAACGTAGTCAATGACGGGACCGGAACTAGGTTCATGCAGGAACTGAGATTCGGGACTAGATTCAGGGAGGAATTGAGTTCTTGGTGGTCTAGGAGGTCATGCGGGACGTTCGGGCTAGAGAACATGCACATGGAGGCTAGTTAGTCACGTGATTATGGCATGTGGACTGTACACGCATGCAGGAGTTGTTTTTGGTCATGTTGGGCCATGTGGAGTTGTATACGAACTCTTTCTATATTGGAAGTGGAGTTGTATTCAATTTCTTTATGTTTGCTCAGTATAAATAGAGAGGTGTCTTCTGTTTATTATGTGTGTCAAAGTTTAGGGTTTGTACTCTTTTGTTTTAGAGTATTGTAACCAGATCAGATAAACAATAAAAATCCTTATTGCAGCCAGAGCTTTTGCGTCCTGTGTTGAATTGATTTTCGGCCGGCGGCGCGTGCATGCATGCATACATGTCTGTCGACTAGAATTCTTTTGTGCGAGGGTATGGAGAATTGCTTGCTATCTAGCACATGTGTATGCTTGCAAGCGTATGAGCCAGATTCTCGATGCCTCAGCCGAAAACTATGTTAATAGCTAACGCCAAAACATACCCACACCGAGGTACAATAAAAACACTACGAAATACACTATTAAAGATAAATTTGAATTCAATGCTTAACATTTCAATAAAATAACGAAATAACTAAATTACATAAAATTGAGTTCAATCAATTAATCACTTAAATAACTAAAACTATCCTTTTCAATTTTTCATACAGTAACAACTAACAAATAGCAAGTAATAACTAATAAATAGCAACCTTTTCAGTTTTTCGTAAGTAATATCAGAGCAATGCAATCAATAATCATTCAACTCAATTATCAATCATCACTCTATTTCTATGATTCAATCAAGGCATCAAGATGACAAGATCATTAGATCAACTAATCAAGTAATCAACTATCGAATTTATCGATCAACTACTACCACTCACTCTCACTCACCAATCAAGATCATTAGATGATTAGATCAATCAACTACCACTCTACCAGACTACCAAGTTGTCCAAAGGACTTACCAATCAAGAAAGAGCAAACAAAGAATCACATATTCTCGATATTCACATTCACAAATTCACAGAGCATCGAGAGCAGAAAGACAGCACACAAGGGATGAAAATGCCTACCGGCACCGGGTAGGCAGGTGGTGGGCATGCACGCTGGCAGGAGAGCCGGAGGCCGGAGAGGCGAAGTCCGGCGACCGGCGGGCGGTGGGTGAGCGCGGCGGTGGGCAGGCGTCTCGCGCCAGATCGGTGAACCGGAGGCGCTGGAGCAACCGAGCAGCCCGCGGCGCGTTTCGCCCGGCGCAAGCGGCGGAGGCGGGAGTGGGAACGCCGGCCGGCGGCGTCTTTCGCCGAGTTTCGAGCGGTGGGTGGGGGTGGTCGAGGCGCTCACCGGGCGGGTTGCGAGTCGGCGGCCGGCCGTTGCCGAGACTTGGGCGACGCCGAAGCCGTGGAGGTGGGTCGCTTGCCGCCGGGTGGGACGGGAGGTGGAGGAGCGCTGAAGGCAAGCGTTCGCTTAGCGCCAAGCGCCGCCGCGAGGGATTTGGGCGAGGTGAGGAGGACGCGAGTGTAGTCGGCAGGGGCGCAGGGCAGTCTCGAGGGTTAGCGATTGAGTGAGGAGTGAGGGGCTAAGGGCCACGCCAATTTGCTGGGACTCGGGCCCCAGTGGCCTGAGGCCCAGCTCCGCCCCTGCTTGCAAGGAAAAAGGAGGCTACCGACTAGTAAAAAGAAATTTTGGTGGCATGCAAGAGATTTTCTAGCGGAAAAAGGAACGGCGCTGATATACCATCGTGTGAGCTTGGTCCGGCGTAGTTGGAATCTCATCTGAAGTTTAGTCCGGCGTAAGTGATTTCTGTTTGGTCCGGCGTCAACATTCAATTTCCGTTATTATTTGATTCAGTCATCTTGCGAAGGTAATATCTTGAGATTCATAGATCCGATCGAGTTGAGTCTTTTTGGATTAGCTTTGGAATTGAATCTTGTTTCTACAGTTAAAATTTCACATCGATCTAACGGTTGGATCTTCAGGAATCACTATTTTAGTGAACGTGTGTCAGTCTGTCTTGTTTGGTCCGGCGTGAATTGATTTGGTTCGGCACAATGAAAATTTGGTCCAACGTACACGTTCTTATTTGGTCCAGTGCGAAATTTAGTCTGACGTACAAGCAAAAATTTGATCCGGCGCAACAAGGTTCTTGTTGAATCCGAATCAAGTAATTTGAGTCTGAATTAGGGTGTGTGAAAAATCATCAAAATTTGAATTTGGCTTCCGCACAATCATTCACCTCTTTGATTGCTAGTTTTAGTTTATATCGATCCTACATAAACTTGTAACTTTAGTTATTGGATTTGTTGAGTTATTCTTAGGTTGTTAATGTCGTAACACTAACCTTCAACTTGTGGATTATAATTTACTAGTCATTGGCCGTGCATGCAGCACACCAAATATGTTGTTTAAGTAATATTTCTTTTTAATCAAAGAACATATATGAATCTTATAGTAGGAAACTTCCTTTTTTGTTAATTTGGATTGCTAAAACTTTGTTTGTTTAATTAGCATAGCTAGTCGGCAACCCGTGAATTCGCACTGGCTAGCTTTGTAGATAAAGTTATTTGGGTCTGTTAATTTGGATTGTACCTTGTAACATCCCAAATTTGCACCAAACTGAGATATAAAAGTTGCCAAGTTATTTTCTTGAATTTATTATGAATTTTCAGAATTTTTCTGTATGTTCTCGGATTTTGGCATTTAAAGAAAATACTTTTCCAAAGACCTAGTTATTGTTCTGATTTTTAAACTTGAAATTCAAATCATCACAAAGTCTGAGAATATTTTATTTAAGTTCTAAATAATCTGAAGTGACTCTCCAAAAAGTTTTTTCAATTTTGGAGTTGAGTTGATGCGTTTGAAAAATCAAATATTGATGTTTGTATTAAAGCTACGATTATAAATGAATTTATTAAAAAAAACAGGACCGCTAAAATCCTGAGCAATTTACACAACAGTAGGCCCTCGTCAGGTCCTTTCACAAAAATTTTCTACGTTCTACTAATGACTGCACTACAATATTGGCGAACTCGACCGGCCGGCAGTAGAATTCAGACATTTCGAAAGATGCATAATTCTCCAGTCTGCTGTTGCGAGGTTTTCAACTTCTCGTCGATTTCCATTGACTTGATTTCCACAGTTGTTAGCTACTGTCGAGTCTCATGTGTTCTACTAAATGCTACTCACACCACCAAGGTGCGGTAGGAGAGACGACAATGATGAGTAAATAAGACTGGAAACCCGCTTACATGAGCTAAATAATCACAAAATGCAATTGATACTTTCCAACTTAATTGTGCAACAAGTGCTAGTTAAGTCTTAAGTAAGTACAGGGCGTGCTAGCACTGGCAGTACACTGTCGAGTCTTTTATTATTATTATTATTGGACTAAAGGGAAACACCCCAATCTCATTAAGCAAGTTCACAACAGAGTTTGTAGTAAGTACGCTGTCGAGCCAGCATACAGTTCATTTATAGCGGACTTTGAATCAGACATTTACTTGGCTCCAAAATGGAGGTACTAATTTAGCTAATTTGGCTCCCATGCGAAGGTACTAATCTTCCTCCACTTTGCTCCCATGTGGAGGTACTAATTTGTCATTAACTTGTCGAACATATAGCCAAGTTAATGTCTTATTCATGTGGATGTAGCTAGCTAAGCAACAAGGAGTACGTTGTCCACTGTCAACAAGAAGCAAAAGAAAGAAGAAATTAAGAACAAAAATGGTCCCCTTAGATTGTACATAAAAAATGAACAAAAGCATTTAACTAGTTGATTTGATCAAAACATTACTGAAAATTGAACAAATATAAGCATTTTCATTCATTTAGACAATAGTTAGATACCATGTCGCAAACAAAATTATATAAGACTTAGTTTATCTCACACATACGATTAGTTCATCATACACGTAGATTAAAATATAAAATGAAAGTAATCCTTACTCAGAGATATAAATGGAAGCAAACATATAACACACTAAAAGTTTAATAATACTTATAGTAACACTTACATGTAATGATCAAGATTTATATTCTTTGTTGAATTATGTTTAAAATAATAAATTATGTATTTATGAGTTTTTATGCATTTTAGCTACTTATGTAAAATATTTTCCTATTAAGAATAGCAATGTTTGAATTTTTGGAAAATTTAAAATATGATACAATCTAGAAAATAATTTTTAAATGTTAGATTGTGTTTGGAACTTAAAAAAATATATAATTTTTGGAGTTGGTTTGCCAATTTTAATAATTAAAACTTGCTTTATGGATTAATTAAAATAGAAAATGATTTTGAAATTAAGAAACCTTTTAGGCCAAAAGAGTAGCTTTGGCTTAACCCACATGCATATCCGGATATTCGATCCATCAATATTTAGATTATCTGAATCCGTATCCATATTTGACGGATGGTGAGATATCGAATCTGTATCTGACAAAAAAATCTATATCCGTATCCGAACCGATACTATCTAACAAATATACAATCCAATAGAATCTATATACAAAAATTATTCAGATTGGTCGTAAATTATCCGATCGGTTTTCATCCCTACTCTCAAGGGTAGCACTGCACACTATTCACTTGGGGCCACGGTCAGGGAGTGGAAATAGAAAGCAGAGGGGAATCGAGCAGAGCACACAAGAGCAAACGCGATGGAAGTTTCGGCCAAGCTCAGCCAGCGGCAGAGCTGGGGCCGAGAGGCGCGAGCAAGGACCAAAATGGGAAGAGGAGACCCTGAGGATGCTGTGGAAGGTATCGGTCAGGGCAGAGGTGACCTATGGTGGCGACACAACGGCGATGGGCCGTGGCGGCAGGGGATCCTCGTGGCGGCGACTTGTCAGCAAAAGGAAGCCCAAATTGATTTGGGGGATTTGGTTGGTAATGGATAAGGATGCTTCATGCTAAACTAATTGAAGAATAGATTGCTAATTAAGGAGTTAAGCTACGGCTCACTTGGAATGGGGAATTTCGGCCAAGGCGAAATTGGAGACGCCTCGAGTGAAATTGGGGCTTGTATTTGAAGGAGTTACTAGGGATGGTCAGGAGCACGGCAGGGAGCTCGTCCGGTTTAAATAGGTGAGGTTGAGGCTGTGCTTGTGCTGTGAACCGTAGCAGCGGAAAACAAGGGGATAAGGATAGACGTGGCAGTGGTGTGTTAGAGCTTTGATGGCTGGGCGATGGTAGCTAGTGCGGCAAAGCTTACGTGAGCTCGGTTTGGATAGGAAGAAAGCTGGCTCGTTGGGGAAGAAGGTAGTAGAGAAGAGCTGACATGTAGGCCCCGGTTGCAAGTGAGAGAAGCAAGGTTCATTGTATTTCCCTCCATAGGACAGGATAAGGTTTAGGCATTAAAATGAACCAATACTTTTAGAATTTTTTTTTTAATAATACATTTTTTATTCGGAATTTCAAAAATATTCCACCGAAAAAAAAAATTTCAGAAATATACCTCTGTCGCACGTTGGATGTGCGACAGGGGGCTAAATAGAAAAATACACGCGACAGTGCCCCGGGCGCTACGTGGCCTCGTCGCACGGCTAACGGCGACAGAACTGAACGGCGCCGTCACGACGCCGAACGCATGACAGAGGCGAAGGCCTCTGCCGCACGACTAAAGTGCGACAAGAAGAAAATCGACCGATGGTCGTGGCGATAGGCGGGCGCGGGTTCTGTCGCAGACGATGGTAGTGCGACAGAGCGCTTATATAGCCACGCCCTAAGATTATTCTCATTTGTGCTCGAGAAGAAAACAGAGAGAGGAGAGGAAGGAAGAGGAAAAGGGAGAGAGGGAAGAAAGAAGGAAGAAGGGAGATTCTCACACTGTTTTGAGGTAAATTTTTGTTGTTTACTTTTCTTAGCAGAAATTATGATATGTTAGAAATAGTTAGATCTAGAGGATTGTAGCAAAGAATAGTGGTAGATTAGAAATAGTTTGAGATGTAGGTTACGGATAAATATAGGTAAATTGTTAGGTCACAACTAGTTCTAGTTTAGAAAATTTAGATATTTTTTATGATAGGACTATATCGGTATATATTGAAGGAAATATAGTTACTTAATGAGTATTTTTTAATATATAAGTACATCGATACTAATGTATATATTGTTAGGAATGAATTTTTACGGATAGGAGTATATCGGTACATATTGATGGAAATGTAATTTTTTTACGATATAACTACATTGATATGAATTATTAGGAATGTAGATGTTTCTTACTTAGATATATATTTTCGCACCATGTAGGTATAGTTATGTTACGTCATAGTATTTTGTACGGAAGATAATTAATTGTGGGTGAATGAATGGATTCGCAGATATGGCGTAATCTAGTTCCATTTAGGATTTATTATGGAGATGGGGTTGTAATGCATGGTTTGGAGGGTGCAGATCTAAGTAACATGCAAGATGTGGACGTAAGTTTGAGTAGGGTCATGAGCTACATTTGGTTCCGTGTTGAAATGGTTGTATTATACTTTTCTGGATGGAAGAAGACAAGTGTGAGTTGAAGGTATTTTGTCTGTAGTGTGCTAAACCACACTATTTACTAGGAGTTAGTTGAGCTAAAGGAACCGTGATCGTGGAGATCATATGTGAGGGGCAGAGCAACGGGATGGAATCGAGTGCTTTTAGTGCGAGCATATGAGAGGCATGTTGCCCCCAACAGCAGCTTGGACGCCCGGTGAGTGTAGTCACCAAAATGAGCTCAAAGTTCGGTGACACTGAAATTGGGGATCTAGCCATGAGCAACATGTTCAAGAAAGTGGTGAACATGTTCAGCCGGAGGATGATGAAAATGTTGGCCAAGAAGCGCTGGACCGATAGACGAAGGTGAGCAAATTGAGGAAATAACAGTAGGATGGAAGAGGAAGACCGTGAGTACAAAGAGAAAGGAGAAGAGGAGGACGACGATGAGTCGGATGAGGAAGATGGAGGAGGTACGGAGCCGCTTGTGCCAGCCGAGTGGAGCACGCAGCAACTTGAAAATATGGTTGTCAATGAAATGAGGGAGATGCCTTGGCAGTACAGTGATAATGAGGTTAGGCATAACAAGATGTACCGACAAAAGAGGTCAGCGGGATGTTTGTGAAAGATTGGGCTCTATCATTAAGAAGGACTTTCGGGTTAAGAAATCCACCCCAACCTGCTACGACGTGGTGTGTGAGATCCATGGGTGTCCGTGGAGAGTGCACGCCAGACAAGCCCAAATGGGGCACCCATTGGATATGTTCAAGGTTGAGCAAAGATACATGTATGATCGAGGAAACAAGTGATGGCTCACAGAACCTATCATCCGCACGCCGCGAACATCATGTACGCAGAGATAGTAGAGAACCTGAGTTTTGAGCCCCGTGCTATTATCCGAGCGATCGAGAACAGATATCAGTACACAATTAGCTACGGGAAGGCGTGGAGGGCGAAGCAGAAGGCACTAGAAACGAGGTTTGGGAAGTTTGAAGACTCGACCACAACCTCCCCAAGACCGCTTCGCTTGTATTCAGGAAGAAATCCGGACCTACTATGATTATCAAGATTGTCCGTCGCACAAGTGGCCAACTAAAATGCATCTCGAGGAGAGTGTTCTTCGCCGCTTGCATTAAGGCATTCTGTCACTGTGTCTGTTGTTGTGCGTGGACGGCACATTCTTGACCGGAAATACAGAGGGCAAACATCGACAACAATGGGTGTCGATGGGAACAACCAGATTCTCGCTCAAGGTTTTGCCTTCAGAGAAAGCGAGAACTACGAGAGTTGGTCGTGGTTCCTACGAAACCTAAAGATCGGGTGGTCAAACTCGCCCAGATTTGTGCGTACGCATGACGCATATGCCGGGTTGCTTAGTGCTATCAACCACCGCAAACAGGGAAGATGAGCCATTCCGATGGCCCGACTTGCGAGTCGATGGTGCATGAGGCATTTGGGTGCAAACTTCTATAAGCAATTCAAGAACAAGCAAATGATGAACATGCTCAAAAGACTATGTAACTCCATCCAGACAAGAAGTTCAACTCGTGGAAAAATCTTGATGACCGACAAGGAAACACAAGGAGCGATTTAACAACAAGAGCGCCAATGGAACACAAGAGCAAAGTGAGCTCTTTTCCCTCGCCAACAGAGGACGAGGTGACTAACCGCTGCCGGAGGCAAAGGCCAATCAAATGTTTCTCGGATCGATCAAGCACGAACCGAAGAGAAGTGGTCATTATATGACACACATGGTGCCGACACTGTGATGACCACTAACTTTGCGTAAGTTTACAACCGGGTAATGCGAGGGATGAGGTGTCTTCCATTGGTAGGAATTGTCGAGGAGGCCGAGGGTACAACCAAGTACTTTGTGGACAGCATGCATCATTGCCGAGATAGTAATGAGAGATGAGAAGTTCTTGTACTCTTCGATGATCACTAAATACATGCATGAGAAGGCTCTCAAGGCGGCCAAACATAGAGCTATCAAAGTTGGTGCACGACATCGCGCTCGAGGTGATCTGAGGGATAAAGGAAGGCGTGGAACCAACCGGAGGGTTGTCACCAGAGTGCATCTTACAGCCGAGTGCAAATGCTCGTGCAACAAGCCATACCTTCTCGTGATAGGCCATGTTCTCATGTTATAGCTGCATGTGCTTTATTTGGAATGCAACTCGGTACATACCTATCTGAATATTACATGAAGGAAAGGGTGATGGCAACTTGGGGCGAGGAGCTTTATGGTTATGGTGTTAGGGTTCTTTCACCACAACTCCTAGTGTGGATGAAAGGTTCGGGTCCCCGATTTTGATGCGAGAAGAGGGAAAGCAGGCGTCAAGAACAAGGCGATAAGAAATGACATGGATGAGTCAAGTCGGCAAACGCGTGAAGAAATGCTCATTGTGCAACCAACGAGGACATACGCTCAAGAATTGCGAGCACAAAACGAAGAAGACGAAGGAGGAAACGGCAACACCCGACGTGGGGAAGGATCGCCCTGTGAGGACTATCGCAGACCTCATCGCACTGTGATGACAAGCGGTTTGCATTATCATATGTCGTACATCAAATTTAAATTTAAGCGATGTAACGGTGTTGTACTTAACTGCATTTTGTACCTAGTCGCTGCGTAGTGTTGTGGCTTCATAAATTGTTGTAATGAACTTCTCCGCTTTTTTATGTGCGATCTGTTTCAATATATTGTTGTGATGCTTATGCATTTTTACGGACTCTTCTGCTTACATATGTGTTTTTGCTCTCACTTTCATTTTTGTAAATTGCGTGTATGGCTCACCAGCCAGGAGATGACGAGTGGTCAGACGAAGTTATCGACCAAGACGCCCACCGTGGTCACCGTGCTCCGATAGCCACCGCTGTCCCAGATGACGGAGGGGACCTCAGGTACCGCCTCGCCCTTCGACCTAGACCACCAAGACACGGACGCCGATCCGCTGGATCCCTGTAACATACCAAGATTTAAATTTGTAAACATGTTTGTACAGCACCATGACTACCGGCAATCGATATCAATTACATGTTTATGTTTCTTAGGCTTGAGCCGGGTCGCCGCCTCGCCCGGATGGTGGAGGTCCTGGGACACCGGCCTCTGACGACGGTCGCCGATCACCGCTCTGTGGATCGGTGGCGCCGGAGACGACACCTTCCATCTCCTCGCCGGGAGATGGCGATCACTTTACAGACGCCTCCTACCTCCTCGCCTCCCGATCGCTTGCGCGTGTGGTGCCCCAGACGTCTCCCCGCTGGTCGCCGCAGCTGTCGCATTGTGTTCGCGGTGTCCTACCACTGCCATGTACAGACCTTCGACCACACGCACGACCGACGCTGAGGTGGTTTCTACAGCCAGTACGTAAGTAGCATTTCGAACTAAATTGTGTACGAACTGCTTGAAATAACAAGTGAGCTTTATGTTACGGCGTGAGCAGATCGTCGAGCCACCGACGACGAGAGCCTCGCCGCCACCGAGGCGCACTTCGTGGTCGTTTCTACCGACCATGTTCACGACGCCCATGGGGATAGCGTGTCCACGCACCTAGTGCATTCGCGAGGGCGATCGCGGACGCACCTCTTGACGCCGGCCACAAGACTCGTGGGGCTCGGCGTCGGTTGGCGCCACCTACCGTGCACTCCACGCCGGGTGTACACGGTTCGCCGAGGGCTCGGTCTTCGAGGATGTCCATCCGCTGCATTGCCAGGGCATACGAGAGGTTCCAGATCGGCCGCCCAGATCGACTCGCACTGTGGTGGGCACGCAGCAGCGATGACGCCGACGGTCCGACCATGGGCACCATCCGTGCCCGCGACGGTAAGATATTGCAATCACGGTTTGATACTTTTGTTTAACTTTTCCGAGTACTAACGGTTACGCTTCTACCGTGACTACAAAGTTAGCTGGCGACCGGATCGCGCGGGTAGCCTACCCGCAGCTTTGTCGCGGCGCTCGACCACCATCGACGCACCGCAGAGGTCGGACGCCAGACGCGGACGCAGAGGTGCAGCGTCAGATGACGGTGGCCTGCCCACCCTTTGCACACGAGACGACAAGATTGGTTCACCCGCTTCGGTACCTCGTGGTTCGACGCTCACGCTGAGGGCTACACCGCCCATCGTGGTGATGAGGCGCTTCGGTCACGACAGTGTTCGGTGCAGGGGCACCGTGCGGCCCCACCCGCGTCCACTCGTAAGTTCCTCAGATTGATGTTTTATAATTGTTACCGCGTAATGCTATCTAATAACGCTTATACTTATTTTTCACCCACAGCACAGAGGGAAGGGACACCGCGACCACCCCCGGCACGCACGTATGCCGCCTTTGGCCGAGGAGGGGAGGAGCCTCGAGGACGCTTCACGCCGAGGATGCGCCCTACGACGCGGACGCATCGCACAGATCGCGAGTGGTACACTCCCGGACTCGTGTGCGTTTGGTACGCGGTCGACCTCGATCCCCAGACACGCTCCTGCAGGCGCACACGCACCCCTCCATATGGACTCGGTTCGACACGCTTTGCACGCTATGCGCCATACATTCGATATAATTAATCTTGCTAACTAATTCGTAATTTATTTTGCTAACTAATTCGTAATTTATTTTGCAGACTGACGTGATGCACCATCACCACATGGACCTTCACAGCCAGGTATCGGTGACGATCACGGAGAGCCCGCCACGAGACAGACGCCACCCTTTGCGTCGGAGGTTTCGACAGCCGACACGCGCCGAAAGCAGCGGGTGCGGCCCCTACCGTCCCGCCCGGTGTGCCGCTTAGTGAGGCCAGGGGTGCGCCAGGTACATCTTCACACGGTCCCGCCCCGCAGGCTGCGAGAGGGCACGCTTCTGTAGCCGGTCAGGCTTTCGGTGAGTACTGCAATGCACTGTTGAAGTGTTACAATCGCAGATTACAATGCTCAAAACAATTCTTTATTTGGTACAGCCCGCAGCACACTTCTTCACACGCTCGACACGCTACCGACGACCACGACGACGTATGGCGATGCCGCAGACCGGAGGACTACCGTGATTACCTCTCCACGGACGCCTTTGGGGTGGGGCATCATCATCACACCAGACGGAGCGCCACCACCGACGCAGTTTTAGTCAAGAAGACGGAGGCCAAAGACCGACGCAGTTACTCACTCGAGCACGCGACGCCCAAATTAGGTCGCAGAGGCTACACCGCGGCGCCACGCAGCTTGACGACTCACGGGACCTGTGTTCGGAGGAGGAGGCCTCCCCAAGCGAGGTACCGACAAGAGTTTCTTTTCATTTCTATTATTGCTAGTATGTTATGTATTAAGTATTTCATTTCAAATATGTTGCACTTGCATTTGTATTTTTTGTGAACTTAATCTTACGTACTTAGTTGTTCCTTTCATCAGCTAGACGCTTTGTCACACACCTAGCACCTTTACTCATCGGTAGCACCTTTACCAGAAGACACGACAAATGATTTAATAGCTTTCCAATAGGTGTGACTATCACGCTAGCAGCATTTTTATCATTGCTAGCAAACTTTTACCAAGTCGACACGACAACACACGCAACAAGCTTTTCCAAATATGACAGACTACTCACGCTAGCGCCTTTACCAGCCGAGACGACAACACGCCATTAAATGACAACACGCCGCAACACGCCATGAAATGACAACACGCCGCACACGCCGCAACACGCCGCAAAGAAGAGCTGTAATTGTGTGGAGTAACCCTCACTACCACTATAAAACAGTCCGAGGGGTAGACATCCAACACGACCAAACCACAATGTCGTTTCTACTGCCGCTTCTTCAAAGAAGCGTAAGTCATCCACTTCAATATCCGGATGAGAGTTGCGCCGACGCCCAGCCTCCTGAGTTGCCCTGACCGAATGTGACCGTGCAACCCACCGCCAAGATGATGCAATCTACCCATAGAGACACGGCCGCCAGCCACTCATCAAGCAGTTCGCACCTACAAGGTAAACCTACGGTGTCCACACAATACATGGTAACACTACCATCTCATGCTTCGTTCTTTCTTTTCTTAGCACAAGGACCGTGTTGCTTCTTCCAATGGATCGACGGCCGAACGACGCGACTATTTAATTTCTCAACAACCGCCACGACAACTACCCCGCTTCGCTCGAGAACTTCACCCGGTGGGAGAGGCCGCCAGATATGTCCCTTTTCTAGATCGACAGAGCTTAGGGCGGTGTGCAAGGGGCCAACCGACGGTGAGTTTCATGCACATACCATGTTAAACTCACAAAGTAGTAGTTCTAAGCCGTTCATCGCACACAGACTTCAAGAGGATACTTTCAACATCAACAAGTCGAGGAGGAACCTCCTCCGTGGCCACCTGAAAGCCCCTGCTGCTCACAGACATGGCTCGGAGGCGGTGGTTGATACCGCCACGGTGATCTAGCGGACCGGAGAATCTACCTGTGCCCCTTGGCCGAGGATGAACGGTGTTGGTACTTCAAATGGGTGGACGGGAGACGCACCACCCACATCTCATGCTTCTCAGATGGGATAATTGGGGAGCAACCCTCTCCGTGGTGCCACTACCGCCTGAAAAGCCAATCTCGAGTACGCCACGGTGTTATTCAACCACCAAGGCGAGCATATTGTATTGACTGCAGGCACGCTCCGGTTGTTCAAGGATAAGCCCAACACAAAGCTCCTGCACCATATAGTGGAGTGCGAGTAAACAGAGCAAAGGCTCTCGCATGTCTCCGCTAAAGGCCAACAGCAGAAGTGCAGAGGTTCCTCTTCTCAAGAAGCAGGAGAAGGGGAAGCAAATGCCTAGGTCCGCAACACGCAACAAATCCTTGACTCGGCGCAGACCATCCAAAACCCGTGGTATTAACATAGGGGACGCGGGAATCGGGATGACATGCCCATATGGGAGGCAAATCCACATAAAAACAACCAAAATTTAAGTCTTATACACCCGAGACGTGACGCGGCATAGGCCACCCAATGGGCGCATACCGGGAGCACCGCGAACCCCATGGAGTTCTTTCATTGTAGAGATTGAGCATCGTCCGAGGATCGCCGCATTATTAGAACGGTCGTAATATGCGAAAATGTCTTACATCATTCTGGCTGTACCCAGATAGGCGGAACGATCATTTGTTCCACCATGACGAACAGTGCTTTCGTTAGTTAGTTCGTCACTGCTGTAATGCCCTTGTAATATAATCTAATCTATTGCTTCTTTATCATCCTGAACTTTCGTATGTGCCCTTATATATGTATTGTTTGAGTTTTAAAAATTCCTCATATCTTAAAATCATTTGAAATTTTTATGGTAATATCACTGATTTATCAGAACATTCATAAAAAGTTTCAAAATTTTTCGAAGTCGTAAAAGTTTCCATGGTTTCGTGGCCGCAATTGCCTTTTCCGATTTTCGCAACAAAATGCCGAGGCAACGTCCGCTATCTCGCCCATACGTAAGTGTTGCCGTGATTATGAGGGCCGCCTTGATTTTTTCAGTATTTTTGAACCATGTCCTACCGTCTCCGCTGCGGGCTACGAAAACCCCTAAGTGGCCACGATTTCCGCTGCTTTGCGTTCGCGAGTGCCTTTTCCGATTTGGTAACAAAATGCCGGGCAACGTCCGACCATCTCGCCGCAGATGAAGTGGTATGTCACGCTATGATGTATCCTGCGTTTTTTCCCCGTCATTTTTCGCCCATATTCGGCGGACCTTACGAGGCTACTAAAACCCCTAAGTGAAATGCGGATCACTAACGAACTAAAATACTTTTTCCGATTCGGCTCAATACATCAATTATGTACAACCAATTTACAACAAAAATTGTCAACAAAATTATTAAATACAAAAATTTAGTATTCTTCTCACACGATAGTTGTGCGACAGCTCCTTTCAAGACTTTAGTCGCGGCGACAGAGCCTCGTCGCGACGTTCGCGCTGCGGCGACAGTTTTTTCGCCTCCTTGCCGCACGCTCGCGGTGACAGCGCTGTTGGTTCCTGCTGCACGTTCAGCCGTGCGACAGAGGCCACGAGCGCCGGGCCTGCCGCCTGTATTTTTCTATTCAGGCCTCGCACTTCCAACGTATGCATGAGGTATATTTCGACATTTTTTTCCAAAGGAATATTTTTGAAATTCCGAATAAAAAATGTATTATTAAAAAAAATTCAATACTTTTATGCATAAATTTTTGAGAATTTTTTTCGTGAACCTTAAGCAATTTTTATCATCCTGTGAAAATTTTAGCTCAAAATATTGTGTGTGCAATGTTAAAAAATTCTGACAAGCCAGCTATCTAGATTTTGCATTCTCTATTTTTTATTTTTTTTGAGGATAAAAAAATTGTTAAATTTTTTTAAAACTTTTTATAGGGATTAAAATGGCTTAGGATGTTACTAGAAAATTTTGAGATGATGGACTCTTATATTTATTTTATAATAATCTAACATTCAATTTATGGAATTTATATGGTTTCTATTTTTGAATTACAAAGGTCATAAAATAGTATTTATTTTCTTTGATAATTTTTCTATGGAATAAGGTAGTCATGTATCTGGCGTGGTATAATTTTTAGATGAAGAAAAGGTCTGTACATTTTTAGTAAATTCTAACAACATTATTATTGCTAGTCCAAAGTTACTATTTTTAATTCTTATCCATATTAGATTTGCTCATACAGCTTTAGGATTCAGCTAAGATGTTCCAAAGATTTCCTAAATTTTAAATATAATTTTTCTAGATCTTTCACTCATGTGATTTTTAATTCCATAGTTTAAAGATGAAGAACCAATTGTTGAAATGAATTTTCCAAAAGACCAAAAATACAATAAAACATTGAAATGGAGTAAATTTAGAACAAAACCAAAATTCAAAGTTGATCTCCATGGCTTGCAAATAAAAGATTTAACATTGAAAAGATTTTCTTTAAAATCAAAATTCAAGAAAAGCGTAGAAAAGATGAAAATTCAGAATAAAATTATAATTCTTATTTAAGTTCGTATTTTAGCTATTGTTGAATTTTTTGAGATGTTACAGTCATCTTCTCTTTGGCCAGTAGGAATAGCATTTCCTTTGGGATGCCTCCATAGAAGGCCGCCAATGCCATCTAGTCCTTGTGCACATCGATGTTGCCGTCTACGATCATGTTCCACATTCCTTGAGCTCTTATATACATCTTCATCTTGATTGCCCATGCTACGTAATTACTCTTTGTGAGCATGGATAATGTAGAGAGATGGCAAAACCTTTCTTCGTTGTCGCACCCAACATCGTCTCGTCACTAGAGGCACCACTTCCCAGAGAGTGCGTCGTGAACTTGGGCATATATGGATCAAGAATTCATGCTTTGATACCAAATGTTATGATCACTCAACGAAACTCATGGACTCAACTCACGTGAGATCACTCTCGAGCTCTCAAACTAAAGTTGGGTAGGATGGAAAAATCAATTTTCCCATGGACGCACACTTTCACAGGGAAGACAATGAACACATAGAAACATTGAAAGGATTTTTTTGGCATGCTCTCAACTTGCGCCGCTTTTATCTTTTATGTTATTCTCGCTCACCACATGCAAAGCTCCACAAGCCACTTAAATATAAATGCTAATCACCAACTAATTCCTATCATGCATCGCCGTACATGCTGTGGGCACAAATCGAACCTCACTCATGCATTGGACTAGAGGTGACACACATACTCCATTTAAGTGTGTGATCACTGCCACCCATAGTCACCAGTCCGGGACGTTAACCCATACTATGGCAAGAGAACTCAGAACATAGAAATGATGGAACTCCCCATATAGCGTACACTGTTGCATTGGTAAGTAGAAACCCCTACAAGCAGACCTAAAAAGGAATGCCTGTACTAGCTCCCTTCTTCCATAAATGCAAAGTTAAACTAGGTAACTTAATTGGTTTAAGGCTACCCTAACCCAGCACTTATGGTTTGTATGGATATATCTTGGATCATACAACATGATGTTCAGTCCTTAATCCGACACAGGAGATACTTCACCCTACACTATGTGCAATTCCCTTTGCACATCCGACTATTGCCAATAATCACCTACGTCAAAACCATAGTTTTATTTTGGGTTTTTAATAAAAAATACCAGTAACTAACAGTGCCATTTCCAACCATTTTAAGTTCTCAGGAAACCATTTTGATCTGATCATCTACTTCGTTGATTCTAAAGCATGGCTAAGCATGTATAATATGTAATCGCATATACGCATGATGACATTAAGTAATGTCTATCCTTAATCTATGGTTATCAAGGTTCACATGTCATACATATCAAGGGAGTTTCGTGAGACAACAGGTATAACTACCAACACTACAAAATAACGAATTTACAGAAAAATAAACGTATGCATGAAACCATTTGATAAACACAAGGAAAATTAAATACCAGGATCAATATGATCAAAGGGGTGTTTTCCTTGCTTAATCTCTTATTTACAACAAATTCAAGGTTGCAACTGACGAAGGTGACGATGGAAACAGAGACGTCGGGTACTACATGTCGTTACCGACTAAAAACAATAAAGAGCAAATAACAAACTTCAATAAGGGCAAAAGAAACAGACAGAGAACCAAATAAAGATTCACCGCAGAAAACAAGAATATTACAGGGTTTGGATTATATGATTTCAAGTTCTCGCATTTTGGACGATTAAGTATTTACGTTCAAATTGTTAGTAGCTTGAACAATGCATGGTTTCTTTTATGTATTATCTTTTCTTATTTTACGAATTCGAGAGACTAAAATTATGCATCCTTTTATTTATAATATCAAATTCAAGATGTAAAAATTATTTGGATTAATAGAAGTATACATTGATTACATGTTTCACAAATTTTACTATTCATAATATATGTTTCTCGTAACCTTATTACTTAAGGGTTTTGTTCTAATAGGATTCAGATGCAAAGTAAGATAAAATATATTTTTCTATATCCTTGTAGACCATATCCTAAATATCCTTTCTAGGATATTCATTACATAATTTACATTTAGACGAGATGTTTTGCGAGCTGTTGAACAGGCTTAAATGATCACAATAGTTTATTGATGAATAGTTCTTCGCCTTTGATTGATTTTGCATAGAATCAGTTCCGCGCAAGTTAGATATATTGATTTAGGCTACTGATCTCATTTTCATGATATTTGAGAAGGTTCTGGTGATACAAATATCATTATCATTGATTTCTCAAAGTTCGTTCATTTATATTACGTACTTAGGTAATGTTAACGCTATACGCTTATTGAGCCAACAAGATTTATATGCAATACATGATGAAATGAGATTATCTTTTCATAATAGAATAGTCTATACTTTGAAGAATATTCTTAAACTAATTTTGTAAATTTTAGTTTTTGATGAGACCTTATATTCATAGTTGAAAAGGCTTATGTGGTATTATAAAGTTTACGTTATATGGAATCACGAGAAAGTTATGCGTATGATTAACACTTAAGGGTTTGAATTAGCTGGACTTAGTTGAAAAGCTAGTTGTAAATTAGATGTTTTCTATAATATGATAGTATGAACTTTATAGAGTGTTTCTAAACTGATTTTATAAATTTTAGCATCTAGACGAGTTATTTTATTTGCTGTTAAAGTAGTATAAATGATCATATGGGTATGTTATATCGCGTCAAATTTCATTTTAAGTTTGCGGCTACCTTATACATGACCTTCTACTCATTTTTCTGGCATTAGCAGGATGCAATCTTAGATGTGTTTTAAAATTGTTTTTACATTATTTTGACTTTAACCACGATAGATTACCTACTTATTGTTGAAATTTGCATTTCCTTCCATCAAAAGGATGCAAATTAAGTCTTATCCTAAATATTTTTACATACATGAGCCCTTACTAATTCCAAGAACTTATATGAAAAGTTTCATTTATTTTATGAGTTCATATATTCTTATTTTTATTAATGGCCATATTAGGTTTTACTAATGATTATAAAGCAACTAATTTAAACATAGATTAAAAGTTAAATGTTTTTGCATATTTGAGTTTATTATGGTTTTAGAAGCACATGAGAATTTATTTTATGATTTTAGGAGTTATATTTTTCACATGTGCAATAATGTCCATAATAGTGTACTTAAATCTTTTTAATTTAAATATTTGTTCTATGACTAAAAATTAAAAGTTTTTGTATATCTGAATTCATCTTGGTCTTAGCATCATATAAAAATTTATTTTATTATTTTATGGCTTCTGTGCATAGATTTAATATAAAGACCTTAATAGGGTTATTAACAAAATTTAATTCAAATAATTTTTCTGAAGTTCAAAATTTTAGTATTTTTTGTATATTCTAAATACACATGATTTTAGATGAATTTATG
The DNA here is from genome assembly GCA_036346375.1 of Guadua angustifolia. Lineage (NCBI taxonomy): Eukaryota > Viridiplantae > Streptophyta > Magnoliopsida > Poales > Poaceae > Guadua > Guadua angustifolia. The sequence continues at coordinate 57,507,087 of CM070507.1, forward strand.
ACTTTGTTTCATCTTATTTGGATTAAGTATGCAGGAGATATTCAAGATTGAAATGAATTCGGTTAATATAATCCAAGGAAATTTGAAAATACACTTTCATAACAGAGGAAGTGCCTTTACCCTTTGAATATGAGCTGTTCACACTGGCTGATAGAGGGGACCACCAGGAAGAGAGAGGACACCTACCGAGAGTGAGGTGATTGACAGAGGGTCCTGCAAGGCGTCGATGACAGAGAACGAGAGCTACGGTTAGGGCACGGGTGGCGGACAGGTTCAGCTATCCTCCGACGAAGGTGAGTGCACAGGAAGCAGCATCTCGGCAAGTCGCATTCAGAGGTGGAACCCATTCGGTCGGGGATAGCTCGAGGTGAGCTGCCATCGAGCTCATGCGGTGGCCATGGCATCGGCTAGCCGAGGAAGATGACCAGGGAGGTTTCAGTTCAAATCGGTAGCAACATGAGCATAAAAGGACACTAGGGGTTCCATTTTCGTGATTAGTTTGGCCGAAGAGATATCGGTTTGGGCTACCATCAGTGACCAGTCATGAGGAAGATGAGCTCGCGGTGGCGGCATGATTTTGTATGAAATAGACCAAAAATTTTTGAGGGCTTTTACTCTTTAGAGGCTCTAGATTCTATAATCCAAAGGAATCGAAAGGAATCAATGTACCACTCGAGTTTTGATTTTATCCGAGCTCAAAGCTTCATGGCCATGGCGGAAATAGAAGAAGAGTTTGGTCTGTGTGGTTGGGGAATGAGAGGAGTAGTAGAGGGAAAATGACGCGGCTTCAGGTGATCTCCAGGCACATTTTATAGCTGCGGATGGAGGAGGATAAGCTCTGCCCCAGGGAGGACTTGGCCAGGATGGTCTTGCTCAGAAGCTTTGCAAGTGAGGAGAAGACAGGGAGCAGCTGGTGATCGGGCTCGCTGTGCTCATGAGATGGATGAGTTAGAAAAGGAGAAGCTCAACTTAGACAAAGACATGAATCACATTAAAATGGCTATCAATCACCGCTCAAATTTTTCAAGGATTTTTTACTAGAGTCTCTAGCTAATTTAACATCTCTAGTAAAAACTTTGGGTCAAAACGTTCTACAGGGAATTAATTAAAATTCTGACATTACTATCAGCTCAAAAATTCATTTCGGATTTTGATTTATTTAGGGTGTAAATAACATTATTTATTTTTTAAACTTTTTCTAAGGTTTAATTTTCATTAAGGATGTTCCTATAAAAATTTCAAGTTAAAATATTATTTATTTATTTTATAATAATTCTGACATTCCAATTTTCAGATTTTCAATACTTGCTTTTTGAATTTTTAGATGCTCCAAATGACTTTAGTAATTTTTACATATTTTTACGAGGTGTAAATACTATATTGAGGGTATTATGGTAATTTTATCAGAATGAGATAAGGTGATCAGATTTTTCATTAATTCCAACTGTTCACTGTTCTTAGTCAAAGGTTGTCTTTTCAATTATTAATTGTTTTTACTTTGAAGTAAAAATTAATTTTAACAGGTAACAAATTTATTCGAGAGATAAAAAATTTTAATATAAATTTTTCAAAATTTTACTTTTACTTTTTATCTTTTTACTATTATCAATTCTTTAATTCCATTTGTTAGATTTTTCACACAAAGGATAAATCCAAAGAAATCCAAATAAAAACCAATAATGCCAAGAAAACTCAAAAATAATCATATTCAAATGCAAAGCATTTATTTTTATTTTAATGTATTTTTCGGGATGTTACATGAAACTGTCTTGATAAGTATGGACATGTGAACCTTGATAACCATAGATTAAGGTAGACATTACTTAATGTCATCATGGGTATATGCGATTACATATTATTCATGCTTAGCCATGCTTTAGAATCAACGAGGTTGATGATCAGATCAAAATAGTTTCCTGAGAATTTAAAATGGTTGAAAATGTCACTGCTGGTTGCTGGTATTTTGATTAAAAACCCAAAATAAAACTATGGTTTTGACGCGGGTAATTATTGGCAATAGCCGGATGGGCAAAGGGAATTGCATGTAGTGTAGGGTGAAGTACCCGTGTCAGATTAAGGACCGAGCAATGGGACGCTATTGATCCAAAAAATCCGTGCAAACCACAAGTGTTGGGATGGGGCAACCTTAAACCGATTAAATTACCTAGTTTAACTTTGCATTTATGGAAGGTAGGAGTTAGCACAGGCATTCATTTCTAGGTCTGCTTGTAGGGGTTTCTACTTACCAATGCAACGGTGTATGCCATGCTATGAGGGAGTTCCATCATTTCTATGCTTTGAGTTCTCTTGCCATAGTATGGGTTAACGTCTCGGGCTAGTGCGAAGTTAACCTAGGTAATGTAAAGGTTTTCGTCATGAACATTCTGGCCACACGCTAAAAGTGCGTGAAACATTCGGCAAAAAGAAAATGTCATGACTTGTGGGTAAAGTTGAACACCTCTGCAGAGTGTAAAATCTAACCGATTAGCCATGCCCACGGTCTTAGGTTCTTGGTGAAGTCATTCCAATACTAGACTTTGGTATTTTCTGAAAATGGGTTTTGGTTTGAACTTGTTTTAGCAACTATTACTTTACGTCAAAGGGCTGACATTGATGGATTTCATGGTTTGGACTATTCGTCGCTCACGTCATGAAGGACTATGAGTTCTACTTATGCTTTACTTATTTGTTATTAATCAAACTTGCTGTTATAAATTCCGTTTGCAAATGACAACTTGATTTACAAATTCAATTTCTCTTTATGCAAATTAGCTGTAGTAGCCTCCTTTGACTTGGCTTGTATTTATGCATTTGCAAATACCACCTTAAGTCTTGCTGAGTATGAAAGTACTCACCCTTGCTTAATCTATTATTTTATGTGGTTAAAGCTAGCGAAGCTCTAAAGTTTTGTTTTTGTCGTAGGATGCGGGATCTTTACTGATGCGATCTTTCTAAAGTTTTATGCCTTGTCAGTTGCCTGCGGGTTGGATGGGCAGACTATAAGACTTTGCTTCTTTTGCTGCTATATACTCTGAGTTGTAAGATTTCTTTGTATAATAGATTTCGCTTAATTAATATGAGGTATGGTTGTGATTCCAATTGTTGTAAATGTGTATACTAGTTACTGATCCTGGGACTAGTACTGTATGCACATGAGATTTCCATTTTTTGCATTCTATGTAAAAATGGGAGTTGTTTCACATCATGGCACACATAGGCTTGCTCGAAGAAGAGGATAGGACCGCAAGGTCCCTAGGACCCTAGAGCCTTTATAGGGATATTTTTGTAAGCTCATCCCTTGGGCATGTGCAGCTCTAGAAATAGCTAAAGACTCGTGTACGCACAGGATGGTTTTGAATTAAAAAAAGGCACTTTGCTCATTTTAGCATCCACCTAGCACACTCAGGGACTCCAGGAGTACCCAAGGGGGGTAGACATGGAAGCCCTCCTTTCTGTACTGTTTGGTTTGTAGCCACGACAAAAGCAATATTTAGTTCGGAATTGTTTCCCATAAGAGCATAGATGAGAATGTAGGAACCCTAGATTTTTTTTCCGCCTTTGGGAACCGACCACAATTGACTGAATAATTCTACAATTTCCTCTCCCTCTTCACCTACCTCTGGGCCATACACTTCGCTGTACACATGCACCACCGACTCGTATTTTGAAGTAGTAGAGAAATGTTTCTTGCTGCTCCATTATGGCTATTGTTATTGAGCTTTTCCTTGAAGAACGGCTATTGTAATTAAACTTGCCTTGCAGGATTTATCATTGATGTGTTTTTGTCTTATAGTTTAGTATACATAGTCCAAATTTTTAGTCTGCTCTTGCAATTGTTTCATTACATTTTATATTAGTCTGCCCGCAACAGCTTGCGGTGGCCTGTTTCAAGCATAGAGGTGCGTTCATCTTCTTTGTTTGGTTGCCATCAAATAGGGATCAAACAGCAAGCCACTACTACTCTTGCATGCATGCACATGCATCCCACGATTCCTGCATGCACGCAACTACTACTGACCCGGCCATACTTGACCAAGTATTCCTAATTACATGCTTTAATCAAAGAAACTAATTAATCTAGTCTAGCATGCACGTTTGGCTGCGCACTCCACGCTAGCCTAGGCCTTCACAGTGCCGCACCTTCCATCCTGAATCCGCAAGTCCGCAGCGTACCGCTACTTGGATCGGTACATCTACACGATCCAATTCTCCTGCTCCAGGAACACTTCATGCAACACTTGTTGGTACAACTCATGCACCCCGCCGATTGCATCATACACATGCAAATATGCTAAAGCAAAAACTAAGTCTAGATTATTTGCTAACAAGGCCGTTGACCGTAGCAGCAAATGGCACAGAGAGAGGCAGCTTCGGTAGAGGAGTGAGGCGCTGGAAGACGAAGCTCGCAGCGATGGAGTTGTGGCCGGCTCAGTTGCAGACAAGGTGGGAAATGGAGAAGACAAGGATAGCTTCGGCTGGAGTGAGGCTTGTGCATGGTAGGAAGGGTGGCAGGGATGATGTGCAATGGTGGAAGCGAGCTCTGTGATGGCTTGGCGATGCTTTCACACAGAGATTGGTAAGGTCAGGGCAGCGCCAAACGTGGGAAGAGCAGCGGCGTTTGTAGCACTAGTGGTGGCCTTTACAGGCGGCATGAAGCAGTGCACCGAAGCCTAGCTAGCTATTTGAGTTGCAGTTGCCGAGCGATGGCTTTGCACCGTGGCAGTGCTACTGCAGAAAGAAGCTGTCGTGGCAGCGTTTTGCTAGAGTTTGGACAGCCGTGGCATGGAATGGGGAAAGCCAGGGCATGGGGCAAGGCGGAGTCGTCGATGCTTGGCATGGGATTGACTGGCCGGTGTTGCCGCGCGGAGGAAGTTTGCTTGTTTCGGTGCAGTCAACACTAAAGAAAATGGAACAAGGCTGCTGGTCGTGAGGTTGAAGAAGGGCAGTAGAGAAGGCTGCCAGGTGGGCCCCTTGTGCATGTGGCACAAAGCAAATGCGACTCAGCTCTTCCTCTGGACAGCTCACGTGTTAAACATTTATTTCACCTATCATTTCATGTCTAAACTTTTTGATGATTTTTGGTGCGAGTACTCCAGAAAGTTTTTCGCTTGCTTTAAAATTTTGACGTTAAAAACCTTGGTATAAAAATTATGGTAAATCTGTCAAACAACTCTGTTCAAAATTTTCTTTTATGCTTTTATTTTATTTGATGATGAAAATGGATTTACAAATTTTTGAAACTTTTCGAGAGAGAGTGTGATATGACTAAAAATTGTTTTATAAAAATTTTAGATCAAGTTCATGCATATATATTTTCTATTAATTCTGACATTGCAGATTTCAGATTTAAATTATCTCTGTTTTTGAATTTTAAAAGGCAATAATTTAATTACAATTTTTCAATATCTTTATCAGAGGTTACTAATGTTATGAGGAAGACCTGGTAATTTTTTCAACCAGAGATATGTTTTATTATTTTTGTAAAATTCTATCATGCCACTGCTTTAAAGTGAAAACATGTCACTTTACTATTTATTTCTTTTCCTAATTCATTTAAAGATCTTTGGACAGCTGAAAAGATGTGATGGGGACTTATCAAAGAATTAATATTATTTTTCTGGCTTTTAATTTTATCTTTTACCTGTTTACTTTTACTCTTTCATTAATTTCAATAATTGATTTTTCTTTTGAAGCCAAACATCCAAGAGTAATTAATAAGGTTGGAATTGTTCTAGAAAATATGAGAATTCAAAATAAGATTACATTTTTAACTCATTTTTGAATTTTTTTACTTGTGAAAAGTTTTAATGTAGCAACTTGTTCTTTTCTTTTAGGTCGATATGCGAAAGTGAAGTAAAGGTAATATTTAAAATGAAAATATTGGTTTCAGTTAAAATCTTTATTCAATTCTATTTTCAGATTTTAAATTTTTATTTTCCTATTTTTCAAATTTTCGGGATGTTACAGATCCGGGTTCACAGATAAACTATGGGACCCCAGATTTACCATCCGGAATCTCCTGTATTTCGACTAGTCCCTGATCGATTGCTAGTACACACAGTGAAGCAAGTGATAATCATAACGAACATAACAAAGTAATAACATAAATGTAAAGTACCACCACATGGCTATTTATTACATCACTGGTCACATGACACGAGTTCACAGCAATGAAACAAATAACAAAATGATAAAACCCATAAAACACCACAAAGCGACGACTAGGAGCGCAAGGCTAGTTATCTGGCGATCCTCATCAAACTCCTTGGCATAGAACTCGTTGCCTTCAACTGCATCTTGGTAGTCCTCTGATGAAAAATTTGTGTATAGCATGTGAGTACAAACGTACTCCGCAAGTCTGGGAAAATGCAACATGTAGGGCTTTCCAAGGAAAGGCTTAATAGGGTTCTTTTGCATAAAGCCAAGTTTTATCAAACCATACATAATAATAATTTTCACAATGCACATTTTAAACAATTATTTAACAATTGAATTATTTAATATTCTAGTGAAGGTTCTAACCACCATCACTAGTATAAAGGCTCTATCCGCTCAGTTTAAAAGATTAGGGTAAACCAACTCATGACTCTATCTGTCATGATCAAAACAGGTTACATCTACCTCATTGGCTCAATCCGCCATATATATATCCGTGAGTTCTATCCACTCCCGTATCCCAAAACAAAACATCAGTTATTTTTAAAACCAAAACCAAGTCTACCAGTATGAAAGCATTCTTCGCTTTGCCTTTGGCCAGTAGGCACGGCTATTCGAATAGTTTTAACTCTGCAGAGGTGTACTGACTTTACCCACAAGACATGATCATCTCTTTAATGCCAAGCGCTATGAACACACTTCCTTTGGTGTGTCGGCGGAGAGATCATGACAAGGCCTTTACAATGTATCGCCTAACCCGACTCACCGTGAGGTTTCACCGCTATTAGGGTTCTATCTCGCCCAAAGATAGAAGCCCCTCTTGCTGCAGTGTGGGAAGTACGACTTGCCTCTTCTCGCACCCACATTCCACCACCGGTGAGTCTAAGCTAGGTTTCTACAAATTATTCACCAGTCGAGCCCATTTGACATGTGGTTGCACGATAATGCTTAGAATGGGCAAATCATAAGTGTCGGTCCTTAAATTGATTAGGCGGCTTTCACAAACCGTAACTAGTGCTCTATCTGCACCCACCGACAAACCATTCCACCCCAATCTAAACCATTTTTATTTTATTTTTATTTTGCAATCACAGCAGCAAGAACTTTGCTCTGATTTCAATAAAACATATTTCAACAACATTTTCAAAGCAACCCATCCATAGGTATTTTAATCAATTCCGCAACTAAGCTCATCTAACGCACTAAACAAAATATATCACAACCTAATATGATCACGATATATCACAGCAACCTAGGGTTACAATTAAACATGGATTTCAACATCAAGGAGGTATTATCAATTCGGATTAACTACCAACCTATATTTAACATCATCTTTATATAAATAGCAATGCATGTTGTAAAACTTTTGTAAAACATTTGCAAACCATAGGATCAATGTGCGTCAAGGAGACTTGCCTTCGTCGACGAGATGCGATGCGCTGCACTGAAGCTCTTCTCCTTCGTCGGCGACTACGGCAGCTTCGTCGACTACGCGCAAAACGGTGCACGAAAAAAGAATAAAATAAATTAAACAGAAACTAAAAATTATAATAAAAATACTGGCAGATAGAGGATGATTTTAGATGAATTTAGCAATTTCAATCACTTGATTCGGAGTTTGGATGACAAAGATAAAAATGTTTGAAGTTGCACGGATTGGAAAATTGGAAAACGAGGGAATATTCCGGGAATCTTTTCTTTTTACTGATTTTCTGATTCCTTTTGTTCCTATGACGGGTGGGGACCTCTTGTCATCCTCTTAAGCTTCTTCTACCTCCAGCCCTTCTCACCATGGACACAGAGAAGCTCGGTCTCCTCCTGGCGCCGGCGACTGGGACCTTGGCGAGCGACGGCGTACAGAAAAACGGGATGGCTATGCGATGAAGAAGTGATGGCGCACGGTGGCAAGAGGCGGCGCGGCCTGCTGCGGCGCGCGCAGCACTCGCAAGGGGCGGCGGCGAAGCTGTTCGGTGCGCTGGCGAAGGGAAGGCGCAGGTGACCGGCGGAGGGACGCATGAGGGGCGGCAGGGTCTGGGGAAGTGGGTGGGGAGCTCGGCAGCCGGCGGGAATGGCCGAGACGGCGTGCCCACGGCGGCCATGGCCGGCACGACCGGGCTTGCGTGGGGACAGCGAACGGCGGCGAGGCGGCTGTCGGCGAGGGCGGGGGCAGGCGCGACAAGGGCGGCCGGAGGGAAGGCACACGCCAGGGGTGGCCGGAAAGGCCCCAAGTGGCGGCAGCATGAGCTTGGGTCGGCATCAATGGAGTTTGTACAGGAACCGAATGAACAAGAAATTGGGGAAAAGTTCAATTCGCGAAATTTTACAAAATCAGTGAGTGCAATTGATAGAACATGATAGAATGAATATAAGTATGCGAGGAATTGAATTGAAGATTACCAGATTGCAAGAAATCGACGAAGAACGGCAGATCGGTTGACGACGAACAAACGTGAAATCGGAGACCGAAACTGCAACGAAAGTTGAATACGATTGAGGGCTTTTGATCTACAGGCTGAAAGGCATGAAATGACACGGTTGGTGCATAGATTGACTCACCGGAATGCAAGATGGCTTGACGGCGTCGATGACGGACGTCGGCCGGAGGTTCTTGCTCAAATTCGGAGGTCGAAACGTCGATGAAACGAGGAAGCAAAGGAAACCACGCAACGGGGATGTCGAGATGAACAAATAGAGTACCCGAGCACGCGAAGAGACAAAGAAACGGCCGAGTTATGAGGAGAGCAATAATTCGCGGATTAATCCTTATTGTGGCTGTTTTGGGAGAGGAAAGGGCAAGCAATCAGATGAATTTAATTCTCCTGACTCTTGCCATTCCGATGCTTCAGTTTACAAATCAATTGGTGCATTATTTTGACTTGTGTGGGTTTTGAAAGTTGGAAGGGAGAGAGACAGCCATGGATGCCTAGGAGCTTGCTGCCTGTTTCGTTTCCAGAACGCGCACAGAGGAAGAAAGGGAGGAGAGAGAAAAAGAGGCTGTAGACTTTGGGCCCACAGAAAATAGATTTCGACCCAAAAGAAAAATGGCTAAAAAAAATTAAAAATGGATTCAGAATAAATTTCGGATTGAATGAATGCAATGGTGGATTTGAATTTGATTTGGAATTTGAATTTAAATTTAAATTTGATTTGAAGCGAATTTTAGAATTTACAGATGAATTTGGAATAATTTCCGATTTCGGGCGGAAAGGATGCCAGGATAGATATTCAAACCAAATTAACTCCAAATCTTTAAATTAAATAATTTAAATTAAATTTTTAACAAAGGCTGAAAAATGAGGATGTTACATAAACTCACATGGCGCAAGAGGGCGGCCCTATGTGGTGGTTTAGCCTTTCAATGTTGAAACCTCGTGGGTAGTATTGAGTTAAGACAGGGCATTATAAAGGCTTTGTTATAATCACTCGCCTGTGTGATGTATGCTTGTATCATGTGAGTAAAGTGCATAACCTCTGCAGAGTGTAAATCTATTCAGATAGCCATGCTCACGGTATTGAGTATAGCTCAAGAATTACAGGTAAGGGTTAGTTAATAAAATGGAGACTGAATGGAATGGCATGTTGCCATATAGAAGATTGGAAATTGACTTAGAGTTGGAAACTTGGTTTATTTGGAAAATCTGAAATAATTAATTATTGTTATTTGTTTTACTGTTCTTTCAATCTATTTATTGTATTTGTTCATGAATGCAGTTTTGTTGCAAAACAACCATGATAGCCTTTTCCTTTGGAACAAGTCTTGCATATAGTATGTTAGGATTGCATTCTGTGCATAACTTGTTGAGTGCTTTATGTATTTACCCTTGCCAACACCAACCAATCAACAGTTGAGGAGTTATCGCCTTTGTTGGAGGAGGAGTTCAGGAGAATGCGAGTCACTAGGTCCAAACCTTGTCAGTAGCCTATGGTGAACTGATGAGTCACCAACGTCTTCTATTTTTCATTGCATTTGTCTTAGTCTTTATTTTCAAGTCTAGCCTTGCGTGACTTAATAATATAAGTTGGCTGTAAGATTATACACTTAGTTATATCAATAAATGGAGTATTATTATTTTTATTATCGTTGTGTATGATGTGGTACTTGCTAACGTTGAGTTGTGTGCACTAGAGTTGATCCAAGGACTAGTGCGGTAAACACAGTGGGTTCAAATTAGTGAATTCGGGTCCTGACAATCTACAATGCTTTGAGTGTGATAAATTTGATCATTTTAAAAGTGATTGTCCCAAGCTTACTAACAAGAAGTCTAGCTCTTTTTGCAAAAGCAAGTTTTCAGGTTCGAGAGTGAAGAAGGCACTTCACAAAGCATTCTTGAACATGGCAGAGGAGTTAGAACTTTCAAGTGATATTGATGAGGATGATCCATTGGCTACTCTTGGCAAGGATGATGATATTGCTGATCTATGTCTTGTGGGGAGGAACATAGAAAATGAGGACTACGATGATGAGGACATCGACAATGATAATGAGGTAATTAAGTCTGAAATTTTTAAAGCTTTTCGTGCACAAGAAACAATTTCAAAAGCATTAATGAAGAAGTATAAAGCATTAAAACTGGAATATGATATGCTTCTTTGTACCACTAGTAACAAGGATGATAACTGTGACGCTTGTGTAGAATTGAAAAAGAAAATTGATATTCCTTGTAAATCATGTGAAATTTTAAAAAATAAAATTTTTGATCTTGAAAATGCTTCTTATGAGTCATGTGAATTTTATAGAAGTGAGAATGCTTTGCTGAAATCTAGTTCTTCAACATGTGACAATTGTTTGATCTTGCAAAAAGAAGTAGATTCCTTGAAAAATTCTTTGGTAAAAATTGCTCCAATTTAGATAATGGTGTAAATAAGTTAGGAAAAGAATTTTCTTGTGAGGACTTTGCTGGAATTAGAAGAAAATTAATTGAACTTGAAAAGTATCCTGACACATTTCTATGCAATAAATGTCCTGATCTTGCTAAAGAAAACAATTACATGAAAATGACTTTAGAAAAAATGATAAATGGTGAGAAAAACTTAAATATGATCCTAGATACATCAAAATGCTCATTCATTAAAGAAGATGTAGGATACATTAAAACTTCTTGTTCTCAAATTCCATCAACTAAAGAGAATTCCAATTTGCATGTTGCTACCTCAAAAGCTAAATCTGAAAATAAAATTATGAAAAAAAATATTTTAATTGTGGAAAACATGGGCATATTAAAGCCAATTGTTATGCTAATGTAGGTCCAAAATTTTGAGATAATTTTCAGAATGTTAATTGCTGTAACTATGGTAGGATTGGTCATATTGCCAGAAATTGCTTTGCGCATCCTACACATTGTTTTGAGGCTAATAAAATTAATTTCCAGCAAAGAAAAAATGTTGATTTTGATCCTAAAATTCCTCTAAAACAGCAAGCATCTTTGGGCATTTCTCCTATATATTATACATATCAAACTAGAAGCCCGATTGAGTGAAATAGTGCTAAAACAATGTGGGTTCCCAAAAATTCTTTTAAAAACAGCAAAGGGTCATATAGAGTTTGGGTACCTAAACACATTCTTTTATCTTAGATTAAAGGTAAAGGACTTGAGAACCGATGGATAATTGATTCTGGTTGTTCAAGACATATGACTGGCGATAAAAAATAGTTTTCAAGTCTAGAAAGAGTGAAGAATGGTGGTAGTGTGTTATTTGGAGATAATACAAAAGGTAAAATTATTGCTAAGGGTTCCATATTGATTAATGATAATTTTTTGCTGCATGATGTGAGCTTGGTTACTTGCTTAAAATATAATCTACTGTCTGTTCATTTCTTCTTGACAAAGGTTGCAAAGTTTGCTTTATATTTGGTCAATCTGCTATTTATGATAAAAATTATAACTTAATTTTTAAGATCGAGCCTCTTGGTAATGTCTTTGGTGCTTTATTTGAAGCAAATTGCTCCTCACTTAAATGTTTAGTTACTTCAAATGATTTAAATAACACTTGGCTATGGCATAGACGTTTGGGTCACATTAGCATTAAATATTTAGCAAGAATTAGCTCTCTTGACATTGCGAATCAATTGCCTAAAATTAAAAATGTCAAAGATGGTTTGTGTCATCCATGTCAGAAAGGTAAATAGGTTGCTAAAAGCCACAATTCAATCACTGAGGTAAGGACGAGTCGGCCTTTCGAATTATTGCACATGGATACAATGGGACCCGCAAGGTGCAAAAGTGTTGGTGGTAAGTTATATTGTTTCGTTATTGTTGATGCTTTTTCTAGGTACACATGGGTGTTCTTTCTTGCTTCTAAAGGTAATGCATTTGGATTGTTTAGATCATGGGTACTAAGCGATGACTTTATTTCAAGTAAGCATTGTACATGTCCGTAGTGATAGTGGTACAAAATTTTTAATAAAAATTTTGAAGAATTTTAATGATCAAAGGGCATCTCACATCAAGTTTCATCTCCTACACTCCTCCACAAAATGGCATTGTAGAAAAAAAATCGCACTCTTGTCGAAATGGCTAGGTCTATGATGCATGAACATGATACTCCTTTGAAATTTTGGGCCAAAGCTGTTAATACTGCATGTTACATTTCTAATCATGCTCTTATTAGGCCTCTATTAGAGAAAACACCTTATGAATTGCTATACCAAAAAAAACCCAAAATTGGCTATTTTAGAGTTTTTGGTTGCAAATGTTTCATATTGAAGAAAAGAGGTGTTTTGGCCAAGTTTGAATCTAGAACATGTGATGGAATTTTCATGGGCTATGCATCTAAGTCTAGAGCTTATCGTGTATATAATGTTGAGACTAACCGACTCGAGGAGTCATTTGATGTCACTTTTGATGAGTCTAGTTCCTATGCTAGAACCGCTTCACAAAGTGCAGATTTACCATTGGATGAAAGTGATGATTGTAATACCGCAAATTTTATTTGCCAGGGTTTTTGTCAGAAATGCTTCCACCTCCTTGATTAGAGGTTTTGCCGTCACGCAGTTAATACTTCTATTGAAGGTTTTGGGTTTTTCCATGAAATACTTATCGGAAATGGGTGTTTTCTCCGTGTAGTATAGTTTTGCGGCAAGTTGTCTATCCTGACAATTGTCATTTCGCCAAGAGTTGAATTATTGGTTCATCCACTTAACTAAAAGGAAGAAAGATGAGATAAAGAGGAACCTAGTTGTATTTATAAAAGAAAATGAGAAAAGGAGTGGGAGGGCTCTGGTCGATCATTGCCCCCATTTTTCTTCTTCCAGCGCCTCCTCCTGCCCCTCCCGGCTCCCGGCCTCCAACGCTGCTCCCTCCTCCTCCCAATATTCCCAGCCGCCCTGGTGCTCCTCCTCTGGTGCCACCTCCCTGCACCCCTCCTCCATGGTGGTGCCCCTCCTCTGGAGCCACCACCCTGCTTTGCTCTCCTCCGGGCTCGGCGCCTCCTCTCCTGTCGCCTCCTCCCGAGCTCTCCTGGCGCCTCCTCCCTGCTTGCTCCCCAGTAGAGCTCTCCTCTAGTGCCCCCTCCTCTCCTGTTGGCCAGCGACAAGCGACAAGCAGGCAGCCAGCAGTAGCACCGGTTCCGGCTTGACATGCCAGAGGCGCCAGTGCGATGAGAGCAGTGGTCTTTGCCTGGGTGGCGGCGACCTCCCATCCTCCGCGACCTTCCTTCCCTCCCGGCAAGTGCCTCTCTTGCCCTTCTGTGGTGAGGCTCAACCCTAGATCCCATTGAAATGCTTGATTTCTAGTATGCATACCAAGTGTTTGATGAAATGCTTAGCTAGGTTTCCATGAGGATGAAGTGATGGTCTCTTTTCTTCTTGATTTGTTTTGCTAGAGAGTATGGTTGTGGTCTACCTTTTGGTATGGAATTGCTGCATGGTTATGTATTATAAATATGCTGATATAATGATTTGTTGGAATCAAAATGTTACGCATATTGGTATGGGTGGTTTGTTCTGTACAAAAGATGCTTCCCTTACTAATGGCATTAGCTCATCTATTACAATTATGAATAAGGATCTGAAATGTTTTAAGGCCTTATTTGACACCGTAGTCAATCCTAGACATGGATTAAAATCAATTCATTTACCAACCTATTCTTTGTCTACATGATAACTTGAAGAATGCCTGTGTTGGTATTAGTTGAGATATGCAAGGGGCGCTTGTGTTTTCATTCTTTTGTGCTTGCATGGCATAAGGCCAAGTTATGCATGCATTGAGATCTGAGGCAAATATATATATATATATATATATATATATATATATATATATATATATATATATATATGTATATATATATATAGATGTCTGGATTTTAGAGATAGTAAGAAAGGCTTATATTATTGGGTTACGCCTTAATATGTGGTTAGGTTTGGAGGATTAGAATCCGACTCATATGTATAGATGCTTTGCTCAATGATGATTAGACTCTGGAATTTTGTGTATCCATTGTTTGTTCATTGAGACTTAGAAAAGGGTCCAGGTTGTTTTCTGCAAAGGTTAATCTGTCATTTGAGTAGATGTATGCAAAAGCTTAAGTACAAACCATAACTCTTAAAACCTTATGAGTACAACTTGAATTACTGCTTCGATTGAAAGTTCAAGTCTTAATTCTAGATTGTAGAGTATCTCTTTTATGTCTGGTCTGCTGTGCATGTAATTCGGTGAATGTGACATTCGTGCCTTGCCCTATTTTGGGTTGCTGTTCTCTAGGGTTGGTGGTTTCTAGCGCTACAATGGGTTGTCAGTTTCTCGCGTCAGTAAAGGCAAGTGCAACCCTTATTTTGCTATTAGGGGAAATGAGATGAATGTTTGCTTGTCATATGTGTATGTGTACGCTACGGTTTACATTAAGAAATAGGTTAATGCTCATGCAAGCGCAAATGATAATCGTGTTGTGAGTAATATCTAGAAGAGTGTTCGTATTATGCTTATTGAAATGAAGATTTGTGTCTTTGAGAAATACTAGAATTATTCATTTTATGAGAATGCATATTGTGGCAATGAAAGTAACACTTGCGATGATATATTAGTAATAATTGGTTTTGGGGTGCTCCCCACTACTGATGGTGAGAATGGAACTTTGTTGTGCTTATGCTTATGTTTTGCTCTTAGTTCAGAGCAAATGATTTCGATACCGTGTATGAATTGTTTATAAGCATCATTTGCATATGTGCATTCATTACAGAAGAGGCGACCCATGTTGATGTGGGCCTCTGTATTCACGTAGTGAGTACAAAGTCCTACCTCGTAGTCCCATCTACGGATGGGGAGCGAGTCGATAAAGTAGGCCCCACCTTTGGATGGTTGGGAATGAAAGGGTGCACTCGACGGGGTGCACTCACTATCTGCATTATAGGCAAAAGGTTGCATATTGAGCATGAAAGCATAAAGCATTCCATTGCATTGTGTTTCTTTTGATACATGTTAAATAATGAGAATGGCAAGAACAAGTTGAGGATTGAGTCGCGGGCTCATCCGGGAATGATTGTTGAGGCATAGGTAAGTTTTGTTGCATTTTGAGTTGGTTGCGGTAAGTGGAGTCGATTACTACTTCGTTATTGGATGTTTTCAGTTAAGTAATGGTTATGTTAAATGATGAAGTAATCGTGCTCTTACGTTTTGGATCTTTTATGAATTCAATTGCTTCCTTTATTCTGAGATGCCAATTAAAGCTGTTACTCTATATCTTGAAGTAGGCGTATTTTAGTTTAATTCCTTACTATGTCTACTTGTTTCACTTTCTTTGAGTCTTGGATTCACGCTTGTTTGTTTCTGTTTAGGTACCTCGAAGTTGGCTCAAATGCGGTTGGGAGTAGTATCACGTGCACGCCTTGGCCTCCACAATTTAATTAACAAATTTGTTAAGTCCGGATGTAATTAATGTGGTTGTAATGTATTGTTCATCGTGGTGAAATTTATTATTTTACATTGGGTGTGATTGATTAACTAAGGACCTGCTAGAATGATATATTATAAGCGCAATATTTTCTATCTGTTGAGTGGATATCCTATCTTTCTAGAGAGGTCATGCGAAATTTTGTAAATTTCGGTGACTTAACTTTAAGCGGTTTTAGAGTTTAGTGGTTGTTTGCAGTCAAGTTCGTAGAGGTGTTAGGTTTTTATGTCTTCTTCGGTAATTCTCGGTTTAATTGATCTTGTTGTGGAGAATTAGCGTGGGTTGGTAACCCTTCGGACATATGTGGGTCGAGGGTGTCGCTAGTGAATCGATCTTTTGGTAGCATCCGTGGTAGCGTTGGCGTCGGTGTATTCTGATTAGTATCGAGCGGGCTTGTGTCCGTGGTGTTTGAATGTAGTGAGTAATTCTAGAATGAATTAAAATTTTATTGTGTGAAGGTAGAAACACGGTATAGGTTGAACCTTTAAAATGTGGCCCTAGGGCAATAACCTTAAAACTTGGCGTAGAATGGTTAATTAATTTAAAAGCTGACACACTCACGATGCACGATAGGAAAGGGATGGGATATCGTTGCATTGTGCTACAATGCTTATTTCGTTGTTGATACTTGTTGGTATGTTATTTGTTAGTCTTGATAAGGCTATGGTATTATTTCTGGCTATGCTTTTGAAGTGGTAGAGTGTTTAGTGGGGTCAAATTGGGGCTCCTTGTGCGAAGGATTTGGCCCTATTATTGTACCGTGTTGGTCGGTGTGGCAGTTGAGAGCCAGACCGGAGGATTTATAACCCAGTGAGGATAGTCGTAGTTCCTTTGTTGTCGTAAATCGAGAGTAACCGATCTCTCGTTTTTCCGTAGTTGAGAAAATCGTTTTGGTGACTCTCTTTTGTCGTGGGAGCTTTGTGAGTTATCTGTGTTTCGAAGATTGTGGGCATGACAAGGGTTGAATCTTGTCGTGCGGTAAAGTGAAGAGTATTGTTTTGCAGCTCTTTTGGTTGCTTTGTGGAGAAATTTATGGTTTCTTTTTGTGTTGGATATTCTCCTAGTTTAAAAAGGAGTCGTTGTTCTTTTGTTGTAGATTGGAGGATTTATGGAGTAAGTTTTCCGGGCTTTGACTTGTTTGGTCTTTTGTGGGTTTAAGTCAAAGAAAAGGGTTGGTGTTGCGCCTCATTGGTTGATGGCGCGGAAAGGCATGGAATTTTCGTGTTGTCGTTCTCTAAGTTGAAGCTTTGGATTTGGGGCTGTAAAGGAAAAGTGTTATTCGATCGATTCGCTTTTCCTTTTTCGTGAAGTGATTTGTGTAACTCCTTTCCTTTGTAGAATTTTGGAGTTTGATGATTGATTTGGGGATCTGTTGAATGGCAAGGCTTGAGCCCTGTCATTTTCTAAGTCTGTTGAGAGTCGAGTTTCTTTGGAAGTTTTCGTTGGCTTTTACGGAAAGGAAAGTTCGACGAGCGTTAGAGTAAGTTGTGGGTGATTGAAGATCTTCCGTAGAGGATTAGTAGAATGCTTGTGTGTTGGGTTAAGGTGGTCGACGCTAATTGGATAAATGGCAAGAAGTATTTTGTGGGTCAGGGTGATCCACGGTTATGCGTGGAGATCTAGAATGGTGTTTGCGTAAAGTTATAAATGATTGTATCAAAGAAGTAATAACAAGTTTGGTTGAGGAACTTGTTAAATAAGTTGATGGGGTTCAATTGTCTAAATCATTGGAATCGCAGATAGTTGATCTTTATGTTCATCATATGATTGACGAATAGGAATTTTGGATGGTAAGTTAATTGGGATAAAATTTCAACCTGTTTTCTTTGATGAATTGATGGGGGGGGGGGAGAATTTGTTTAATGTTGGTGATAACATTCTCGAATGTGGATGTAATTAGTTGAAAGGATAATTACTGGAGAAAGTGATCCAAGGAAGGGTAGTTATGAAATTCTTGCTAAGTCTTGTTGGGGCTTCCCAAAGGCGCTAAGTGTGATTATTGAAACTTTTATTGTTAAAGGTGCAAGAATTTAGAGGTAATGGGATGTAAGATGAACTTAGGTTTAATTACCTTCGGAATTGGGTTGTCGGTGTAATCATCTGAATGGTTGCCTTTTGTTTAAGGCGTTACATTTGGTGTGCAATTGAACATTGCTATAAAATTGTGTTTAAGCCAAGTGGTGGAGTTAGTGGATGACTGATTTTGAGGAAGAAAGAATGCATACTTATAGAATGGTGTGATGATAGTCTTTAGACTTGCCATTTAAAGGAAGTAAATAGATGTAATGGAAAATGTTGGAAGTTCTTGAATGGGAACTATTGGAATCTTAGTTCGATTGGGGTTGGACTTGAATGAAAGGGATTGATCTTGATGAATGTTTCTAAAAGGTGAAGCCTATGATTAAGTCATAAGTGATGTCTGCTAGTGAAGTGATCTCTGTTGGGAATGAGTTTCCCTTTTCTCTTTGAGAAATTGTGCGGTGATTGTGGGTTCGGATGTCGGATTCGAGAATTGATTTTCTCTTCCAAAGTGTTGATTTTGGTTAATTGAGCAGTTTTGCTTTGATGACCGCAAGTTAAGTTATTTTGGTTATTGAGAGCTTCTGTCAAAAAGTTGCGTGGAGTCTCTCTTTTATCTTGAGTACTCCCGATGTAAATTTTATTGCCTTGGTTTTAAGTTGAGGAAAGTGGTTAGCTTGTTAGCGAATCGAATTTTTTTCGTGCTCTAGTGTGGCGAGAAGATGTTGGGTCATGAGTTTTGGTGTAGAATAATGGAAGATTATACTCTTTGGAATTATTGGTTGGGTGATGGTTGTAGGTGAGACCTTCTTGGAAGGAAAATCAAGCGTGGGTTAGTGGTAACCCCAATTTTAGCCTAGGTTAGGCGTGGATAGTAAATGGATTGAGTGTAGAGCAATGAAAGGTGTTCGGGCTTGGTCTAGACCTTAGTGGAGAGTTGTCGGATTCCATTGTCCCATGGTTGTGTGGGATTAATTTTGTTGGTGGGCGGTGGAATCGATTCGATAAATGCATTACTTTTTCTAAGTATGTTCGAACCCTTGGTCTCGTGGGTTGGATTCAATGTTGGGCTAATCGTGGCAATAGTAAGGTTGGTCATGACCCTTCTATTCCAAGGGCAATTGTTTGTAAAGGATAAAGATTTGTGTTTTGTTTCCTGGAGGATTTCGGTGTTAATTGGTCAGAAATAGTGATATATTCAGATTTGGTTAGGAGTTTGTTGGATTGCAAAGCCTTGTGTGGCTCCGTAGTTTAAGCTAAGCGACTCGTGTTATAGCTATAATATGTGGGCTAGCTCATTCTATGATATGGCTTGATAATGGTTATGTGGTTATAAAGGTTAATCATTGCAGAGAAATGCGAATCAGGGTTTTCTTTGTTCTTAGGGGATTTGAGTTTAGAACCCCAACTGTTCAAATCGAATAGAATTCAGAGATTTGGTGAAAATTGGTTGGATGCTTAATAGAGTGTTGTGACTTGCGGTAATCGTGTCCTCATGACTTGATGATTGTGGTATAATTTGGGAATTTAGCTGCCTGCCTGGCTCCAATAGCGCCTCCGTGTGTGAGATGTGAATTCTCAAATTGAAAAGAGAAGTTCCCAACTTTGTTCTTTTTGGATGTTTTCGCTTTGTCGGTTTGTTTCAGTTGTTCTTATTGGTGTTCTTGTGGTGGTCGAATTTGAGGTGAATTGTTAAAGGGAGAGTGTAATACATAAATTTTCTTTGCGGGGTTTTTGTTAAATGCTTCCACCTCCTTGATTAGAGGTTTTGCCGTCGCGCAATTAATACTTCTATTGAAGGTTTTGGGTTTTTCCGTGAAATACTTATCGGAAATGGGTGTTTTCTCCGTGCCGTATAGTTTTGCGGCAAGTTGTCTATCCTGACAATTGTCATTTCGCTCCAAGAGTTGAATTATTTGGTTCATCCACTTAACTAAAAGGAAGAAAGATGAGATAAAGAGGAACCCTAGTTGTATTTATAAAAGAAAATGAGAAAAGGAGTGGGAGGGCTCCTGGTCCAGTCGGCTGCCCCCATTTTTTTCTTCCAGGCGCGCCTCCTCCTGCCCCTCCCAGCTCCTGGCCTCCAACGCTGCTCCCTCCTCCCTCCCAATATTCCCCAGCCGCCCCTGGTGCTCCTCCTCCTGGTGCCACCTCCCCTGCAGCCCTCCTCCATGGCTGGTGCCCCTCCTCCTGGCGCCACCACCCCTGCTGCTCTCCTCCAGGCTCGGCGCCTCCTCTCCCTGTCGCCTCCCTCCCAAGCTCTCCCCTGGCGCCTCCCCTCCCTGCTGCTCCCCCAGCCGAGCTCTCCTCTGGTGCCCCCTCCTCTCCCCTGTTGGCCAGCAGCAGCGACAAGCAGCAACAGAATCGGCACCAGCAGCCGGCATCAGAGGGCGGCCGTGCGAGTAGGCAGCAGTGGTCTTTGCATCGGTGGCAGGCGGCGACCTCCCATCCCTCTGGCGACCTTCCTTCCCTCCGGCCGAAGTGCCTCTCTTGCCCTTCCTGTGGTGGGGCTCAACCCTAGATCCCATTGAAATGCTTGATTTCTAGTATGCATGCCAAGTGTTTGATGAAATGCTTAGCTAGGTTTCCATGAGGATGAAGTGATGGTCTCTTTTCTTCTTGATTTGTTTTGCTAGAGAGTATGGTTGTGGTCTACCTTTTGGTATGGAATTGCTGCATGGTTATGTATTATAAATATGCTGATATAATGATTTGTTGGAATCAAAATGTTACGCATATTGGTATGGGTGGTTTGTTCTGTGCAAAAGATGCTTCCCTTACTAATGGTATTAGCTCATCTATTACAATTATGAATAAGGATCTGAAATGTTTTAAGGCCTTATTTGACACTGTGGTCAATCCTAGACATGGATTAAAATCAATTCATTTACCAACCTATTGCTGTCTACATGATAACTTGAAGAATGCCTGTGTTGGTATTAGTTGAGATATGCAAGGGACGCTTGTGTTTTTCATTCTTTTGTGCTTGCATGGCATAAGGCCCGAAGTTGTTTGTGCATTGAGATCCTGAGGCAAATATATATATATATATATATATATATATATATATATATATATATATATATAGATGTCCTAGATTTTAGAGATAGTAAGAAAGGCTTATATTATTGGGTTACGCCTTAATATGTGGTTAGGTTTGGAGGATTGAATCCGACTCATATGTATAGATGCTTTGCTCCAATGATGATTAGATTCGAGAATTTTGTGTATCCATTGTTTGTTCATTGAGACTTAGAAAAGGGCCCAGGTTGTTTTCTGCAAAGGTTAATCTGTCATTTGAGTAGATGTATGCAAAAGCTTATGTACAAACCATAACTCTTAAAACCTTATGAGTACAACTTGAATTCTCGCTTCGATTGAAAGTTCAAGTCTTAATTCTAGATTGTAGAGTATCTCTTTTATGTCAGTCTTTGTGCATGTAATTGTGAATGTGACATTCGTGCCTTGCCCTATTTTGGGTTGCTGTTCTCTAGGGTTGGTGGTTTCTAGAGCTGCAATGGGCCGTCAGTTTCTCGCGTCGGTAAAGGCAAGTGCAACCCTTATTTTGCTATTAGGGGAAATGAGATGAATGTTTGCTTGTCATATGTGTATGTATGCGCTCGGTTTACATTAAGAAATAGGTTAATGCTCATGCAAGCGCAAATGATAATCGTGTTATGAGTAATATCTAGAAGAGTGTTAAGTATTATGCTTATTGAAATGAAGATTTGTGTCTTTGAGAAATACTAGAATTGTTCATTTTATGAGAATGCATATTGTGGCAATGAAAGTAACACTTGCGATGATATATTAGTAATAATTGGTTTTGGGGTGCTCCCCTCTTGATGGTGAGAATGGAACTTTGTTGTGCTTATGCTTATGTTTTGCTCTTAGTTGAGCAAATGATTTCGATCTGAGTGTATGAATTGTTTATAAGCATCATTTGCATATGTGCATTCATTACAGAAGAGGCGAGCCATGTTGATGTGGGCCTCTGTATTCACACGTAGTGAGTACAAAAGTCCTACCTCGTAGTCCCATCCATGGATGGGAGCGAGTCAGTAAGAGTGGGCCCCGCCACTGGATGGTTGGGAATGAAAGGGTGCACTCCGACGGGGGTGCACTCAGCTATACCGGTATAGGCAAAAAGGTTGCATATTGAGCATGAAAGCATAAAGCATTCCATTGCATTGTGTTGCTTTTGATACATGTTAAATAATGAGAATGGCAAGAACAGGTTGAGGATTGAGTCGCGGGCTCATCCAGGAATGATTGTTGAGGCATAGGTAAGTTTTGTTGCATTTTTGAGTTGGTTGCGGTAAGTGGAGTCAGTTACTACTTCTGTTATTGGATGTTTTCAGTTAAGTAATGGTTATGTTAAATGATGAAGTAATCGTGCTCTTACGTTTTGGATCTTTTATGAATTCAATTGCTTCCTTTATTTACGGATGCCAATTAAAGAAACTGTTACTCTATGTCTTGAAGTAGCTGTATTTTAGTTTAATTCCTTACTTTGTCTACTTGTTTCACTTTGCTGAGTCTTGGACTCACGCTTGTTTGTTTCTGTTTTAGGTACCTCGAAGTTGGCTCGTGCAGTTGGGAGTAGTATCACGTGCACGCCTTGGCCTCCACAATTTAATTAACAAATTTGTTAAGTGCGGATGTAATTAATGTGGTTGTAATGTATTGTTCATCGTGGTGAAATTTATTATTTTTTGTTGGGTGTGATTAATTAACTAAGGACCTGCTAGAATGATATATTATAACTGCAATGTTTTATGTCTGCTGAGTGGATGTCCTATCTTTCTAGAGAGGTCATGCCGAAATTTTGTAAATTTCGGTAACTTAGCTTTAAGCCGGTTTTAGAGTTTAGTGGTTGTTTGCAGTCAAGTTCGTAGAGGTGTTAGGTTTTTATGTCTTCTTCGGTAATTCTCGGTTTAATTGATCTTGTTGTGGAGAATTAGCGTGGGTTGGTAACCCTTCGGACATATGTGGGTCCGAGGGGTGTCGCTAGTGAATCAGTCTTTTGGTAGCATCCGTGGCGCGTTGGCGTCGGGGTGTTACAATGATGAAGCAAAATCTACAACCAATCCCGAACCCACTATTGAGACAAATATTTTGGAAGAACTCTCGCCTCAAGATGAACATGGCCATGGTCAGGATGAACAACAAGCAGGTCCAGAAACACTTCAAGAACTATCTACATCACAACAGGTACTACATGGGTCAACAAAAATACATCAAGTAAGACATCCCCCACAAGGAAGTATATGGTGAAAAGTGGACATATGGTGAAATCATGTAAGTAATCAAACAGGGGTATTGTATCAAACTTGAATGATTCAGATCTATGTGGAATCCCACCTTCTCCACTTAAAGTGTGGAATTTTGTAATTTTTCTAGGGGGTTATGTGTAAAACGTGTTTAAGTGAGAAGGTGGGATTCCACCTAGATCTGAACCATTCAAGTTTGATCCAATGCCCCTGTTTGATTACTTTCATGATTTCACCATATCCCTACTTTCACCATATACTTCCCCATCCCCCACTCAAATTATTGGTGAGCTTAATGTTTAGAACTACAAGATCAATTAGTTGTGATGCTGAAAATTCTTTATTTTCTCATGCTTTTTGTGTCATCAGTTGAGCCCAAAAATGTTAATGATGCTTTAAGTGATACATATTGGGTCAATGCTATGCATGATGAGTTAAATAATTTTGACATAAACAAAGTGTGGGAATTAGTTGAACTTCCCTATGATAAACATGTGATTGGCACTAAATGGATTTTCAAGAACAAACAAAATGAGAAAGGGGAAGTTGTGATAAATAAGGCTAGGTTGGTAGATCAGGGTTACTCTCAAATAGAAGGAATTGATTTTGATGAAACCTTTGCCCCTATTGCTCGCTTGGAATCAATTCGTATTCTTTTAGCATTTGCTTCTTCTAATAAATTCAAGTTATATCAAATGGCCTAATCATGTGCTCAAATTGACTAAGGCTTTATATGGTTTGAAACAAGCACCACGGGCATGGTATGAGAGACTTAAAAATTTTATGTTAGAAATTGGTTTCATTATGGACAAAGTCGATAAAACTATATTTACACAAAGAAAAGATCTTGGATTTTTTATTGTGCAAATTTATGTTGATGATATCATATTTGGTGGTTCTAGTAAAATACTTGTTGATAATTTTGCTCAAACTATGACTAAAGAATTTGAAATGAGTATGATGGGAGAATTGATTTTTTTTCTTAGTCTTCAAATCAAACAAACTGCTCACGATGTATTTATTCATCAAACCAAATATTGCATTGATTTATTAAAATGGTTTGATATGTTTGATTGTAAATCTTTGGATACTCCCATAGCCACTTCTATTAAACTTGATCCAGATTTGAATGGAACTCCTGTTAATCCAATAAAGTACAGAAGTATGATTTGTGCTCTCACGTACCTAACCGCTTCATGTCCAGATATACAATTTTCTGTTTGTAAGTATGCCGGGTATCAGAGCTCTCCCATGGAGTCACATTTGCAAGCAGTCAAGAGGATTCTTCGATATTTAAAAGGTACATGTACATTTGGCTTATGGTACTCTCATGATTCATCTTTGGATTTGGTAGGATATTCAGATGCTGATTTTGCTGGTGATAGGATTGATAGAACTAGCACTTCTGGTGTATGCAATTTACTTGGTAATTCGTTGGTGGCATGGTCATCTAAAAAGCAAAATTCTATTGCTTTATCTACTGCTGAAGCTGATTATGTTGCTACTACCAGCTGTTGTGCTCAATTGATTTGGATGAAATCTACTTTACCTGATTTTGGTCTTGAATTTGATTCAGTTCCATTATTCTATGATAATCTAAGTGCCTTGAATATTGTTCAAAACACAGTTCAACATAGTAGGAGAAAACATATTGACATTAGACATCATTTTATTAGAGATCATATGGAGAAAGGCACAATTAAAATGGTCTTTGTGAAAACTGAAAAACAATTGGCAGACATTTTTACTAAACCTTTGGCATATGCTGATTTTTCTAGGTTGAGGGGAGAATTGGGTATCTTACACTCAAATAATGTCATATAGATGCATTAATTGAGGGGGAGCATATTCATTTGTGTTGAAACAGATGCATTTATTTAGAAGTATTCTGAGCAATATCTTTTAAAAATCTATTTATATGAAATATCTGCCGATATCTATTCTCTATAGTGGTATCTAGCAAGTTACTTTAGACTATCTAGTCCCCATTGGTTCATGACAAAGTTCCTTACTTATTCAATGTTGGGTATTTTTATTCTTTACTAAACAGTATTGGAGACTTACTAAAATCATATCTAATGATACCATGAGTGTTCTCTAGTACTCAAGATTTAGTGGGTTATGCTAAATGTAAGTTACTTCTATTAGTTTCTAATACCATGTTAGTAGTCGACATATACTCGAGATAACAAGTTCCTATGTCAAGCCCTTGACTATAAACTCAAAAATTTGGGGTAGTCAAATAAAAAAAAGCTTCCTCAAAGTGGATGTAAAAGGCAAAAAAAAGTACCTTAAAGTGGTACAAAGTGAACAAATATTATGGGCATACTAGACGAATACCTGTGGTGTGAGTGATTGGATGGAGTAAAATGATTATGTATAGTCTTCTAAAATCTTGAAGAAAGGTTCTTGCTTATGCTACACAAAAAATTTTGCTATGCAGTCTTGACATTTGCTCATGTGTGAATGAAATGCTTACTTTGATTTGTGAGCTGAAACGAGATATGTTTTAGTGGAAGGTTTCTAGATGTTTAAATGTTTGTTTCTACAACTTTCTATTGGAATAGATGTTAGATGGGTATTTGTATTTTTTTTTTGTTTAACTCGATTACTCATGATATATTCTGAATGTATGGATTTATTTCAATTCTTTATTGCCAAAGGGGGAGAAATAATATGTTAAAATATGCTTAAACTGAGATTATTATGGGGGAATATTGTTGATAAAAAATTATGGATTATTTATATGTTGTCAAATCACTCATCAAGGGGGAGATTGTTAATTCTATTTATGATATTTATATGTGATGATTAATTTGACAACAATATAATATATGTGTGATGATTTATGGACAACAGTATTTGTTACTGGAATAAGGCACTGTAAGGGTTTATTTATTTGTGATAGGAGATGCAGCGCAGGCACACGAAGTGCAATGTAGGGATGCGATATGCATATTGCAGCACAGGCGAACAAGTTATGCGAGAGTGGCAGGTAGACCGTACGCACGCATGTGTGAGTTTTGGCTCTCATGTGTATATGTATTGGGTCATGTGATATATATATATATATATATATATATATATATATATATCACATGACCCAATACATATTTGGTGCAAACCACCCTTACGGTGAAAACTCTGTGAAAACCATCTGTAAAAGTTTTAAAAAGTTCTCAAAAAATTACCATATGTAGGGGAGATGAGCCTTTACAATCCTACAAAATTTGAAGATGAAACTCGATCGCATTTGAAAGATATGAAAAAGACAAATTCAACATGAATAGTAATTTTCATATCTTTCAAATGCTATTTTGTTGTTTGTCTTTTTCATATCTTTCAAATGCGACTGAGTTTCATCTTTAAATTTTGCAAGATTGTAGAGGCTCACCTCCGCTACATATGGTAATTTTTTGAGAATTTTTAAAACTTCTACGGTAGTTTTCACGATAAGAATAGTTTGCACCACATATCTGACCATATATATATAGATAGGCGAAATATTACATGCAAACCACCAATTCCATGAAAACTCCGTGGAAACCACCTGTAGAAGTTTTGAAAAATTTTCAAAAATTATCACATGTAGGGAGGTGAACCTCTACAATCTTGCAAAATTTGAAGTTGAAACTCAATGCATTTGAAAGATATAGAAAAAGACAAAAGTCAGCATAAATAGTAATTTTCATGCTGAATTGCAGACTTTTGTTCATAGAATCATGGAATTGATGGTTTCATAGAATATACCATATATATATATATATATATGTATATAATGCAAACCACTATAAAACTGTAAAGTTTTCAAAATTCTCAAAAAATTACCATATGCAAGGGAGGTGAGCTTCTATAATCCTACAAAACTTGAAGATATGAATTTGTCTTTTCATATCTTTCAAATGCAATTGAGTTTCATCTTCAAATTTTCTAAGATTGTAGAAATTCACCTCCCTACATATGGTAATTTTTTGAGAATTTTTCAAAACATTTATGGGTGGTTTTCACAGAGTTTTCACAGTAAGGATGGTTTGCACCAAATATGCCCCATATATATATACATATATATATATACACATATATATATACATATATATGTATGTATGTATGTATGTATGTATGTATGTATGTATGTATATGTATGTATGTATGTATATATATTTATGTATGTATGTGTGTGTATGTATGTATGTATGTATGTATGTATGTGAAGCCTCTTTTTACTTCTACTCCAGGAGTAATTACTCTCTCGTTGTATCTCTAGCAACGGGAGTATTTCATAACGGAGGTATGTCGTGTAATATACGAGCATATAAGATTAGCTAGGTAGTATTTATATTTTTTTAGAGGTGGTATGTATATTTGTTTTGAACATACTCCTTTTTATGTTCATATATAAAGGTATTTGTAAAATACGCTAAAAACTATGTAGTTCCATGCAATTTTTTCATGTGATTCACATTGGAATATCTTATAATTAGTATATGAGTGTACTCAAAATGATAAAGAAGTATTTTAAATTCGTTTAGATAGTATTTTAGAGGTGGGAGTAACTACACAGGAGTAATGTGTGTGTGTATATATATATGTATGTATGTATGTATGTATACATGTATATATATATGTATATATGTATATAGGAAAAATATCTTTTACTCCCGGTGTAGTTACTCCCACCTTTGAAATACCACTTAAACGAATTTGAAATACTCCTTTATCTTTTGCTACACCCATATACTAAATATAAGATATGCCAAGATGAACCACATGAAAAACTACAAAAATATATGGGTTTTAGCGTATTTTGCAAATACCTTTATATATGAACATAAAAGGAGTATGTCTAAAAATGTACATACCACCTCTAAAAATGTAAATACTACATAGCTAATCTTACATATAGATACTATACTACATACCTCCACAGAAAGATGCTCTCTACATTTGAGATATGGTATAGAGAGTAACTACTCAAGGAGTAGAAAAGAGACTTCCTATATATATATACACACACACATATACATACATATACACACATATAGAACATATATATACACACACATACATATACAGACATATATATACACACACATACATATACATATACATACATACACACATATATACAATATACATATACATACATACGTACATATATACAATATACATACATATACATACATATACATACATACATATACATATACATATACATATACATATATATATATACATATAGGAAAATGATTCCATACTCACAGTGTACGTACTCCCATCTTGATATACCATTTAAATGATGTTGTTATACCTCTTTATCCTTTTGAGTATACTCTAATATTTATTATAAGATACTTTAAAGTGAGTTCCATGAAAAATTTTATTAAAATCCTCCTTTTATAGCATAATTTGTTTACGTATTCCTTATACATATGAAAAGGGTATCTCTACTATTATAAAGCACGACTTGGTGGCGATCCGTTCTTCATGGGCCCCACTCTCCCGTCCCAATCGCACATACAGGCGCTCCCTCCCTGACCCTCATCTCTCGCGCCGCCCCCCCCCTCCCCAAATCTCTCGCCGCCCCCATCTCTCGCGATCTCCCACTCGCCCGCGTCTCCACCGATCTGCCCCGCGTCCCCCTCGGCCGCGCCCCCCCCCCAGCTGCTGCTGCTCCTCGAACGAAGAACCCTAACACAGCGCCTTCTTCCGCCCGGCCGAGGCGCCTCCAGGCTTCCGGGCGGCCGCAATGGTGTGGTTCAGGTCACGAGGCTGCGGCGAGAACCTCAAGCCCAAGCTCGCCCGGCCACTTCCGGTCTGCTCCGCCTACAAGGTGACCCGATCCATCGTCCCCCCACCCTCCCTCGCTTTCGCGTCGATTTGGTTCTCTTCCTCGGTTTAGGCGGTGAGGGTGAGGTAGTGACTTACGTGTGGTTACTGCAGCTCTCTGCATCGGCTGGCGAGTCTTGACCGAGCACCGTCGGCGCACACCAGTGCATCTCGAGGCCGTGAGTTACCCTGCTCTCTCTCTCTTCGTGGTGTGACATTTCTTGTTTTGTTATGCAATTCCAATGAAATGTGATCGCTTAGCCGTGCAATTGCTGGGTGAGTTGTAAGACTTGTGGCCTCTTTGTTGGATTGGTATTTGGCTAGATTGTGTTGGATATTATTGGGATTGAGTTTTCTTGCGTTGCAAAGTTTGGTGAGGCCTAGATCAAATTGCTCGAGAAATTTCATTTGGATTGCATACTCATGATCAGTTTGATGGATAGACTTCTACTAGAGGTTGATTTGCTGCCTTCCTGGTGGTATAATTGGCGAGTAAGCTATTTATAGAGGTTTTAGCCTGTTGAGGTGATTTGGTGTTTTGTATTTTATTAGGATTATGTTTCTAACTGTGAATTGATAGGTCAGCATATGTGAAACTTTCAGCGTAGTGCGTGGATCGGGATTTTGAATGGTTCAGAGTGTGTTCTCAGAGTTTAGTGAGCTCTACTTCCACATCATATGGGGTTTGTAAATTTTCGAGTTACATTGGGACAATGCCAGTTGTTTATTGTGCCTGTAGTTATATGTGTAAATTATGGTTTTGACTCGGTGCTCATTTGCTATATTCTCCTTTCAGGAGAAGTATGGCCCCAAGGGACAGAACAAGCCATCCAACAATGCACAGGGTAAGCCGGACAAGCCAAAGCCAAATGCCGATATCTCTACTATTATAAAGCACAAGTTAATTCAAGGAGTATTATATCAAAAACTGTCGTTGGCCGTTAATGACGATTGTTTATAGCAAATAATACTATGTTACGGATTATGGTTGGATAGTTTGTTTAATCATTTGATGTTTAGGTATTTTCTTAGTGTTGAAATGAAAATTTTCGGATAAAAATATGCTGGTTGTTTGAAATTTGGCATTAATCAATTGATAGTTTAACTACGCTTTATTGAATGAGGTATGGAAAAACAGCACTGTGAAGTGCAGAAGATGGTTACTGCAAGAATAAGTAATTGTCGATTAATTGTTCCTCATGTACAGCATAAATACCTTGTTCTAATGTAATTTTAAGGCCAAAGGCCAAAGGCCAAATACCTTTTGTTGTGTTATTCATAAGAGAGTTCAAATCCTCCTTGCTGTTGTAGTAGGCTCCTTCTACTTTCTGAAATTGAACTTTGTATGCTGTATGTATAAATGTTTTTTTGGTAGAGCATGTTATGGTTTTACCAGTTTAGAATCTGTGTTGTATGTTGTAGTTGTGTTTTATTTGACTATAATATACTGGATGTTGTATCCATGCCCTGATCCATGATAACTTGTTATATCATGCTCTTGAGCAGAACAACTTGGAATTAACATTAGATATTTCTGTTTTAGTCATGTAATGGTATTTGGTATTGAATCCAAGGGTTTTGTAATCTGATTTTGCTTCATCGTGGACTATGGTGATGTACTGGCGTGTGTAATTTAATGCGGTGTTTGGGTTTATTGTTTAATCTATCATTTGTAGCAGTAGAATTACAATTACTGAATTGGTGTGGCCTGTTTTGTTGTGTGGTATTTTGACATTGGCTCTATATACCGTGTTGAAACAGTTGTCTCTCAGTGCATCAAATTTGGGTGGTCAAGAATTTTTTCCCAAGGTATGCTCCACTTTTGCCTTTCTTGCATTTGTGATTTTTGCCCTTTTTGAAATTTTGTTGTCTTAACTGGCATGTATATATGTGTATGCGGTGTAAGAAGACATTCATTGCAGTAGGGCAGTGTGAATATGACTTGAGCTGGATGTATATATGTATTCCGAGTTTTGTGCCAAATGCATATAACAGGATTTCAAATTCCCTTTCCATTGCAGGGCTTGTCAACTTCTGTGATGAATGTTTCTTGAATCATCATGATTAAAAACAGAACTATAGTTTTGAACTACATGATTAAATTGTGTGTATTTAAAATCGGTGACGGCCATGGAGGAACCCGAGACACCCGCCTGATTGATTCCAGCCATGGATCCCTACAAGGTGCCGCCTTTTCCTCTTTTCTCGAACGATTTTGCTCTTCTAGATCGTCAATTTTTTCGCGCTGATCTGACTGGATTTGTGCCTGCCTTTTCTTCGCGGGGGGTCGGTTCTTGCAGCACCGGCCGTCCAGCGGGAACAACTCCACCTTCTGGACCACCAATTCCGGCGCTCCCATATGGAACAACAACTCCGCGCTCACCGTAGGACAGCGAGGTGAGGAGGGAACATTGTGTCAGCGGTGACTTAATTTCTGTGTCTATTCTTCATTTTTTTTACCTTAATACGATGAATTTATAGTTAAGGACTATGTGCTTGATGTGAGCTTGCAATACTTCTCTGGGCTGTCTTATGCTCCTCACTGATCCATATAATGAAAGTGACTGGAAGTCAAGTTTTGTTGTTCTAAATGTCATGGTCACAAAAAGCACCAAACTCTAACAAAATATATGTATACATAAGCGATTGCTTGTGTCAATGATATATGAAAAATGATAAAATTTTTTTCTCTAAGAGTACTTGAAGTACCCATAATGTTTGCCTATTTTGTATCTGTAGCTACAGCCAGACATTCCTGTTTTGCATTTTCTATCATGGCTGGTTTGTGGCTTGACATGATGAATTCTTCATTTGACAGGACCTATCCTCCTTGAGGATTATCATCTGATTACAAAGCTTGCTCAATTTGACAGGGAGCGTATCCCTGAACGTGTTGTTCATCGCGGAATTTACTATGTTTTTTTGTTAAGAATTTAGTTTGCATTCATTTTTTAATCTACTTGCATCTCCCTGTAGACTTTCTGCAAACAGTTCTCATAGTGCCCGTGCGTTACCTTGACTTAAGTCCCCTGTAGACTTAATTTTTCAGTTAACTGCGCTTCTTTACTAATTATCATGCTACATGTGTGCAGTGAGCAATTATCATCCCAGATATGCTGCAATGCAAACATCTGCTTCTAATACAGGGTTTCCTGCTCCAATGTTCTTGCAGGCAAATTCTAACAATGGTAGTAGCACTTCCTTTTTTCCCTACATATTTGTCGCCTAACTTGTTTTCATTTGTGTGATGTTGCTCCTTCTTGATATTTTGTGGCAAAGCCCTTTCTCTGTAATATATTCACTTAGGATAACATAAAAGGCGCTATAACAAAGAAGGAATCCCACTCATATTCTCTCATGCAAAGAAACCTTGGGAAATTATTTCTGGTCCAGTTATGGACAAACAAAAGCACAGTTACTCTACTACATATTATCCAATGAGTAGCATTCAAATATGACATCATGTCTACCTTCTCTTCCACTTGAGAGTGTCTCTCTCTTTTGTATATCAGGGCAGAGCTCAATAGCCACTCTTTACGTCAAGTAAAAAATGTGCAACAGACTCCATTATTCTTTAGTTTTCTTTTGCGATTTTGTCACTGGTGCAAGGATATTTCAATTAGGAGATGAAATCGGTTATATCGCAGCGATATTTCCATTGACAGGTGTGCTTTATCTAATGTTTTTCTTGACATATCTTTCTCCAATGTAGCTCCAGCACCGGAAGTTGTACTATCTCTGCGCCAACCTGGATCAGAGCATGTCGCTCCACGGGAGATGTTGCACAATACTGTTTCTCCACAGGAGCTGGATCAGAACAACCGTAGTACACTGGCAGTTGGAGTACTATCTCTGCGCCGACCTGGACCTGAGCAATTCGCTCCACAGGTGGTGGTGCAGAACACTGTTTATCCACAGGAGCTGGAACAGAACAGTCGTAATACACCGGCAGTTGGAGTACTATCTCTTCACCAACCTGGATCAGAGCAATTCGCTCGACGGGAAGTGGTGCAGAACAGAGAAGGTTAGTATGTTTTTGTTGTTTCTCATTTCGAGGTGGAAGCTAGATATGCATAAAAGTTATATCGCAGCGATATTTCCATTGACAGGTGTGCTTTATATAATGTTTTGACTGACATCTCTTTCTCTGATGTAGCTCAAGAACCGGAAGTTGTACTACCTCTGCACCAACCTGGATCAGAGCAAGTCGCTCCACAAGAGATGGTGCAGAGTACTGTTACTCCACAGGAGCTGGAACAGAAGAATCGTAGTACACCAGCAGTTGGAGTACTATCTCTGCGCCAACCTCGACCTGAGCAATTCGCTCCACAGGAGGTGGTGCAGAACGCAGAAGGTTAGTACGTTTTCGATGTTTCTCATTTCGAGGTGGAAGATAGATATGCATAAAGTTTGTCATTTTGCAGTGATGCACACAACAGTTAGCAAAAAAAGACCTGCTTCAGAAATAATCCAACAAGAGAGAGGATCCTGAGGTTGAGCGTTGCTTCTTTGATTGCACCCAATGGCACTAAAGGTTTCGCAGGGGTGTTGATTAGGGGCTCCGAGGGGCAATTCGTCAGTGCATCATGTTTTCTGGTACCGAGCATGGTGCCAGCTTTTGTTTTTGCAGCTGCTTGTTGTGAAGCGATCAAAATTGCTTAGTTCTATCAACCAACTGCTGTTGTTCTGGAGTCCCATTTATTCCAGCTGCTCAGATATGTACTTCAACGGCCAGAAGTAAAAGCGCTGAAGGCAATACTGAGGCAAGTTCCGCATCGCCTATCTGAGATCTCAGAAGAATCCAATGGTGCTGCTCGTCAATTGGCCATGCGTGCGCTGCAGATGGCGGTGTGAATGGGAACTACGAGTTTTCATCTTTGAGTGTAGATACAGTCGAGTTTTCATTCATCCTTAAATGTAGATCCCGTTAAAATAACATCCTTCCAGTAGTATACCACTTGCTACTTTTGTTGGGTATCTTAACGAATTGTGTACCTGGTTTTGACAGTTATGGTGCAAACTTGTCTAAGACCAGATACATCATTCTATGGAAGAAAGGATTTTAAGTTCATAGGTAATGTTCATTTTGGTGGTTATTACTTATCCTGCTTTTGGCTACATAATGTCTTCACCTAATGCAATTGGCTACAGAAAATTTCACTTCAGGTTGGATAATTTGGGGTGATATTAATTATAGAGACTACCCTCAAAATTCGCTGCTGACCTTTAATTTACTATTTGTAGGATGACTACAGTTCATTCAACGAAGGGTGGCGAGAACCCAGTCTTGAGTATTATGATGTGATTCTGTGATGAGTTGTTCAATGACATAGTGTGCAAGCATAGGTTTTCTGACACAATCTGTTGCGTAGATGAAATCAATTTGATGGAGTTTATGAATTTTTTATCGCAAATTGAGTTCATGAATAGTAAGGGAAATACATTGTTTCTTGATTTTGTACTGATGCTTTAGTCTTGGGAATCGTTGTTTCTTGACTTTTATGTTTTATTACCATTTTGTTTTTTCGTAGCAAAGGCACGAACCTTTGAACTAGTGTAGTAAAAAATTAAAGGGTTATGCTGAAATTTTTTCAATCATGTTGCATTGGAGTATCTTAGAATTATTATTAGAGTATACCATAAGTGATAAAAGAGTATAAAAGCGTTCATTTAAGTGGTATATTAGAGGTGGGGGTATGTACTCGAGAGTACTGGAAAAGGATTCCTACACACACACACACACACACACACACACACACACACACACACACACACACACACACACACATATATATATATATATATATATATATATATATATATATATATATATATATATGAGAATTGCTAATGTGCTCTCGAGAGTATGGATCCGTGTTCTCGAGAGTTTTTGTGAAATCCGTGATAAAAATATTCGATCCGAACCGTTCATCTTCTTCATCTTGTTGAAATGTAGCTATAGACAAAATTTTGTATTTTTTGAATTTTTACTATTTATTTTGTATTTTCTAAAATTAGGCTTTTGGATGGTCCAAAACTAATTAGATCACTGATTTTAGGGTGTGCGGTAAAGAGGGCTGCACGAAATAAAAGCAAAAAGGCTGGTGGCGCAAGTAATTAGCGCAGTGGCTGCAGCAAGAAAAAAAAAAGCGAGACGAGCAATAAAAGATCAGAATGATTTGTGTCCAAACGTCCGAAATTTTCGAACGTGTTGCAACATTTTTTTTATGTGTGCAACATTTTCCTTCGATAAACAGTGAAATGTGCTACAGTAAACAGATGTTACAAACGTTCAAAAAAATATTATATACGTTAGCAAAAAATATTACAAATGTAGAAAAAAAATTACAAGAGACGTCTGATGAGATAAACAGTAATTGAACGTCCTCAAACGCTAGTTTCTCCCGTAAAAGATCCGGCTGTGGCTCTGCAGCGAAGCAAAAGAATTCCCTCCGCAACGCGCGTGCATGCTCGCGGTGCGCGACGCATCCGGAGGAGCAACCTTGCGAGCAGACGCGTGGCCGACGCCGTACGTGCTGTATTGCGACGAGAGCAGCGTGTCGCTACAAGCAAGTGCGGCTGTGCAAGCAGAGAAGGAAACAGGACATCAACAGAAAGCGTAGGAAGCCAAGCAACGGCAGTGCGCAGTGCAAGCAAAAACAAGGGGAGATTAAAGGGAAGAGAGACAAGGAATAAAGAGGAGAAAAAATTGAAAAAAAATTTAGTAGATTATTTGAGACTTGTACTTTCATATAAAGAGATTCATATCGTGTTCTTTGATAAAAATCAGTGAGTATGGATTCGATCTATTAATTTATGTCTCACGTATAATTGTTCTCTAGTATCTATGTTTAATCTAGTTTCTCTTTCATAGTATTAGATCAATTATCCTAGTTTGTTTCGTTCAGTTAAGTCATTATTTTATTAATTTCTAGAATTAATAAAACATGAAAAATTAGTTTTAAATATTAGTTTGTACCAATTCACTCTTCTTTTGAGTGCGCCTCGATCCTACATGGAATGTTACAACATGCTACCAATCCTGGTTGCCGGTAGGTTGTACGAACTGACGGGGCTAAATATGAACAGTATTCTCTCAGTTTATGCTATAGACCTTGTACATGACACCACTGTACTGTGGTGATAGCTTCCAGACAATCCAAAGCCCATTTCATTTGCAGCTCTACACCACGTCTTAATCGCATTGCGTATATCCAATCATTTGCAGACATATAATCGATCGATGCTTATTAGCCTTGCTCCCTATTCGCCAAATCTACGCTGCATGCAGTCACAACCCACATGTTGCAGATTAAAGGGAACAAAAAAGCTAATGCGAGTTCAGCAGTAATTAACTACCTGAAGCGATATTGTGGATGGAGGCGGCACCGCTAGGGAGAGCGCGAACCGCAGCCACTTGCCGGCGAGCAGCGGAGAGGGCGCCGCGGGAGGCGAGGCCGAGCTCCATTTTCTCTTCTAGGTTTAGAGATTTGCGCTGAGACTCGTGCACGTGGCCAGGCGAGTGAAGAGACGGCCCGAGTGAAGAGACGGCGGGGAACAGAATGCATTACGATGGGACCTTTCTAGGTGAAATTCTTCTACGTGAAATGAAATTCTTCTATACAGTTGGGAACATACTACTTCTACTTTGTGTCATCAGCGAACGATTTGACAACTCTGAAAACATATAGGCACAATTTTGAGCAGCTATTTAAGATTGTAATATGCTGCTTCACCTTAACAATATCTGATGATGATTTCTTACTGCTGTTTGAGATTAGTTACAGGAATTTTTTTTAATAATACATTTTTTATTCGAAATTTCAAAAATATTCCACCGGAATTTTTTTTTTCAGAAATATACCTCTGTCGCCCGTTCGACGTGCGACAGGGGCCTAGATAGAAAAATACACGGGCGACAGGTGCCCCGGCGCTAACGTGGCCTCCTGTCGCACGACGAACGTGCGATAGAAACCGAAATGGCGCTGTCGCGCACGACAATCGTCTTGACGACAGAACCGAAGCGGCGCTGTCGCGCGACGAGCGTCTTGCGACGAGCCGAAAGGCACTGTCGCATGACTAACGTCGCGACAAAAAAATCGACCGATGGTCGTGCGGCGAGTGTGGTAGCGGGTTCTGTCGCACGACCAAAGTCTTGACGAGGCGTTTATATGAGCCGCACCCGACCTTGTGCTCATTTGTGCGCCTGGGAGAGAGAGAGAGAGGAAGAAGTAGGAAGAGAGGGGAAGAGAGAAGGAAGAAAGTGAGATTCTGCGCCACTGTTTGGAGGTAAATTTTTTTGTTTACTTTTCTTAGCAGTAAATTATGGTATGTTAGAAATAGTTAGATTTAGAGCATTGTAGCGATAAATAGTGGTAGATTAGAATTAGTTTTAAATATAGGTTACGGATAAATGTAGGTAAATTGTTAGGTCACAGACTAGTTCTAGTTTAGAAAATTTAGATATTTTTTGCGGATAGGACTATATCGGTATATATTGAAGGAAATATAATTCTGAATGAGTATTTTTTAATATATAAGTACATCGATCTGAATGTATATATTGTTAGGAATGAATTTTTACAGATAGGAGTATATCGGTACATATTGATGGAAATGTAATTTTTTACGATATAACTACATTGATATGAATTATTAGGAATGTAGATGTTTCTTACGGTTAGATATATATTTTCGTACCATGTAGGTATAGTTATGTTACGTCATAGTATTTTGTACGAAAGATAATTAATTAGTGGGTGAATGAATGGATTAGCAGATATGGCGAAACGAGTTCCATTTAGGATTTATTATGGAGATGGGGTTGTAATGCATGGTTTGGAGGTGCGAGATCTAAGTAACATGCGATATGTGGACGAAGTTTGAGTAGGGTCATGAGGGCACATTTAGTTCGTGTTGAAATGGTTGTATTATACTTTTCGGATGGAAGAAGACAAGTGTGAGTTGAAGGTATTTTGCTGTGTAGTGTCTTGACGACACTATTTACTAGGAGTTAGTTGAGCTAAAGGAACCGATCGTGGAGATCATATGTGAGGCGAGAACAGCGAGGATGGAATCGAGTGCTTTTAGTGCGAGCATATGAGAGGCATGTTGCCCCAGCCAGTTGATTGGACGCCGGTGAGTGTAGTCGACCTCAAAATGAGCTCGGGTTCGGTGACTTTGAAATTGGGGATCTAGCCATGAGCAACATGTTGACAAAGTGGTGAACATGTTCGGGTTCGAGGAGGATGATGAAAATGTTGGCCAAGAAGCGGGGGGGTGATAGACAAAGGTGAGCAAATTGAGGAAATAACGGTAGGATGGAAGAGGAAGACCGTGAGTCAATGAGAAGCAGAAGAGGAGGACGACGATGAGTCGGATGAGGAAGATGGAGGAGGTGCAGAGCGCTTGTGCGGTAGAAAGTGGAGCACGCATGACAACTTGAAAATATGGTTGTCAATGAAATGAGGAGATGCCTTGCAATCTGATGATAATGAGGTTAGGCATAACGGTATGTACCCGAACAAAAGAGGTCATGCGAGGATGCCGTGAAAGATTGGGCTCTATCATTAAGAAGGACTTTCGGGTTAAGAAATCCACCCCAACACTGCTCTGACGTGGTGTGTGAGATCCATGGGTGTCCGTGGAGAGTGCAGCGTACAAGCCCAAATGGGGCACCCATTGGATATGTTGAAGGTTGAGCGACATACATGTATGGTGAGAAGCGATGATGGCTCACGAGGAACCTATCATCAAGATGCGTCGCGAACATCATGTACGCAGAGATAGTAGAGAACACGAGTTTTGAGCCCGTGCTATTATCCGGCG
The DNA here is from genome assembly GCA_036346375.1 of Guadua angustifolia. Taxonomy (NCBI): domain Eukaryota; kingdom Viridiplantae; phylum Streptophyta; class Magnoliopsida; order Poales; family Poaceae; genus Guadua; species Guadua angustifolia. The sequence continues at coordinate 57,546,077 of CM070507.1, forward strand.
ATCGAGCGGATATCGATACACAATTAGCTACGGGAAGGCGTGGAGGCGAAGCGAAGGCACTAGAAGCGAGGTTTGGGAAGTTTGAAGACTCGTACCACAACCTCCCGCCTTTGCTTTCGATTGTATTCAGGGAAGAAATCACAGGACCTACTATGATTATCAAGATTGTCCGTCGGACAAGTGGCCAACTAAAATGCATTTGAGGAGAGTGTTCTTCGCTTTCGGCGCTTGCATTAAGGCATTCATCCTTGTCGTCCGTTGTTGTGCGTGGGCGGCACATTCTTGACCGAAATCTGAGAGGGCAAATCTTGGCGGTGTGGGTGTCGATGGGAACAACCAGATTCTGCTGTTGCCTTTGCCTTCAGAGAAAGCGAGAACTACGAGAGTTGGGCGTGGTTCCTCTGAAACCTAAAGATCGGGGTGGTCAAAACTTCGTCCAGTTGTGCGTCTTTGCATAGCGGACATCTTTGGGTTGCTTAGTGCTATCAACGGTACGCAAGCGGGGAAGATGAGCCATTCGATGGCACGACTTGCGAGTCGATGGTGCATGAGGCATTTGGGTGCAAACTTCTATAAGCAATTCAAGAACAAGCGGTGATGAACATGCTCAAAAGACTATGTAACTCCATCGAGGACAAGAAGTTCGAACTCTGTGGAAAAATCTTGATGACGACAAGGAAACACAAGGAAGCAGACGAACAACGATGGCGCCCGATGGAACACAAGAAGCGGTGAGCCTCTTTTCCCCCTTAGCAGAGGGCGAGGCGACTAACCGTAAATCGGAGGCAAAGGCCAATCAAATGTTTCTCGGATTGGATCAAGCACGAACCGAAGAGAAGTGGTCATCGTTATATGACACACATGGTGCCGATCACGGTGTGATGACCACTAACTGCGAAGTTTACAAGCTGGGTAATGCGAGGATGAGGTGTCTTCCATTGGTAGGAATTGTCGAGGAGTGCTTGAGGGTACAACCAAGTACTTTGTGGACAGCATGCAATTCTTTGAGATAGTAATGAGAGATGAGAAGTTCTTGTACTCTTCGATGATCACTAAATACATGCATGAGAAGGCTCGGAAGGCGGCCAAACATAGAGCTATCAAAGTTGGTGCACGACACTTTGCAGCGAGGTGATCTGCGAGGATAAAGGAAGGCGTGGAACCAACGGAGGGTTGTCACTCGAGAGTGCATCTTCTGAGTTGAGTGCAAATGCTCGTGCAACAAGCCATACCTTTTGCATAGGCCATGTTCTCATGTTATAGCTGCATGTGCTTTATTTGGAATGCAACACTGGTACATACCTATCTGAATATTACATGAAGGAAAGGGTGATGGCAACTTGGGGCGAGGAGCTTTATGGTTATGGTGTTGTGGGTTCTTTCACCACAACTCCTAGTGTTGATGAAAGGTTACGGGTCCCCTGATTTTGATGCGAGAAGAGGGAAGCGGGCGTCGAAGAACAAGGCGTATAAGAAATGACATGGATGAGTCGGAAGGCGCAGCGTGAAGAAATGCTCATTGTGCAACCAACGAGGACATACGTTCAAGAATTGCGGAGCACAAAACGAAGAAGACGAAGGAGGAGATGGTCACCCGACGGTGGGGGAAAGATCGTCCTCTGCGATGATGCTGCAGGACCTCATCGCACCAGATGACAAGCAGTTTGCATTATCATATGTCGTGTATCAAATTTAAATTTAATCGATGTAACGTGTGTTGTATGAACTTCTCCGTTTTTTATGTGCGTTGCGAGTGTTGTGGCTTCATAAATTGTTGTAATGAACTTCTCGGTTTTTTATGTGCGTATCTGTTTCAATATATTGTTGTCATGCTTGCGTACTTTTACGGACTCTTCTGTTTACATATGTGTTTCTTCTCTCACTTTCATTTTTGTAAATTGCAGGTATGGCTCACCAGTAGGGAGATGACGAGTGGCGTCTGAGTTCTTGGACCCGACGTCGGACAAGTGGTCACCGTGCCAAGATAGCCACCGCTGTCCCGGAGGGCGGAGGAGCTGTCTGTTGGGCGTCCTTCGACCTAGACATTGCGCACACACGGGACTTCGATCGCGTTGGATCCCCGTAACATACCAAGTATTTAAATTTGTAAACATGTTTGTTCTAGCACCATGACTACCGCAGACGATATCAATTACATGTTTATGTTTCTTAGGCTCGAGCTTGGCCGCTGCCTCGCCCGGATGGTGGAGCTCTGGGACACGGTTCGTCTGACCGGTCGCCGATCACCGCTCTGGTGGATCGGTGGAGGCGGAGACGACACCTTCCATCTCCTGTCGGGAGATGGCGATCACTACGGGACATCTCCTACCTCCTCGGCCTCCCGATCGCCGGTCTGGTTGTGGTGCCCAGGCGTCTCCCCGATGGCGGCGCGATTCTCTGCGAGTTCGCGGGTGTACTACCACCGCCGTGTCTGGGACCTTCGACCACCGCGCGGACCGACCTTGAGGTGGCTTATGCGGTTTGAGTGCGTAAGTAGCATTTGAACTAAATTGTGTACGTATTACTTGAAATAACAAGTGAGCTTTATGTTACGGCGTGAAGCGGATCGTCGAGCAGCCGGACGACGAGAGGCTCGCCCGCCACTGAGGCGTACCTCCTGTGGCTCTTCGGTGGACCATGTTTACGGCGTCCCATGGGGATAAGCGTGTCCACGCTTTGGTGCGATTCGCGAGATCGCGACGCACCCCTTAACGCCGTGCCAAGTACTCGTGGGGCTCGGCGTCTTTATCGCGCCACCTACCGTGCACTCTGCGTCGGTGTACACGGTTCGCCGAGGCTCGGTCTTCGCAGGATGTCCAATGCTGCTGATTGTGGGCATCTGAGAGGTTCAGATCGGCGGCCCAGATCGACTGCGGCTTGTCTTTGAGCGCAGCAAAGCGGTGGCGTCGTTGTTCGACCATATGCACCATGTGGTGCCTCGATGGAATGCGATATTTCAATCACGTGTTTCATATTTTTTGATTAACTTTTCTGAGTACTAACGGTTCGTTCTATCGTGACTTCTGACCTAGCTGGCGCTTTTATTGTGCGGGTAGCCTATCCATGATTCGTCGTGGCGTTCGACCACCTCACCGGCGACGCGTTATTTGGGGACGCCGTCTGCGGACGCAGAGGTACTGGCGTCGTGTGACGGTGGCTCTGTCCACCCTTTGCACATGAGACGCCAAGATCTTGGTTCACCCGCCGGTACCTCGTGTTCGGCGTCCACGTCGAGGGCTCTGTTGTCCATCGTGTGATGAGGCGGTTTGGTCGACGACAGTGTTCCGTGCAGGGCGGCCGTGCGATCCCCACCGCGGTCCACTCGCAAGTTCCCCTCATTGATGTTTTTATAATTATTTGCGTGTAATGCTATCTAATAACACTATACTTATTTTTCACCCTGAGCACGAGAGGAAGGACGACTGCGACCACCCCCGGTTCGCACGTATCTTTGCCTTGGGCCGAGGAGTGGGGAGGAGCCCTCGAGGACGTCTACGTCGAGGATGCACCGTCTGACGAGGGGGCGCATCAGCGCGTGGTACACTCCCCGGACTCGTGTGCATTTGGTACGTGTCGACCCCGATCCTCCTAGACACGTTCCCGTGGTGGCAGACACGTACCCCCTCCATATGGACTCGGTTCGGCACGCTTTGGTACGTTGCGTCATACCTTCGATATAATTTATTTTGCTAACTAATTCGTAATTTATTTTGCTAACTAATTTGTAATTTCTTTTGCAGACTGACGTGATGCACCATCACCATAGGGAGCTTCGCAGCTTGTACAGTCGGCTGAGCACCGGAGAGCCCGTGACGAGAGAGGACGTCACCCTTTGCGTCGGGAGGTGTCTGGACAGCTCGACACGCGCCCTCGAGATGTCGGGGTGCGGCCTCCCTACCGTCCCAGCGTGCCGCCATCGGGGCGGGGTGTGGCGGTGCGTCTTCACACGGTCCCGCCCTTGTCGCGAGAGGGCACGCTTCAGAGCCGGTCGAGCTTTGGTAATCTTGAAATGCCTTTGTTCAAGTGTTACAATCGCGTATTACAATGCTCAAAACAATTCTTTATGTGGTACAGCCCGCAGTACACTTTTTCGCGACGATCTCGACACGCCTCGACAACTTCGACGACCAGACGATGCCCGGACCGGAGGACTACCGTGATTACCTCTCCACGGACGTCTTTGGGGGTGGAGCATCATCATCACAGCCGTACGGAGCGCCACCACCGACGCAGCCTAGTCGGCGAAGACAGGCGCCACCACCGACGCAGCCTAGTCAGCAGTACGGAGCTCCAAAGACGCGCAGCTACTCGGCCCGCACGCGACGCCCGGCTAGGCCACAGAGGCCCCACCGTGCGCCTACGCAGTTGACGTACTCGCGCGACCAGGTTCGGAGGAGGAGGCCTCCCCAGAAGCGTGGGAGGGGTGCGGCCGACTAGGGACTCGTTGATAGTCTGTTGTCCTATTTTTGTTCTTACTTTGTACTATTCTACATTATTTGCAGTGTTGATCTCGCTTTGTTACTTTGTTCGTACTTTAGCACGACAACACACGCAATGACTTTTCAAATAGCGATGTCACTACTCATTGCTAGCGCTTTAGCGACGACATGACGACACACGCATACGGCTTTCTCGGTAGCGATGTGACTACTCATCGCTATCGGCTTTACCGGTGAGACGACAACACACGCAATAAACTTTTCGGTAGCGATGTGACTACTCGCTTCTAGCAACTTTACCTACTGACACGACGACACATAAGCGCTTTCTCGGTAGCGATGTGAGTACTCATCGCTATCGACTTTAGCGGTGAGATGACAACACACGCATAGCGGCTTTACAGGTGACCCTCACCACCACTATAAAACAGGGCCGAGGGGTAGACATCCAACACAGCCAAACCAGCAATAAACGTCAGCTGAATCTACACAAATTAGGGCACAATGTCGTTCTACCGTCGCCTCTTCAGCAAGCAGAGGTCATCCAGCCCCCAATATCCGGATGAGAGTTGCGTCGACGCCCCAGTTCTGCCGGAGTTGCCCCGACCCAAATGCGACTGCAACCTACCGGCGAAGATGATGCAATCTACCCATGGAGAGACGGCCGCCCGCGCTCACTACTGTTGTGGCCGCACCTACGAGGTAAACCTACTGGCATCCACACAATACAGGGTAACACTACCATCTCATGCATCGTTCTTTCTTTTCTCAGCACAAGGACCGGTGTTGCTTCTTCCAATGGATCGACGGGCCGGAACGACGTGACTACGAATTTCTCTCCAACTGCCACGACGCCTACCCCGCTTCGCCCGAGAACTTCACCCGGTGGGAGAGGCCGCCAGGATATGTCCCTTTTCTAGATCGACCAGAGCTCAGGGCCGGTGTGCAAGGGGCCAACCAATCGGTGAGTTTCATGCGTCATACTCATGTTAAACTCACAAATTAGTAGTTCTAAATAGTTCATCGCACACAGGAGTTCAAAAGGACACTTGCGAATGTGCTCAAGTCAAAGGAGAAACCTCCTCCAGGGCCACCCGAAAGCCCCGACCTTTGCGTACATGGCCTGGAGGCAGTGGTTGATACATGCCACGGTGATCTAGCGGACCGGAGATTCTACCGGTGCCCCTTGCCCGAGGATGAACGGTGCTGGTACTCCAACTGGGTGGACCCGGAGACGTACCACCCACATCTCATGCTTCCTGTATGGGATAACTAGGGGGAGCAACCCTCTCCGTGGTGCCACTACCGCCTAGAAAAGCCAAACCCCGAGTACGCCTACGGTGTTATTCAACGACCAAGGCGGGCATACTGTATTGACTGCAGGGCACGCTTCCGGTTGTTCAAGGATAAGCCCAACACAAACCTCCTGCACCATATAGTGGAGTGCGAGTTAAGCAGGCAGGCGTCTCCGCATGTCTCCGCCAACGGCCAACACAGCAGAGGTGCAGGAGGGTTCCTCCTCTCGAAGAAGAAGGGACAAGGGGAAGCAGCCGGCCGAGGTCCGCAACACGCAACAAATCCTTGACTCGTTGCGCAGACCATCCGGGAACCCGGGTGGTATTAACATAGGGGACACTGGGAATCGGGATGACATGCCCATATGGGAGGGCAGAAATCCACATAAAAAAGACCAAAAAATTAAGTCTTATACACCCGAGACGTACGGCATAGGCCACCCAATCGGCGACAGCTGGGAGCACTGCGGATCCCCATGGAGTTCTTTCATAGTAGGGATTGAGCGGTGTCCGAGGACTGGTCGCAATATTAGAACAGGTCAGATAATATGCAGAAAATGTCTTACATCATTCATTTGTACCCAGATAAGCGAACGATCATTTGTTCCACCATGACGAATGCTGCTTTCGTTAGTTAGTTAAATCCTTCTTTGTAATGCCCTTGTAATATAATCTAATCTATTGCTTATTTTATCATCCGAACTTTGGTGCATGTGCCCTTATATATGTATTGTTTGAGTTTTTAAAAATTCCTCATATCTTAAAATCATTTGAAATTTTTATGGTAATATCACTGAGTTATCAGGAACCTCCATAAAGAGTTTCAAAATTTTTCGAAGTCGTAAAAGTTTTCATGGTTTCGTGGCCGCAAGTGCTTTTTCCGATTTTCGCAACAAAATACCGAGGCAACGTCTGGCTATCTCGCCCATACGTAAGTGGTAGCCCGCATTGCGTAGGCCGCCCTTGATTTTTTCTGTATTTTTTGGACCATGTCCGGCCCGGCCTGCGGGGCTACGAAAACCCCTAAGTGGCCACGATTTCCGTGCGTTTCGTGCTCGCGAGTGTCTTCCGATTTTGGTAACAAAATGTGGCGGGCAACGTCCGACCATCTCGCCGCACTGAAGTGGTATGCCACGCTATGAGGCCGCCGTGCTTTTTTCCGTCATTTTTCGCCCATATTGGCGGACCTTACGAGGCTACGAAAACCCTAAGTGAAATGCGTATCACTAACGAAATAAAATAATTTTTCCGATTCGGTTCAATACATCAATTATGTACAACCAATTTACAACAAAATTGTCAACAAAAATACTAAATACAAAAATTTCAGTATTCTTGTCGCGACGTTAGTCGTACTCTGAGCTCCTTCGCACCTTGGTCGGCGGACAGAGGTTTTTCGGCTCTGTCGACGTTAGTCATCGCGACAGAGCCTTTTCGCCTCTGTCGCACTTTAAATGCGTTTGACAGAGCCGTTTTGGTTTCGTCGACGTTAGTCGCATTGACGAGGAGGCCACGTCGCCGCCGGGCACACATTGCCGTGTATTTTTCTATCTAGGCCTCGCCGCACGTCGAGCGGGCGACAGAGGTATATTTCTGAATTTTTTTTTCGGTCGAATATTTTTGAAATTTCGAATAAAAAATGTATTATTAAAAAAAAAATTCTTAGTTACAGTATGATGCCTTGCCTTAGCATCTAACTGCAGTTAGCTTGTACAGAACAGTGATGTGATCGGGAGATCCAGTGATGTCCAGATAACAGCACTGCCGTCCAATTTTGCTTGGGCAAAGTATCTGGTCAGCCTACCTATCATAATTTAAGGATATAATTCCATTTAAGAAAGGACACAATTCATACATAGATAAACAAAATCATCCAGTGATACATGTTTCCACCCACAAGTAACTGAGATAGCTCTCTCTTTATCTCTCTTCCCTCTCTATCACACACATACAGAGTACATCGTATCATATAGACTAAAATTTGAAACAACATGTTTACAATGACTATGAAAAGTATACATGCAAAATAACTTTTGCGACAAATTATTCTCAGCTTTGCTCAAATTTGAACTCTTATCTACATGGATTATCTTCAGGTCGAAGAAGAGCTTCCCAAGATAGTTTGAAGTAATCTTGGCACTGGTGGCATGTCAAGCTCTACTAGACCCTCGAGAACCTGAACAACGTCACCCATTGTCGGCCTATCAAAGTCATCATCTTGAATGCACCAACAAGCAACTTTGCAAGCTCTTTCAACCTCCTCCATATTGACATCATCACGTAATTGGTGATCAACCAAACTCCTCACATCTCCCATAAGAAGCTTACGCGCAGCTTGCACAGGAAAATAAACAGCATGATCACCACAGCTTGTACATTCTTCACGTGAGTTTCTCCTTCCCAAGATGATCTCTAACAGCACCATTCCATAGCTGTAAACATCAACTTTTTGTGTAATAGCCACTCCACTAATCCATTCAGGTGCAAGGTACCCTATAGTTCCTCTCATTGTTGTCAGAACTCGACTGAAGTCCCTTCCCAGAAGTTTTGCCATCCCAAAGTCAGCAATTTTAGGAACAAACGACGCATCGAGAAGTATGTTTTCTGGCTTAATATCACAATGTATGATGCAGTCATGACAACTCTCATGCAAGTAGGACAATCCTTTAGCAACTCCTATGGCTATTTGGTACCTAGTACTCCAATTCAGCATTGTGGCGTTGCTTTGGAATAAATGGGCATCAAGAGAACGATTTACCATGAGTTCATAAACAAGCATCCTTCTATCACCTTCGCAACAAAAACCAATCAGTTTTACTAAGTTCAAATGTTGGATCATTCCAACTGTACTGACCTCAGCCCTGAATTGCTTCTCTCCTTGGCGTGCACCATCAAGCATTTTCACCGCTATGGTCGTTGAGTCACTTAGGATCCCCTTGAACACAGAACCAAAACCACCTCCACCTAGCTTCTCTGAGAAATTTTTAGTTGCACGCTGCAAATCAACATACCTAAAAGCAAGAATTCCACCGCCATCATTAATGTTGTTCCCTGGATGACCACACCACTTCCTTTTGTTCCTCCGAATGATCAATAGCAGGAAGGGCGCCATGAAACCGAATGCAGTAATGCTTGCACCAACGGTGACGCCGATGATCCTTCTTCTGCTACTACTGTTTCCCCAACTTTGCACCTCTTCAGCAGCAAGGCGAAGGTAAAGAATCTGTCCGTCACTATTGATATTGCCATTATACTGCTTTACATTAGTAAGCTCGCCATTCCATATAGAACAACCACTTTTTCCGTAGGAATATGCAGTGCATGAGCAGTTTCTTAGACAAAACTGTAGGCATTCATGTGCACTTGCAACAGCTTCCATGCTATGGCCATCATACGGCAATCTGACACTTGGTATGGGAAAGAACTGGTCAGTTAACCCTGTTGTGCTCTTGTTGCTAATGCAATCTAGCGGAGTATTTCTTATGCATCCTTCTCTTCTATCATCCAGCTCCCAGTCGCTCGGCGACTTCACGGAGAAGCCCTTCATGCAGTTGCACAACGGAAGTGAGTTGTCATTGCAGACTGCGAAAGGCCCACAAACGGCGAAAACATCACATGAAGCCTTGGGTTGGATGTAGATAGTTTCCCAATCTTGCAAGCTTTCAGCCCAAAGAAGCTGCTTGACAAGACCAGAGATGTCAAGTAAGCAGAGTGTAATCACTGTTGGATCCAACGTGGTGTAGGTGAAGTACTCCTCTTCATCGTTGTTGATGAATTTGGTACTAACAAGACCTTTACTTGCCATCTCTGGCATCGAGTTGAAGTACTGTCCATTCCATTCCCCAGTGGAAAAGTACACCATGGATGAGTTGCGAAGCTTACCCAAGTATTGACTAGCGCCAGTGGGGTCTAACTCCAAGTAGTATAAGCCTGGAGCTGGGTCTATCAAGTTTTTCTTTGAAACCAGACTATATTTCTGACCGGTGACCTTGTTCCACTACTACAGCGAGGCTTATATCAGACGCACGATCACAGACGGTTTTAAAAAACCGTCTGTAATATGGAACATCACAGACGGTTATGTACTCAAACCGTTAGTGATAATATCACAGACGGTTTTATATTACAGCCGTCTGTGATGTAATAACTATCACAGACGGTTTTAAAATATAACCGTCTGTAATTGCTACAGTACTCATTACAGACGGTTTTTAAGTAAAACCGTCTGTGATATCACAGACGGTTATATAACATAACCGTCTGTAATATCTACAGTAGTCATTACAGACGGTTATATTTAGAAACCGTCTGTGATATTTTTTATATTACAGACGGTTGTAATATAAAACCGTCTGTGATAAAACCGTCCGAGGTCCGAAAACAGAGCCTCGTTCACATCCACTTTGTTTGTAGGGTTTGGTTTCTATCCTAAGTGGCGGTCGCGAAGTGAGGCGATTTTTAAAAGAAAGCCATTGATTTGAAGGGTGATTTTAGATTCATTTGATTTTGGTGATCTAAGGTTAGTAATGAGTTCTCTAATTGCATGCATCCAATTCAATATATATCTAGGTTGGTTAGAGAGAATTAATTTAAAGATTGTTTGGTTAGATCTAGCTTAATTGTAGCTGGATCCATATGTTGTTTGTGATATTTGGTTAGTAATGTGTTTTAATTGCATTATATTCAACATCTAGCTTGATAAGGAAGGAATTTGATGATTTTTTTAGATCTCGCTTGTAGAACCATGTGTTGGTTTTTGATGAATAAGGTTAGCTAGTAATGGTTCTATTTGCATAATATAATATTCGATCATGATGTAGCTAGCTAGCTTGTTAAGGATAGAATTTAAAGATTGTTTAGATCTAGCTTATAGATCAAGTCAAGTCTTTTGGTGATCTAAGATTAGTAATGGGTTCTAATTTCATTATTATATTGAAGATTAATTTGAATTTTGTTAATTATTTCTTTGTGATGTAATTAAGGTATGTAATTGCATAATTAGTTTAAGAATGTGCATCGCACTACACAGTGCACTTAATATTTAACACTAAGTGTTACATGTGTAGCGTAGATGGATCGAAGCTGGATGTACGCTGAGAACCGTACGAGTGCTGAGTACCTTAATGGCGTCTCCACTTTCAAAAGAGCTGCAGAGGAGGATATGTTTAATAAGGGGGTGCAATTCATGTCATGTCCGTGCATTGATTACGAAAATCAAGATGTTTGAAACTTCGGCAGATCGAAGCACACTTGATTGAAGGGGTTTCAAAAGGGCTATACATGTTGGACCGGTCATGGCGAAGAGCATAATATACGAGAAGCGACAAGTAGTGTTAATATCGTCGACGATGTCAATGATATGTCGGATGATCATATCGATTGTGCTTCCGATGAGGACAAGGTTGCACGATGACAATTTGGATCGATGCTACGCGATGCGAAGAAACCTTGATGACAGGGAATATGGACAGTTCCAGGGCTTAATGGAGGACTCGGAGAAACCTTTGTTCGCAGGGTGCAAGTTGAAATACACAAGGTTATCATCCGTGCTTCAACTACTCAAATTGAAGGCAAGCAACGGTTGGTCCGACAAGAGTTTCACAGCGCTGTTACGTCTATTGGCGGACATGCTTCCAGAGGGAAACGAGTTGCCGACAAGCACCTACAAAGCCAAGGTGTTCTTTGTCCCTTGGGAATGGAAGTAGAAAGAATACATGCATGTCCAAACGATCGTATCTGTGCACCGCAAAGAGTACACAAACTTGCATATATGTCCGGTGTGCAACGCATCCCGGTACAAGCGTAAGAGTTATTCAGATGATGATGGCGAGAGCATTGAGGTGAAAAAAGGTCCTCCTGCTAAGGTGGCATGGTATCTGCCTGTAATTCCCCGTTTGAAGCGTTTGTTTGCGAACCCAAAGGAGGCAAAACTGCTGCGTTGGCACTTTGAGGAGCGTAAGAATGATGGAATGCTAAGGCACCCTGCTGATTCCATCCAGTGGAGAAACATCGACAGGAGCTTTCAAGAATTGGTGCGGATCCGAGAAATATAAGGTTTGGATTGAGTCTGAGATGGAATGAATCCTTTCGGTAACATGAGCAAAGGCATAGCACTTGGCCCGTAAATCTCTGTATCTACAACCTTCCTCCTTGGTTGTGTATGAAGCGGAAGTACATTATGTTGTCTGTGCTTATCCAAGGACCGAAACAACCTGGGAACGATATTGATGTGTACCTAGCTCCATTGGTGGAAGATCTAAAAACACTGTGGGTTCTAGGGGTACACGTATGGGATGTGTACAAACGAGAGAACTTTACTTTTAATCGCTTGTTGTTCTGCACCATAAATGATTACCGCCCTTGCTAACTGTCGGGCAGTACAAAAGGAACCAAAGCACTCACCGCTTAGATGATACCGAGAGTTTATGGTGAATCACTCCCGCAAAACCGTGTACATGCGTCATCAGAGGTTCCTTCGGAGGAATCACCCATATCGCAAGATGAAGCAACTTTTGACGGAAGGAACGAAAATGGTCCAGCTCCAAGGCGTTTGAGCGGGAGAGATGTTCATGACATTGTTAAGGATTTGGATGTTGCGTATGGAAAGGGCGTAAATCAAGTACCCGTGAAAAGAGCATGTGGAAGAAGAGATCAATATTCGGGACCTACCTTCATCGAGCACCTAGAAGTTCGCCAACGCATCGATGTCATGCACGAGAGAAGAATGTGCGTGACGGCGTGATTGGTCTCTTACTCAACATTAAGGGTAAAACAAAGGATGGTATCAACGCACGGCTTGACTTGGTCGATATGGGCATAAGACCCGAGTTAGCACCGAAAGAGACCGATAAAGGCCGTGCGTGCTTGGAACTCCTTGTTATACTCTGTCAAAGGCGAAGAAGCTGAATCGTGCGGTGCTTGCATGGTGTGAAAGTTCCATCCGGTTACTCCTCCAACATGAAGAGACTTGTTTCGTTGGAAGATTTGAAATTAATCGGCATGAAGTCTCATGATTGTCATGTCTTGATGACACGGATGCTCCTATCGCAATTAGAAGTATTTTGCGGTCAAGGTCCGTGAGACAATCACTAGGCTGTGTTATTTCTTTAACACAATCGCCGAAGGTCATCGATCGAAGGACTAGATGCTCTGCAAGTCGAGGTGGTGATGACTCTATGTAATCTTGAGATGTATTTCCCTCCATCATTTTTCGATATCATGGTCCATCTCATTGTTCACCTTGTGACGAGATAAAGATATGCGGGCAAGTGTTCTACGTAGCATGTACCCGCTCGAGAGGTACATGGGAATTCTCAAGTCTTACGTGACGAATCGATCTCGTCCGGAGGGTAGCATTGTCGAAGGTTATGCAATGAAGAGGCCGCCGAGTTCTGGTCGATTACATGGCCCGGTCGAACCAATAGGTGTGCCTCGATCTCGCCATGAGGAGGCTCCAGGTATCGGACCATCGAAGGAAAGCAATCACGCCTGATTCGGTTGATTATGCTCGAGCCCATTTCACGGTTTTGCAACACATGGCTGTAGTGTCCGCCTATATCGTCGAGCACAAGCAATGGCTAAGGCAAGAGAATCCAGCACGGCAGGAGTCTTGGATCACGAGACAGCATAACCTTCAGTTCAACAAATGGTTGAAGGAGCGACCTATCACTGGGAGCTCGTCAGATGACATGCTGACATGGTTGGCAAAAGGACCAACTTTTACAGTTGTCACATGGAAAGGATATGACTTAAATGGGTACACATTTTACACGAGAGATCAGGATATGAAGAGCACAAACCGAGCGATTGGTGTCCGTGATAGATGCATTCAATAATACTGGCTGGGTTGACGAGGAGCTCCTACTATGGGTTCATAGAGGAGATATGGGAGCTCGACTCACGTGCTTTTCAAGATTCCCCTATTTGGTGCCGTTGGGTCCACCTCCAAAGACGTGAAGGTCGGCAGAATGGCATCACTATGTGGACCTCGAGCGCGTCGGATACCAAGGCGAACCATTCGTACTCGCTAACCAAGTTGTTCAAGTCTTCTATGTAACCGAATTCGTCAACAAGAAGCGCCACGTAGTTCTTCAGGAAAAAGGAGAATTGTCTGAGTTGAGAATGTAGTAGATGAGGAAGAGTACAATCAATTTGATGAGTTGCCACCTATCGGAAATGACATCCCGATCCCGGAAGAACAACATGAGGAAGCAAGCTACACACGCGTCGATCATCATGAAGGGCTAATTTTCATACAAAAGAATAAGCATGTGGTGGCGTAGTTATGACAAGGGTGCATTGTCATCATGCTTACTAATTTTCATGTGTAATAATATTACATTAATGCTATTGTAAAGATGATACGACCCATCATGCTTTGTACATATGATTGTGATGATCTTTGTAAGTAGCTTGTGAAGCATCTGAATTATGTATATATGATTGTGATGATCTTTGTAAGTAGCTTGTGAAGCATCTGGATTGATGGAAAAGATGCAAGTATAAGAGCACGATTTATTCGTTAATATCAATATGATTCCAAATACATGATTCAAAGATGGCCATTCAGACATAATTGATGACAAGAACAGAATCATGTCTACTTTGGCAATATGGAAATAGTTGTATGTGATTGCTCTCAGATTTTAGGGTTTGAATTGAGGATTAGAATCTCCACTTCAACCACAGTACAGTCTATATATTCTGTTAAAGATAACTTTCCCAGAAGATACAACAAAGTGGCATGCATAAGAGTCGATGAATGAACCGACAAGTGAATGTCGATGAGCAAGATATATATCATGAGCGGTTCTTTCACATAACGATGCATGATGTTATTTGTCACAGATGGTTATGTTATAAAACCGCTCGTGATAGCTAAACATCACGCACGGTTCTATAATAAAACCGTCTAAACATCATGCACGGTTTTATTATAGAACCGTCTGTGATATTTCAGCATCACTGCATCGTTCTATTATAGAACCGTCAGCGATATTCAACATCGCTGCATCGTTCTATTATAGAACCGTCGTGATATCTCATCACAGACCGTTATATTATAGAACCGTCTGTGATGTGCTCTCCTCTATATATCTCCCGCGCGCAGAGCTCATTCACAGCGCGCCAAACCCTAACCCTTTGAGACGTTTTGCCTCCCGCGGCGGCCTCCCCCTCGGCGTCCTCCCCCTCCCGGCGTCCCCCGGCCTCGGCGTCCTCCCCCTCCCGGCGTCCTCCCGCCCTCGGCGTCCTCCCCCGGCCTCCTCCGGCCTCGGCGTCCTCCCCCTCGGCGTCCTCCCCTTCGGGCTTCAACCGTGAGTATTTCTGTGATTATTCTCGGTCTTGCAAAGGGGCCAGTCGATCTGCGGCTTGGGGACCTTGCGTGTGGGCTTAATGTTCAGTGATGATTTAGGGGATGGAATAGACTAATTGTGACAACAAATCTTAGCAGTCAATTTCAATTTCATATATATATATTTGATTAGTGTGAGTTCGGCAGTGATGTTTGTTTTCTGGTTGTTTAGAGCCCAGTAGCCAGTAACTAGTTAAAATGTCTTTGTTCTGGTTGGCTAGGAGCGATGGTGCTGTGGTTGTACATGTTCATTTGTGAGATGGTCTTTGTGGTTGTACATTTGTTGGTTGTACATGCCGTGGTTGTACATCTTTGTGGTTGGCTAGGAAGCGATGGTCTTTGTGGTTGTAGGGGAAACCTTTTGATCTAAAATATATATATATATATATATATATATTTGATTAGCTCTATTGCAAACCTGTCTTTATATGCTTAGTTAGTGAATATGCATATAAGATAACCAATTGAGTAGATTTATACTTAACCCGTCAAGTATTAAATCATTATTGAGATAAAGTTGTCACAATCTAGTCTATTACTTGTCCATTGTGGCGAGGAGGGCCTTTTAAGGCAACCCGACATCTCGAGAACATTCAAACAATCAATATGAGCTTTATGCTAATTGCTTTATTCGTATCTTGTACATGTTCATATGTGAGATCTGAGCTTCGTTCTATTATTACATTAGCTGTCAAATGGTTGAATCCATATGTATTCTTCTGCTTGTCTCTTTGTGTGGATGTCCTAGTTTTAGGGGAGGTGCTGCCGAAATTTTAATTAAGTTCGGCAACCTCCTAGTTCGCTTCTTTTGCTAAAAGGCTAATAACAAGCCATTTAGGCTAGTTCTTTTAAAAGGCTAATAACAAGCCATGGTATCCACAAACTCATTCACTCTAATGTGATTTTATTTGTTCTTCACTTTTAGTTCGACTGAAATTATTTTAACTTGTAAAGAAGATGTCGTCCTCTAATCCATCGTCCGAAGGACATGATGTGCCCTCAATAGAAGAATCGACCCGCGCTGCAAGAGGACCAAACAAAAGGCCAACAGACCGATATACCATTACAGAGATCGATCCAAATGATGGGGCCCCTAGAAAGCCAAAAAAGGCGGCGAATGCATTTCGGAGTATGTGTGGGATAGTAGCCCGGGAACGGGTTCCGATCACGCTATCTTCCTGGAGGTTGGTGACTATTGAGGCTCGCAATGCCTTGCTAACGGAAATTCTTTCATCGTTCAACATTCCAGAAGAATCCGCTCCCCAAGTGCGACGGTATGCACTGCTAGCGGCAGGAAAGGCATGGAAGAACTTCAAGCATACGCTTTTCGTAGACTACGTCAAGAAGGATCTGGTTCCATACTCGAAGTATGGGTTCATTGATGAGGACACGTGGGGGCGTTTTGTTGGGATGAAGACCACAGACGAATTCGTGCGTCAGAGTGAAGCAAACAAGGCCTTGCAAGCAAGGAACACTCACCCCCACAGACTAAGCCTGCTGCGCTCACGCGGGGAAGAGAGCGCAATGGGACAGGGAGGACGAGGAGGGTATCGCGCCATTTCCATCGATCACAGATCAACGTGCCAGAGACTGGCTAAGAGCGAGAGCGAGGTCAGATGCCACGTCCTCCGCAACCGTCTCCTTTGTAAACCCCGCGGACGAGGAAGTCTGCCAACGCCTGGTAATATATAAATCGAACTACCAATTTTACGTAATTAGTCCATGACTTCATAAGTGAAATAACTTGTCCGGATCTTGCAGGTAGCGTTGAGTACACAATCGTGCGATGGCTCTTTTTTGCCAGACAGGGAGAAAGATGCACTGTCAATGGCCTTGGGAAACAAGGAACACCCTGGTCGTACAAGAGGCATAGGGGTTTTTGTTCCATGGAAAACTGGATTCCCAGAAGACTTCCACGTGTACCGAAGTAAGAAGAGAACTAGAGCCGAGCGCGAGTCAAATCTTATAAAGAATTTGGAGGACAAGTTGAGAGGAGAGTTGAGAGAAGAGTTGAGGGGAGAACTGAGAGAAGAATTTCATGAAAGGATAAGAATCCTCGAGGAAAGGCTCACCAATCAAGAAAGAAATACTGCACAAGCCCCAGAAGTATGTCCGCAAGTCAGCCCCAATGCCCATAAGAGCAGCTGTGCATCCGTTCCTCCAAGTGAACATAGCGGGACTTATCCTGTATGTGACATTAAGGTGGCCACGCGGTGCAATCTCCAAGTGAGAATTAGCAATGGCACCGTTCCTCCGACAATTTGCTTGGGGCATGGCGTATCTATCCCCAAAGGGACCATGGTGCAGTACCATCATAGCGCCGGTTTCACCAAGGTCAATGTGGGCGGGGTGTTTGATAGTTTCAAAATTGTCGATCTCTGAAGCCGCCCGAGCAGCGAGATCGTGAAACTTGGGGATGCCATTGGCACATTCATCCAATAGCCTAGCGGCGACATCTCCTGGTCGCCTTACGTCATGCAACAACCGCGACGATCTGATTCGCCTATTGTATCGCCGTCTGATCAATTGGCTACCAAATCAGCAGTCGTACAGCAGACTCCACTTGATGTACATAATGTTGACCTCTTTCCTGCCCATTCCTCTCCCGTGAAGGGTTCATACAAAACAAAGAAAGGCAAGGGCAAAAGAAGAAAGAAGCGGCAAGAACAAGTTGACTATCCATCTGGCGAGTTGGCTAAACAATACAAGCTAGGAGAGCCGTTACTAACGAAAGGCAGCGTAACTTCACTTAGTATACCTTGCCAACAATTGCATAAGTGGTACACCCAAGAAGCTGGAAAGCCAGAGCGTGAACGTACAACAAGTATCAGCGTTAAGTTCAAGTATGAACATCTATTCAACGACTCAGCCGGGGGCTTCTTCACGGTCGATTTTCTGGACTTGTTCCATCTCTACAACCTCGACGCCATCGACGCCGCACTCATAAGATCTTGGACCTTGTAAGTGTGTGCTATCACGGTCTACATTCGTCTAATAGTGATAAATGTCCTCCAATATATATATAATCCGCATTTGTATTTATAGATACATGCAACTTGAATAAACCACGAAGAAACTATCGATCGGTTTCCTCGACCCACATATAGTCTCAAAGCAAACAATGGATGATGATATAAACATGGTCGAGAAATACGTGATAGAGGCATTGCTAGCACAAAAGATAAAGAATTCATACTTATACCCCATAACCTGGGTAAGTGCTACCACATGCTATACTTTGGTTTGTCTTGTGCACACAACTCTGTTTTGTTCATTGTCCATTGTGATATACTGTGTAGGTATCCTTTGGGTTCTCATTGTAATTGAACCACCACAAACCGGGATAAGTACCTTGATTCGGACGTGGCGGAAACCATGACTTGACACCTATCGCAAAATTACTCACCAGGTAATCACGTTTCCTACGTACATGGTCGTGTAAGTTGTTCCAGGTTTATATTGCTATTGGAATGGCTTAGGCTAACCTTTTGCAATCTTGTAGAAGCGTTCAAACACGTGAAAGATTGGACTAAACTACAGCATGATTTGAACTTTCCGGTATTGTAACATCCCAAAATTTTAATAAAATAAAAATCAGTAATTTGAATTTGAATATTATTCTTTCTGAGTTTTCTTGGCATTATTGATTTTTATCTGATTTTCTTGGATTTTGTGTTGCAAGTAAAATCAAGTAAAGGAGAAAAGGCCATGAAACAAAAAGAGAAAATTTGGAAAGTTTGTCATGAGAACCCTAATCATTCCATTAAATCATTTCAGCCAGCAATTTAAATTTTATGCATAAACAAATGAAGATATAAAATGAAAAGACAACTTTTAAATCAAAACAATGCATTGTCAGAATTTATAAAATATTTATAAATCTTATCTGGAGCTGAAAAATTTATCATGAAATACTCAATGCAACATCTACCTCTGGTAAAAGTATTATAAATTAATAATGTGCTTTAGTACTTTTTGAAATTTAAAAACAGAAACCCTGAAAACCTAGAATTTGCAATGTCAGAATTTTCATAAAATAATGGAACCATATTTTGAGCTGAAAATTTTACAGAAGCATTCTGAGATTAAACTCTTTAGAAAAACAAAATTTCAAAAATAGTAGACTTCAATTGGTCTCAATCAAAAATCAAAACCCGAAACAAGAAATTAGGAGCCATCACTGTTGTCAGAATATTTATAATTTTTCGGTAATCCAATTTAACCTCAAAATTTTACCAGGCATCAAAATCTATTCAAAAAACATAGTCAAAAAGTTTGGATATTTTCTACTCTCATTTGATAGCAATGAAAATTGGAGTCTAGAAGCATCCGAGCGAGTCATTTTCTTTTGGCGCCAACCTCTTCGCCGGTGGACCCCGGGCCCACTAGTCATCGTCTTCCTCCTCCTGTTAAATGCGACCGAGCAGAGGAACTCCCGAGTCCAGCGCAATTGACCAGCTCCGATTCGGTGAATCACTTCTTCGATCGGTCGTGTTCTCGGCATCGGCATCACCTCGCCATAAGCTTGATCGTTGCCACGATCGTCCTCGATCTCTCTCGTGCCATACCGCAGCTACTCGCCATTTTGTCGCCTCTGGTGAAGCTTCCGTCGAGGCAATCCCAACCAAACCGGGCCATCTACTTAGTCCCTCGGCCAATGTGTTGCGCCTCGGCGATCACCAAAGCGATGCCTCATTCCCTCACTTCCTCTTCTTCTCTTCTCATAGCGCCAAAACCCCAATCCATTGCCGCCATTGCTGCGAGATCTGAAGCTCGGCCCAAGCTCGCAAATCAGCGAAGCACCTCACCAATTCCAAATTCCTTCGACTCATAGTATCCCCAAGCACTACAGGTCAAAAGCCCTCAACAAAAATCAAGTTCCCCATGCAAAACTCACGCCACCGTAGCCCTTCTCCTCCATGGCCGGCCGACGAGTGGAGAGCTCCTCGGAGACTCTTCCTCCGAGTAAACCTCAAAAACCGAACCCCTCGTTCCATCGATGCTATTGGTGTCATCGATTCGACCTCTAATGCCCTTGGTTGCTCTCTCCATTGCCGCCATTTTTCTTTGCCGCTCAAGCTCGGTTCTTGGCGCCATTTCGCTCAAATCTCTGGCGAATCAACTCCACACTGGGTGCGGCTCGCCGAGCCCTACCTCTGATGTCGCCGCGTCACGGAGATCCGCCGGAGCTCCTCGCCGCCAAGCCCTAGCCGTGCCTCATTTCTGTCTCTGCACAATGGGGCCAAGTAGTCGAGCATCGGGAGGAAGAAGACTAAAATCCAAAAGACGTTTTCTATTTAGGTAAAGCGTATTTTGATTTTTCAATTCGAATAGATTTCCATCTTGTATATCTTTTGCAATTCTAATCAACATTTAATGGAATAAATTTGTATATTCATATAAAGTCAGTAAGATTCTAAATATACAAGAATATTGAATTTTAGAATTTCAGAAAGAATTATTTAAATTAAATTTGTTTATGTCCTTAATATGATCTTTACATCAAATCTGTGAATAATAAGATAATAAATAATAATATAAATTTTTATATGATGTTAATATCGAGAATGAATTCAAATATACAAAAATATTGAATTTTTATATTGCGAACAACTACTTAAATTTAAAAGAATGTGAACTCACTATTATGAGCATTTATGTGCTAAGAAAAATATTAGATTAGACTTAATCAAAATAAATGAAATTAAATATTTTTGAAATCCTTGTTCGAAATGAGTTCAAATATATAAAAATATTTATGTTTTAAGTTAGTCTCCATCATCAAATAAATTCATGCTTTAATTCGCTAAAAAGAAATAAGAATTGATAAATTGAAATGCGTAAAGAATATTATTGATTTTAATAATTGTTAAGAATATGATATTCTGATTTTAATATGTGCTGAAAATGGATAATTAAGCACAACTTTTAGGATTTCTAAATAATTAAACATATGCTCAATTTCAATGCTTCATACTAGTCTTTGTATATATATGATGTGACATTGGGTCCCGATCTTTCGATGAGAGTGATAACTTCGATTTGGAGGAATTGACTTTGACGATCCGACTACAACGTATGACGACGATGCGCCTTAGCAATCGCTAAACCAACTCAGAGGGTTATTGATCTTGCCGTTAGCACGATCAACCTGAACACGAGTTCGATTCACGCATGCAATCGAAGAACAAGCAAGAACAATGGTAAAGCAATCTAAAATTGCGAATATGAATGAAGAATTGATAAAGTGGGGTTCTGAAACAAGGAGCTTCTTAGGCGGCTGTTGAGCACGTTTGGAAGACTCAAAATAGTAGCAATGGCTAAACTATCAAATAAACAAAACCCAAGTCCTAGATGAGGGTTTGGGTGGTTATTTATACTAGAGGAACAGGAGGGGGCCTTCCATAGTAAAGGAAATCTAATACAACTCAAATCCAAAACACCAAGTCTTCTTTGACTCGAGTTTGACTCGGACTGGAAAAGCAATGTGTGGTTTTAGGCAGTTTTCGAACGCATCTGAAGGAATTTTGAGGTGAGGCCGGATCCTTTGGAAAGTAGACTCCGAGATCTTTCAAACGTGTACTCATGGGCCTCCAGACTCCTCCGAAATCAAAAGTTATGGCACTTTAAAGTCAGTGCTGTTTCTGAGTTCGAATTGGACTCGAACTCGGACTGAAAAAGTGTTCTGGATTGTTTCGCGTTTTCCCGCTGACTCGAAGGGAATTTTGAGGTGATCTCAGATCCGTTTGAAAGAGGACGACCAGGGCTTTCCTTCTTGTACTCATAGACCTCTAGAAGCCTTCTGGAACAAAAGTTATGGTCATTTGAAGTTGACCATCTCTGGGAGTCCGAAGCTGATTCCAATTTGCTCTTCCCTCCGGACGCGAACTCCCTTGTGGTTTGCAAGTCTTCCCCAAGGTTCCTAAGAATAATAAAATCATGACAAGTATTAAATAGCATTCCATTCATATTATCACTAATGGGAAGGCTTTGGAACGCATTCACCGATAACTAAACTGTCGTCTTGCGAGCTCGAGTAACCGGTCCTTGTATAATAGCAGCGGGTTCAAATTGATGTGTAGATGTGGTTGTATCCATGGAAGTGATGTCCTCATCATCCTCCCCTTCTTGCATTTGAGTCGTCCTCGACTCATGCTCACCTTTTTGCTCATCTTCAGCACAAAATATTCTCATATAGGTCCTGCATTTATTTAAATAAAATGGTAGCTCCGCCTCTTTATATTTTTTTAAGACATAAAAAACATTTAGAGGATTCACCTGATAATTATCCACATAACTCAACACTTCTTTCCAGCATATTATGGCTTGATGAATGCTAGCACTCTTTGATGCTTTCTCCCCTCTTTGAAGGAAAACCGTTCTCGGTTTTGGACAAGTTGGAAACGAAGCAACCAACAAAAAGAACGTGTACACGGCGTAGATGTATATATCCCATATTTCATTGTTCTTTTGGATTCGCGGTGGGTTATTTTCAAAACAACACATGAGGAAATCAGATTTAAGCAAAGCACCTTTCCTCGCAATTACCTAATCGATTTGTGGTTATAAGTGAAGCATATAACATCAATATTAGCATGATTTAGTTTGCAACTTGATTTGTAAATATAAGTAAAGCACATATCTATTCTGACCTTTGATAAAGAATACTCATGTTTTGTGAGTCGATTCAATAACATATTTTGTGGGCAAAACAACAAGTTACGGCATCAAGTATGGCTCATTCATGTTATCAAATTGTAAATAAACAAAATCAAACCATTCCAATAATGGTGACACAATTTTAATTGGCTTCACGCATCAACTACGACATGTTGATTTGTAATACAAGTTAATGTACTAAAATTGAACAATGTGGCAGCAAACTATGGGTATCACACTTATTAGGAAAATTTGATGGAGCCTCAAATGAAACAAGTTGTTGCTTACAACTAGAATTGCCCAAAATAGCAAGCTTCAATTCATCAAGTTTATCACAAGTTATGCATATTCGTAAACAAGAAACTTGCCATCTATGCCATATTCACCAAATAAATTGAATTTAAAACAGTGAACATAGGTGCTAGACAAAGACTTAAGAGATGAAATTTCAGAAATCTTGTCCATAGCACAAGTCAAACTAACAGAGCTCATTCAACATGATATAGCACAAAAGCAGTGGTAGGGATATTCTAGCTATCACCTCCTCATGCGTAATCAGCACCACATGATCAAAATTATAAGCATGCAATTAGTCATATGGTTCTACAATTGTGGCACAAGGTGGTAGATCACAAGAATTATGTAGAGAAGGCATATACTCACAAATTTGATCCTTTTCTTGCTGTAAAATCAGATCTGTACCTGGTCATTAGCCTCGTCCTCCAAGTAGGAACATCAAAACTTTCAATTGATAATTTGGTATTCACGCTTGTTGCTTCCTTCTTGAAGTAACTTTGAATAGCGCATGGAATAGCGTAAATGCAATTAATCGAAATAGATTGGATTGTGTTAGTAGAATCATCCTCACATGTGCTATCCTCTACTTCTCTCGAATTTTCTTGTATTTCTTCCACATGCCCGGTGTGTATGCTTTCATTCAGGTTCGGTGCCGTGCATGCAAAAGGAGTAGCATTTAACTTTGTGGGAGCTTGAATTTTAGTTGATTGTCTTCTCTGTATCTTTCTTTCACTTCTCGTGAAAGATTAAGTAAACATGACAAAGAATTGAATTCTTTACTAGATATCATGATCTGAATGTCGAAATCTAGTCCAAAATAAAAGTTATTCACGCGAGTCTTTTCGGTCTCTTCTAACTCGAGCATAAAGATCTATCTTGAAATTCTTGGTAGTACTCATCCTTTGTTTTGCCACCTTGTGTTAGATGTTGCAATTCATTTTGTAATTGACGAGCAACATATGAAGGGACAAAAGTAGCTCTCATAATTTTCTTTAATTTTTTCCATGTGCTAGGAATGTCACGATTTTTACTCATGTAATCATTCCACCAAAGAGTAGCAAATTCAGAGAATCCATTTGTAACAACCCTAACCTTATCATGCTCAGGAATTTCATGTTTATCAAATGATTGTTCGATAGCTAATTCCCAAGTAAGATAACCTTCGGGATCATATTTACCACTAAAATTGGGAACGGTAAACTTATTTATGGAACATGTGCTATGCAGTTGTACCTTCCGTGGTGTTGAAGTTATGCTCGTACATTCTCTGTATATTGGAGTGTGAACTATCTCTTCTCCTAGGATGCTGTTGGCCCAAGCGCTACGACGTTGAGACCCTGCCATTGTTAGTGAAGACAAGAAACAAAATCACAAGTATAATGTTCTATCACTACATAGGATGTGGACAAAAGTCGTTCAACTCTCAAACTTTAACCAAAGCTCTTACAAGTTCTTACCATGCAGCGAGAGTTGTCGGCCGTTGGCGGTATCAAAAGTTCTCCCAAGCTTGGATAAAGCGATTGCCAAGGACCGAACAAGCGTCACGGTAGAATATGTGGAGCTTGGTAGGCTATGTTAATTTCCTATGCAATCTGATAATTCTAGATTTTGTAATGATAAGTAATGATCCAAACTAGAATTCACAAGCCCTAGTTGCCGATCTCAAAGATATAAGTGAATTTCAAGGCAACACACACGCAAAGATAATGCAACTTAATGCAACCAATGGAATGAGCAAAAATAAGAATAATTTCAGCACCAAAACTCGTGTTGCATAAGTTATGGAGAGACGCTAGCAAATTGCTTCAGAAAAGGTAAAAGGGCACAAGATTGCTCACTACTTAATACAATTGCACATCTGAAAATGACAAACACAAATTAGGGTTTTGATCAATGTAGTGCTGCCGGCCACTATTCTCTTTTCTTTTCTCTCTTTTTTTTCTATTTGGCCTTTTGGCTCTTTCTTTCTTTTTTTAGTGACTTTCGCTAACACTAGTATGAGCAAAGTTTTGGAATCCCTAACTTCATATCACAAGAGTTATGATAGTGCAACGTATCATAAGGAGCAACCCCAAGCAATTTCAAATTGCTAGTCTCAATTGGGATCAAAGTATTCAAAAGGATGAATTGGTTCCCAAAGGTATGTACACTGATATTTTGGAACTTTTATGGTTGTAGATGCTACTGGACTCAACCAACTCAAAGGAACAAAGCTAGAACACAAATTGAAGAAACAAACCCCAAATTCGGCCAGAACTATGCAATAAGGTTGTTGCTGGAATTAAGGCTTGAGAATGACCGAATCAAGCTTGCTCACAATGTAACAAAATGATGGCACTGTTCCAAGCTTTAAAACAAGTATTCAAACACACAATTTAGAGCTCATATGTAGAAGTTATGGCCAAAACACTAAGGTGCACAGATTCAACAAAATTCAGCCGATCTGACCAAATCCGAATACGAGTCAAATTCGGTTTGAAGGAGTCCGAATCACGAAGGACACCCAAAAACGTTTTTGTAGACGACTCTTCAAGGATTCAGGAAAGTATAAAAACTTCTCAATCGGAGTTCGGATGTGAGAGTTATGTTCAAAATACCGAACCAATCTGGATTGCAATTGCAACTTGCTTCCCGAATTTGATGTCAAGATTAAACAACCTTTTATATAGAATTAGATTTCGTGCCCAACTAGGTTTTTGTGGAGCTTGTCCCAAGGTTTCAGGAGAGTGCAAAAACACTTGAATCGGAGCTCGTATGCAAAAGTTATGAACAAAACAAAGAACTGGACAGATTGGATTAAAAGCTACGCGAAGGAAAAGCGATCAGCAACTAAAACAAGGACTCTAATGGATCAAAACCTAACAAAACTCACTAAAATACCAGATTGAATCTAAAGGTTGAATTTTTGTGGAGGATTTTCAATTTTGGACAGAAAACAAAAACTAATCTAAGTCTTGAATCTCTCACCGAGCAACTTGGCGCTCGATACCACGATGTGACATTGGGTCCCGATCTTTCGATGAGAGTGATAACCCGATTTGGAGGAATTGACTTTGACGATCCGACTACAACGTCTGACGACGATGCGCCTTAGCAATCGCTAAACCAATTCAGAGGGTTATTGATCTTGCCGTTAGCACGATCAACCTGAACACGAGGTTCGATTCCTGCATGCAATCGAAGAACAAGCAAGAACAATGGTAAAGCAATCTAAAATTGCGAATATGAATGAAGAATTGATAAAGTGGGGTTCTGAAACAAGGAGCTTCTTAGGCGGCTGTTGAGCACGTCTGGAAGACTCAAAATAGTAGCAATGGCTAAACTATCAAATAAACAAAACCCAAGTCCTAGATGAGGGTTTGGGTGGTTATTTATACTAGAGGAACAGGAGGGGGCCTTCCATAGTAAAGGAAATCTAATACAACTCAAATCCAAAACACCAAGTCTTCTTTGACTCGAGTTTGACTCGGACTGGAAAAGCAATGTGTGGTTTTAGGCAGTTTCCGAACGCATCTGAAGGAATTTTGAGGTGAGGTCAGATCCTTTGGAAAGTAGACTCCGAGATCTTTCAAACGTGTACTCATGGGCCTCCAGACTCCTCCGAAATCAAAAGTTATGGCACTTTAAAGTCAGTGCTGTTTCTGAGTTCGAATTGGACTCGAACTCGGACTGGAAAAGCAATGTGTGGTTTTAGGCAGTTTCCGAACGCATCTGAAGGAATTTTGAGGTGAGGCCAGATCCTTTCGAAAGTAGACTCCGAGATATTTCAAACGTGTACTCATGGGCCTCCAGAATCCTCTGAAATCAAAAGTTATGGCACTTTAAAGTCAGTGCTATTTCTGAGTTCGAATTGGACTCGAACTCGGACTGAAAAAGTGTTCTGGATTGTTTCGCGTTTTCCCGCTGACTCGAAGGGAATTTTGAGGTGATCTCAGATCCGTTTGAAAGAGGACGACCAGGGCTTTCCTTCTTGTACTCATAGACCTCTAGAAGCTTTCTGGAACAAAAGTTATGGTCATTTGAAGTTGACCATCTCTGGGAGTCCAAAGCTGATTCCAATTTGCTCTTCCCTCCGGACGCGAACTCCCTTGTGGTTTGCAAGTCTTCCCCAAGGTTCCTAAGAATAATAAAATCATGACAAGTATTAAATAGCATTCCATTCATATTATCACTAATGGGAAGGCTTTGGAGCGCATTCACTGATAACTAAACTGTCGTCTTGTGAGCTCGAGTAACCGGTCCTTGTATAATAGCGGCGGGTTCAAATTGATGTGTAGATGTGGTTGTATCCATGGAAGTGATGTCCTCATCAATATATACACATACTTATGTATATGAACAAAATCATAATTTAGAAGTGTTTCATGGAAAGAATATTAGCAAAGATGTACATGAATAAGTAGAGCCAATCTTAACATATTTTTAAATATAAGAATTCAGTGATTAACAAAAGTAACTAATTAAGTTTATAAAAGACTTTATTCTTTCGTATGCGTATAAACTATTGCGGCCAACACCAGATTAATGTGGAACCAGCTTTAAAACACTCCATGGGTTACTTCCTGCTAATACCTGAAAAATGAATCGAAGATCATGTATATTGTAGTTGCAATCACAATATAAAGTTGGCCGATTTAGGGATTCGCATTGTGATCATTTAGACTACTTTAGCAGTAGATAAAATAACTCGTTTAAACACCGAAATCAGTAAAACTAGTCTAGTAGCATTGTACAAAGTTTATATTATCATATTCTATAAAAAGAATCATATTTCATTAAGATTTGCATATTATGCTTACTAGTTCAAAACCCTTAAGTGTTATCCTTTTGTTTCACTTTCCTGCCAATTCCGATTATCGTTAACTTTACAGTGCCACTTGAGCCTTTTCAGTAATGAATATAATATCTCATCTAAATCGTAAAACTTATGAAATTGACCATGTAGCACTCTCCAAAGTATGTACTACCCTGCTAGGAAAATATAATCTCATTTTGCTAAGGTTCGCATATTCATCCTGTAGGTTAAATAACCTTAAGTGATAATTGTTAGCTACACATTTTCAATTCGATTTCCTGTAATACAAACCTTAGTATCATATTAGCATTTTAAGCAATGAATACAATGTATCAGTCAAAGCCTAAAATTTATGGAATCAGCCTAAAATGGTTATACAAAGTATAAATCATCTTAGTATGAAGAAATAACCATGCTCCATCATGTTTTGCATATTAATCTTAATAGTTGAAAAACCCTAAGTAATCACATCACTTTAGGCCTTAATGTGAATGAATAAACTTTACGTAATAATGAAGGAATCCGTAGTTAAGTTATTTTATCACGTAACCTTCTTAAATATCATGTAAATAAGGCTAGTAGCTTTGCATCAATGGATCTAACCTGTGTAAATCTGATCGTATGTGAAGTCAATCAAAGATAAAGAACTGTTTAGTCATAATCTAATATAATCATTTAAGCTTCTTCATTAACTCGCAAAGTAGCTCATCTAAATCTGAATTTAGTAAAGAATAGTCTAGAAATGATCTTTGAGATTTAGTCTGCAGTAATCTAAGAAAATATTCTTATTTTATCTTGCTTGAATCTGAATCTTAATAGGGCAAAACCCGTAAGTAATAAAGTTTGAAACTCATATTGTGAATAGTGAATCAATGAAAGCTTGCAACTAATGATTAATTCTATTTAATCTTAATCAATCTTTGCATCTTGAATTAAGTAAAATAACATTAATAAATTCATAAAAGAGCAATCCTTGTTCCTTGTAAAGAATTTTATTTGTTCTTTCTATCTCCTTTCTTTTTGCCCTTATTGAAATTAGTATTTTGCTATTTTACATTAATCGGCGTGTAGAACTCGGCGCCTCTAATTCCGTCATCGCCTTCATCACCGCAATCCTCGTCTTAAGTAAGTAGCGGTGATTAAGCAAGGCAAGCATCCTTTGACCATATTGCTCCCAATATTTTATATTCCTTTTTGTGCATCAAATTGTTTTATGCATGTGTTTACTTTATGTAAATTGCTATCTTGTGGTTTGGTAGATATACCTGTTGTCACACGAATCTCCTTTGATGATTATGAAATGTGAACCTTGATAACCTTAGATTAAGGTTAGCCGTTACTTAATGTCATCATGGGTATATGCGTTCATATTATTCATGCTTAGCCATGCTTTAGAATCAGCAATGTACATGATCAAAGCAGCATTTGTTTCCTGAAAACCTTGGAAATGGCATTGTTGGTGGTGGGTAATTTTGATTAAAAACCCAAAATGAAACTATGCTTTGATACGGGCGATTATTGGCAATAGCCGGTTGTGCAGAAAGGAATAGCACGTAGTGTAGGGTGAAGTGTCGCCCGTGTCACAACTAAGGACCGAACATCGTGTTGTATGATCCAAGGAAATCCGTACAAACCACGAGGGTGAGAATGGGGTAGCCTTAGCCTATTAAATTGTTTAGACATGGCTTTGCTCATTGGTAGGCGGGAGCTTGCACAGGATTCCCGTTTGGTCTGCCTGACGGGGTTTCTACTTGCTAATGTAACGGTGTACGCCTTGCCATGGACAGAGACGTGGTGTTGGGTGTGATAAATGTGGATCCACGGCTTGGGTGAGTGTCTCTGTTTTCAGGCGAAGGGTTAACGTCCCGGGCTGGGGTAAAGCCTTGTCTAGGAATTTAATGACTATGTATGATCGCTCATTCGCATACTCTTGTATGGCGATCCACGGTACCGACGTGGTGAGTTGATCATTCCTTGTGGGTACAGCTTGTACACCTCTGCGAGTTTAAATCTAATTAATTAGCCGTACCCGCGGTCATGGGTGTCTTGGTGAACTTGCGCGAGTTAAATATTTTATTATTTTCAAAAGGGTTGGTTCCATTTGCTTTTGCAACTGTGCTTTATGTCGAAGGGCTGACATTGATGGATTTCAGGAATTGATGATTCGTCGCTCACGTCATGGAGGACTGTGAGTGTTATTTATACTTTACTTATTTGTTATCAATCAAATGCTCTTATCAATATCGTTTGCAAATAACTTGGATTTACAAATTCAATTTCGCTTTTATGCAAATTAACTGTAGTAGCCTTTCCTTTGAAATGGCCTGCATATATGGTAGGTTTTGCTCAAGTCTTGCTGAGTATGTAAAATACTCACCCTTGCCTAATTATATTGTAGGAAGTTGAGTTAGCGCGGCTTCGAGTCTCTTTTCTAGGTTGTCCATCGTAAGTTGCGGGATTTTTCTTCGTCGTATTCTATCTGAAGTTTATGCCTGGTCAGTTGCCTGCGGGATTGGATGGGTAAACCACAAGGCTTGCTTCCTTTGCTGCTATATTTCTCTGAGTTGTAATATTATTTGTATTATCGTTTCCGCTTAATTATTTAAATGTATGGTTGTGATTTCCAATTGTTGTAAACATGTGAGTGCTAGCTACTGATCCAGGGAATAGCACAGTAATCACATGGAGGTTCCTGTTCATCCGAACGGGTCTCACAGTATCCGCTATACACAACAATTCTATATCAAACCCGTAATAGTGACTCTAGAACTAACCGTAGGTTTTATTTGCGATGCCACCAGCAAGGTCCGGAAATAACCTATGTGGATTTTATGTTTGCCACAACATGCAAACCATAAATAAGCTAAAGAAAGTAGCGATACTACGATTAAAAGCTGCGTTGAGTCGAGCCGATTTGAGCAACATTAGAGGGAGAGTTTGTTTCTTCCTGCTCTCCCAAGTAATACATAAAAAGCGCGTTCCACGAGCCTTATAAGTTCTGAGTTGTACAATAGTCAAATGATATTCATTAATTCGAAAAATATGTCAAAAACTTGCGGTTATTCTTGTTTATGCGATTCATTGTATTGTCACATGATATTATCCTTAATACATATTTGCTCATCTTGAATGCAACAACTTAACAATGTCTTGCTTGTTGGAACTAGATGTTTTTCCTACACCTCAGAGAACCTCCATTATTTATGGGTTGTTGTTAGAAATTTCCATCTACTTAGGTATTCTGCATCAATATTCTGAGACACGGACCGATTATAGATGTTGTAATTGAATATCTGCACTTCCTATATGCATTGAGGCAACAGATTTGTCCGTCGAGGATAGACTTAAAATATAAACATTTGTAGCGTTTTTTCTCCCTTGTTATGATAAAGTTGATGGAACTTCGACTAATAAATCAACCAAGTCGGTGAGCGACATGGCGGCGGCGGCAACCACGGTCTTCTCCATCGGCAAGCCACACTAGAGTGTGTGATTTGCTTCATGCCATCTGAAGTGGCTTTGCAGAAGTCACCGTAGTGCCACGGTCTGCGAAATGGCCGGACGGCATGCTCTTGTCTGGCGTCACCGTCGTGCCGCGAGTGGGAGATCGAACATGGTACTTTGGTAAAAATTGTAGATGTACTTGATAGATTACTTTAGGTAGGGTAATTAAAGATTGAACAAATGTGATTGCAAGTCGGGTCTTCCTTGCGGAAGGACTTTGGAACACCGACTTGAATGGAAAAGAAGGCGGGAGAAGCGGATGGGCCGTTAGTGCAGCGGAAGAAGCGGCCTTGGTTATAGATAAAGGCAATCTTCGGTGGCTTTAAACGAACATATGATGGAAATTTCAACACCATAACTAATGGAGGTTCTGGCTGAGGTGTGGAAAAAAGGCCATCACTGACGGTTCTTATTTGAAACCGTGCGGTGTAAGTTAATATCACAGGCGGTTGTTATTTGAAACCGCTGCGTGATAGTAACTTATCACGACGGTTTTAAATAAGAACCGTCTGTAATAAACTATCACAGACGGTTGTGATTTGAAACCGTCTGTGATATTTAGAATATCTGAGCGGTTTCAAATTATAACCGTGCAGCGTGATAGTTTAATTCCTGAGCGGTTGTATTAATAAACCGTCGTGATATATATTTCTCGAGCGGGTAGAGAACCGTCTCGATGAGCTCCTTCATCACAGACTTATTGTTACTGACGGTTCATAAAACCGTCTCTGATGACGTTTGCGAATCGTCTGTGATGATGTTTTCTGTAGTAGTGTTCCTGCCAATCTTTGCGCCGGGGAGTAAAATATCTGTTGGTTGCTCAAAGCTCTGCCACCAAACATTGGATGTGTTTGAGGCATCTAGCATGACAAGGTTTCCATTATCCGAGAGCACAACAGTAGTATTCTTGTTGGCTTTTTTTCTGTTGACTATTTGGCTGGACCAGATTATGGACTTGGTTGCATGGTTTAAGATGACAAGATTGCCATCCCTTGAAACCGTGAGCTTCGACAGTCTAAAGTTGGCGTCAGTGATTGTTAGATACTAATCTTGACATATTTGATTAAAGTTTGTTTGGTTAGTTTTGTGTCCGAGTCGGTCCGCATGCATGGAAGTTATCTGGTCGTTCCGTGTCTGCGTAGGAGTCTTTCTTTTCTAGCGTTTTTCTTTGTGTCCGTATACAATTTAGATTCGGATGTTCGAACTGCTATATAAGCAGGTTCTCTGTACATTGTTTAGTGCAAGAAATCAGAAAAGCTGCAAGCAATTACGCAGCACCAAAATTCAAAGTTTCTTTTGTGTTCCAACAATTGGTATCAGAGCCTAAGGTTTTGGTTCAACCCGCTGCCCCCGGGAGGAGGAGACTCCCGGGGGTGGCACCGTCGAGATGGGCTATTGCGGGGCGGCACCCGAGGAAGCGTTGGCGGTGTGAAGCCGTCGGAGAAGGCAGCGCGGTCAAGACGAGGTGACCATGTGAAAGGTTGTCAACAAATCGGCATGACAAGATGGCAAGTGGTCGTCTGTCTGTCATGTTGAAACAGCGGGCGAGGAGATCGACGAGGTGTGTCCGGACGTGTTAAATGCGTCCCTGATCGACTCAAGTATGTGAAGATGTATTCGACGAGCTGAGTTCAGGATGTTGAGAAGATGAGACGCCATCTTGAAGTCAGCTCGAAGAAGTTGGTTTCGATGAGTTGTGCCCTGGACGTGGAGTAGTTGTGTCGCCGTCCTGAAGTCGAGATCAAGGTGTGAAGCATGGGATGTTGAGTAGGTGTGTCGCCATCCTGTGTGGTGTGTCGAGTCCGTCAAAGTTGACTCCGGGGCGTTGAAGAGGTGCGTTCGCCGTCCAAAGTCAAGTCTGTCAAGTCGACTCCGGGACGTTGAAGATATGTGTTCTCCGTCCAAAGTCAAATTCGTCGTAGATGAGTCCGGGATGTTGAGGAGATGTGTTCTCTATCCTATATCGAGAATATGAGTTGGGCAAATCGTAATTGCGCGCGTCCGATTGCCTCAATAAGTAAGAGAGATCAGTCAAGATTAGGGGGGTGAATGTTAGATACTAATCTTGACATATTTGATTAAAGTTTGTTTGGTTAGTTTTGTGTCCGAGTCGGTCCGCATGCATGGAAGTTATCTGGTCGTTCCGTGTCTGCGTAGGAGTCTTTCTTTTCTAGCGTTTTTCTTTGTGTCCGTATACAATTTAGATTCGGATGTTCGAACTGCTATATAAGCAGGTTCTCTGTACATTGTTTAGTGCAAGAAATCAGAAAAGCTGCAAGCAATTACGCAGCACCAAAATTCAAAGTTTCTTTTGTGTTCCAACAGTGATTGGCTTCTCTCTGTTAGCAATCCATACAGGAGTGAACTTTGGGATCTTGTTGAACCATATGCCTAGGTACCAGTTGGGCAAGGTGGTGTTGTCCGAGGACTTACTGCTGCCTGTTTGGAAGAAGCCTAGCGCAAACTTGCCGTTGCTGGAGAGGAGCTTGTCGCTGCTACCAATGAGCGCTTGGCCTGCCGTCAGGGTACTGCCATTTGCAGTAGAGCTTGCAGGAGAGCAGTACAGCAGAGAAATGAGAAGCCCAAAGACGCTAAAAAGACGACCCATGGTGTGTTAATCGATGGATGTGGAGACAGAGCATAAGAAGTATATCTAACGATGGATGGATTGATGCAGCTGTGTACTTCTCTAACTTTTGGAGATGAAGAACCGCAAATATATGGCAGCGCCCGGACGTCCGGTCTCAGGGTGTTTCGTCAAACGCTCGGTGTAATGTTTTTTCTACAGTCTACAACATTTTTTCTAACATTTGTAATATTTTTTTCGCATGTACATTTCTACTGTTATCAAAGAAAGATGTTTCACGCATAGGAAAAAAATATTTTACACATAGGAAAAAATGTTGTAGCGATCTGGATCGATATTTCTACTGTTATCGAAGAAAAATATTTCACGCGTAGGAAAAAAATATTTCACGAGTAGAAAAAAATATTGTAGCGTAAAAAAAATCGGACGTGTGGAGAAATCGAATGTCCAGTTCCCTGCAATTTCACGAATATATAGGCACTACAGGAATCCGCACTATTTTTAGGCCAAAAGCCGACGAAAATCTGAAAACCCGACGAAAATAGCTATTTTAAATCGATTATTTCATATTTTAAATCGACTTTAGGCGACAAAAACAACGAAATACTGAATTTAAAGTAACGGCAAGCGAAAAATAAACCTATTTTCGACGGTTTACGTAACAATGAAATTACTAGTCGATGTACGAACCACGTTCGGTCTTGGCGTGGCATATGTATTTTAAATCGGCTTTAACGAAATTAACTTATTTTCGTATGTTTTTGACCATTTTAAATCGGCCTAACCGCCAAAAAAATACAGAAATTTAAATCGGAAAAATTGTTATTTTAAATGGCCAGTTATTATCTTAAATCGGCCAATTTTTATTTTCGTCGGCCAATTGTTATTTTCGTCGGCCAGGCCGACGAAAATAATATTTTAATTTCAAAAAAAATTAAAAAAACATATAAAATCTCAGAAAATTCACCAAAAAATCCTAGAAAATAACAGAAGATTCATCTATATTTTCAGCCCTTTTTCCCCCTCAAATTCAATTGATAGAACAAAATGGAAACGGCAAGGGGAAAAATTAGCATCTTGCAATTACAAGGGACAGCAACAAAAATATTCAAGTGATTTACAGTCAGACATTGCAACCACCGTGACTGACTAGTCATTCATTCATAATAAAGGATGTCATTGGATCAATTAAGCACTGATACGTGGTATATCAAAAAAGTATTTGGGGCTGTCACAGTACCTGCATTATCTTCTCAAACAAGTCATTCAACGCTTGATTGAAAGATACAAACTTGTAAGGGCTTTCTTGCTGGAACACTCCATTCACAAGCCATCTTTCAGGCCTGAATTGTTCGGCATCCTCACCCCAAAGGTATGTCATCCTCCCCATGGCATAAATCATGTAGTTCACTCCATCTCCTTTTACCACTCTATAGCCATTAGGTAGTACATCATCTTCATCTGCCATCTTCCCATCCTGCAAAGTGCCAGAGAAAATTTTCACCAAGGCAATGCCATTATAATCTCTTAATTTTTACAAAAAAAATCAGTGTGATATTGAACATATATTTAATGAATTTAACGGCAGCTTTGCGTTATGTTGAGTAATTAATTTCTGTCTCCAATTTTTCGTGAGCAGCACTTGCACGTCTTTTGCAACCTGTTCCTACAGTCCTTCTCCCATCCCTGTTTCTCTCTTTTTGTTGACAAAAGCAGGCTGCAAAATGCAAATGCATCCTAAGAACAGCTAGTGGAAACTTCAAGAGTCAAGCTAGATTTTAGTAGAACCATGTGTTTCCAGAATAACCAAGTTTCCTCTTAAGGGCTCATTTGGATGCTAGGGAAAAGAAACTCAGGGAAAATTTTCCCTAGAGGGGATTTTGAAGATATATTAAATCCCCTTCATTCCCTATGGGAAATTTTCCCAAGGGAAATTTATCCCCTATCATCATTTGGAAGCTATAGGGGTAAAATTCCCTATGGAGTCAATTCTTCCATACTGGAGCAACAAAGTATGATGCGAAAGTTCATAGTTGAAGCATTGACTCATACTGCACAAAATCATTGACTCATAGTATGGAGTCAATTCTTCCATACTGGGGTAAAAAAGCATTGACTCATAGTATGGAAGACATATTAAACCATGCTTCCTTTACAGCACAACCATGTCACTACCAATCAAAAACACAGAAAATGAACCTGGTAATTCAATTGTAAGAAAGCCTGCCTAAACATTATAGTCTATACCACAAGCACGACACCAGGATTTTGCAAAAAATGAGTTCAGAGGTGCTAAAACCTGCACCAAAATTTGATCAAATCCACATATTAAGTTCAAATTCATACAACCATTCATACACAAGTAAAATCCAAACAAGTTTAGCTAGTACTACTTGCATCTATAGCATTAAACATCCATTATATTCAACCACATTAACCATCTGTAGAGTTAGCCACATAACAAATCATAAGTAGATTTCCCACATGAAGCATTTCCTTTAAGAAAACAACATAAATAAATAAATACATGGACCAAATCACCATTGTTGAAGGAAAGGTAACAGCAAAAGAAGATATGAGATTGTATGAAAGGAATGAACTTATATTATATTCTTTGCACTCCCTTCCATGGTGAAGGTCTTTCCTGTTCCTGTCTCTGCCCATATGCGAAGATGCATACATTGAAACAATTAGAATAAGAGTATATGATCCATTAAATTCAACATCCTTCAACATGTAACCATATCTTAGATACATTATGAGAAACAAAGGATATTGCCATTTGTTCAATCAAAGCCTCTTTCTTATGTTGTTATAATCAACTAACTACCAGTTGGAAAGAATATACATGTTTAAAGACCTTAGCAGCTAAGACACGCTAGTTAGGAAATGGCACAATTGTAGAAAGAGAATAAACTTTGCTGCACTACAAGAGAATAAACTTTGCTGCACTAACGCTTTGCTGTCATAAACCACAGCAATTGTTTGACCATGTATAATGACCACACGATTGATATCAGCTTTTCAATCCACCACAACTACCAGCATAGCACAATACCAATCTACCAAACAAACCCCAATTCATCAATCCATCAACCAAAAAAAGGACACTTGAAGCATTGCTTAACAATTGGGACATGTTATTGATTATTCTAAGTTCATAGTTGGAGCAAAAAGTATCTGGCAGACTGACAAAGCTGTCAGTTTCAACTTTCAACTAAAACATTCCATATCACAGAAAAGTATCTGGCAGACTGACAAAGCTGTTAGTCCTTGCACCGCTGGGATAGGTATGCGGAGCAAGTTATTGGAGGGAACCTGATCAGACAATGAAATTGCAAACAATGCACTTCATATACCAGGCCTGATGAGATGGACAGAAGACTGCACATGATCAACTTTAGCCATCAGGAGGAGCTAAAACTTACTTTGGAAG
The DNA here is from genome assembly GCA_036346375.1 of Guadua angustifolia. NCBI lineage: Eukaryota > Viridiplantae > Streptophyta > Magnoliopsida > Poales > Poaceae > Guadua > Guadua angustifolia. The sequence goes on from CM070507.1 coordinate 57,583,441, forward strand.
ATTTGTTTCAGATCTGCAGGTTGGCAGGCACTCGACTATGCAGTCATGGCTTGGTTCCATGAAGTAAGCTATCTGTTACAAGAAAGGAAAATACAATGATCGAAGTCAACTACTTTATGGCCCGTATCCGGATTGGCTTAAATTTGTCACAACTGAAAGTGGAAAAATACCTAAGTAGTTTATGTTCACAATAGCATAAATAAAATGATTTGTAGTGTTTCTTCCCTACTAGTTCAGCTCATCTCAGATATGAATATTAGATTACTTTCACAAATTTAAATGAGAGGAGAAACTTACAGAGTAGCGTTCTTGTCCATCAAGGACCACCCGATGCAAAGTTGACCTACAAGTGCAATTGTATTGTATGATAAGAAAACAACATTAGGTTAACATAAGTAAAATGATCACTCGGATAATATACTTGGAGAAATTCAACTTAAAAGTAACAGAAGGTTAGCTTTTATAAAGCTTCTATCTTACTCCCTATCCTTGTGCTTGCTAAATGTAAGATATGAATGCTATGCATATTTGCCATATTTATTGAGCCATCTGAGAAACACGGTGGTCTGTCTCCCACAAAGAAACCTGGGTAGGATACTGGGTACTGAAGACCTGGCAAAGCAGGGAACGGAGGGTGTACATATCCAGCAGACTGAATTATCAGAACATTCAGCTTACCTTTACTTTCTTGAATGGATGGATCATGGATATACCTCTAGCAGTCTTCCCTCTTCCACGAGTTGCTCGTACCTGTCAGCCAAAACCTATGGAGTCATGTGTTGATAATTCAAGCAAAAGAAACAGAGCAAGCCTAAAAACTTACCAATTTAAATTTGGTTGCTAATTAAAATATTATAACAAAAATTGGATAACTGATTCAAGCCCCAGCTAACCCACATTTTACTTAATAACCAGAAAAGTGCAAGTAAAATTGTAAATTCAGAAGCATTGCAATTTCACAAGTAGATTGCAATTCTCAGTGGAGAAGATTAGGTCTGGAACAAGCCAAAGGTTTCAGATTTGTCTATATAGAGGAGATTAAAAACTCCAAAACATTTTATGAAGCATTTGGGGCTTCTCAAGTCTATCATTCATTTCCTGCCAAATCAGAATAAATGATTTCTAGAGGAAGTTGATGATCTTAATCTATTGACAGATCAAATCAAATCTATTGACTAATTCATGCCAAAACCCAAAAATGAAACTAAGCAGAGAAGAGAGTGGTAAAATTTGCACCTGTTATCTCAAACCCTAGCCTTGCCTAGTATGTTCCCACGACCCAACTCAGCTAATGGAGCTCTATGCCTTCCCTCCGCCACCGTCTCCATAAGATCTCTGAGAAAACACAAGATGAGGTGCGGAACCCTAGTGGGAGGAGGAGAGGAAGAGGAGGACTTCACCAGCAAGATCATGCCGCGGAGGAGGAGGAGGACTTCACCAGCAAGATCCTGCGCGGAGTAGGAGGAGGAGTGTGTCTTGAGGTAGGCGAGGCGGAGGCGGAGGCGGAGGCTGCGCGAGGTAGACGAGTTGGTTAATAGTCATGACTGAATTTTCAGGGAAGAAGAATCACCTCAATAAAGAAAGTAAAGTTGTGCACTTGATCAGCTATGGCGTGAACAAGCAAATCAAAGCTCGGGATAGGAGGTGGAGGTACCTTGGAAGACACTGGCGGTGCGGCGTCAGACATGGCGGCGCGTGTGTGAGGTCGGGAGGCGGCGTCATGCGGCAGCCTTGGCGGCGGCAGTGGCGGCGGCGGCGCGGGTCGGCGGCGGCGTGAGGCGTCTGCGTCTTGGTCGGCGGCGAGGCGCGAGATTTTTAGCTCTGTGAAGTGAGCCAATTATTGGCTGGCTAGGGGGCTATTAGGTCTGCGCTTTAAATGACAGGAAAACCGACGAAATTATATGTTCATTTTCGACGGCCAAGGATAAACCGACAAAATTATATGTTTATTTTCGACGGCCAGGTAAAACCGACGAAATTATATACCTATTTTCGACGGCCAAGGAAAACCGACGAATATATGTACATATTTTCGACGGCTTCTTTTAAACCGACGAAATTGTATGTGGCCGACGAATCAACCTCGTTTTTCTGTAGTGAGGGTCCGTGTGGAGAAATCGAATATCCAGTTCCTAGCAATTTCACGAATATATAGGGTCCTATTAGGTTCGACTCTAGTAGAATGCACGGCAGCTGTCTGACTCACGGCAGCATATGGAAAACTTTGCGCCTCTTGATTAGTTTGACAGACGGGACGGGCAACCTTGTACGGTTCTACTGCCTGCCAAGTTCGGCATCGATTGTTCTATGGAAAAAGAATTTTGCGAGATGACCTGAAAAATTATATGCAAGGCTGGATCTGATGCCTATCTTTTTTAGATAAAGGAATAAATTCCGGTCTCTGCAGAATGCATACGACCAAGTTACATAGTTTCCATCTTACAAGATGATCTCCAACATAGGGGAATAGAGAAATAGGGGAAAAGATCACAAAAAATATCAAAGACACAGTCTATTATTATTTCGCCAACCATGTTTGGCAAATATTTCTAATCTGACGACTTCGATTGCTCTCTTGATCAACGGATGTGCTCCTTGAGTTCTCATCTGCAAGCTGTGCCCGAACCGCAACCAAGAAGTTCCACGAAGATAGCTTGCATACAAGACATGTATCTTTTGTTCTCAAAGAGTACATCATTACGAGTGCACCAAATAGCCCACAAAAGAGCTGCAACCCCATAAAAATCAGTCTTTTTCTATCTTTTCAAAGCACGAAAGCCAATTTCCAAACATGTGCATAATAGATCGTAGCGAGTCAACCCAGTAGCAATGTAAATAATTCTCCAAATATTTTTGGCATCTTGGCAATCAATGAACAAATGCTTTATTGTTTCATTGGTATTACAAAAACAACATTTAGAACTCCTCCAATTCCTTTTGGCTAAATTATCTTTTGTTAATATCATTCCTTTCGCACATACCAAAGGAAAATCTTTATTTTCAAAGGAACCTTTAATTTCCAAATGAATTTCATATTGAGCGAGTCCCATGGTTCATGAGATAAACATACATAGATCGTATGGAGAAGTGACCATGGCTATGTAGATCCTGTAAAAGTATCCCTTCTATTTGTGAGCTGAATATTAGCTACTTTTGCTACTAGTTTATACCACGATGTCAATTTATCCCCCACTAAAGCACGACGAAAGGTAATATTCGGTGGCATTTGCGTCATGACACTTGCCACCGTGCTATGCGGGGAATTGACAATGTTAAAAAGACTAGGAAATTGCGCTTTGAGTGGTTTAGATCCCACCCACTTGTCCTCCCAGAACCTAGTTTGTGAACCATCTTGAATGTGAAATGTTCCACAACTAAGGAAATTGTCCCTGACCTTGAGAAGCCCTTTCCAAAAATGTGAATCCCGAGGTTTAATATGCACCTGAGATAAACAATTTGAACTCGAGATATTTATTCTGAGCAAAGTTTGCGAGTCCCTCCTCATTTAGTAGTTTAAATAACCACTTACTCAGGAGACACTTATTCTTGATTTCCAGATCAGTTATTCCTAGACCTCCTTGATCTTTGGGACGACAAAGAATATTCCATTTTGCAAGCCGATATTTTCGCTTTTCCTTATTACCACCTAAAAAACACAGAGCAGTAGAAGTCCGGTCTTTGTGAGACACCCTTAGGAAGTTCAAAAAGACATCATGAACATAGGTAGGTACCTTATGCTTGAATTTAAGAGAATAAGCACCTTAGTAGAGAGATGTTTGGACTTCCAAGTACTTAGTTTGCGTTTGAATCTATCCTCGATTACATTCCAATCCGCATTGCAAAGCTTATGGAAATGCATCGGGATGCCTAAGTACCTGAGCGGATAAGATCCTAACCGCATCCAAACAAATTAGTATAAGAATGTTCATAGCGCTTGGCTTCGCCAAAGCAAAAATTTCACTTTTATGAAAATTAATCTTGGACACGATAATTGCTCAAAAACAACGAGCAATAACTTCATATTTTAGCTTGCTCAATATCATGATCCATAAATAAAATCGTATCATCGCATCTTTGCGAGAATGGATAAACTATCCTCTATTAGATGAGGGATCACCCTCTAATCTGCCATCTTCTTTTGATCTCTTAATCATTATAGAGAGCATATCGGCCACAAGATTGAAAAGGATAGGTGACATAGGATCACCTTGCCTAAGGCCCTTTTGGTCGAAAATAATGTCCAATGTCATCATTAACTTTGATTCCCACACTTCCACCAACAACAAACTTATCGACCCACGAGCACCATTTTTGGCCAAAACCCTTCATCTGAAGAGTCTGCTGAAGGAAAGACCATTTAACCTTATCATAGGCTTTCTCAAAGTCAATCTTTAGAATCACTCCATTAAGTTTCTTAGAATTCAATTAGTGAATGGTCTCGTGCAATATCCACGGCACCCTCCATAATATTCCGACCTGGCATGAAAGCTATTTGTGATGGTCTAACCACCTTGTTAGCCACACCCATAAGTCTATTCGTAGCCACCTTCATGAATATTTTAAAACTCACATTTAACAAACATATTGGTGCTGTATTGTTGGATTGTTGTTGCCTCTTTTACTTTAAGCGATAAAAGAAATTATTCCAAAATTGAGGCTATCTGAGGTAAGCGGTCATAATAAAAATCATTGAACAACGCCATAAGATCCACTTTTACAATGTCCCGAACACGATAAAATTCATGAAACCATCGAGACCAAGGCGATTTATTATGTTTCATCGAAATACCGCTTCTTTAACCTCTCTTCGAGAAAATGGTTCAATGAGGCGTCATTTTCTTCCTTCGTAACGAGGTATATCTAAATTATGATTTTCCACGAGACTGAAGTTATTTTCCTCTGGTGGTCCAAACAGACGTCGATAATAGTTTGTGATATATGCTTTTAATTCAGCATCACCCACTATTACACCATCTTCTTGATCCAACTTAAAAATGTGTTGTTTTCTATGCTTGCCATTAGCAACTAAATGGAAATATTTAGTATTATCATCACCTTCTAAGAGGTTCTTAGTTTTTGCACTCTCATACCATTTGAGTTCTTCTTCCCTCAACAAGTGAACTAGACGCTCATTAAGATAATGCTTTTGATTTAATTCCTGCTCAGAGAGTATCATACACTCTGCCTTTTTATCGAGAGCATCGATCATTGAAATTAACTTCTTCTTTTCCTTTCTGTTATGGCCAGCTGTATGTTTGGCCCAACCTCTCAAAAATTGACGGAGAGATCGATCTTATTCGCCATCTTCGATAGCATTCATCCACGTGTCTCGATTGCCACTTATGAGCAACCAGCTCATAAAAGCCCTCTCTAATCAACCACCCCGTTCAAATTTGAATAAAGGAGCCTTTCTATTATGGGTAGAAGCCCTAGTACTCAATAACAAAGGTGTATGGTGCGAGGTATACATCTCTAGCTTGGACACTCGTAAGTGGGTATTTTTGCTCCCACTCCGTAGAAACCAAAACCCTGTCTAATTTTTCAAAGGTTGGATTATGCCCACTACTCGCCCAAGTGTATTGTCGACCAGACATATATATCTCTCTGAGATTAAGAGATTGAATAACCATATTAAAAAGATCCGGCCATTTCGAATCAAAGTTTTCCTTGTTTTTATCATTTGAGCTACGCATAATATTAAAATCCCCACCTATAATATACGGCAAAGACTCCTTATTACACATATGAGCCATCTCTATTAAAAAAGACTCCTTATGTTCATGTTGTGCAGGTCCATATACTGCAATTAGAGCCCATTTGAAGCCATCATCTTTATTTCGAAGTGTGAACTTTACATAATAATTCCCTTCGTCGATAGCTCCAATATCATACACCATTAGATTGACCCCAAGAAGCATTCCCCCAGACCGTCCATGAGGTGCCATGCAGTGCCAAATAAATTCTTTGCCACCACTAAACTTTCTAAGGATTGCATCCGGGAACTGATCCCGACCCGTTTCCATAAGAGCAATAAAATCTATTTGCTCCGCTTTAGCCATATCCTCTAAATACACATACTTAGCCAAGTCACCAAGACCTCTGCTATTCCAGAATAACCCTTTCATTTGAAACTGAGTTTTGATAGTGTCTTTGGTTTTTTAGGATTTGAACCCCCATATTAAATTTTCTAAGATTGGATTTTTTTCCTACGGGGTGTTGCAGATAAATCACAACAAATGTGATCAAATCCTGCCTCATTCACATTCTCATTAAATTCTCGTCGAATATGACTGAGCTGAGAATCAAAAATTTCCTCTTCCTCCACATCCAAATTAATCTTAGGTGTGGAACGCGTACTTCTAGATGTAGAACTTTTTGCCGATACTCTAAGTCTATCAAGTTCTATATTTTTAAGAGAAGTAACAGAAGAAGAAATAACAGTATTATCTCTACCCATAGACACACCTATATTGGCAATTCTAGAAATAATAGTAGAATCAGAAAACGATGTAAACGATAAACAATTACCTTGCTCCAAAGAATTCTTCTTAGCCACCAGCTTCTGAGCTTTCTCCATTATATGAGTATCCCCCATCGCAGCAATCCTTGCACTAGATCTACTCTCCCGCATCTTAGGACCAGGCATCATAGATAATTTGATCTCCTCCCACCCATTGATCTTGTCCAGCATTTGAAGAGCATTCACCATGGCCACATTGGAAAGATTAGCACGAATACCGTTTTTCTTACATAAAGTTTGCAGTGTCAGACGATTTAGGAATTGAAGTTATTGTTAGATAGGAAAAAAATTTCTATTTAGTTTAGAGATAATCATCTTAGCGTTTGATAAGGTTTTGTGTAGGTTGTGACAGCTTTTGTTCCGATGCAGGGAACAACGTAGCACACTTCTATGCTAAACAAGCATCACCTGATCATACCCGGTGCACAAGGCTAAATGAGCCACCTGACCTTTTAAAATCATGTATCTGTCACGATTGTAGACTGGTCCCATAGTTCCGTAGATTTCCTGATAGCTCCTAACAAGCCCATTTTGCAAAAGATACCTAAGAAAACCAAAAATATGTTGAGGTTCTCACACCCTTTTTTTTTTAGCAAAATAATCACTACTTGGGCTGGTTAGGGAGGGAGGAGGGTGGAAGTGAACCAGCCAATCGGTGTGGGCAGAAGAAGTAGAATGGGCAAATGTGATAGTGCAAGCCTCAATCGCAATTCACATCCTCCTCCTCCACTAACGATACGATCAGATTCAACACTTCTGGAAAACAGCAGCAGCTTCTAGTAAATATATAAAGCTCCTTGGATGGTTCCCATAAAATGGTTTGGTGCATAAATACAAAAACTTTTGATTTAGGGGTTGCCAAATGCTACTTCCTAACTCCACTACTACACAAATGATCTTTAGTCCTGGTTGGTAACTGGCTTTAGTCCCGGTTGCCAAACCGGGACAGCCCATCTGGGACTAAAGGTCTGTGACCTTTAGTCCCGGTTCTCCTAATCGGGACTAAAGCCCTCTCGTGATGTAGAAAATATCTAAAAATTATAACGAACTCAAGACTCGAACTTGGAACCTCCTGCATACCACCAAAGGATACTCCCAACCCACCCACCCACAGCGTATTGAATAGACTAGGATATGCATTCCTTTTAAAGTATGCTGGAACGAGCCTTTAGTACTGGTTTGTAACACGAACCGGGACTAAAGGTACCTTTAGTCCGGATTCGTAACATGAACCGGGACTAAAGCCTTACTTTTAGTTCTGGTTCGTAACTTGAATCGGGACTAATGTGAGCAAAAAATCATGCTTTTAGCCTAGTAGCCACGAATCGGGACTGTTGCTACTATTAGTCCCGGTTCGTGACTAATCGGGACTGATGGGTCGGTATGAAAGGTCATTTCTCTAGTAGTGCTCGGTAGTCATAAAGTAGTTTTCGAGTTCACTATGAAACATGTGAAGGAATGTAAATGATCAAGTTAAGATTTGTCCTTTCTCTTTAATGGGAGAGATATCTCTAGACCCCTAAATGTGGTTGGATTAGGGAAATAATTGCTACCACTAGAGGGCGGTAGTACCGCATCCCTGGTACTACTTCTCCCAGATGGTCGGTAGTGCCACTCTTATCTAACCCTAGAGAAAAATCTCTATGTAAAAAGACTACCACTCACTCACCTAGTAGCTCCGCATGGTCGGCACTACTACACCTCTATGGCCGGTAGTGCCGCTCTGACCAAACAGCACATCAAATTACTCTAAATTCCAAATTGAATACAAATCAAACACAAAGTTGAGCACCATATGCTCAAACAATGTCAATAACTCATCACCTCTAAAGATAGATCTTCATACGGTGTTTCACGAACCTCTCCTTGTCCACTCAGAATTTGTCCTCATATTGGATGGTCACCCTTGATGCTATCTTTGACGCTGAAGTGAATGGTGTCATGGTTCTCACGGTATCATTCTTCATGCTGCCGATCGCCATCATCGTTGAACGTCGTCTCCCAGTATTTTCTTGATGATGTCGTGCAGATAGCTTCCCCAAGAATTAGCTAACTCTCGGGGGCATGAGCTAGCGCTTCCAATCTGATGCTCTGATACAACTAGTTACAAAACACACGATAAAAATATATGATTAATTTAAAATGGAAAACTTTTGCGGGAAAAATCATAGGCACACAAAAAACTATTTCACTATATGAGGAGACGTTTATAATAAGCTTTTACTCTTACTCTAGACTACAAGGATATATTTATAGTGATATATAACAGATTCTATGTAGGAGTAGATTTAAGATGGAGTGGAAAATAAATTCGTATCACCCTCAACTTCAACCGCTCGCATTGGTAGATTCTTCTGTCCTTTGGGCGTCATAGGGCAATGTAACACCAGGTATGGGGTGGAACATGCTGGCTTCCATCCAATTACTGGTTTTTGTCCTATTGACAATTTGACTGGACCAGATTATGGATTCAGTGGCATGGTTTAACATGACAAGATCACCAGCTCTTGAGATTTTCAGCTGTGTTACTTTGAACTTGGACAAGAGAACGAATTGGGGGACAGAGGAAGTATGACGATGGATGGATGCAAAGACTTGTGCTGCTCTGAAATTTGGATAAGGAAGTGAAAAAAAATGTAGAATGAGTAGAACAGAACACACTGCACGAACTCCATCTGTGGAAAGTTGATGCAACTTTGAATGCTTTTGAACTGACGGGGAAGACACGGCAACGATTCTGCCAGTCAATATCTGATTGTTACCTAGCTCTAGTTTTTTTTTATTATTATTTATTTATTTTTTATATTGTAGGGAATGCTAATTACGGTAGTAATACTTTTGTCGGTAACTCCGATCGACGGATCGAGGTCGGGCTTTTCTTTATGTAAAATTTTTGTCTATAAGAGTATGTCACATAGGATTATTATTGGCTTGTAGTTTTTCATCCTAAAACGTTGAAGCAAATCTATTTTATGCTTACTTTGATGAATAAAAGTGTCTTCATTCGTTTGTTTTATTTGAAGTTTCAAAAAGTATGTTAACTCACTCATTATACTAATCTCAAATTCCTTTCTCATAGTTTCTAAAAACTTAGAAACTAAAATATAAAAGGAACTACTAAAGATGATATCTTCAATATAAATCTGAATGAAGAGTTGATCATTGTCTTGTTTGAGTAAAAAGAGAGTTTTGTCAATTTTTCTCATTGTAAACCCTTTTTCAAGTAAAAAGGTTTTTAGCCTATCATATCATGCTTTAGCGGCTTGTTTTAAACCATACAAAACATTTGACAATTTGTACACATGATTTGGATACTTAAGATTTTCAAAACTAGGTAGTTGCTTAAAATATACCTCCTCATTAATATAGCCATTAAGAAAAACACTTTTCACATTCATTTGATACAATCTAAAATCTTTAGATACAACAAACGTTAAAAGAATTCTAATGGCTTCAATTCTAGCAACAGGAGCAAAGGTTTCATCAAAATTTAAACCTTCAACTTATATAAAACCTTGAGCAACCAATCTAGCCTTATTTCTAACAACAACACCATCTTCACTTTGTTTATTTTTTAAAACACATCTAGTTTCAATTATATTAAAATCAAGAGGAGGTAAAATAAGTTTCCAAACTATATTACGTTCCAAATTCTCTAATTCCTAACGCATACATTGATCTAAGATTCGTCAGTTAATGCATGAGATATATTTTCAGGTTCAAAAGAAGCAACAAAAGCAGAGTGAGCATGAGAATCAGAAACAGTAAACTTGGACCAGGTGACTCTCTCATTTAAATATCAAATCATCTATTTAGGTGGATGCCTCCTCTGAATGTGCAAAGGAGCTGTAAGTTTAGAAACTTCTCCTCCTTCTTCATTTTCAATATGTACAAATAATGTTGTAACTTGAGGATGCTTAGCTGTAGGTGATGTAGTGGTAGGTGCTAAAGGTGCTATATATAGCTAGTTGTGTAATAAGGATCAGCACCTCATCCTCAGCATCATCATCATCGTCCTCATGAAGAAAGATACTCTCCCCCTGAACATATACACCTGTACCTGCATCATTTGGACTAGTACCTGGACTAACCTCATCAAAAGTAACTTCACAAGTTTCTACAATTTTATTAGTCTCCAAAACAAGCACACGATAATTATGTGTATAAGCAGGATATCCAAAAAAAATGCCATCAGTTGATATTGCTTTAAATTTATCAAGATTTTCATTTCAGGACAAAACATTTGCATCCAAAAACTCTGAAATGAGATATACTAGGTTTATAACCAAAACGAACCTCATGAGGAGTTTTGCTTAGCTTCGATCTAAAAAACACTCTATTAGAAACATAACATGCAGCTGAAATCACTTCAGCCCAAAACTTTCTAGAAGTATGATGTTCATCTAGCATAGTTCTAGCTATCTCAACCAAAGTCCTATTTTTTCTTTCAACTACACCATTTTGTTGAGATAGTCTAGGTGAAGAAAATTGTGATCAATTCCTTTTTTAGCACAAAAGTGATCAAAAGAAAAAAATTTAAACTCAGTTCCATTATCACTTCTAATAGCTCAAGGGCTCATGGGTGATCAACAGATAATCTAAGAACATGACATCTAAAATGACTAAAAGCCTCATCTTTAGATGCGGTAAAATAAATCCAAGAGTATCTAGAATAATCATCAACAATAACAAGTATATACCATTTAGCTTTAAAAGATTGAACTCGAGAAGGGCTAATCGTGTCAAGGTGTAGTAACTATCCCGACGCATTTGTCATCACCGTGGTAAGAGGTGGATGTGAACCTGCAATCATCTTACCATATCTACAAGAAGAGCACACTAAATTGCTATCACCCTTAAGTTTAGGCAAACCACGTATAAGGATAATTTGAACGAATATGATTGAGATCACTACACTCGTAGTATTTTGGAGGACCACCATCACCTCTCTTCCTCATTCTCACATTCTGCAAAGCTTTGTTAAAACAAGAAGAGAGTAACGCCAAGTCTTCTTCTCAGAATTGCTCAAGCTGTTCGTTTGTTAGTGAAGATAAGGCAAAACTAGACGAAGAAGAGTTATTGTGAGACATGTTAGGTTGAGAGATTAAAGCAATTGACTTATAATTATTCTTCCTAGTAAGAACATCTAATTCATGAGTTTTCAACTTAGAAAAAAGAACATATAATATAAGTGTACTCATGACAGTTGATTTTCTAATAGATGTTACTTTCATCTCCCAATTTGACATGTCTAAAACACCAATTAATTGTCGACCATTTGCAGCTTCAGTGAAGCTAACTCCAATAGTATGTAGATTGCTAAGAATTTTATTAAGTGTGTAAAGAATTCATCTAATGATTCACCAGGCTTCATCTCAAAGCGCGTATATTCTTCCTTATAAATGCCTTGACGTACCTCTTTCACCATGTTTGAACCTTCATGGTAATCACAAAGAGATTTCCATACCTCATATGCAGACTTGAGATGAATCACGAGGTCGAAGTCGCTCCTTCCTAATCTTTGAATGATCAGATTTCTTGCCTTGCTATTTACCTCCACATGTGCTCGATTTGTGTCATCAACTTCAACAACCTCGGGTACTTGATATGGTCTGTACACCTTCTCCCAAATTGCAAAGCCCTGAGTTTGAATGTATGCTTCCATCTTCGCTTTTCAAAACTAAAAATCAACACCATCAAAAACATAAGGTTTTGTCGAATACCTATCTATCGCTACGATTTCTAATCACTGGTTAAGATTAATTAGAAAAAAACTTAGCTCTGATACTACTCATAGGATCGATATACACTAATATACTAATTAGAGGGGGAGTGAATGATTATGTGGAAGCTAAAACCAATTTTTTATTGCTTCTCAGAACACACATAAACAAATTATGAAAAATAGCTTCGGTTTCCATGAAAATAGATTAATATACGTTCACTAAAAAATTAATTCCCGAAGATCCCACTGTTGGATTAACGTGAAATTTTAACTGTAGAAACTAAATTCGATTTCAAATCTAACGCAATATGACTGTAGCTCAATCGGATCTACGGATCTAGAGTTATGACCTTCGCAAGATGACTGTAGCTAATAATGACGAAAAAAGTCAAACCCTAATTATGAGATTAATCAAGATCTACGAGGAATTACCCGATCAAACTTTTCAGATCAATTATTTGACGCCTTAGCAAGATTTTGAATAGATTAAATCAAAATTATCGTGGTGAAACAATAAATCAATTTAAGAAACAAAATAGACATGCGAACGAAGAGCGAGAAAGAAGAATGAGATTACCAACATATCGACCTACGAATCGTGATTTATATTTCACAGAAAAATATTCCCGTCGCTAGAAGCTCTCCACAGCCGCAATGCTTTTTCTAGTCGTCAGCTTCTAGACGCCAAGGAACGCAGGAGAGCTCCTCGACGTGGTAGGTGGACACGGCCACCAAGCTGAAGGTCAATATGAAGAAGGTCACATCGTAGTCGTGCCGCGCCTTGATCTCCGGGATGAAGCGCAAAAACCTCGCCGCCGACGCTGCAGTGCCACGAATATATAACCAGCGGTACTCCAACCGCCAGAAACTCCCGTCGTTGCGCACAGGAAGAAGTCTGATGCCGCCTATCTTCTAGTCCCCTGGACTTCAAGGCGCACGTCAGCCTTCAGCCGAGGAAATCAAAACGCCATGCACAAGGCTTCCACACCAGAACAACGGCACCACGAAAAAAACTTCTAGCCGCAATGAACACGGGACACGAAAAGGATTTTCGATTAGCCACATTGACTTCCTCAAATTTTTTTTGCCACACAAAAACCCTAACTTCTTTATCTCTAATTAAATTAGATACATGCATACATATTTGTTTGGCCTAATTATACAAGACCCAATACATGCATATAGTCCAAAATTCACACATATACACATACGGCTCACCTGCTACTCTCGCGTGACTCATTCGTCTCCACGTGCACTATTCTCTAGTCCGAACATCTTATACGACATCCTTGACTACTAGGACCTCAGTTTCTCCCTTAACCTAGTCCCGAATCTCAGTTGCTCTATGAACCTAGTTCCGGTCTTGTCCCTGACCACATTCGCCCTTAAGTAACATCTGTGTTGAAGTATAAGTGAATTATCCACCTTTCCTCATCATCTTAAACTTTTGGGTGAACTAGCTGATGCATGCAACTCAATATGGTATCAGAACCAAGAGGTCTCGAGTTTAAGACCCAGTTAGCGTAATTAAAAAAATAATTGCAGCACACTTCTATTCCATATTCTAGGCCTGAGAGAGTCTGTACGTGAGAGGGAGTGTTGAAGTATAAGTGAATTGTCCACTTTTCCTCGTCATTTTAAGCTTTTGGGTGAATTGATTGGTGCATGTAACTCAATAATATACACATGAACAAACACGAAACCGTATACGAGTACAAGTCCACAACTTGACTCAAGATCAGTCCATACAACCACTCACACGAGCGCTTTGCATCAAGCAAAACAATTACCATGCTATCACAAGCATATTAAGTAATGATCTAAAACAGTACATGCATAAGCATCACACATGAGCATAACCACTTTGTAATGCTAATTTCATCACTAAGCCAATTTTTTAACAAATGATTTCACATTCTCCAACTTTGCAAATCTTTGGCAACAAGGCGAAGGTAAGGAATATATCTAGCAGTATCAGCAATGCCACCATACCGCTTTACATTAAGGAATTCTCCATGCCAGACAGAGCATCTGCTATCGCCGTAGGAATAAGCAGTGCAAGAGCAGTAATTGACATTACAAGCTTTTGCTCACTGGCTCGTGTTACAAAACACATGAAAAACAATATATGATAAAAAAGACAGATAAAGATTTAACATGAAAAACCCTTGCGAAAAAAATCGCGGACACACAAAAAGCGATTTTACTATATTAGGAGATGTTTGCAATGAGCTCTTGCTCTTGCCTTAGATTATTAGGACATATTTATAGTGATATAGACTCCTTGTAGGAGTAGATTTGAGATGGAGTAGAAAACGAATTCATATCACCCTCAACTTCAACAATCTTCATCTTGAGATGAATTCCTCTTATAGCCAAAATATAATGTGACTCTCCTTAAAATAAATCATCATGAACACCTTATGCCTCGATAGTCCAATGAGCTAATCTAAATAATCGGTAGTCCAATGAACTAATCCGAATAAGAAAGACAGGAACAATCTTATTCAAATACTTCTTATAAGCCAACACATCACTTGTGGCGCTTGACTGATAGTGAAGAACTCATATCATATATATTTCATATGTCCCACTTGGAACATAAAATTCGATAAACAATGCCTATTAGAGAGCAACTTGCACGTGTAACTTTTATGCAATTCAAACTGCTGACTTGAAAAGTAATTAAATTTCATGATATGTTTGAAATTGCTACTGTAAAACTGTTCACATGAAAGGAATTTTTGTGCCGTCAATAGAGTATAAATTGTATTAGACCCCTTATATCTAGCTATCACAACCGGACAATGTTGTATTATTCATACAAAAGCAAACTCCTTCTTGCACTTCAATCATTCATCTCAAATTGATATTGGAGCAAAACCTTTACTTTTAAACAATATAATTCTGAAGAGTATGGTACTAACTACTACCAGGGTGTCATCAAATTCTAAGAATTAATCTTGCCAAAGCCTTCATAATGGTTTCGTAAGTAATCCAAAATTTGCAACATATCTAGACGGTGATTGAACACCGAATTCAATTATGTCCTCAATTGACGTTGATATTTTTCTGTTTTTTTTTTCAAATTCTCTGCAATCAAGCGAAGCCCAAATTAACTCAATGTTTTAGAAAAAATACCTGCAACTCCACCTCAAACTCTATACGTACAGATCTTACCGCTATTATCCTAGTAGATGATTGATCGTCAAAGAAATCACAAATAATTAATCAAGCATTGATGCCACCAATAATAGGCACATTGGCCTTAATTGGATTGGCGCCTAGGCATAGTGCTAGATGGCATGGGCAATAGTGTTGGCAAACTTTTGGCGCTACAACAGTCGCTGAGGTTGAGGATGGACCAATGTTCAATTTGAAGTCGAGTGGTGAAACGAAAATAAGATGAGTTGAAATCACAAACTGAGACATGTAAATCTCCTTACATATTCCTTTGTTTTTTTTAACTATTCTCTGTTTTCTTCATGTGCCGTATGGGAGACCTTCATGCTACAGTACTAGGCATAGCCTCACGTAAGGTTAAAAATTTCAACGAAATTCGATAAAATTTTACCAAAAACAAGATTTTGGGCCACTCCAAATTTAAAATTACTGGTAGGATTAAAAATTTTAAAAAATTGAAAATACTACAGTAATTCCATTTTTGGCTAAATTTCGCCGAAATTTCAGTTTTTTTGTCTGGGTTTTAAAGTTTTAGGGCCACATTTGATCGAATTTGGTCCAATAACCCTTAAGAAAGTCATATTATTTGAAAATTTGTTAAAAAACCAAAATTTTGAGACATTTTAAAATTTTGGTAAAAACACTATTAGATTTTTATAAAATTATATAAGCTTGATAATGATCTGAAACATTTATGGTATAATCTTTAGTAATGTAGGATCATACAAAAATTTTAAAAATAATTGAACTTCATTTGTTATCTTTAAAAAATCAAACACGAAACGAACATAATTGGGATGATAACTTTGTCGAGTTTTATAATTTTTTGTGTGTGTGATCATGATCTAAAAGTTTTATGAGAGATTAATAATTGCCTCCGTATCATTCTATAAAATTTACAAAAATTTCAACTTTTTTGTCAATCAAATCTATGTATACATTGAAGTTCATTTGTTATATTATATTTCAAAAATCAAAAGAAAGATTAACATAAATGGTATTGTGCCTTGTAAGAATTTTATAAGTTAACTGGAGTGTAATCATGATTTAAAATTTTTATGAGATCTTAAGAATTTACTTATCACTCTTCTATAAAATTTTCAAAAATTTTAAACCTTTTTTTATTTCTAAAGCAAATCTACGTATTTATCATCGGTTTTTTATCAGGACGTAGCGCTATCAGAATTTTTAAAAATTATTTAAGCATGATCACCATTTAAAACTTTTATAAAACCATTAATGCTATATCAAAACCATCCACAAAAATTTTTAAAATTTGTTAACATGGTTTGAACAGTTTTTCATTTCGTTTAATTTTGCCGGTAAGGCTTTTAACAGGACAGTAGCCCTTTTCAAATTTTCAAAAATTTATGAATCTTGACCATCATAACCTCATTTGTTCTAACTTTTATTTGGTTCAAACTTGCCGGTCAGCATTTTATCAGGACAGTATGAATGTTTGAATTTGTAAAACTTCTTTAGATTTGATAATTTACTGAATTTTATATGGCAATATCATCAATGTGTCAGAACTCTCTAGAAAAATTTCAAATTTTTTTGTCATCGTTTGACCCACTTTTTAGCTGGTGCAAAATGGCTAAAATTTCGGCAATTTCGCCCAAAACTAGCTAAAATTCGGTTTCGGTTTTTTGATAGCAAACGGACCGGATTTGAATTTTAATTTTTGGATTTCAACCAAAATTTATCCAAAATACCGAGATTTGGTCGAAATTTCGAATTTTAGTTATACACAGTATTTTTTCCCAAACAAAATTTGAATCCTTGACCTCATGTCGCGTGCTGGACGTCCTTGCGTTTCTTCGATTCTACCGTCGACATTGCTGCAACGGACGCTGCTACCGCCTCTATGTCACAGAGCTTTTTATTGTGCCATTGAGAAACACGACGCGATGGCTTCCTGCTGCTGCACCCAGGACTTTGTTTTTTCTAGATTTCACTTCCTACTTTGTGAAGTAGAGCATAGTCCAAGCTTTTGACCAAATGTGTATGCTCCAAGTCACCTCCAAGATATTAGTTTTTCTCAATTGAAATCTTTAGTGCATTGCTAGTCTCAAATCTATTCCAAACTGAAGGATAGAAAAAGTGATCAGAGGAGTGGTGAATGATCACAAATTGAATTTAACCTACAAAGAATTCAATCAAACTCTCCTAAGATCAAAGAGTAGTTGAAAATCAAATTTTCAGTGTCTTTCACCCGAGGGTGGCACTGCCGCCTATGTAAGAGCGGTAGTGCCATAGTGAACAGTAAAATCAGGGATGAAGAGTAATTTCATCACGAGTTCAAATCAAAAAATTGTTGTAACATTTGATTGGATGATCCAAAACTCGTAAAATTTTGTATACACCTTCTTAAGGATGTTAGAAGCCTATTCCAATCTTCAATTGCAATGATTAACATCGAAGTTTCGACTTTTTTCCAACTCCACTTTGGCGTGGCCTAAACCACTTAGGCCAGCATCATGAATTTCCAAACCGTCTCGATCGCTGGTATTTGACAAATTACCAATTTACTCCAATGACCGGTCCTTCTTCTCCCCGAAGCATCGCTATGCTTCACGCTTTCCATATGGCCCTAATGACTTGCCGCAAAGCCTCTCACACATCTAGACTCCCTAGAACCTTCCCGCTTGCAAGCGGGCCCAAGTCATTTGATGTGCCATATATTCCTTTTAGCTTCACCATAGTGGAATCTGCTTCCTTGACCATTCTAGACCTCAACTCCTTCCTGAGCCTAGTCTCAGTACATGCCACTGCCCGCCATGTCCATCACCAGTGCTACACGCTCCATCTTTTTGTCTTCTCGGGTTGCAACCACTTCCTGACCTTAGGCATCTTCTAGTGTCTCTCGACTGTTCTAGGCCTCAACTCTCCAAGCCAAGTCCCAGTCTCACCTTTGACCAAGCTCTGTAGTTCTGTAACCAACACAGATAAGAAACACATCAAATAGTACTATTCACAATTATATGTATTAATCAACAATTAATGCAAACATTAAGCTCAAATCACAGTAAAGTCGGCACTACCGCTACCTAGGGCCGATAGTACCACACCACGACATTACTGCTCCTAGTTGGCCAGTAAGCCGCTCGCACTGAACAGCCTTGAGTGACCTCTCTGGAAATTATTGCTGGCACTAGAGACCGGTAGTACCGCACCTCTCGGTACTACCGGACCTAGATGGCCAATAGTGCTGCCCTTGTCTAACCCTATAGAAAAACTACTCTTTGTAAAAAGACTACCACTCACTCACCCGGTAGCTCCGCAGGGCCGACACTATCGCGCCTCTATGGCTGGTACTGCTACTCTGATCAGACAGTACATCAAATTACTCTAAATTCAAAATTGAATTCAAATCAAACTCAAACTTGAGCACCATATCCTCAAACACTATCAATAACTCATCACCAACAAAGATACATCTCCACATATTGTTTCATGAACCTCTTCTTGTCCGCTCAGAACTTGGCCTCAGATTGGATGGTCACCCTTGATGCTATCTTTGACGCCGAAGTGAATGGTGTTGTGGTTCTCGCCGATATTATTCTTCATGCTACCAATTGCCATCATCGTTGAACGTTGTCTCCTTGTATTTTCTTGATGATGTTGTGCAGATAGCTGCCCCAAGAATTAGCTTACTCTCGGGGGCATGAGCTAGTGTTTCAAATCCGATGCTCTGATACAACTTGTTACAAAACACACGATAAAATTATATGATCAATTTAACATGGAAAACTCTTACAGGAAAATACCATGGGCACACAAAAAACTATTTCACTGTATGAGGAGTTGTTTACAATAAGTTCATACTCTTGCCCTAGGCTACAAGAATATATTTTATAGTAATATATAACAGACTCTATGTAGGAATAGATTTAAGATAGAGTGGGAAATGAATTCGTATCACCCTCAACTTTAATAGCTCGCATTGGTAGCTTCTTGTATGCTTTGGGCGTCATAGGGCAATGTAACACCAAGTATGGGGTGGAACATGTCTGGCTTCCATCCAAACAATCATCTTGATCTGGCCAGAGATGTCTAGTAATGTGAATATGTCAAATGATTCATCCAATGAAGTATACCTCTTCATTGTTGTCAACATATATGGGGTAAATCAAATTGCTGAAGCGTGGATCCATCCCTGGCACCGGGTTGAATAATCATCCAAGCCATTTTCCGGTTGACCAATACGCTACAGAGGGGTTGCAGTGCCTGAGGCCCTGAGGACGATCCCTCTGGCACCGTGTGTGTCCAGTTCAACGCAGTATGAGCAAAGACACCGTTAGTGTTGTTGCTGGTTTTTGTCCTATTGACAATTTGACTGGACCAGATTATGGATTCAGTGGCATGGTTTAACATGACAAGATCGCCAGCTCTTGAAATTTTCAGCTGTGTTACATTGAACTTGGACAAGAGAACGAATTGGAGGACAGAGGAAGTATGGCGATGGATGGATGCAAAGACTTGTGCTGCTCTGAAATTTGGATAAGGAAGTAAAAATAATAATGTAGAATGAGTAGAACAGAACACACTGCACGAACTCCATCTGTGGAAAGTTGATGTAACTTTTGATGCTTTTTGAACTGACGGGGAAGACACGGCAACGATTCTGCCGGTTAATATCTCATTGTTTTTTTTTCGATAAAGGAAGTTTTTATTAATCGTAGTAAATTACATCAAGGTGATACAATTATACTAAGAAGACTTCCAGCCTCTACACAGCTAGGGTGTACACAGCCAAACACACACATATAAAAAGACAAAGGGACCGTCGCGGCAAACTATATCACGCAACATTGTCTTCAAGGCTATCCACCATCATAGCAACACTTGGACCGCGATAAAAACTCTCCAATGACAACGCCTCCAAGAAGGACTCAATACGCACACGCACCGCCATTGCCATGATCCAACCAGTAAAGGCCAGATCAAAGGTTTTCACCTCGGAGAGTAAATCCTCAGACTACAAAACAATGCCTTCAACAAGACCATTGCCAGGCACAACCAACTAAGGTCAGACCTAGAGATTTCTCCCTGAAGTCGAAGTACCGAAGATCCCAGTGTTGCAACCCCCCGCATTCCGAGCTAGTGCCGCCATACCACTTAATCTTAGCCAATAGCAACGGCCATCTTCTCAAGGCCAGACAAACAATTTTTAGATGTTTGACTCTACGATGACAGATTCGCGAGCTAGCTAATAGGTACACGATCATCAAGTCCATAGAGTGCATCTAAAAAATGAGTTGTGTCGCCTAAGAAAAGCGAATCCGCGAATCGATACTAAGATGACATAGGTCAAAAGAAATGTATGAACAACGCTAGAAAGAGATGAAGATGCTGAAGCGAAGAGTAGTCACCGGTGATAACCCAAACTTGCCGACAGTGACTTAAACGACCCACAAGGCGGACACCACCGGGACAAAGCGGAAGCACCGCACGACGCCCCACGGAGGAAAGACGACGCTTCACGCCGCCGTCAGGGTGAGGTGGAGGTGTTGTCGACGACCTAGCTCTAGTTTTCATTTATTTATTTATATTATCAAGGGAATGCTAATTACGGTAGTAATACTTTGGTCGGTACATCCAATCGACGGATCGAGGTCGGTTTTCTTTCTGTAAAATTTTAGCAAAGCTACTGCACTCGAGTTTGCATCCATTCTCAATAACTGATATACGTATCACTAATGTTGATCCTACTTTTCTTGGTCTGAATGATGCAATTTACTTACATATTCACCCTGAAAAAAATCTCTCCTGGTAGCGCTGCTTCTGTTGAGAAATTAGACAGTTTCTAGATTAAATTCCGAATATAAATCATGAACAGCATCACAGAAACTAACACGCATCTCTCTAACATACTTGACAGCATGAGCATCATGATCATCGTGATAAACATGAGATTAAAACAGATCGAACGTACTGAGCGGAAGAAGATGCAGATGCCATAGATGGTACAATCGCGGTGTTGACATGGACAGCGTTGTTGATGGCGCGTCGCTGGAGCCGCTGGCGATGACGTCCAGCAGCAGGAACAGGAAGACGACCCGTGGTGAAGATTTTGAGCAGTTGCGCGGAGCGCTTCCCAAAAACCTTATTCGCCTTCTCCCGGTGCAGGATCTCGAATGCGAAGGGTTCCGGAGACTTGCTCTCCTGATCGCAGGTGCACGCCAGCGCTCGGGCAAGGTCAGGGACTGGATTTCGATGGGCCATTCACGCAGGTGCCGCGCGGCCGCGCCCATTGCCCCGGGCAAGGCGAGGCGAGCGCGCGTGTGGACTCCTTCTCTCTCCACACCCATGACTTGGTGGGAGAGGAGAACCTCTACTTTTAAGTAGGTGTTCCTCCCATTCCACTAGCAAGATGGGACTAAAGGATTCTACCATCCTCTTGCTCCCACATGGGCCTTTGAGATTTTCTTTAGGAATTAGTTGGTCTTTACATGAGCAGAGCCCACTATATTCCAACAGCTTCTTCCGGTGACGAGCAAAGGAGTCTCCATGCAGAGAGAAGAACATCTCCCTGCTCGTTGCGGATGACCAACCCAGCGATGGCTTAAGCTTCCATGGGCGTTTACCTTCATCCAGCCAGCCATGGTCGATCAGGAGGCTTCCACCAAGCCGTTGGTGCTGCTCGCAGTGCTAACTGTACCGCCAACCGGCGGCCTGCTCCATGAATCTTCCTTTATACAGAAGGTGGCAATGAACTCTGGTTCGTACTCGATCCACGCGTTTACAACTCATGCGTTTTGCACTGGAACTCACGCGTTTTGCACTGCCCCATGAATCTTGAATGCACCAACAAGCAGCATGTTGTGTTCTCTCAATCTCGAAGGAAGGAGATAACAGAAAAGAAGGAAGAACAGAATGAACTTGGGAAGGAAGTCGGGAATTCTCTTCATCCATACCGAATCCTCAGGATGTACAGTATTTATATTCCCCACACAGACCCTGACAAGTGGGCCAACTCACAAACACGCAACACCCACACGACCAGATTAACAAACACAAAACTCTGCACATGCCGCAAAGATCAACTCCATGCTTCTGAAGTATTGTAGCCCATCCGGCACACTACATTCCCCCCTCCTTAAAAGCGGCTTGTCCCCAAGCCGGTGCCGCAGGGAATTGGTGCTGGAGCGCCGCCGTGTTCTCCCAGGTAGCCAAGGAAGAAGATAAGCCAGACCACTTGATCAACACAGAATAAATAGCATGATCACCTTGTTTGATTAAGCGCCGCTGCAGAATTGCTTCCGGAACAGGTTGGGTAGCTGCCTCCAGGCAATGGACAGACAGGACAGAGGTGACTGCTACTGAAGAAGGAATGTGTCTTTTCAACTGAGAGACATGAATAACCGGATGAATCTTGCATCCAGCAGGCAAATCCAGTTTGTACGCCACCTTACCCACCCGAGCCACAATTTCATACGGGCCATAGAAGCGAAAGCAAAGTTTGTGATTACTGCGAGTGGCCAACGAAGTCTGCGCATAAGGTTGAAGTTTGAGGTACACCTTCTCCCCAACAGCAAATTCCCGGTCCGAGCGATGTTTGTCAGCTTGCGACTTCATCCGCAGACAAGCACGCTCCAGATGTTGTTTGAGCAGCTGATTGACTCGGTGGCGTTCATCCAACCAGAACTGAACATCGGGAACTGAAGACGCATTGGATGCAGAGATACCAAAATGCCTGGGGGGATAGCCATACAACACTTCAAACGGGGATTTACCCACAGCAGACTGGAAGGTGGTGTTGTACCAAAACTCAGCAAGAGCCAACCAGTCCGACCACTTGTTCGGGAATGCGTGAACAAAGCAGCGAAGATAAGTCTCTAAGCATTGATTCAAGCGCTCCGTCTGACCGTCCGTTTGGGGGTGATAAGCTGAGCTCATGTTCAAGCGAGTATCGGACAGACGAAATAATTCTTGCCAAAAGGAACTTGTAAAAACTTTATCGCGATCAGAGATGATCATCTGGGGCAAACCATGGAGTTTATAAATATGATTGAAGAACACCTGAGCAACTTGTAATGCCGAGAAGGGATGAATCAATGGCAAGAAGTGACCATATTTAGAGAATTTATCAATCACCACAAGAACAGTGGTATACTTGTGAGAAGAAGGAAGCCCTTCAAAGAAATCCAGACTGAGGGTGTGCCAAGCATGATGCGGAACAGGCAAAGGTTGAAGAAGCCCGGGCAGCTTTACATGCTCCACTTTAGCCTGTTGACAAATCTCACACTGCTGGACATATCGGTGGACTGTGTCCTTCATGCGGGGCCAAGCAAACAAGGCTTTGACCTTGTGATAAGTGGCATGCATACCTGAGTGGCCACCAATACCACTATTGTGCAAAGACTGAAGGATATGCTGGTGTGCCAGGGTATTGTTACCGACCCAAATGCGGTCCTTGAAGCGAATGACCCCATCCCGGAGAGAATAGCCCTTGGCATTAGAACCAGTGGCACACAACTCGGCATAAAGCAATTTGGTGTTCGGATCATCCTGATACCCAGCGATGAGGTTTTCTAGCCACTTAGGTGTGCAACATGAGATCGCTTGAAGATCCACTGAATTGTACTGTCGCGACAAAGCATCAGCAGCCATGTTAAGGTGACCTTTCTTATACTGGATCTGAAAATGTAATCCAAGCAACTTCACAAAAGCCTTGTGTTGCATGTCAGTTGTTAAGCGTTGTTCTGTAAGATGCATCAGGGCCTTGTGATCGGTGCGAATGATGAACTCGCGGTATTGTAAATAGGGACGCCATTTGGAGACTGCTAGTAATATTGCCAAACACTCCTGCTCATAGACCGACATGGTCTGATTCTTTTTACTCAAGTACTTGCTCAAGAAAGCTATAGGATGACCCTCCTGCATTAACACAGCCCAATGCCCTCCTGACTAGCATATGTTTCCAAAACAAATTGCTTCGCAAAATTCGGCAAGGCTAACACCGGGGCTTGTACCAAGGCACGCTGCAAGGTTCTGAACGCAGTTTCCGAAGTGGTCGACCACTGGAATTGTACCCCTTTCTTCAGAAGATGTGTCAATGGTTTAGAGATCACCCCATAATGCTGAATGAACTTTATGTAGTAACCGGTAAGTCCGAGAAAACCTCGCAGAGACTTAAGATTGGTAGGGGTCGGCCACTCCAATACAGCTTGTACCTTGGATTGGTCCGTGGACACACCAGCCGAAGAGATAATGTGGCCCAGATATGCCAATTGCTGTTGCCTGAATGAACATTTCTCCTTGTTAACGAACAACTGATGCTGGTCCAAGATACGAAAGACTGCTGTAAGATGGCACACATGCGCATCTAAAGTACTACTATACACCAATATGTCATCAACAAAGACCAAAATGAACTTGCGCAAAGCTGGACCAAATATCTGATGCATTACACCTTGAAAGGTGGCAGGGGCGTTTGTGAGACCAAACGGCATCACTAAGAACTCATACAAGCCTTGATGAGTACGGAAAACGGTCTTATGTTCATCACCTGGTGCCACTCGGATTTGATGGTACCCCGAGCGTAAATCAAGCTTTGTGAACCATTGCGCTCCTGCCAACTCATCCAAAAGTTCATCAATCACAGGGAGAGGATGTTTATTCTTTACAGTGAGCATATTGAGCTTGCGGTAATCGACGCAAAAGCGCCAAGATCCGTCCTTCTTGTGAACCAAGAGCACTGGAGAAGCAAAGGAACTAGTACTCTGTTGAATAATACCTTTGGCGAGCATGTCAGCCACAAGTTGTTCAATTGCGTCCTTCTGTTGAGGCGAATACCTATATGGCCGCACATTCACTGGTTGTGCGCCTGGGATCAAGGGAATGGAGTGATCAAATTCTCTCTGCGGTGGTAAAGTGACAGAGTCTTTGAACAAACGCTGGAACTCATGTAAAACACTCTGAAGCGGCCTAGGAATCATCGGGTGTGTCACTGGTTGTGGCTCGTGTTGCTCCTCTGAAAGCTGCTGACACAGCTGAATGACATGGGTCACAGCCCCTCTCCTCAACAGCCCTCTGAACTCCTTTGAATCAATACAGGTGTTCGGAGATGGAGTGTCCAATATGCCTTGTAACTTGATTCGTCGCTGCTTGTGGGTGAATTGAATAGTCTTGTTGCCCCAATGAACCCACATAGGGCTATGTACCTCTAACCAATCCGCCCCAAGGATCATGTCATAACAGCCCAATGGAAGAACGTGCATGTCATGCTGGAAAGAATAACCTTGCACCCACCAATTCAATTGGGGCACCATCTGGTCACAGACCACCACTCTGCCATCAGCCACAGTAAAGTGAATTGATGGAATCTGGATGATTGGGCACTGCACTTTTTCCGACAATGCTTTACTGACGAATGAGTATGTACTGCCAGAATCCACCAGAAGTAACACCTCTAATGTGCCGATCAATCCCAGCAATCGTAATTTCCTACGTGTGGACTGACCCGGTGGCTGTTGCGCTGTTACAGCCAACAACTCCTCCGAAGAATGAAATTCAGCTGGACCATCCTCCTCTTGAGATGGGTGGATGTGCAACACCTCTAGGAGCTCCTCAATGACATGCAATGGAATGTGATCAGGGCACTTGTGTGTTTTCCCCCATTTCTCCCCACACACAAAACACAACCCATTTGCTCGGCGGTACACCCGCAATGCATCCAGCTTGTCATCAGTTCGGCCACCACTGGTTTTCTTCGGATCATCATTTTTTCGGCTCTCCTCGAACTTGCCAGCCAACTTTAGTTTTTCCTGAAACCTGCCACCACTCTTGTGGTCAGCTTTAGCATAACTGCGCTTTCGCACGCTCTCCAGTTCCTCCTCTTGCACAAGGGCTAATGCTGCTGCTGTTTCAACATCAGCAGGATTATGCAACACCAGGGCTGACCGAATCTCCTCTCGTAAGCCCCCCAAAAAGTGCATCACAAAGAACACATCATCATGAAATGGGTTGTAAAGAAGCAGATGATGCTGTAACTTTTCAAACTCCTCGATGTACTCAGAAACCGAGCCTGTGTGCTTCAAGGTGATAAGCTGGTTCATCTGTCGTTTGTACAAGTTTTTGCCGAACCTCTTTTCTACCGCCTCACATAAGGATTCCCAATCTTCGAATCGCCCCTTTGCCTCAGCATTGTGCAACCACAGAGCTGCATTACCACAAAAATTGAGAGCAGCAAACCTTGTGCGCACACTCGGATGAATCCCCATCACCTCGAAATAGGTCTCACACCGTTCCCTCCACAATCTCGGGTTTTCACCGTCGAACTTCGGAAACTTCAGTTTTGGCAGGGGTTGCCGAGGTTGCCAGTTCGGAGTCCTGCTGTGTTCCCCTTCTGCTATCCTCTCCTCTGCTCCCCGCAGATCCTCCATAGGAATCGCCTGGATCCCTTTTCCCCTTCCGATCTCCACCAGAGTTGGTGGGGGGCCGAGAATTCCCTTCGCCACACCTTTGGTGTGCTCTGGACTGCCCCCATCATGCATCCTTGCCGCCTCTGGTGGCGCCTCCAAAATCTCCACCCGTCCTCGCACCCCTTCTACCGCCGATCGAACTTCGCCAATCTCCGTCTTCACACCATGTACGTCCTCAAGGATCTGCCGCAGTATAACGTTGATGCCTTCGAACTGATTCTCCACCGACGCCATGGTAGAAGTCATCTTTGCCTCCCACTGAGTCTGCTTTTTCTTGGGCGCCAGAACGGAAGATTGAGGACCCAAAACTGCGAATCAATTAGCAGAGTCAACCAGACAAGGTAACCAAGTTTTTCGCGGAAAAATTCAGGTTCGATTGCTCGTTCCCGAAACCCTTGTCTGGAACCTTTACAACTCCGGCTGAAGTGATCGCACCTTGCTCTGATACCAAATGTTGTGTTCTCTCAATCTCGAAGGAAGGAGATAACAGAAAAGAAGGAAGAACAGAATGAACTTGGGAAGGAAGTCAGGAATTCTCTTCATCCATACCAAATCCTCAGGATGTACAGTATTTATATTCCCCACACAGACCCTGACAAGTGGGCCAACTCACAAACACGCAACACCCACACGACCAGATTAACAAACACAAAACTCTGCACATGCCGCAAAGATCAACTCCATGCTTCTGAAGTACTGTAGCCCATCCGGCACACTACACAGCATTGCAAGCTCTTTCAACCTCCTCCATATTCATATGATTATGTAACCGGGGATGTACCAAACTCCCTACTTCTCCCTCAGGAAGCCTACGCGCAGCTTGCAAAGGAAAGTAAGCAGCACCATTCCATAGCTGTAAACATCAACTTTTTGGTGTAATAGCCACCCCACTAATCCATTCAGGTGCAAGGTACCCTACAGTTCCTCTCATTGTTGTCAGAACTCACCTTCCCAGAAGTTTTGCCATCCCAAAGTCTGCAATTTTAGGAACAAAGACGCATCGAGAAGCATGTTTTCTGGCTTAAAATGACAATGTATGATGCAGTCATGACAACTCTCATGCAAGTAGGACAATCCTTTAGCAACTCCTATGGCTATTTGGTACCTAGCACTCCAATTCAGCATTGTGGCGTTGCTTTGGAATAAAATTAATGGGCATCAAGAAAACGATTTATCATGAGTTCATAAACAAGCATCCTTCTATCACCTTCGCAACAAAAACGAATCTGTTTTACTAAGTTCAAATGTTGGATCATTCCAACTGTACTGACCTCTGCCCTGAATTGCTTTAATCCTTGGCGTGCTCCATCAAGCATTTTCACCGCTATAGTAGTTGACTCACTTAGAATCCCCTTGAACATAGAACCAAAACCACCTCCATCTAGCTTCTCTGAGAAATTTTTAGTTGTACGCTGCAAATCAACATACCTAAAAGCTAGAATTCCACCGCCATCGTTAATGTTGTTTACTGGATAACCACACTGCTTCCTTTTGTTCCTCCAAATGATCAATAGTTGGAAGAGCACCTTGAAACCAAACCCAAAAATGCTTGCACCAATGGCTACACCGATGATCTCTTCTTCTGCTACTACTATTTCCCCAACTTTGCACCTATTCAGCAGCAAGGCAAAGGTAAAGAATCTCTTCGTCAGTATTGATAGTGCTATTATACAGCTTTACATTAGTAAGCTCACCATTCCAGATAGAACAGCCACTTTTCCGTAAGAATATGCAGTGCATGAGCAATTTCGTAGACAAACCTGAAGGCATTCGTGTGCAGTTGCAACAGCTTCCACGCAATGGCCATCATATGGCAATTTGACACTTGGTATGGGAATGAATGGGTCAGTGAACCCTGTTGTGCTTTTGTTGCTAATGCAATCTAGCAGAGTATTTCCCATGATCCTTCTCTTCTATCATCCAGCTCCCAGTCGCTCGGCGACTTCACGGAGAAGCCCTTCATGCAGTTGCACAACGGAAGTATGTTGTCATTGCAGCCTGTGAAAGGCCCACAAATGGCGAAAATATCACATGAAGCTTTGGGTTGAATGTAAATAGTTTCCCAATCTTGCAAGCTTTCAATCCATAGAAGCTGCTTGGTAAGACCAGAGACGTCAACTAAGCAGAGCGTGATCATTGTTGGATCCAACGTGGTGTAGGTGAAGTACCCCTCTTCATCGTTGTCGATGAATTTGGTACTCATTAGAATATTGCTTGACATCTCTGGCACCAAGTTGAAGTAGTTTGCATTCCATTTCCCGGTGGAAAAGTACACCATGGATGAGTTGCAAAGCTTAATGAAGTATTGCCTAGCGCCAGTGGAGTCTATCTCCATGCAGTACAAGCCTGGAGCTGAGTCTATCAAGTTCTTCTTTGAAACAAAACTGTATTTCTAACTGGTGACCTTGTTCCGGCCGATCTTTGCGCCAGGGAGGAAAACATCTTTTGGGTGCTCATAGCTCGGCCACCACACATTGGATGGGTTTGAGGCATATAGCATGACAAGGTTTCCATTGTCCGAGAGCACAACAGTAGTATTCTTGTTGGCTTTTGTTCTATTGACTATTTGAGTGGACCAGATTATGGACATGGTTGCATGGTTTAGGATCACAAGATTGCCATCCCTTGAAACCGTGAGCTTCGACAGTCTAAAGTTGGGGTCAGTTTTTGGCTTCTCTCTGTTAGGAATCCATACAGGAGTGAACTTTGGGATCTTGTTGAACCATTTGCCCAGATACCAGTTGGACAAGGTGGTGTTGTCTGAGGACTTACTGCTGCCTGTTTTGAAGAAGCCTAGCGCAAACTTGCCGTCAGGGTACTGCCATTTGCAGCAGAGCTCACAGGAGAGTAGTACTGCAGAGAAATGAGAAGCCCAAAGACGGTTAAAAGACGACACATGGTGTGTTATTTGATGGATGTGAGAGACAGAGCACAAGATGTATATCTAATGATGGATGGATTGGTGCAGCTTTGTACGTACTGCTCTAACTTCTGGAGACCAAGAACTGCAAATATATCTATCAGGTGTGGCCGTGTGCTGATCGGCAGTAGACGCAAAGTTTTCCATCGATGGCCTAGCAGAACACAGTCCAACACGCCCTCGAGTGCTCGAGGCCTCACTTGCTGGCTTCTCGGATGATAGTCCGATTGACCCAAGCGGCAACATGCGAATGCTGAGTAGCATCGCATGGCAGTGTTGGCTAGCAGCAGTGCCTGCATCGCCAATTTTTTTTGAAAGGAAGCCTGCATCGCCAAATTTGAAGAATATGTCCTGGATCTGCATCGCCGCGGCATACGAGGATGCAGTTTGCACTGCAAGTCATGTCCGGCGCCCATAGCCATAATGTGGTCTACAACTACTATCCATTGGGTAGCTCAATGAGCGACAGCTCGAGCCCGACGAATGCAACCACAGTAATGGCCTTGCAGAACCTAGTCCAGTATATCCGCGCGTTACTTACTATCGGAGTCCAACACAGAAGATTTGAACTTTTGAAGCTCACAGATGCAAAAAAAAAGGCTGTGCCACTCGAAAAAACATGTAGGTAGCTTGAACATGCCACAGAGATGTTGTAAAATAATTTATTTTTTTTGCCACAGTCCCCATGGGAAACAAATGGGACCTTTTACTATCATATCTGTGAGATCATGTGATGAAAAATTGGTTGAATGGTGAAATTGGCATTGTAAAGTGATTTTGGTTATGGCATGTGTGGTGCTTGTGCATGTGCTATGTTGAGATGATTATCATGCTGGTGATAGCATGATGGAGTTTGCTTAATGTAATGCACTCGTGTGAGTGGTTGCATGGATTAATCTTGAGTCAAGTTGTGGACTTGTGCTCGGACGCGTTGTTTGTTACTTCATGTGCAGGTGTTGCTCGAGGGCGAACGTGGTCGATGACGGGACCGGAACTAGGTTCATGGAGGAACTGAGGTTCGAGACTAGGTTCAGAGAGGAATCGAGGTCTTGGTGGTCAAGGATGTCATGCGGGACGTTCGGGCTAGAAAACATGCATGTGAAGGCTGGTTAGTCACGTATGTGCAGCAGGTGGGCTGTACATACGTGCAAGAGTTGATTTTGGCCATGTTGGGCCAAGTTGAGATAGATACGAACTCTTTCCATGTTGGAAGTGGAGTTGTATTCAATCTCTGTGTGTTTGCTCTGTATAAATAAGGGGAGGTGTCCCCTGTTTATTCTAGAGCGTTCAGGTATTAGGTTTGTACTCTTGTGTGGGAGTACTTTAGACAAAAGAAATAAAGATCAATCTAGCAATCCAAGTATCTCTGTGTGGATGAGTTTTCTTGCGTGAGTTTTGACAGACGGTGTGAAGAAAACAAATCAAGTTTGATCGTGCATGCTCGCATCGCGTCAACTAGAAGATAGATGATGATCTGGACATGATCTTGCTTCGGTGATTAGAAGATTGATCCGTGGTGGCTGAAGCCCTCTCGGTGTTTGGTCCGTCCACGACCTTGAAGGTGAAATTTGGTTTCCTCGTCATTAGATGCATTAGTCTAATTGCGAAGGTAATATCTCTTGATCCATACATCCGATTGGATTGATTCTTATTGGGTTTGATTCATAATTGAATCTAGTTTCTACAGTTAAAATTTCATATCAATCCAACGGTTAGATCTTTAGTAATTAGTGGTCGCCCAGATTGCTAACCTGGTCGCCAAACAGTAGATCGCAAATTGGTTTAGTCATTTTGTGAAGAACATAACTTTAGATCCGTAGCTGCGATCGACCTGATTCTTCTTTTGTTCACTTCAGAATTGAGTCTAACTTCTACAGTTGAAATTTCACATCAATCCAATGGTTAGATCTTCTGTAATTTGTGGTCGCCCAGATTGATGTCCTGCTCGCCCGACTGCTCGCGTGGTTGCCCGGATTCAGTCATCTTGCGAAGGACATAACTTTAGATTCGAACATCCGATTGACCTGATTCTTTTTGTATTAATTGCGGAATTGAGTCTAGTTTCTATAGTTAAAATTTCGCATCAATCCAACGGCTGGATCTTCCGCAATTATTATTTTAGTAGATGTATATCGGTCTGCTCGCTCAGACTGCGCGCGTGGTCGCCCAATAGTGCACGTGGTCGCCCAAACTGTCTTACTGCTTGCCCAAGTGTCCAAACTGGTCGTCCAGGTGTCCTACTGCTCGCCCAGGTGATCTACTGGTCGCCCAAGTGCCCAAACTGGTCGCCCAAGTGTTAAACCGATCGCACAAGTGCTCTCTTCGTCGCATGATGGTTTATTTGTTTTCCAACTGCATAAACTGATTTCCAAGCAATTTGAGTTTAAATTGGGGTGTTTGAAAAGATCAAAAATTTGATTTTAGCTTCCGCGCAATCATTCACCCCCCCTCTGATTGCTATATTAGTATATTTCGATCCTACAAGTGGTATCAGAGCAAGGTTTTTCTAATTAATCTTAACTGGTGATTAGAAACCGTAGTGATGGATAGGTATTCAACAAAACCTTGTGTTTTCGATGGTGTTGATTTTCGTTTTAGAAAGCAAAGATGGAGGCATACATTCAAGCTCGGGGCTTTGCAACTGGGAGAAGGTGTACAAACCATATCAAGTTCACGAGAATGATCAAGTCAATGAAACCAATCAAGCAAAGTTGAAGCGAATAGCGAGCACTAAATTTGATCATCCAAGATTTGGGAAGAAGTGACTTCGATCGCGTGATCCATCTCAAGTGCAGATATGAGGTATGGAAATCTCTTTGTGATTATCATGAGGATCTAACACTATCAAAGAGGTTCGCCAAGATATATATAAGAAAGAATACATGCGATTTGAGATGAAGCCTGGTGAGTCACTAGATGATTTCTTTGCACGTTTCAATAAGATTCTTAGCAACTTACGTGCTGTTGGAGTTTTCTTTGATGAGGCTACTAATGCTAGACAATTGCTTGGTGCATTAGACATGACTATTTGAGAGATGAAAGTTACATCCATTAGAGAATCGACTGTCATGAGTGAACTTACTGTAGATGTTCTTTTCTCTAAGCTAAAAACTCATGAATTGGATGTTCTTGCTAGGAGAACTGATCATAAATCAATTGCATTGACCTCTCAAGCTAGCATGTCTCAAAATAATGCTTCTTCAAGTTTTGCTTTGTCCTTCTTGTCTTCACTAACCGATGAACAGATTGAGGAATTTCTGGAAGAAGACTTGGCACCACTCTCTTCTCGGTTTAATAAAGCTTTGCAGAATGTGAGAATGAGAAAGAGAGTTGGTGGTGGCCCTCCAAGATGCTATGAGTGTGGTGATTTCAACCATATTCGTCCAAATTGTCCTAAATTTGCAGGAAAAGTATCAAGAGAAGAGGACAATGACAAAAGAAAAGAGAAGAATAAGTTCTCTCCAAGCAATAGAAAGAAAAAGAGCTTCATCAATAGCAAAGTTGTCCACCGGGTCCTTTCCGCTCTTGAACAAGTCAATTTGAGTGATGTGGATTCGGAGAGTAGTGAAGATGATACTACAACTCCAAGCAAACATGAATTGACAGGGTTGTGTCTCATGGCTAAGAGTGATGTAAGCTTCACTGAGGACGATCATGACAGCGATTGCAATGAGGTAGAACCTTCTTACGATGAATTAACTATTGCTGTTGTTCGTCTTGGAAAATTGCTTAACAAACGCGACAAGAAAATTAAGAAACATGATGTTCTTGTGGAATCTTTGGATGCTGAAATTGCTAGACTTAAATCTTTGATTCTGATGATGATGCTTGCAAATCATGTGACTTAATCTCTGATGAGCTTCTTGTGCTTAGGAAAGAACATATTTCTTTGTTAGAACAAGTCAATGCTGAAAATATAGAAAATGAGAAACATGTTAAAAACGCTAGCTGTTCAACTGTTGATTTGCATGATACAACTCATTGTTCTAAATGTGCTATACTGGAATTGAAGTTGCATGATGCAAATGCTAGAGTTTCTCAAATAACAGATGCTATGCTCACTCATGAAGTTCTCTCATGCTCAACTTGTCACAAACAGAAAGGAAAAGTGGACATTCCATGTAATAACTGTTTAACTCTTGCTCGAAAGGTTGATTACTTGGAAAAATCTTTAGAACGATTCACTACTGGAAAGAAAAACCTAAACATGATTTTGGATCAATCAAAAGTCAGTACTCATCACAAAGGTTTAGGTTTTGATTCTTATGCTCATCATAAATCACATGCTCCAACTGTTGTGAAAACACTTGAAAGTGGAAAATTTGAAATTGTCAATGAGCCTAAGAAAATTGTTTTTAAGTCTGCTGGTGTTTTGCCTTCTACTATGGTGAATGCAAATGTTAATTCTGTTCCTAAAGCTAAACATAATGTTAAGTACACTTGCACTCATTGTGGTAAAGATGGACATTTAGTAGATTTTTGCTTTAGGCTAGCCAAACAGCAAAAGAAAGAAAAGGCTAAGGCTAGGTCTAATTTCAAGAAGGCACATTTCACTCCTAATTTTGTGCCTAGGGTGATGCAAACACCTTTTATTGCAAGAAACACGGGAAAGAGCAAATCTGATTTTGTGAACAAGCATCCTTATTTTGTGACTAGGGTGATGCAAACATCTTTTATTGAAAGAAACACAAGAAAGGGCAAATCTGTTTTTGTGAACAAGCATACTCGTGTTGTGCCTACTCGTCGTGTGTCTCAGTACTGGATTCCCAAATGCTTTATTTCTAACCCCAGTACCAAGACCTCGACATCTTCTTGTGCTATGTAGGCTTTTCAGGATTGGGTTGGAGAACAGAAGCTTAGTGGATATTGGTCTTTTGCAAAATGGGATCAAGACTTGGATGGTTCTCACCCTTGAGATGGTTTTCAAGAGGCATGTACAATAATTCCTCATCCACTTTGTGAGCTATCTTATATACTCATGTCTTTTACATTTACAGATATTTAATTGTGACATGAGATGAGACTTCTTGTTCATATGCTCATTTGTATCCCCTGGCATGTTCAATAATGTTATATCTTATATCATGCCTTTCATGCTTTGAATTCACTTATCATCATTCATGCCTATGCTTAATTGAACATACCATGATAACTCAAGCTCATGTATATCATCATCTCCTCTCTGTTGATCTCATTGGTTATCCATTTGAGGGGGAATTATTAGTTATTGGTCAAAATTCCTTTCGGTTGCCTTTTTGGGAGGTTTGTTCTTTCAGTCTTTTGTTTTTAAAATAATTCCCTTCAGGTGACAATTTTGTAGAAGGTTTTTAAGATAGTTGTTTTGAGGGGGAGTTTTTTGAAGTTTTTGTAATATTGTGTAACATGCTTTTTGTTTCGTGTGTTTCTTTAATGAAAAACAAAAAAATGAAAAACGAGAAAATCTTGAGCATTGTATTTCACACACATATGTCATTTGAAGCCATGTTTATGCTACAAGGTCTTTGCAACTTCCTATTTATACATATATGGTGTAATTTATGTCATGACTTTTTAAATGAAATGACAACTTGAATTAAATCTTGTCATGGTTGAACTTTCTTGGCTATCTTGATCCTGCTCAAAAAGTGCTAAATATGATAAAAGCAAGATCAAGGTTATGTACTGTCGCACTTCTTCTTTACGAGACTGCTTATCATTGCACTATGATATGAACTTGGAAGAGGTTGTATATGACCGAAACCATGAAACCTTAAGCTTGTGATTGCTTGGCATGGTTGAAAAGTAAGGTTGATGGTGCATGTAATTCCTTGCAATTGTTATTGTTGCAATCAAAGTAATGAATCAGTTTTTCAAAGCACAAATAAAGTGCACAAAAATTCAATGTTTTCGTGTTTTAAGATTGTTGAGAAAGGAGATCATGCCATGCAAAAATCGTTAATAGTACTTGATTTCTAGTTATGCTTACTCTACATTGTTTATGTGTAGATTTGAGGGTGCAAGTACTGTTGATAGCATGACTTGGTGATCAAGTTGTTACATTTGTGCATGATTCATAATGCTCAGTACATATAAAAAAGGAAACATCAACATAAAGGGGGAGAAGTTTCTCTTTTGCTCTTTTTTTTTGCATTCTTGATGAATCCATTGTCAAAGGGGCAGAAATTTTGGAATCAAAAGGAGAAATTTTTTGTCACACATTGCACATTCACACACACATTTCTTCTTTCTGTTAGGGGGAGTCTTTCTTTTTGATAGGGGGAGTCTTTATGTTTAGATAGGGGGAGATTTTTGTTCTTCTTCTTTTGGTCACTTTACTTCTTTTAAAAATGGTGTTGCCATTGTGAGGTGAATGCCAATGTTCGTTTCCAAATGGTGTTGCCAATGTTTTCATCAAGGGGGAGATTGTGAGATCATGTGATGAAAAATTGGTTGAATGGTGAAATTGGCATTGTAAAGTGATTTTGGTTATGGCATGTGTGGTGCTTGTGCATGTGCTATGTTGAGATGATTATCATCTTTGGTGATAGCATGATGGAGTTTGCTTAATGTAATGCACTCGTGTGAGTGGTTGCATGGATTAATCTTGAGTCAAGTCGTGGACTTGTGCTCGGACAGCGTTGTTTGTTACTTCATGTGCAGTGTTGCTCGAGGCTAACGTGGTCGATGACGGACCGAACTAGGTTCATGAAGGAACCGAGGTTCGAGACTAGGTTGAGAGAGGAATCGAGGTCTTGGTGGTCAAGGATGTCATGCGGGACGTTAGGGCTAGAAAACATGCATGTGAAGGTTGGTTAGTCACGTATGTGCAAAGCAGGGTCAGTACATACGTGCAAGAGTTGATTTTGGCCATATTGGGCCAAGTTGAGATAGATACTGAACTCTTTCCATGTTGGAAGTGGAGTTGTATTCAATCTCGTGTGTTTGTTTCAGTATAAATAAGGGAGGTGTCCCTGCTTATTCTAGAGCGTTCAGTATTAGGGTTTGTACTCTTGTGTGGGAGTACTTTAGACAAAAGAAATAAAGATCAATCTAGCAATCCAAGTATCTCTGTGTGGATGAGTTTTCTTGCGTGAGTTTTGACAAACAAGACAAAGTGTGAAGAAAACAAATCAAGTTTGATCGTGCATGCTCGCATCGCGTCAACTAGAAGATAGATGATGATCTGGACATGATCTTGCTTCGGTGATTAGAAGATTGATCCGTGGCAATGAAGCCCTCTCGGTGTTTGGTCCGTCCTGACCTTGAAGGTGAAATTTGGTTTCCTCGTCATTAGATGCATTAGTCTAATTGCGAAGGTAATATCTCTTGATCCATACATCCGATTGCATTGATTCTTGTTGGGTTTGATTCATAATTGAATCTAGTTTCTACAGTTAAAATTTCATATCAATCCAACGGTTAGATCTTTAGTAATTAGTGGTCGCCAGATTGCTAACTCAGTCGCCAAACAAGAGATCGCAAATTGGTTTAGTCATCTTGTGAAGAACATTTTGCTAACCTGATTCTTTTTGTGTTAATTGCGGAATTGAGTCTAGTTTCTACAGTTAAAATTTCACATCAATCCAACGGTGAATCTTTCGCAATTACTATTTTAGTAGATGGATATCGGTCGCTTTCGCTCGTCAGGCGCAGCGTGGTCGCTCAATAGTGCACGTGGTCGCCCAAACGTCCTCTATGCTCGCCTAAGTGTCCAAACTGGTCACCCGGTGTCCCTATCGCCGCCAGTGATCTCATCGTCGTCCAAGTGCCCAAACTGCCGCTTAAGTGCTAAACCGTCGCCTAAGTGTCTCTTCGTCGCCAGATCGTCTATTTGTTTTCCAACCGCATAAACCGATTTCCAAGCAATTTGAGTTTAAATTGGGGTGTTTGAAAAGATCGAAAATTTGATTTTAGCTTTAAGCAATCATTCACCCCCCTCGATTGCTACATTAGTATATTTCGATCCTACAATATCCATGTGACTGTAGACTGGTCATGAATCCTATATGTTATACCGGGAGAGATTCTGGCAGGCAAAACCCGGCCATGCCATCAAACTCATGAAAAAACCCATTCGAGAAATCTGAAATTACGTGCAGCTCCTCCTAGCGGTCTTTTTCAAAAAAAGCCCTATGGTTCTGCAGATTCCCCAACAGCTCCTAACCAACTCATTTTGCAAAACACCCTTAGAGAAAACCGAAAATACGTTAAGGTCCTCCCATCGGTTTTGTTCTTTTTTTTTCTTGAAATAGTCACTACTTGAATATCTTGGGTGGGTGGGTGGGTGGGTGTGGGGGGTAGAAGTAGAATGTGCGAATGTGATAGTGCAAGTCCCAATCACAATTCACATCCTCCTCCTCTACTACTGATCCGATCAGATTCACCATTTTCCGAAAATAGCAGTAGCTTCTAGTAATATTTAAAGCTCCCGCATAAGCACTTTGGATGGGTCCCAAAATGTTTTAAAGAGGGGAGATGTGTAACATCCTGGAAAAATATAAAAATAAATAAAATATATAATTTAATTGGAATTATGATTTTAATTTGAATTTCCATTTTTCTACATTTTCCTTAGATTTGTAGTTTTTGATAAATGCATTTAATGCTAAAACTATTATTTTTAAACTTTGAAATTCAAATTCATATAATATAATATGCAAGTTGGAATTATGATTTTACTTTGAATTTCCATTCTTTTCACTAATTTCATAGATTTTGGTCTTTAAAAGAATGCTTTTACATTGATTGAATCTTTTAATATTTAAATTTGAAATGCAAAATCACATAAGGATAAAGTCTTGAGAAAATTTATTTAAATCCAATAATAACTTCATAACCTTCTCAAAGACTTCCAAAAACATTTGGAAACATTTAATGCCTTAATATGATCTTTTATATTGTTGAATTTCTCCTTTCAAAAATGATAAGACAAAAAAACTCAAGGATAAAATATGTAAAAATTTATCTAGACCATAGGACGCCTCCATAATGTCCTAAAATTTTTTTAAAGGAATGTGAAAGAATTTACACTGATAAAAAATCAAAAACAGTGTTTAAAGACTTTGAACAGAGACATCGTCAGAATTAATTAAAAATGTACGAACAAGATTATCTTTTGAAATTGTTATGAAATCATCTACAGAACAGAGTGACCCTTCAGAAAAAGTTTCAAAAATAATTGTCCTTATCTGATGTATTTAAAAAATCCAAAACTGAAGCAATTTAAAAACAACAAAAGTATTGCCAGAATTTTATAAAATTTCACATGCTTGATCAACATCTGAAAAGTTTATGGAAACCTCTATAAATATAGGATCACACATAGAAATTTTCAAAAAAAATGAACCTCATTTGAACATCAGAAAAATAAAAATCTGAAAACTTAAAATTGGAACAGCGATATTGTCAAATTTTATAAAATTATACATGTAAGAACATGGTCTGAAAATTTTATGGGAAGGTAAGACATTCATTGGGATCATACATGAAAATGGCTCAAATAAATTGCAAAACCCTATCCTGTCCAGAGAGAAGTCCTGATTTGATTCCTATGTTTCGCTGCCATGTGGGCCTAACCCTTGTTCGACCCCACCGGGCAGCCCGCAGCACCTCAGCCCTCGCTTCATTGTCCCTAGGCCCCAGCTGCCAGTGTCCTTCCTCTCCCTCCTTTTTCTTCCAGCGCGGCACGCTTCTCTCTGTATATGCTGAGCCTTCCTGGGTCTTCTTGTCGCCTCCAACCGCCTCAAGCACTGTATACAACACCATGGACCAGAGCCCTACCACGGCAGCACAGTCCCATGTCCTGCGCCAGCCAAGAACAAGAAAACACACACACCCACACCACCGTTCTCCTCTCGGTCTGCAGCCGAGTTCACACCGTGCTGCTGCTCTTCCCTGTTGCCAGTCAAGACTGAGCCTCCCCATCACACCTCACTGCACCAAGCGCCGTATAAGACAGTCCTCTTCCTAACCCTGTCATGATAAGATTATCCATGCCCTGCACCGACTGAGACAGTAGGAGATCCGAGCTCCATCATCTCGGCTCTGTAGAAATTGTGGCGCTGCCTCGCCAAAACCTGTTGACACTCCCGCAAGTAGCACATGCACATCTCCCTCTGAAGCTCCACATCACCCTCTGAAGCACCACATCTTTGTGAACTGTCTGTGGTATAACTATATATCACAGACATTTTAATATAGAACCGTCTATAATATAACTACATATCATAGACAGTTCTAATAAGGAAAAGTCTATAATAAATCTTATCATAGACAGTTCTAATAAGGAAAAGTCTATGATAACACCTATTATTTATACCATATCAATGTTCAAAACAACAATTATTTGGAATAGGAGGATATACGTAGGTAGCACCGATCTGCTTACATGCTAGCACCGTAGCACCTACAGGACAAAAATTGAACGGAACGAGATCATGTCCATGTTAAAACAAGAGTCAATCTGTTTTTTTTAGATCAAAAGGACATCAAAACTGATGCCCCAGTTCCATTACTGAAACCAGAGAGAATTTCATGACAATTCATACAATGCTTCCCTAGCACAAAAAACAGCATCAGACCTTGACATAGAACAAAGCGACTCAGCAACCACCAAAACATATCAGCTAACATCAGCAGTCACCAACCTCTGAGACACTAAAACCAGAACACAAATAACTCCAGGGGAACCTCCAGCAGCCGTTTTGCTTGACTCACTGCTCCTTCACACCTTCCTCAACATCGTCCGCAACAAAAGCCGCAAAAAACCTGGACACCACCACCACGACAGCATAGGAGAAAAGCACAACACCACAAAGACACCAAATTAACTGACCATACCCATACACTTCAAACCGGCCACAAAAACTTAACAAACCAACCATCTACACATAATACTACTATCAACAAAACACAACTGGGAACACTACTTTAGTGCGTCGTCACAAAAACCAGCGGGAGTGGCGCCTGGATGCTTGTCTCCAAACTTTTGCAGAACAATTTCATTTTGGCTGCCATCTCTTCCTTGAACATAGGACTCCAATCTCTTAGCAATGTAAACATCCTTCTCCAAATGACTTTTACACTTGACCAATCTTGTAAACGAAAAATCATATTATTTCTAACTTTCCAAATACTCCACAAGGCAACAGCACAAATCGTGTTAAGGGCCCCATTCTTAGAATTGCTTAACCAAAAACAAGCTACAGATTCGAAATTAGCACCAATATTCACATTAAAGAAAACAGAAATTAACATCCACACATTCGTAGCAACAACACACTCAAAGAAGATGTGATTAACCGACTCATTTTCATTGCAACAATAACAAGCATAACCTTTATCAATTCCTCTCTTCAACAAGTTGTCTTTAGTCATAATTTTGTTATGAGAAAGCAGCCACAAGAAAATCTGAATCTTAGGGGGAACAATAAGGTTCCAAATTGCAGGAATAAAGACCGGGACAACCCCCCTAAAATTGATAATAGCATAAAGCGACTTAACCGAGAAAACCCCCTTGCTAGAATATTGCCAAACCAACGAATCCTCCTCATCAGAAAAGTTGATACTCTTTGCCACCTCTTCCAATTCAAACCATCTAATCATCAAATTCTCAGAAAAAGACCTTCTAAAGGTACATCTGACATTATTCCCATCCCAAATATCAGCTATTGAGCGACCTTTTTCATTAACAAGAGCATAAAGATCCCAAAACTGAATTGCTAAGCAGGACACACCAAACCAAATGTCTTCCCAAAATCTGACTTTTTTCCCATTTCCCACATACCACCTATAGCCGAATTTAGTAGCTTGAGCCGCCCACATAACTCCTTTCCAAAAAACAGATGCATGCTCAGGGTTGCAAGCAAAAATATTAGGATCCTCAATCTTGTATTTGAATCTAATTAAATCAACCCAAACCTTGTTCTCATTTGCATACAATCTTTTAATCCAAGAAGCTAGAAGACACAGGTTTAAATCTCTAACATTAGGAATACCAAGACCCCCATACTCTTTATTCATACAAACTAAATGCCAGTTAGCTAAATAAAGCTTATTATGATCCTCATAGTCATTCCAGAAACAATTAGCTATATGAGAATTAAGAATATCAAGAGCCCACTTAGGAAATTTGAAAAAAGACAGCAAGTAAATTGGAATGCTAGATAAGCAGGCCTTAATAAGAGTTAACCTCCCACTACGAGAGTAATTTGCCTCTCCAACCTGCAATTCTTTTCAAAACTTTGTCAATCAAGGGTTGCAAATCTTCCCTCTTAAGCTTGTCATAATGAAGAGAAATACCCAGATAATTAAGAGGGAAAGAACCAATTTTACAACCAAGAATATTTGCATAACGATCAATCTCATTTTCATCACAGCCCAACGGAATCAACGCACACTTATGAAAATTAATTCTTAAACTAGACATAAGCTCAAAACAGGATAGGAACCATTTCAAATGAACCACCATTCTCTCATCATTTTTATAAAAAGAAGAGTATCATCAGCATATTGTAAACTAATAACACCCCCAGGACAGAAATCGCTACAAAGACCTTCTAATAGACCATTAGAGACAGCTTTCTGCAGAATTCTAGTGAAAATATCCGCAACCAAATTAAAAAGCATGGGCGACAACAGATCTCCCTGTCTCAAACCCTTACTTGTTTGGAAAAAATTACTTTTCTCATTATTAATTTTGATCCCCACAGATCCTTTCTATAACAAAGAATAAATCCAATCTCGCCACTTGTTCCCAAAACCCCATTTCTTCAAGATATCCATTAAAAAGTTCCAATTAACTTTGTCATAAGCTTTTTCAAAATCCAACTTGAGAACAATACCTTTCACTTTGTTTTGATGAATTGAATGAATAATCTCATGAGCAATGACCACACTCTCAAGAAAATATCTATTCTTCAAAAAAGCGGATTGATTTGAGGAGATAATCCTATTACAAACCGGCCCAAGCCTGTTTGTAAGCACTTTAGTAATGATTTTATAATTGCAATTCAACAAACTTATAGGCCTAAACTGCTTCATATTCCTAGCATTATTCTCCTTAGGAATCAACGATATCATAGCAAAATTTAGCCGATATAAGTCCAGAACACCCTTTTCCAGATCTCTAAAAAGATTAATTAAGTCATTTTTGACCAAACTCCAAAATTTTTGATAAAATAAGAAAGGAAGACCATCGGGCCCCGGGGCCCCATCAGAGTACGATTCAAAGACAGCTTTTTTAATCTCATCTTCTGAAAAAGGGGCCTCTAACGCTACGTTTTCATCAACCGAAATTTTCTCGCTCACATCAAAGAACTGATCATTGATATTAATATTCGGTTTAGCTTCAAAACCGAATAAAGTTTTATAATAATCACACGCAATATTAAGCATTTCATTAGAATCCTTAGTCGGCCCACTCGGCCCATCGAAAACAGAAATAAACTTTTTCCTACGCCTCTGATTAGCAACATCATGGAAGTACTTTGTGTTTCTATCACCTTCTTTCACCCATCTATCTCTAGCCCTTTGTTTGGCTTTTATTTCGTCTATAGCCCAAAAATTCTCGAGCTCATTTTTAACAAACACCAGTCTAGTTTTTTCTGTATTCGAAAGGATACCATACTCAGACTTCACATCTAAAGCCACAAACTCGTCTAGAAGCAGCTTTTTCTTTCTTTTAATATCAGCTTCTATATTACAACTCCACCCTTTAGTTATTTTCCTGATATTCCTAACTTTAGATTGCCAAATATCAATAGCCATTTTCCCATTAACAGGATCCTTCCAAGCCTTACAAACAATCTCCTCAAAATTCTCATGAAGCAGCCACCACTTCTCAAATTTATACCTTCTATTACCACAGGGAGCACCATCTCCTGAATCCCACAGAATAGGAGTATGATCACTACAAATCCTGGCTAGAGAAGAAGCACTGGCTAGCGGGAAATGTTCATCGAAAGAAGTATTACAAAAAATTCTATCTATCACCGACATGATAGGATTCTCTTGATTGTTAGACCAAGTAAAATGACGACCAGCCAAATGTAATTCCATAAGACCCCACAGGTCAATCCAATTATTAAACATATTACACCACCTGCTATCAACTCTACCATTACTAACAAGAGTCAATCTGTTGATATCTGTTAAACTGAGTTGTTCCAGACTTTTCTCTGCTCTTCCCTTAACTGAATTGTATACGTTCAGTTAGGTTGTTGCGCGATTCCTGTAGTATATCTAGTTGTTGTCACAGAGGGAATATCTGGTTGTTGTAATCCTGTTGTAATCCAACCCGTCAGGTTGTTATGAATATAATCTATAAAAGGAATAGATCCCCTTTAGGATCCTTGCGGCAAATCATTGTTCTTTTCAGTCCGAACAACGCTGAGGATACGTACATACCGGCGCGCACGTCGGCCGATCGAAGAACTGCAAATATGTAGGGTGCCAGCAGGTGCGACTGTAGTAGAATGCACAGCAGCAGACAGAAATTAAACTTTGCGTTTCTTAATTAGTTTGACTGACGGGACGGGCAACACTCGGCCAGGTACACGGTTCTACTGCCGGCCAAGTTCTTTGTATGGAAAAAGAATTTTGCGAGATGACCTGCAAAATTCTATGCAAGGTTGGATTCGATGCCTCCCTGTCCGTAAAGCACCAGAATTGAAGTTACTGTTAGATGGGAAAAAGTGGCCTAATTAGTTCAGA
The DNA here is from genome assembly GCA_036346375.1 of Guadua angustifolia. Classification (NCBI taxonomy): domain Eukaryota; kingdom Viridiplantae; phylum Streptophyta; class Magnoliopsida; order Poales; family Poaceae; genus Guadua; species Guadua angustifolia. The sequence continues at coordinate 57,627,909 of CM070507.1, forward strand.
GATAATCATCTTAGCGTTTGATAAGGTTTTGTGTAAGTTGTGACAGCTTATGTCCAATGCAAGCGAACCATGCAGCCCACTTCTATGCTAAACAAGCATCACCTGATCACACTCGCACGTGGCTGAACGAGGCACCTGACCTTTTACTATTTTTTTTTTGAAGTAAAACGGCAGAAACACTGCTATACATTAAAGAAATGATAGAAATAGTACAGCCGAATACGACACAACCTTCTGGAAGAAAAGAGCCCCTCCCCTTGATCCTAAGAAGGTAAAAGAGAAACGACAACCTTTGGAAAGAAAAAGAAAGTAAAGGGAGCCTTATTTTCTCTAGACTTTTAATAAGAGAAGAAAGAAGAAAAAGCTGGCAGAGGACTGATGAACAGAGATCTTGCTGAGTTTGTAAGCGCGTCTTTTTTGCCAGGCGACCAACAACTGATTTGCGGCTTTCCTTTCTGGATCCGCATTGGGAAAAGCCTAGGACCGACCGAACTGAAGCGCCATGATATAGGAGCCAACATCCTGAGCAATACGAGAAAAATCCACATGGGGAGGTTGATAGCGATTATTAAAAATTCTCGTGCAATCATTTGCTGGTCATTGTGGCTACACAGAAATGATATAGTCTTTCACAGGAGATCAAACTCATTTCCATTGCAGGTTATTTTGGCAACTTCCCACTGGCTGCGTACATGGGCTGTGCTGCAGAAGCAGGAATTGCAAACCACTTTGGTACAGGCTACTCAACGATTGGTGCAGGTGGCCTTGGATTTTTTCTCCCAGGCTACTGGATGGCGGTCTAATCTGCGGATTGATTGTTCTTAATGTGGGTGTGTTATTTTTTTTCCGTGTCTGGGTTGTGTGTTTCTTGTTAAGCAGAGGCCGGGAGTAGTTTCAAGGACATGTATCTCCTCGATGTAATGTTCTTGGAATTAATAAAGCTTCCTTTATCCAAAAAAATTAAAAATTCTCGTGTTCCTTTCCTTTTATATGTTCCATAGAGTGTAGATTAGCATCCCGTCCACCTGTCTACGCGAAGAAGTAAGCACTTTCCGAGGGATAATATACCACCAGCGCGAGGTCGAAAGCCCTGTATGAGAGATGGGAGAGTTTACTTGTAGCTGTGAGAAAACCTTTGTCCAAATCTGTTTGACGAAAGGGCAAAAGAGAAATAGATGTACCGCCGATTCAGGTTTTGTTCGTGAATCCCCACAGTTGGCTACCACTACATGAGGGGAGAACACAACCGCAACAACCGCCATCGAGCCCGCGTTCTCCGTGGCAACCGGTTCTGACCAAAACTCTCCTATGCCATCGATGTTCCTGCTCGCTCACCCTGACACCTCATCATCCACTCTCTGGAAACATCTAGTGAACAGCTCGTCCCAGTGCTCCTTCATATCCACCACATTCATCTCCCCCAAATCCTTACCGAGCTTCCTCAGCTTGTTGCTCAAGACGACGTGCAGCCTCTCCTGGGAATAGTTCACCTCCTACACAACAACAAGAAGCCAACAAATCATCAAATCATGAGCTAGGCTGCGCGCGGCGACCAATCGAACGCTTCGAATCGTTCCAAGCCTGCGTACCTCGGTGCCGCTGTGGCTGTCGAACACGCCAAACAGATGTGCCAGCAGCCGGAGCACGTCGGCGTCGAGGCCCAGCCCGTTGAGGCGTGCCGGCTAGCGAGCAGCCACATCGGCATTGGCGAAGGGCGGCAGGACTCGAGCGAAGGGCACCAGGAGGCGAGGCAAGCAGAGGGCGCCGGGAGGCGAGCAGCCTAGGCGGCGACAGGGTGGCAGCGAGATCGCTTGGATCTCAGCCTCTCTGAGTCAGGGGCATATGGGTTGCCCAGATCAGGGAATGGGATTGCCGATTAGGTTCCTTATCTGCTTATGTTTTGAGTTTTGAATGTTGGTAAGGATCGGATATCCGATTAGATGTTACCAGATATATCTGAAAAAATGTTCGAAATATTCCAATCTGACGGATAGTGATCTCCCGAATCTGAATTCGAATCCGAAAAAAATTATCCAAATCCGACAACTATTCGAAAAAAAATTATCCAAATCCGATTCAAACACATCCGGTCGGTCGGTTGGTTGAAAATTATCCGATCCGATTGTACCCCTGCTAATACCTTCAGCTAGTTTAACTAAAGACACGTGCCCGCAAAATGTGTGCTTCATTTTGCGTTCTCTTTGTTATGAGATAAGGAAACCTAAACCAAATATGGTTAGGACTCTATCTCTTCATGGTGTGGTCGAATCCGAACTCTCTCCTCACGCCGCTATATATATGGGTACCCCCTCATTGTAAAGGATTGCATCAATAAAGAGAGAGATTTCCATCCTATATTCTGTGTGTTCTCGATTCTTGATACGCGTGTTTGTGCATGCGTGCTGTTGATTCGAGTAGACAATCGTTGGCGTTCTTCGACGTTTTACAACATGTTATCAGTACGAGTCCCTACCACAAGGAGGAGAATCGTCGACGACGAACGAACGACTACTACCGGCGATTGATCGCCCGATCCGTTCTGCAATCAACTCGTCATTACACCGGTATCCACTTGGATTGCCGAAAAAGTCCTACGCGACTCTATCCTACGCGATAGCCTACAGATTTTCCCCTGTAGATTGAATCAAGGTATTAAATTGGTATGACCGATTGAATCGCGTTCTTCGCCAACTTTCGACCCTGTAGATCGTTCAATCACATAGGGTCTATTCATAGCGGTACTGCGATATTTGATTTAGTGGTACTGTGATATTTGATTTACTGTACAACCCTTAATTAAAAAAATCATGGATTGGAGGCGGTGCTCCAGCACGCCTGATCATGCTCTGGAGACGGCGCCGGTGACCCTGAAGGTGGTCCGTCACAGCGATCCTTGCCTCTGTAGTGGCGGATGGTTTCCGAGTGGAACGCCGGCGGCGCAGCCGACTCCTCATCTCCCGCACTGAGCAGAGGCGGCTCGGCCCGGACCCGTGCCTCTCGAGGCTTGTGTACTTGACGATGGCAGCATGAACATCAGCGTCGACGGTGGCCCGGTCGCCCGCGCCCGCGTCGGCGACGGCCGTGCCCTGAAGGCCGACTCCGTGTCGAATCGATTCCCGCACGCCGTCAGATGTGCACCGCGAAGTTTGCCACGGAGCCTCCTCACAAACGTTGCCCCGGCCGCGCCCGGCCGGATCTTGGTGCCGCCGCACCCATCCGCCCCCTTTTTCCTTTTGCGCCGTCGCAGCACCGACGCCGTTCCTGCAGAGCTCGGCCCGGCGGCGTCCTGCACCTGAAGTGCACACGAACGCTCGAGGCGGAGATCCCCTCGGCATCGGCCCCAGAGGTGGCGACGCTTGAGCCGGCGGCGCTCGCACCAGGCGGTGGTAGCGCCGGTAGTGCTCCTTCGTTTTCGCTGTTTTCCTCACCCAACAGGAGCTCGCGCCAGCGTGACCAAGGTTGCGTCGGGATTGTGGCGCCAGAAGCGCCCACACTGAAGGACGGAGACCGGGGTCTTCGCGCAAAGGGGGCAGCGATGAAATCCTTTGCGCAAAGATGGCAGTGGGGACAAGCAGCCATGGCGGCTAGGGTTCCGCCCCTTTTTTTTGGCGATGGAAGGTGGCTGGGCAGCCTGCGGCCGCTTCGCCTGAGCCTGTAGCTCGCCCGCCAGCCTCAAATTGCGCCGCCCTACTTCTTTGTGTTGATGACGGCGGTGAGGAGAGAAAATGCGCGTTAGGGTTTTTCCCTTCGCTTTGGGCGCTCACCGGGCACGTCGCAGGCCGAGCGTCTCTTTTGGACAGCGCGCGCACGTGGGCCTCGACTCGGTTTCTTTTTGGGCCGCGCGTGTGCTTGGGACCGAAGTCCATTTGTGTTTCGGAATAAAACATGAAAAACTTATCTGAAAATTGACAATAAAATCTAGAAAATAGTTTTTCTATGTTATGAGCTTCCATAATTTTGGTAAGATCAGTATTTAGCACATGTTAGAAGTTTCAAGCTGTAGGCTTATTTTCTAGCCTTATGCCATGTCATATATGTGATGTGTTTTATTTTTTGTTATTTAAGTAATTCTAGAAATTGCTTAGTAATTAACAGAAAATGCTAGAAAATTATGGAAATAATCGAGCTATCAAAGCGGTTTTGGCTTGAGAGCATAAGCAGTTGGGTTTTTGATATCAGTTTTTGAAGGAACGGATACATAACAATTGGTGTCTAAGGAAAACACACATGAGGCTAGGTTTCTTAATTGGCGTCCGAAATCGGGAAGTGCTCTCTCCCTCATGTGAGCCCTCTGGGTGGGTTGACCTGGCCAAGAGTTATGTTGACGGAGGCATTCATTACATGATTTCATACCCAACCAATAAGAGCCGTATAAGATGTAATTAGCATCATGCAAGGATTATTTCATGTTGAAATTTATCCCTCTGTTAATTAGTAATTCTGAAAATTGCTTAATAATTAGCAAAAAATTACAAAAATGCTAGGAAAATCCTGAAAATCTGTGATAATTATCTACTGCATAGATATAGACCAAACTTTACTGATTCAATATTAATCATGCAAAACAATATTTTACCTGAAGTAAAATCCCTGTTTGTTTGCATATAGGATATATCTGACATCGCAAAGAAAGAATTTACTGAGCTTGCCCTGAATGGCAGCAATTACCTCACTTGTGCAATGGATGACAAGATTAACTTGACAGCTAGATCCCTTGGAGCCACAATTTCCCAGCCTGAAGCTGGTGCTCCTGCTCTCCCCGAGGCACCATCTCCATACGAACCTGAAGACCGAATATCCCATGGGGGAGGATGATCTCGTTAGGGATGAGCTAAAAGTATTCCAGAAGAATATAGAAAGGTCCCAGGAGGACGATATAAATGATTTATATGGAGACATGGAGTAGTCTCCCAGTTTTTCCTTTGGAATCGATGTCGGATTATCCTTTTGAGTCTCCCTAAGAGCCTCATTTATCAGTTTAGTCTTTGTGTTCCTGAATGAACAATGGTCTACACTCCCATTGAGCGATTATCAGTCAAATTTAATAAAGTTTGATTTTCCCAGGATATTAATTTAATTGTGCTATGTTGTTCTATATTCTACAATTTGTTCCTGATGCAACAATTGTTTGATTGATAAATCATATTTCTAATATAGAACAAAGTATAATCCGATAACGGAGGAGAAAATCTGTCTAGAAGACAGTTATGCCACACTAAGTGAATTGGAATTATTATGACTATCGCCAGAAGCGATACTCTCATAGTTGGCACTAGAAGAATGCCATATTATACCCTGAGTCCAGTCATATTTTTTTAAGTTTTAAAAATATTGGTCTAAATTGTTTCCTTACGGAGACAAAGAAAGAGAATGGTACAGAATACCTACTCATGACTAAGTTTAATGGGTGTAATTAACGTGTGGTTAAAAGGATTCATTCTCTCTCCCAAGTTATATTATGCATATATAAAACACGAAGTTTGTGTTGCGATAAAAACCCAGAATATTAAGATCTAGCGATCGATTTGGGTTATCTTGAGTTGAATATTATGAGAAGTATAATAAATAATTCTGCGCCATAATATAAAACTACTGACCTTTCCTAAACCTCGAACCTTTTGTGCCCTGCATGTGCTAAAGGAAAGCTGATAGTTCGTCCCTCTCATCTTAAAATTAGGGAAGAATCATTAAATTTCCTGGAAAGAATTCAAGGTGATATCTGTGGACCAATTCATTTTGTCGGGCCCATTCATTATTTCATGGTGCTAATAGATCTTCGCTACTAGATGGTCCCATGTATGTCTCTTATCTACTAGGAACCATACTTTTGCTAAATTAATCGCCCAAATCATTAGATTAAGAGCCTCTTTTCGAGAAGAAAGGATTAAGTCCATTCAATGGACAATGTCATGAAGTTTACCTCAAAAGCATTCAATGATTATTGTTTAGCTCTAGGCATTAATATAGAGCATTCGCACTTATGTCCACACCCAAAATGGCCTTGCAGAGTCATTAATTAAGAGAATAAAACTTATTGCTTGGCCGCTCTTGCGAGAATAATTGGCTTCCCACCGGTTGTTGGGGCCACGCGAAGGTCGCATACTACGGTAATAATTCAACTCGAGACCAACCGCATATTATGAAATTTCCCGCTTCAGAGATAGTGCGTGGAAAAGAATTAAGTATTTCCCATCTCATGAAAATATGGTCGTGTTGTATACATGCCAATCTCTCCACCACAACAGATAACCATGGGACCTCACCGAAGTTGAGGATCTATATAGGTTATGAATCATCATGTATTAAAACACCTAGAGCCTATGACAGGATGCATTCACGACTCTAAGATGCAGTGATCATACTAAGGACATTTTTCGGCATTATGGGGAGATAAGTACCACATTTCGAATGCCTAGTCCTTAGACCCACGACTAAAGAAGCTGAACTTGAAGTTCAGAGGATAATAAGTCTGCAATAAATAAGCTAATAAACTACCAAATACCTTCACTGGTCATAAGGGAGTGAAAGATCTCATATACCTGAAGTATATGCACCTGAAAGAGTGGAGATATCCTAGAAGGATATTGAACCTACTCTTAACCCTCATGATAAGAAGAGGGGGAGGCCTCCAGGTGCACGGGACTCAATTCCGTGGAGACGTTTGCAGAAGTAGAGAACCGAATAAATGAGAACACTACCATAATAAAGAGAAGAAGCTCAACCTGATGTTGAAAAAATCCCTGAAGTGAGCCATCCTAGAGATGGTAACATCCCTGAAGTGATCCATCCTGAAGATGATAACCCAACAGATATTTGCGCAAGACAATTCCACGCCGAAGTCGGAACACTCAGACTCTGTCGTTGTGGGAAATCACGAGGAGTTGGAAGAACTCTATATAGATATATCCCCGAAGTGATGCAGGAGAAATAAATAAAAGAAAAGACTACAATTGTCGACATATCTTTGCCTCTAAAATTGCTTAAAACTGGATCCAGATCCAAAGTCCATGGCAGAGTGTCAGAAGCGCTCAGATAGGGTCAAACAAAGGAAGCAATTGAGGCAGCACTCGCTTAATAAGAGGAAAATTTCTGGTCCTGTTGACTGAATATTTCCTAAAGTGATTCCCTGGAGGATCAAATGGGTTTTTCATCAAGAAGATAAATAAAAATACCCTGGTGGTGAGATATAAAAAGCGAGGCTTGTAGCACAAGGGTTCACGCAGAGACCCGGCATCGATTACGATGAAACATATTCTCCTATGATAAGTGGAATAACATTCCGATACTTAATATAAATGGCAGCCAGCTTAAATTTAGAAATGCAGTTGATGGATGTGGTGACCGCATATTTATATGGGTCACTGGATTCGGACAGCTATATGAAAGTCCCTGAAGGAGTAAAAGTCCCGGATCCTAATAATCGCAACATGTATAGCGTCAAACTGCAGAGATCGCTATACGGATTAAAACAGTCAGGAAGAATGTGGTATAACCGGCTTAGTGAGTTCCTCCTGAAGAAGGGATACTCCAATAATGATGATTGTCCCTGTGTGTTCATAAAGAATCCCAGAACGGATTTCAGATCATCTCGATGTATGTTGATGATCCGAATATCATCGAACCACCGAGGAGATAAAGGAAGAGAGTGCTTACCTCACGACGGAGTTTGAGATGAAAGATTTGGGTAAAACCAAAGTTTGCTTAGGCTTGCAGCTAGAGCATCTCCCAGAAGGAATTCTTGTTCACCAGTCGTCCTATACCCGGAAGGTATTGGAAAAGTTTAATATGAATAAATCACATCCCTTGAAAACCCCCATGGTCGTAAGATCCCTTGAAGTGGATAAAGACCCTTTTAGACCGAGGATGAAAAATGAGGAAGTCTTAGGACCTGAAGTCCCATATTTAAGTGCTATCGGAGCACTCATGTACCTTGCGAACTGCACAAGGCTTGATGTTTCATTCGCAGTGAATTTGCTAGCAAGACATAGTTTAGCTCCAATCAGAAGACATTGGGCTGGTGTAAAGACTGTACTCAGATCTCTCCAAGGTACTCAAGATCTTGGGTTATTTTTCCAGAAGAACCAAGACTTGACTATGGTGGGATATACGGATGTTGGCTATCTGTCTCGATCCCCACGATGCCAAATCTCGGGTGGTTTTGAGTTTCTCGTGGTATGCAATTTGTTTCCTAGCGGTCTTGTAAACAGACAGCTGGTAACAACTTCTACCAACCACTCGAGATTATAGTTCATGTATGAAGCCTCACTGAATGTGTTAATTTGCGGCGTGTGATTAGCCATATCCGAAGTCATGTGGCCTTAACATCGTCAATACCCCACAATTATCTATGAAGATAATTCTGCTTGTGTTGCACAAATGCAATTGGGTTATGTAAAAAGCAATATTACGAAGCATATTGCTCCTAAATTATTCTATCCTCATGAACTCCGGAAGAGTAGTGAGATAAAAATCTTACAAACTAAGTCATGTGAAAATCTCGCAGATTTATTCACCAAGTCCTTGCCTAAATCCATATTTCAAAGATATGTTAAAGGCATTGGAATGAGAAGACTTAGAGAGATGCAGAGTTCAGGGGGAGAAACCCTTGAACCATAACCCTTATTGCGATCCTGAAGATCCTAATAAAACCACTCAAGGTAATAAGTTGTACTTTTTTTCCCTTTGGTGAGTTTTCTGAAGTTTTCTCACATAAAGGTTTTAATGAGGCAACTAGTGCAACATAGCATCGAAAGTGCGATGTACTCTTTCTCCATCTCCTTTTTCCTTTGGGTTTTTGAGTGGAGTTTTAACGAGACATATGCATTACGCGGTATTCGACCAAGGGGGAGTGTTATGAGATAAGGAAACCTAAACCAAATATGGTTAGGACTCTATCTCTTCATGGTGTGGTCGAATCCGAACTCTCTCCTCACGCCGCTATATATATGGGTGCCCCCTCATTGTAAAGGATTGCATCAATAAAGAGAGAGATTTCCACCCTATATTCTGTGTGTTCTCGATTCTTGATTCGCGTGTTTGTGCATGCGTGCTGTTGATTCGAGTAGACAATCGTTGGCGTTCTTCGACGTTTTACAACACTCTTGTTATTGTTGTTGTGCTGTCGCCGTTTTTCGAGCTGGTGTTTGTTCTGTGAGGGAGAGCTCTCGCCTTGTTCCAAAAAATTTTGTAAGCTAGCATTCGCATGCGCACAACACGACCATTAGCAAATTGTTAGTCCACAGTCCCCAACTCATCATCGGTTTTTTTCAGTGCATTAGCACTGCAGTCGTATAATTTCGGAACGACAAGATTAATTAACCAGTTAAGAAATTGTTGGTGCCAAAAAATATAACGACGAATTGATCGGCTCAAACACACAAAAACGTTAGGTTCAAGAGGTTCGAGGTGTATCAGCCGATTTGATCTTACAATCGGCAAAATAGATTGAAAATAAACTCAAAGCCGATCTAATGTAATAGTCGGCAAAAATCTAAACAGTTATTCAAAGCCAATTAAATTGTCAGTAACGATAAATCTAAGCAGCTTGTTAGATCTGGTTAGATAGTTGATAAAAGTAAATTTTCCTGAAAAAGGTGATGTATAGTAAGATTGGAGAAAACCAAACCTAGCATAATCGAAGAAGATCAACAATTGGTGATATGTAACTTTATGGATTAATGATGAATTACAAGACATTAAAGTTACAAGACTACCCCTATCTGATAGGAAAAAGTAGATGCAATTGTTTGATTAATTGTTGAATCCTCTTCTTGCTTACCCTTGATCCCATTTTATAATGCATAGGCCGATTGTAACGACTATTCTTTTTGGTACAGAATACCATAAAGGATAATCTATGTGTATACAGTACTAGTCTTATAATCAGTAGTTAGTACACATATTTACAACATTAGTAGGACATCCATATGCAATGTAGTCTTACAATTCAGCGTATATTACAGCGGAAAGAATAAAAGTCTTGTAGTGTACCCATCTAATCCTCAGACAGTTGACAAGGTATAATCCCCAGAAAGTCGTATCATCAAAATTCCCATATCATTTGCAAAACATATATCTTCATGGAGCCTTTTTTTCAACTAAACTAACAAATAAGCAATTGTGAGTACTTTCGTACTCAGCAAGATTTAAGGTGTATCATAAAAATGCAATAAATACAGGCTATGTCAAAAAAGGTTTCTATGATTATTTTGCATAAAGCTAATTTGAAATTGTAAATACTAAGCAATATTTCTATAATCACTGTACAATGAACAGTTATACACCCATAATGGAACGAAGGGGGCCATTATGTGTTGTCTAATCCATAATGGATTTACCTGTACCAATACAAGAGATTGTTGTGCTATTTGGGGTTATTCTAAGGTTATTATGGTTCACGGTTCAATATTTATCAAGAAAGTTTCATGAGACAACAGGTATATATACTAGTTCCACAATATAACAAAATTACTGAGAATACGCGTATGCAAAAATCGATTTGACAAAACAAAACAAAAATTAAAATACTGGGATCAATATGATCAAATAGGGTGCTTGCCTTGCTGTTTTGATGTCGGTAACATAGTCGAGGTCATCGACAACAATGTCTAGCACGTCGGAGTCTACACGTTGTTCGACGAGGAATAAAGCAAATAGCAAATCTAATAAGAGCAAAAAAAGTCAGGTAATCACCATGTTGAAATATGAGTTAAAGTAGAAGGTTCTAGAGATAAAAAGATTTTAGGTGATGGTCCTCAATTTTTATACCTCTTTGTTTATATTATGAATTCTTAAGTTCATGTTATATATGACATAGACTTTTAGTAGGGTCCAAGTTTAACATTCGTCTGAATACCATTACCTATATAGCATCAGAGGGCCCTGACTTCTAGAAATTGTCATCTCATTAGAGCATTAGAGGGTCCTAACCTTTGGGGTTCGTTCGAAAGAATACCTTTACCTTTGCAACATCAGAGGGTTCCAACCCCTCGAAAACATTGAAGTTGATCTCACTGGTTTCAATATTTTAATTAAAAAATTAACTAGACTATTAGCTTCATTTTAGTGAAGCTTCTGATTTTTGAAGTAGAGATTTGATCAAATCATTCAAAGATCTTCCTTCTCTGCCTTTTTATTTATTTTTTTCTTACTAAATTGTTGGTTAATCACATGACAAATGGCTCTCTACTTGTCACGTATGTTATTAAAGCATCATTCTAACTAGGTAGATAAGCGCGCTACGCTGCGCCGGCTGAATTTCGATAGCATGCGCTCGGAAAGTTAATAATTTTTTATTTTCGCAAAACCACCCACCGGTCAAAAATAGTCTAGAGGAAAAAGGGGGAAAAATTATTAGAGATGACAACCTTCTTTTATCGAGCTTAATACTCTACGCGTTCACGGAGTAATAATACATGTTCGCAAAACCATCCACCGGCAAAAAATAGCCTAGAGGAAAAAGGGCGAAAATTTTGCGATGAATCTGTGTTTTTTTTGTGACGAAAATATTTTTAGGGTTTTTGGGTGGCGAAACATTTTTTTAGGGTTTTTTGTTGCGTTTGTTAAAAAATGGGTCGTTAGGGCCTTGGCGAATCTATGGGTCGCTATAAATCTTCTGACGAATCTACATTTTTAAAAAAACCCGCGGTTATGACCCGTTGGCAAATCCATAAGTCGCTATAAACCTTCGATGAATCTGTGTTTTTTCTGTGACGAAAACATTTTTTTCGGGTTTTTTGGGCGACGAAAACATTTTTTCCGGGTTTTTTTGTTGCGTTTGCTAAAAAAAATGGGTCGTTAGGACCCCCCCGGCGAATCCACGGGTCACTATAAATTTTCGGACGAATCTGCATTTTTTTTTTAAAAAAACCGCGATTATGACCCATTGGCAAATCCATAAGTTGCTATAAACCTTTGATGAATCTGTGTTTTTTTGTGACGAAAACATTTTTTTCCGTTTTTTTTTGTGACAAAAACATTTTTTCCGGGTTTTTTTGGTGGCGAAAACATTTTTCCGGAAAACGGAGAAAGGACTCAACGCAAGAAGCGAGGACACATTTGTTATTTTTGGACTGTTCGCTATCACGAAAAATTAGAAAAGGGCTTGTTCGCGATTCGAGATTAACGGAGGCTTTTCCAGTAAACGCCGCTTAAGGACCCAAACGCGAAGAAAAATTTTATTTTTGTCTCTGAAAATTACGAGGACTTATCCGTAATTTCAAGAAACGGAGGGTCTTTTCATAAAATCATGGCGACACGTGGACCTTTGGAGGCCTCCAATTCCTTCGCTTATACTTTTCAGTAAAGCGCCGCCGCGAGACCCAAACGCGAAGAAAAATTTTATTTTTTGTCTCACAGAAAATTACACAGGGACTTATCCGTAATTTCGAAGAAACGGAGGGGTCTTTTCGCAAAATCGCCGGCGACATGTGGACCGGCTGGGAGGCCTCCAATTCCTTCGCTTATAAGGAGTTTTATATTTACTAATTATTGTATGAGGGCTTACATGGGACATATATGTACATGGACGTAAGAAGTTGTACTATGTAAAGCTAGCTGAAGATCTTGATATTTGAGTCTAGTATACAGTTAACTATTCGAGACCATTAGGTTAGGATGCGTTTGGTTGAGTGGACGAGGGTGAATGGGATAGGATGGTACAGGATGGATGAGATGATCCTGGATGAGATGGTACAGGGAAGGTGTTTGGTTGGCTGAATGAAATGATACAAGATTTTGTTTGGTTGCTTAGATGGAATGATACAGGATGGTATGAGATGATGTTTGGTTGCTTGAATAGAATGGCACAGGATGGTACGAGATAATGTTTGGTTGGAGGGATAGAGTTGGATTGAGGGATAAGGTTAATTTGAAAGATGAAGCTTGATTGTCCGAGCTACCGATACAGGGATGAAGCTTGAAGCCTAGGTATCATCTGGAGTGTGCAGAACACGCAAATTGAATGGAAATTTGTACTCTTTTTTTTTCCCTCTCTTGGGGTTTATAATTAATGGATGCATCAATCTATAGGCAAAAATGTCATGTACCGACAGACAACAATACAGCATCACAAGTTCAAAAACAGGAATTAATTCAAAAACAACATCACACGTTCAAAAACAGCAATACATCATCACAAGTTCAAAAACTGACACTGAATTTTCTAGGATACCATTACAGGTATACCTTCTGGTCAGGCTAGCATTTGTATCAGGTACTGAGCTACTACAAAAGAGAATGTAATACTACTTGCAAACAGCACTTTATACAGGTCCATCATCATTTGAGATCACCAGTACCACAAAAATACTCTTGGTGAACCAGTATTACATCATCAAATTTCAGTACAAACCAACAAAAATACTCTTGGTGAACCAGTATTACATTCTTGGTGAAACCAAACAGTACTCAACAGATTTGCATTACAGAGCTTCCATCAAGTTATCCATGTCACAAACACATAATCTGGAACGATCTCCAATCAGTGATCGCATGACAGAAGGTAAATAAAATAGCTAGGAAAAGGAATATCAATGAACTCACCAAGTGGTAGATTGTATCAACAGATAATCCACAGGGCTCACAAGATCTGCGATAGGAACTTGCCAAGTCATCAGTTGAAAAGCATATATGAAAACCCCAAAAGGCAGAATCTTATGAACTCAAATAATGCCATATATACCAATCTTCAGTATAAAGGTTATTGCAAATACAACCTCCCAGATACTTGAATTGGAGACAGAAACACATAACCAATGAAACTTGCATTGAGAGGTGATGATAGAAGCACTACTCATACAACATCACTGATTGAAATCAATAAGCTAGGTACAGTAATCAAACAAGTATCCCAGAATTCAAACAAGTATCGACAGTCTGCAGATCATCTGACACTACTGGAAATCGCAGGACATGGAGAATAAAAATAAACCTTCAGCCTTGCACGTTTTTCTAAATTTGTGTTCACTTTTAAACTGATCACTGTAATATGAACAATACCAGTTTCATGTTGGGACAGTGAAATAAAAACTGGGTCTACAACTATCAGTTGTAGTTGGCTCGTGGTCAATTACAAGTTCACTGTAAATTTGCTGGCTCGTGGTCAATTACAAGTGTGCTCAGACTCTAGGATCGGACATTTCAGATTTCATCAAGCCATGAACATCAACCAATAGGTCCAACAGTAATGTCATTTAAGATTTTTTTTTCAGAGAAATGCCGTACAAATTTCAGATTTTTCAGACACAAATTTTGGGTATAGTTTCCTTCCACACGCCAAACTAACATCAAAGTACCTATGTTCTTCTGTTCCTTCTTTAGACAAACACAACAAGTGAAGCGGTGAATTTTGTAGAGCACATGACATTAGAAGCTTAAAACACCATATCAACATCTCATTGCGCAGAACTTTCTCTTGCAGGTAACTTCCTCTAGCTCCCCAATCCAACGGAACTAGCACAGCAGTATCAAGAAATCGAGCAGACAAATGAAGAGAGGCTCTCTCACCGCGTAACGAGGAGGCAGAGGTGAAGGCGGCGCGCCGAGACCGCAGCCGAGAGCGAGGCGGGGAGGCGGATGGCGTGGAGGAGGATGAGACGAAGGAACTCCGGAGGAACGGGAGGCGGAGGCGCCCATCGAGGCCGCCTTGCGGCGGAGACCGCCGCCGATGGCCACCACCGAGATCCTCCGGTGTGGAGGGAGAGGCGCCATTGGGGAGGCCAGGCTAGCGGGACAGCGGCGATTTAGGCGAGTGAGGCCTCGGGAGGCGAGTGGGCGAGGAGCCCCACAGCGTCTTGGCGAGTGGGCGAGGCGTGCGGCGGTCGAAAGCGAGTAGGCGAGGCGCTCTGTCTCGTCGGTTGGAAAAAATCGCCAGTATCGAGCAGTCAGAGATTTTGAAGGAATATTCCAGAATCTGCACCACCTTGTTTGCACCGCTTTTGGAAATTTCGGAAGAATCGACAAAAAGAATGAGTTTGGATAAGGTGCGAAAGAATCTATGGAAATTTGGATAAACATATGAAAATCCCATATGACGTCTGCATAACAGCTTGGAAACTAGAGACCGGAAGGAAACTCTGGCCGATTCGGATTGCGTTGTCGTATTGGATCAGACTCGGATCGGCTAGGCAGTATATAAAGGCGCACCAAGGCTGTTTGAAGGGGGACACACAATCAACCAACACATCTAGTTTTTACTTTTCATAGTTCTTAGTCTTTTTAGCATTGTAATCTTTCCTCTGTAAGTCGACACTGACCAAATAAAGTTGCGCATCGCCGATTGTTTGATCGTCATTGGCTTTTTCAGGTTCGATTCGTTCTGTCTTGTTGCGCATCGCCTTTTCAGAATCGATCTACCTTTTATCCCCGGATTAGTCTTGATCGACTAATCTATTTACCCTTCTAATCGGCTTTTCCGGCCGATTCTTGATTTTAGCCGATTCACTTCACGGATCGGCTTGATTGAATTTCACAACACTTTCCCTTATCGATTGCAGGGACAAATCGATTGGCACGCTCGCGCATACTTGAACCCGGCGTTCGTCTGGTGTGTTGCAACCAGAAACCCTCTTCACGTTTTTGGCGTCAACACATTTTTGGCACGCCCGGTGGGACCACCAAATCGACAAGATGACTGCAGGCAAGTCCACCGCACCAGCCGACGTGAACACCGATGCCATAATCGTCCCTACCTTGGACGATTTAACTCGAGAAGCGGCGCAAGGAGATTGAAGACCGAAAGGCGCCTTGGAAGAATTGATCTTTGGGTTGTTATCGAAAACCCGACGAGGGTCACCGAAGATGGCGTTGTTAGCGTTGAACCCCTTCGGCGAGACAGATCTTTGCGTCAAATTCGATGGCCGATATCTCCGGCACAAGCGAATTATCTGCTATGATTGAGCAATCATGCATCACGCATTGATTAACCAATCGCCGGCTTTAATTCGACCTTGAAGCCGATGATAGAGAATAAGCGTAAAGACGATTGCACAAGAACTAGCGACATCTGGAGGGTTGATGGATCCGTTGCAGCCACTCCCAACATATCCTATGTACTCCGTGGCACCAAACACTACCACGATCAAAGCTTCGACACCGGCGCCATCGCTAATGCCGACCCAACCCACCGTGGTAGCACCATCAAACCCTCGTCCAAACCCAGCCGCTCATTACCATGCATACACCGACGCGGCGAAAATAGATCCATCAGCATCAGCAACGTCCTATGCCCAGTCGGCTTCTCAGCCGATTGAATTAGATAGAGGTTGTAAACCCCAAGGACCATTCCATGTTAAGAATCCGGTTCCATATAAAGTAGTTACATACCCAGAGCAGCTTGGTCCATTGCACGAGATCTGGTCGCCAGGCGATGGGTATGAGCCATGGCAACAACAATACCCATCGGCTAGGATAAGCCGGCCGCCGAAGTTTGCACTCGGGGCGGGATATTGTTGAGCACGATTCATCCAAACCCGGTATCCCATCGGCCAATGGCATCAATTGGGCGACCAAATTTCTATGGTCTTGAGGACCGTTTGGCCCTCTGACCCAAAGGGAAAACGATCGGCTATAGAAAGCCGTATCCAGATTATATTGACCGAATGCCATATCCCCATAATTTTAGGATTCCCGATTTCGTAAAATTTTCGGGGGATGATTCGGTCACCACTCTGGAGCACGTTGGGCGATTTATAGCTCAGTGCGGTGAAGCAGCTCGATCCGATGGATTAAAAATCAGACTTTTCCCTTTATCTTTATCGGGAACTGCTTTCACTTGGTTCACGAATCTGCCTCCAAATTCGGTCCACTTTTGGAACGATTTAGAAGGCCGATTCCACGAATACTTCTTTTCTGGCAGTTTGGAATTAAGGATTTCGGATCTAAGTCTTTGTCAAACGAAATTTGGTGAATCGGCTTTTGATTACATTAGAAGATTTAGAAAGTCGAAATCATTTGCTTTAGTGTGGTATTGCCAGATAACCAACTAGCCGATTTAGCCTTCCAAGGGTTGATCTCCCCGCTTAAAGAGAAGCTTGCGGGGCAAGAGTTCACAGACCTAAGCCATCTACTCCATCGGGTATCGGCACAAGAAGGCCGATATTTAAATAAAGAATTCAAAGACAAAATTAGATTAAGTAACAATGGAAAAGATAAGGCTAAAATAAATATGGTGGAATACGGTTCTAGTGAGACTTGAAGATGAAGCGACGTGAACATAGCCGAATGGATAAAGGTTCTAAAAACCACTCGTGCTGTTTCATGGCTCAAGCCGACTAGGAGTAAGTCGGAAGTTAAATACGCTTTCGGCGTGTCTAAATGTGACCGTATATTTGACATGCTATTACAAGAAAAGTTGATCGACACGGAAGGACATACTATACCATCTACCGAAATCAAAAAGCGGCAGATCTTTGTAAGTGGCACCATTCTTTCTCCCATAACACTAACGATTGCAATATCTTTCGACAACAAATACAGGCAGCCATCGAAGACGGTCGGCTCAAATTTGCAGAAGAGCCGGCCATGGAAGTCGATGTCAACCCCTTCCCAATCAACATGGTCCAATGCTCCAGCAAAGGGAAACAGATTGTCAGCGAGAAGCCCAGTACAACACGACAAGTCGACATAGAGTCCAGTTCGAAGGGGGAAACACTGAAGATAACCATCGGCTCATTTCAAATTGAAGCCGATAAAGATGGGAAGAATTCAAGAACAATCAAGCCAAGAGGAGATTTGCGAGTCGGGCAATGGTACAAAGCAGAAAGAACACCACCGCGAAAACCAGCGTTCAAGCCTAAGCCAACGTTCTCTCAGTTGCTTGAGAAATACGAAAGAATGAGCCATCGGCAGGAGCAGCAGCATCGCCGACCAGAGGAATTGCGTCGGCCACATATGGTGTCGCGGCCCAAGGATTGGTATCGGCCGGACAACGCAGAAAGAGCTCACCAGAGATGCCCTTTTTGGCGGTTCTGTTGGGAAAAGGGCATGACTTTACCGTCTGCGAGGTCATGCCCCATGGAACATTACCCACAAAAGGATCGACCAAGGCCACCGCAAAGGAGCATTCGAAGGCCGACACCGAACCGTATGAGGCATCGCACAGAAACCGAAGAAGGAAAGGCTAGGCACACCAAATCGGGATGAGGAGCCGATCAAAACTTGATCGGCAAAATCCGTAAGCCAATAGAGCCCAAACCCAGATGGTGCCCAACCGGACTTAGCCGTTCACAACGCAGACGACTTCAACGCCTAAGGACGCTGGAGATGAGGGAAGCCGAAGAGGAAGAACAGAGGGATAAAACGTTCAATGAGTTACGGCCAATGAGACTTGTAAAAAAGGAATGGAGGATAAAGGGCCAAGCCGACAACGAGTCGGATTCCTTTGACGACTTGATGTCGCCGATAGTCAGGAACGATACTCCTCCCATGGACATCAACATGGTATTCACTTTGCCAACCGAATTCAGAATCAAAACAGAATCGGCTAAAGACACTTTCGCACAGCTGTGCCTAGGTGCGCAGGACGCCGTGTTTGAAAAACCACAAGACCCCCATCGGCACTTAAAGCCGTTGTATTTAAAAGGCTTTATCAACGGTAAGCCGATATCAAGGATGCTTGTGGATGGAGGGGCTACTGTAAACTTGATGCCACTTAGTACCTGCAGAAAATTGGGGAAGACCGATGAAGACTTGATCAAAACAAACATGGTATTAAATGACTTCACGGGTGACCCCACTGAAGCCAAAGGAGTGATGGTAACTGAACTGACCGTCGGCAATAAAACCTTGCCGACCGCGTTCTTTGTGGTTGAGGCAAAAGGGAACTACAGTGTGCTCCTAGGGCGGGATTGGATACACGCCAACTGCTGTATACCCTCGACCATGCACCAATTGCTTATCCAGTGGAACGGGGATGAAGTCGAAATCGTCTCAGCCGATACATCGGCTCACATTGCCATGGCCAGCTCCGATGCAAATTGGCCACATGATGAAGCAGAATGCATATCAGGTAAGGCACTGGACGATTGTGATTTCATCAGTATTGGGAAGACAGGCTTTACGCCGATCGATGTCGAACCGAGCACCTTTGATCGGTAATTTGAAATCTTGAGAAGATGGGGTCAAAAATGATCCAACTTTTACAAGGCAGAGCAAGGAGCTATCGGCACGAAGTAAATTCCTGTGAAGCTATTGAAGATTTCCAAAGCGAAAAGTTGGGGCAAGGTTTCACTTCAGCCGATATGCTTGAAGAAATTGATATAGGAGAAGGTGATAGAAAGAGACCAACTTTTGTGAGCGCAAGTTTAGGCCTAGAATATAAAAATAAGTTGGTCGAAATACTCGAAAATACAGGATTGTTTTGCTTGGGAATACTATGAGATGCAGGTTAAGCCGGCGGCTAGTTGAACATCGGTTGCCTATTAAGCGGGATATCGACCATATAAGCAACCTCCTCGTCGTTTTAATCCGAGTGTATAATGTAATAAAAGAAGAAATTGAAAGGTTCTTTGGAGGCCAAGTTTATAAGGCCTTGCCGATCGCCGAGTGGGTGTCCAACATTGTTCTGTCATGAAGAAAAATGGTAAGCGGGTATGTGTAGATTTTAGAGATTTGAATAAAGCCACGCCAAAGGATGAATATCCGATGCCTATAGCCGATATGCTTATCGATCTTGCCTCGGTAACAAAATCATTAGTTTTCTTGATGGGAAGCATTTGGATATAACCAGATATTCATGGCAGAAGCCGACATCCCTAAAACGGCCTTCAGATGTCCCGGCGCGTTAGGGTTATATGAATGGCCAGTAATGACATTCGGTTTGAAGAATGCGGGTGCCACTTATCAACGTGCCATGAATTTAATTTTTCACAATCTGATCGGCCATATCGTTGAAATTTACATCGACGACGTGGTTGTCAAGTCTAAGGAGAACTGGCAACCCTTAGCCGACTTAGAAAAGGTATTCCAAAATACGAAAGCCCATGGGTTAAAAATGAATCCTTTGAAGTGCGCATTTGGCGTGTCGGCCGGTCAGTTTCTCGGCTTCATGGTGCATCAGAGAGGTATCGAAGTTAGCCAGGCAAGAGTCAATGCCATAACAAACACCGAGCCGCCGACATGCAAAAATGAATTGCAAAAATTGATCGGCCAAATTAACTACTTACGACGATTTATCTCGAATCTGTCTGGTAGGATCCAAGCTTTTACGCCGTTATTAAAGTTGAAGGATCATCGAGGAGTTCGTGTGGGGAGCCGACAAGAAAAAGCTTTTGATGAAATCAAAAATACTTGGCATCACCACGATCTGGCGCTGTGAGAGAATTCCTTCAAATTATACGTGTCATTTGAAAAGGAAACTATCGGGGCCGTATTAGGCGCGAGAGATCGATGGCAAAGAGCGTAATATTTTATCTCGGTAAAGACGACTCTTGGATCTTTGAAACCGGTACCCTTCGGTAGAAAAATTGTGTTTAGCACTATATTTCGCTTGCACAAAGTCGAGGCACTCGTTTTAGCATCGACTTGTGTAGTGGTATGTAAAACTGATATTATCAAATACATGTTGTCGGCACCAATCTTGAGAGGACGACTTGGGAAATGGGCGTATGCTCTGACTGAGTTCGACCTACAGTTTGAATCGGCTAAAGCTGTTAAAGGGCAAGCCATAGCCGATTTCATTACAGGGCATGATATCTTGACAGGAATGGTCGGAATAGCCCCATGGCAGTTATATTTTGACGGGTCAGTTTGCCAAGATGGAAGCGGAATTGGTATCGTACTGATATCGCCCAAAGGGTACAGCACGGAATTTGCGTATCGACTTAATAGCCGATGCTCCAATAACCAAGCCGAATACGAAGCATTGCTCAAAGGACTGAGACTATTAGAGGGTATCGGTGTAAGCGATGTAGAGGCCTTTGGCGACTCATTATTAATTGTTCAACAAGTAAAAGGGGAGTTCCGATGCAACGATGAGGTGTTGTACAGATATTTGGAGTATTGTTACAGTGCTATAGACACATTCGCTACATTGTCTA
This sequence comes from Guadua angustifolia, assembly GCA_036346375.1. Classification (NCBI taxonomy): domain Eukaryota; kingdom Viridiplantae; phylum Streptophyta; class Magnoliopsida; order Poales; family Poaceae; genus Guadua; species Guadua angustifolia. The sequence goes on from CM070507.1 coordinate 57,648,944, forward strand.
TCAAACATATACCCCGGGAGTCGAATGATAGGGCCAATGCATTGGCCCAAGCACATCAGACTCTGAGAGAGGATAGCCGTCTGAAATATTGGATTCCATAGAAAAAGCGATCTTGTGTGTCAATACCACCGATTGGAGAGCAGAGATAAAAGCTTACTTGGCAAACCCTCTGGAACCACTTGAGCATAAAATTTGCGAAAGCATTAAAATATGTCTTGATGGGAGATGAGTTTGTATTATCGGACCTTTGGAAGGTTTGCCTTCTGCGGTGTCTAGGTGATGAAGAAGCAAAAAGTGGCTATGGGCGAGGTCCATGAGGAATTTGTGGTGCACATCAATCGACACAAGATGAAATGGAGTGCTTGAGAAGGACGAGGATACTTTTGGCCGACAATGTTAGAAGATTGCTTCAAGTATTACAAAGGGTGCCAAAGTTGTCAAAAGTTTGGGAATGTCTGACTTGCACTGACATCGGCTCTACATCCGATTATTAAACCATGGCCGTTCGGAGGATGGGGATTGGCGTAATCGGCCAAATATTCAGCGTCAAGCAAAGGCCATAAGTTTATCCTTGCACCCACAGACTATTTTTCAAAATGGGTGAAGCCGTTCCGCTCAAAAAGTCACCGATGTAGAAGCAATCGGCTTTGTTAATGAACACATTATCCATCGATTCGGCATTCCTCAAACTATCACAACCGATCAAGGAAGCTGTGTTCATGTCTAACGACTTTAAAAGCTTTGCGAAAGTCGGGCATCAGTTGTAACTCTTCGCCATACTACGCTCGGGCTAACGGACAAGCGAGTCGTCTAACAAAACTCGATCAAACTTATCAAAAGAAAAATTGGCGAAAAGCCTAGAACTTGGCATTCTACACTATCGAGAATCTTTGTGGGCTTATCGGCTGGCGTTTCATGGGTCGACTAAGTTATCACCGTATCGGTTGGTATATGGTCAAGAAATTTGTGTTGCCGTAGAAATAAGCGTTGAATCAATGCGAGTGGCAAGCGAGAATAATCTATCGATTCGATGAGTACAAGGAATTGATCTTTGTACAATTTGGATGACTTGGCGGAATTAAAGGTGGATTCGTTGAATCGGCTTAAAAGGAATAAAGAAAGAGTTGCAAGAGCATATAATAAAAAGTTGTACCGAAGAACTTTGGCGGCCGAGTTAGTGTGGAAGCGATATTGCCGATTGGTTCTAAAGATAACCGATTACGTAAATGGTAAGCCTACTTGGGAAGGACCATATAAAATAAATCGGCTTGTAGGTGGGAGCGCCTATATACTTGAAACACTCGAAGGATTGATATTGCGAAGGCAATCAGCGGAAAATATCTAAGCGGTACTACCCTAGCGTTTGGATCGGTGTGTAATTAAGACATACTATGCAAAGGATATGGAAATAAATCGGTTAAACAGCCGATTAAGTAAAATAAAAGTAATCGGTTAAACACCGATTCTGATGGAATTACAAAGTAGCAAGCAAAAGCACCGTTTCGGAATAGCACCAACAAGTTACAAAATTACAGGCCTGAGCCAGGGATTCTAGCCCACAAAGCCGAAAGTGCTGCAGCAACTTTGGCCAATGTTTCAGTGACGCCGCATATAATGTCTTCATCAGCTTTGGCGGTGCCGGGCACTGGAACAACTTTGGCCGATTGTTCTTTCACTTTTGCTACGGTAAGGCCAATATCGGCTTTCTGGCTCTTCAGAGATGCTGAGGTAGCAGTCACCAAGACAAGATTGTTTGCAAGTTCCTCTTCCACTTTAGCTAGCTCCTCCTCAAGCCGCTTCTTCGTTAACTCCAATTTTTGCGCTGAGAACTTTGCAGCCTTGAGGGTAGAGGAATCTTCGTCATACTTCTTCTTCTTGGCCTTGGCCTCCGCCACCAACTCATCCAGACGGCGTTGGTCGGCTGCTTGAGCCTCTCGTTGTGCTATTCTGGCCGTTGCAGCCTCAACTTCCGCCCGCCTCTCATCTATATGACAAACATCCAAAATGGCTTTCAGGGCTTTAGGCGGGAGATCAGCTTCTACCATGGCCATTGCATCACGAATCGGTTGAGCATTGGCCAAGATGACTGCTTCTGGCTGAGAAATTACAGTTAAAAGTCGATTTAATTTCTCCTGCATATTCGGGCCCGATTGGACAACCGCAGCCGATGCCTTCTGAGAGACCGTGATGATGTTACGGATGTCAGCTGCATAGTCATCGGGGGTGATCCCTTCCGGGTCGGCTAGCTCATCCAAGGTAAAGCCGAGCAAGTCATCAAAGTCTGACGGTTCCTCTTGGGTAGTTTCTTTGATTGTCGGCTGAGGAGGCGAAGTGACAGGGGGCTGTGCTTGAAGAAGTGATATTGGGGTACTAGCAGAAGCACCCTGGAGCTCGGCCAAAACACCAGCCGCTTGAATAGACGCTGTCGGCTAGAAAGAGGAATATTACGAGGTTAGAAACTTAAAGTCAATGACCTTTGGTAAGCATAAAGAATAGTTTAGCTCTTACTGCACTTAAAGCCGACGGACGAGGAGAACTTTCAGCGCTTTGTTCCTTGCGCTTCAGATGTTTTTTGGGCGGGACCTTGGTGGATTTGGGTTTTTCTGGAAAAGACAAAAGGATGAGCAAAGGGATGAACGGGAAATATTTATCGGCTAAGATAAGAACTTACTGGATTTTCTTTCTTTCTCGAGCTCTAATAGACAAGGACTGTTTACTCCGAGAGTGCCAGAACCCATCAGGACGGGTGGATGGATGGGGCGTTTTCCTTTCGACCCACCAGCCGATGGGTTAGTAGTAGCCTTATCACCCTTGACAACATCACGCAAAAAGTAAAAGTACAGGTAATTAAAAGACAAGTGGCAACAAATCTGCAGGTGTAAAATTTTATGAAACAAGCCGATACCTCTACGTCTACGGATGAGTTAGTATAACCCGATGAGCTGGAAGAATCCGAGCTATCTTCACTAGAGCTGCTGCTAGGTACTACCGTCGGCTCATGGAAATCAGGAAGGAACTTTTCTATAATGGCCGGCGCACGATCCAGGTAAAGAGCCTCTGATATAGGTTGCCACCAAGCAGAGAAGTGGCTTGCTCGACGAGAATTCAAAGAAAAGTCGACAAGCTGAGAATTTGAAACTCGTCGGCTAGCTCCAAAATCAAGTCTGCTTGTTTGTTCCATTTGTTACCTTAGCTCTAGGCTCCGGACAACAGGAAGCGGTAAAGATGGAATCACTTGACCGAAGCCAGGTTAGCGGGCATATCTTGAAGGATGATAGAATTCATATGGCCAATTTGGAATGTTACATTTCTTGAGTTCAAACCGACATGGAAAATGCAGGGTGAAATGAAGAGCCGATATAGATCTAAAGTCGATGTTGGCATTGAAGAGCTATCAGCATCCAAGTGGAGAAATGAAGGCCATTGAAAATCGCCACGTTAACGTAAGGAAGAAATCTTCAGCGTAGAAGGTTGTGTTATCGGATCTGAGGAAAAATGATAGGTATTTTTTGAAATCGGCTGGGGTAATTTTAACATCACCACTAGTACACATCACAAGTCTCTCCCCAAGCGATCGGCTAGCTCTGTATTGGGGGTAGTGCCTTCTAGGTAGTCTTCACGGGGAAAGGCTGTGTCATCCAAGTGCTCTGAGATCAACGATCGGCCAAACATGCTGTAAAGCCACAATTGGATGAACCACAATGGGCATAGCGTTACCAACTACAAATGGCCAAATCGAGAGAATAGGCGGCTCGATAACATGCATCATTTGGTAAACAGCTCCAAGAAAAATTTTTCCTAGTGCAAGCCGACGGCGTTCACGGTTGCTCTGCTAAAACACGATATACTTGTGTTGGACCCGAGGATCGCATACAAAAGAGAAACCGATCGACCACAAGTTCAAAAAGCTGCGTGTTCCTCGTCAAATGCAGATCCATTCACTTTGTTATTATGTTGGATATACTTTGACCATCCTTCGCCCTTAGGCCGGATCAACTTATCTTGGGGCTTGCCACTAAAAGCCGACAATTGGTCACCATCGGGCCTAAGGCAACACAATTCTCGCTACATCTAAAAGTGTTGGGCGATAGGACTAGTCACGGAAAAGGAAAGCATTAAGAGTATCGACCAAAAATAGCGGTAGTAGCCACCAAGAGCTCATTGGCCGGGGTTTGCGAGACTCGATGGGAGACACTCGGCTATACCCATGTTTTCCCATTAGAGACTTCTTTTGGGCGATACTCGATAAACCAAGATCTCCGACCTTTAGCTATTTGTTGGCCAAGCTCTAAAACTTTTCCCCATTCCGTTATGTTGTAATTCTTAGCGATAAAGGAAGTCTAGGGGTTTCTTCGTTGAATCTGATGTCAGCGATCGAAGTTCCTCTTGGTCCTAGGTAGTATTGGTCTTTACTCTCGAGAATCGGGATCGATGACGAGAAGGGTCCATTCATGGATTGGGGAGAAAGAAGATTGATTGTTGGTGCGATGAAGACCCGGCGAGAAGCCGTGAAGAATGAAAGCCGATTTGGAAGATCTGGTGAAGCGTAAGAATGGCCGTGGGGGTTCCGCATATATATAGCACGGTGAAAAGGTAAAAAGGCGGGAAATGAATTCGAGGCGACACCTGGCATTAAAACCGCACTGAGGTTGTACGGCGCGACAGTTATTGACACAATTTTCTAAAAATCTGTGGTGAGCAAAGCCGATGAATAAAAAGCCGATCGATAAAACCGATGCATATTTTTGAAAGATAACAAGTTATCTTCCAAAAATGGGGGGCATATGTTTGCACCTGTTTTGGAAATTTCCAGAAGAATCGACAAAAAAGAATGAGTTTGGATAAGGTACGAAAGAATCTATGGAAATTTGGATAAATATATGAAAATCCCATATGACGTGCAGACAACAGTTGGAAACTAGAGACCAGGAAGGAAACTACGAAGCCGATTCGGATTGCGTTGTCGTATTGGATCAGGACTCGGATCGGCTAGGCGGGTATATAAGGCGCACCAAGACTGTTTGAAGGGGGACACACAATCAACCAACACATCTAGTTTTTACTTTTCATAGTTCTTAGTCTTTTTAGCATTGTAATCTTTCCTCTGTAAGTCGACACCGATCAAATAAAGTTGCGCATCGCCGATTGTTTGATCGTCATTGGCTTTTTCAGGTTCGATTCGTTCTGTCTTGTTGTGCATCGCCTTTTCAGAATCGATCTACCTTTTATCCCCGGATTAGTCTTGATCGACTAATCTATTTACCCTTCTAATCGGCTTTTCGGCGATTCTTGATTTTAGCCGATTCACTTCACGGATCGGCAGTTGAATTCACAACACTTTCCCTTATCGATTGCAGGGACAAATCGATTGGCACGCTCGCGCATACTTGAACCCGGCGTTCGTCTGGTGTGTTGCAATCAGAAACCCTCTTCACGTTTTTGGCGTCAACACACCTCATCCCGTATTAAATGGTTCCGTTTAGCCAACCAAACGCAGGAATAAAATCAAATCCTGTACAGGATGATCCCGTTCACCCTGATACGGCCAACCAAACGCACCCTTAATCTTCTAATATGAACAGGAGGCCTTTAACGTGCTAACTGTTTTAATTAACACATACTTACAGCTCCTGAAACAAACCCTAAAATCAGTTAGCACTGCTGAGATTATTTTAGCGTTTTAATTATTTTAGCTAATCAAATCACAGTGCTATACTATGCTCTGGTTCCTTCTTACATTGGGTTAACAGGGCTTGTGTTTGCTATTCTTACTTTGGGGCCCACCAGTCAGTGAAGAAGACAGAGCATAGGGGAGGGGCTGAACTGAACAGAGGACTTCGGTCCTGCGCCCATGGCTGGACCTTCTCTGGTGGCTTTGGCCGGTGGCAGTGCGCGCATGGGGAGGAAGAGGCGAGCGCTAAAATAGAACCGTGGAGCAGCACCGAGGCCGTGGGAGGCATCGGTTTGGGTTCAGACGGTCTGTGGCAGCGGCACAACAGAGGAGATGGCCAGCGGCAAGGGGTCCTATGGAGGCAACTACTCGGTGAAGGAACACTCAAATTAAATGAGGGGTTCTGTTCCTGGGTCAGTGGTGAGGCTTCATACCAAATTAATTGGAAAATAGGGCTAGGAACAGAGAGTATGGGGGTTCTGTTCCTGGGTCAGTGGTGAGGCTTCATACCAAATTAATTGGAAAATAGGGCTAGGAATAGAGAGTATGGCTGTATCTTGATTGATTTGGGGAATTCGGCCATGACTTGATTGGGGGTAGCTCGAGTGAAACTGGAGCAGGGAAAGGGTGGAGGAGGTACCAGGGAGGTGTGGGGAGCTAATTGGGTGCTTCGGTCAGCTCAATTAGGCGAGAATGGTGGTGGAACAATGGTGTGAATGGAAGCTTGGTTTTACGGTGGGTTTTCTGACCGTGGTAGTGCAAAACGCTGGACAGGTGGATCCACCCCCCAAGCTGGACCCATGGGCAACGAGCTCTCCCCCTTGGCCCTCTGCCACCTGGGTCCAACCACATCTTTGGCCCCACCGTCATCCTCCCTCCCCCTCTACACGCACCTATTTATGTCTCAAAATCCGTTTACAAATCTATTACCTGATATTTATATGTCTCAAATTTGCTTAATGCAAACAAACTTAGCAGTCTTATCTTTTGACTTAGTCTGCATTTTATTATATCTTTGTGATAGACTACAAGTCTTACTGAGTACAAAAATACTCAACTTTACTATTATTGACATTCAATGGTCAAAGGAATGGAAAACCCGACGACACGTTCTATACTACAAGATACGTGGATTTCACTGATGCAATCTTCTAGGAGTTTTATTCTTGTCAGTCATCTAAAAGTTTGATATGGACATACTATTGGATTTTTGTAGCTTCCACTGCACTCTGTTCGACCCTCCTAGGCCTTATTTTGTAGCTACCTTCTGCTATAATATGTATAATATTGTGTACCAATATGATGATATTATTGTAAATATGCGTACTAATCACTGGTTATAAGACTAATACTATTTACACACGGGACCTTCATGGTAAGTCCCCACGCAAAAGCACCTTAGTGTCCAATCAAGCAAATAGGCCTCCACGGCTGCACGACTTTGATGGAACCAATGATTAAAAACGTGAAATGAAACAAATACCGAACCGTGGCAAACTACGGCAGGTGGGACCGGTTACCAATCGGAATTAGCCGGTTTGCCACTGAAAAGGATAGAAGTAAGTTCATTTGATGCAAATATACAAATATTATCCCATAAATATATTGCCTATATAACAAAATATATTCAACAAACAAATAAGGAATGAAAGTATCAAATGAAGACTGATGGACTCAGGGGCGGAGGGAAGGGGGGCTGGCAGGGGCCTGGCCCCCTCCAACCAAAACAAGGTTTAGGTGATAGTAATTAGTAATAGTTAGCTTTAGCAAACAGCAAATAAAGGTCTAGTCCATTTTCAACAGGGAAAGTTTCTATTTTTCTCAACTTGATGTATGCAATGTTTAATTTTTCATGCTAACTTAACAAATAGACTATATAAAATAGGTAAAGATTCCCATTATTTAATGGTTGATAGGCTGTTACAATTGGTCATAACTCTTCCAATGTCAACAGCAACCACAGAGCGAGTATTTTCAGCTATGAAACTTGTCAAGATCTACCTTCTAAATAAAATAGGAGATGATTTTTTTCAACATTGCATGATAGTATACATTGAAAAAGAACTAGCAGCGAAAATTAGTTCAGATGAACTTATTGACTTGTATGATTTTCTAGGTAGTCGTAGAACTAAATTTAAGTTAATAGAGATGCAAGTTTCTTATTCTAATAAATATGTCATATTTTTCTTATGTGGATATGTGGTTATGCTATTTTTAAATTAAAATGCATCGATATTGCTATGATATTTTTTGATGAATACTATGATAATTTTTAGTTGGTCCACGTGGCCCCCTCTAACCCGAAATCCTGGCTCCGCTCCTGGATGGACTAATAAGGAATAGTATGATTCATCGTCATTAGCTTATCACTAATACTTCCGTATCTGTAAAAATTTACCAAAATACTCTTGCATGGTTCCTAAGAGCATCTCCAACAGTACCTAAAATCCATTCCCAAAACCTGATTTTGGGCTTGATTACAAAAAAAGTACTCAACAGTTCCTCTTTTTAGCTCCTCAAATTTTGCACGTCCAAAACAGCACCCGACTCCTCATTTTTGTGCGCTCTGTCGCGCTCCCAATCAACATTATTTGGCGCCGGGATGGCCCACGGACCAATTCAAAGGTGTTTTTGGGAGAAAATATAGGAACTGTTGGAGAACAAGGTATTTTGTAGACCCAAAATTTTTTGGAAAGGTCCCAATCTAAGAATATTGAGAGTCTAAATATTAGGAACTGTTGGAGATGCTCTAACGTTGGTCTTTATAGAACCCCTCGTTGTCAACATTAAGAGTCTCTGCAACTTTTCCCCCTCACATATGTATTTGTGGTCTTCTTGTCTGTGATTGATCCTACTGCGTGTTGACCGACTAGTCGGTTTGTACCACGACGGCTACTCAATGCACAACATTTATTTATTGCTTAAGAGCTTAAACAAAACATACACGCATAGCCTCCTCATATAGAGCGGACTTGTCTTGACACGAGGACTCCAATCCTAGCAGAACAGCAAATCCCAAACTACAGAGCGAAGACGAGTTACACGAGTACAGACAGAAGAGATGAGAGGCATAACAGAGAAGTAGAAGAGGAGATACGATATTTTTCGTATGACAAATGATCATCTACATCACCGAGCAGGGTGGTGGATGCTCTCTGCCAGAATTTTGCGTATGCTCTTCAGTTGGGCGTCTGGTATCCTCGCGGATGCCAAATACGCTAGCGTGTTCTGCTAGGATCCACACGATGGTTGTGAGCTCACCGCCACGGCTGAGCTGCTTGGCATGGGATTCTCTGCTGCATCGGACGGACACATAGATGAGCCTATGCACCCACACGTCGAAGATGATTTCCATCAGCAGTATTTGTGTTTTCTCTACATTTTTGGGTGCCCACAATTTTGGAATCAATCTCTCAAGTCTTTCCTTAGATTTTCCCCCGATCCCAACTTCCTTGAGAATTTTGTCCATCTCAGGATTCTCAAGTCTTTCCTTAGATTTTCCCCAGATCCCAGCTGCCTCGAGAATTTTGTCCATCTCAAGTCTTTCCTTACATTTTCCCCATCGTAGGAGCACCTCGGCATATCGAGTTCCATCTGAGAGAATAATACTTGAGTCGTAAAGAAGACTTCTTTTATCTTCGTCGTCGCCCGGTCTATAGTCATCACCCGGGCTGTCCTTAATCTCCATGTTTTGCAGGATGCCTGCAAGCTGACACTCTCTTTCTCTAGAACAAGGGTTATGTGTCTTCTTACCCTCAACTTTATGCCATATGCCCTGCAAAGCAACGCTGGTTGCTTTGTGCAGCCTGCTCAGCTTATGGCCTGGTAGCATGTAGGGGCGTACAGCGACCAGGAACAACATGTAATTCGACAGCGCCTCGATCGCCTTCACATTTGTGCCCGATGCTGCATTTTGACCTCTGCGCAAGAGGAAAATGTCCGTGGCGATGTGCAAGACAAGTATGTCCTCTTGGAATTCAGGGTCGAAGCCCAGAGCATCGTCTAACTTCTTACTCCTCCTTGCATAGTCATCAGGCGGGTATTCGTACACCACTTCTATTTTTGGTGGCGCTGGTTTTGGTTTTTCTGGTACCTCCTTGCGCACACGGTATGCCAACTTCAGTTTTGCCCATATCCGCTCGAACAATTTCTTCCTGACACACTCTGGAATATCAAGGCCCCTCGAGTAATGGTACTGGTAGTCCTTCCAACAATCCTCGAGCCTAAGCTTCTCCGCCAGTGTCCTGATCGGGCTGGCCGTGTCATGGGTGCACTCGTGCAACAAGTTGTACTGCCCGATTCTGCCCGACCACAGTCTGTAGCTAGTTGGCTCCTTGAAAAGGACAAGATGGCCCGGATCCAGAGACACGACGACACGACGGAGCCGATGCCATCTCCCAGTGCACAAAAGTCCATGGTGAAGACGAGACCGTGGCTTATCCTTCAAGAATGCGTATGTCCAGGTCGACCCAAGTGCCCTGAGCAGCCATCTCATGTCCAGGAGGAAGGTGGCAGCGAGCAGGATGTAAGTGATATAGATGTCAGCCCTCCTCAGGCCATCTTTATTGCAGAACCAGAACAGCCAGAAGGCGGTGAGGGTGAAGAACGGCCAGGCGGCTCGGAAGAAGTAGCCAGGCTCGGTGTGGATCCTTTTTGCCTTGGTGTACAAGACGTCATACATGATGGAGAGCTCCATCTCGACCACCTTGTATATCTTCTCCCATCCATGAGGCCACCGCCGGTCTATTCTGGTAGGATTAAGTGGATCCTCGTCGACCGAAGAATAATCAGCAAAGGCACCCTTGACCGAAGTATAATCAGCGAAGGCACCCTCGGTGATATGGAATAGGTCGTGAGCAACCAGCAGGTCTTGCTCACTATCCCGCCACAGGAATCTAGGAAGGGAGGGCGCCGGACGCATCTTGCCTGAGCTCCGGATGCTGCCCAAGTCGGCCAGCCATAGCGCCCATACCCTCTCCACGTACTTGGTAATACCGACACAGAACATGATGACGGACGCCGCCAGAAAGGTCCCGCCGCCGCCGCCGATAATTATATTGTTGTATAGGACATAGCCGGCTCCCACGACCTGCGTGAAGGCTTCTACCACCTGGCGCGCCGAGAGCGCATTGTCCTCCAAGGAGTAGGCATTGATGTTGTCCGGACGACCGAGGTGCATAAGGAGGAACGGCAACCAGAACGCGACGAGCTGCTGCTCGCGCGACGTACTGCTGCCGAGGAACAGTTTGCCGATGGTGAATGTCGCGACCCAGTCGGCAAGCTGGTACGCCAGCCAGAGGATGGCCCTCGGCCCACCGGAGGCTTTATGCCGACGGATCCCGGCGAAGGGGATGAGGAGAATATGCGCGGCTAAGCTCAAGAGGACCAAGCCCCGGACCAGCCATTCATTCACCAGGTTCGGCAATCCAGCCATATTGCTCCTGGAACGAAATTAATTACGATGGCATAAATGTCACATACGCATCCGAGCAAGTGTGATCGATCCACGCACACTGTCGACGTACGCACATATGCCGCGGCAATTTAATTACAGTGTAAACATACGTAACATCTGCTTACATGCTATCACCGTAGTGCATCCAGGACAAAAATTTAACAAAACGAGATCATGTCCGAACGACGCTGAGGATACATACCGGCGTACGTGCAGGTCGGCCAATCGATGAATTAATTGCTCTTCGAACTTCCACTTCACACAGTGATCGATCAACAGCGCGCAGTTAGTGCTGTCAACATATCGACTGCAATGATCTCCCAGTTAAGCTCTTGCTCTAGTAGCACAAGCTATAGTTGGGAGAGTAGCTAGGAAACTAGCTAGAGCATGGTGCTCTCCGTATGGAATGTACGTGGTACTTATTATAGGCCCGTTCCTGGGGCAGGGCGAGCAGGGCGGCCGCCCCGGACCCCCAAACTATCGGGCCCCGTCATTTATTAGTATAATCAATTTGTGAAGGTCATAACTTTATATCTATAGATCCAATTGAGCTGATTTTTATTGAGTTAGTTTCGAAATTGAGTCTAGTTTCTACAGTACAAATTTCATGTTAATCCAACGGTGGGATCTTCAGGAATTAATATTTTAGTAAACGTATGTCAATCTGTTTTTTTGTCGAAACCGAAGCAATCTTTAATAGTTTGATGAAAATGATTGCAGTAGTGAAGCAATTTTATAAGATGAGAATTTTTTTTAAGTTAATTAGTTTTTTTATTATGGTTGATATGGTCAGTTCATTGAAAAACAGATTTGAAGAACTCTAAGTATTCAAAAGTATATTTGGGCCTTTTCTGAGCTCAACAACTTTGAAGTCATTGGATTATATTGAACTTAAAGATTATTGTACTAAGTTGGCAAAAACTTTCTCTGTTGATGATTCATCTGATTTTGAGTTAAATAATCTGATTTTTTAGTTAAGAATACTGCAAATGACTTTACCAGATAGACCAATGTCTTCTATGGAGATTTTTGAGTTTGTTAGAAAAGTGGATTGTTATGGTAATATTTCTGTTGGTTATCGGATTTTATTTACTGTGCCGGTAACTGTGGCATCAGCTGAAAAAAACTTTTCAAAGTTGAAATTATTAAAGAACTATTTGAGATCTATAATGTCTTAAGAAAGGTTAAATGGTCTGGCAACTTTATATACTGAGAAGAAGTTATTGGATGACATTAATGTTGAGGCCATAATTGATGATTTTGCATCTAGCAATGTTAGAAGATATTATTTAAGATGATCTCTACAAATGTTTGAGGTAAATAATCTCACTTTTGTACTTCCATTTATTTATCGGTAACAATTTCTATAATACACTGAATATTACCTTTTTAATTGATACATGGTAGTATAAAAATATTTTGATGCTTATGTTAGGGAGGCCTCCGTCTATAATTTCGCCCCAGGCCCCCAAAAACTCAGGACCGGCCACCTTCAGCTAGCTTAATACTCTCTCTGGTCACACAAATAGTTGTCATTTTAGACATAAGTGTAGTCAAACTTTTCAAATTTTGAAGGTCAAAATTTTTTTAGAATTTAAATTACATATATGAAAATTATATGTGTAGATTTGTCTTAAAAAGTACTTTCATAATATTATAGTTTTCTTGGGTTTCATAAATATGTTATAATATAAATTACTGATCAAAACTGTGTTTTGGAGATCATGTCGATGTCCAAAA